>CM034153.1:492001809-493201809 GCA_019776745.2 Taxus chinensis
CATAACCAAAGAGAGAGATAAAGAAACATTAAATCACGACCCCAAGTCTTTTGCATGAAGTCAAACTCAGAAGATATGCTAAACCCAAAAAATGCTAAAGTCTAATTCCTTCAAGGATTCAATTCAAGCTTATACAGAAATGAGTTACTCTATAGTTCCACATTATTTACCATGAGATCATACAGTATCAACTAAACCTCAAATTTAAGTAAAAACAACAACACATACTTAGCAAGTCAAATCAAGAAGAACAAAACCATGACCACCCTTTCCTCACACAAGAGAAGATGTAACTGAATTCAAAAAGCAACTCCATGAATCACACAAAAATGGTTAAACTAATAACCATGAAAATTGAGATTGCTCCCCAAGGTGATTCATTCAAGTTCAACATCAGACGAGTAATCAAGTTTTAACACACCTTTAATAGGTGTACAAAAATATACAACTTAATCTCAAGCTCAAACAAAATTTAAGTGTGACTTAGTATTTTTTTCCAACAAAGGAATCAAAACCCAGAACATTCTTCCATCATAACAGTGGAGTAAAATAGAAAAACACGGTGAATAATAAAATCATCGAAAACAAGATCATAACAACATATAAAAAATTATTTTTTCCCCAAGAGCAGAGTTCTTTTAATGAAAACATTTAGGAAAAAACAAAACAACTTAATGGGTAGAGCCTATCATGCCTGATAGAGCTTCTTTTTGATTTGCAGAATATTTCCAATCCGAGCCTCAACAACCTCTTCTTCTCCACATAACATCAACCAACTTCCAATACTCTATCTTCTTTTATAACTTTCACCAAGTCCAAAATAGCTCAAGAATGTAAAAATAATAGTAGTACAAAAATAGAATTTCTAGTTCAAAGAACCAAAAAATCCCATGCAAATGCAAAGCTTGAAATGAACTGAAGACCAAAACAACCATGCAAAAAACCCACCATGCATTTTTCCTAGGCAGTTTTTTCACCAAAAATGAAGTTAATAAATGCAAAGGAAAGTAGTTACCTCCTAATTTTATAACCCACCATCATCTATCTTTGGTGATGTCTATTTTCAAATTTTTTTTGCAAGAAACTTAACTTGGTGGTGATGCCAACTAAGCATTCCCCCAAACCTCTTGCACTTCTACCAAAGTTTGTAGTCCTTTATAATAAAACCAAAAATCAATTCCATTTAATGTCTTGAAAACCAATGCCACTGACAATGCAAATCACCATGTAGTCTATAGGTACCCCTTAGGTTAGCAATAACTTAGGTTAGATTATTATTAGGTTAGAAAATCAACCTATGTTCTTAGGTAAGTATTATTTACCTAAGTTTGTTTTCAAAATTAATAAAAAGAGAACATACCAACTTAGGTTAAATCTAACCCTTAGGCTATTGTATCAACCTTAGTGTTTTACTATTAGTTCCAAGGTCCATATATGCTATCTGTGCTTTAACATTAGCAAGAAGACCTAGGCCTATCATGTAAATCCTGATGCTAAGAAGGGATCCTTGAGGATGGGTCCTTTACAATTGTAAACAAAACAAGGCCATTCCATCTTTGTCCTTCCTTTAAGAACACCAATAAAACAAGATGAAAGGTAAGAAGAACTGAAGCATACCTTGGATCAATGGAATTGATCCAAGGTGTTGTTGTTTACACAAAATAAGTTATGGTAACAGAAATACAAGTTCATCATATTTAAAATTAAATTCACTCTGTAAAAAGAGATGAATGGCCTCATTATCAAACAACAAAAATTATCATAGAATGAGCCTTTTCAACAGATGATTAATTATCCATTGCAAACATGATTTCAAAAAATCATAAGAGTACACCTTCCTAAGACAAATCACATGTCAACGTTTGCACCATCAAGAGTGAAAGTCATCACAGTAATAGTCATACTAGATATCTTACATAAATCCATCCTAAAATGAATCATCGTCCCAATGATTAACTTAGTCAAACAATTCAAGTATAGGATAAAATCAAATTATCATCCTTCCATTCGTATGTTCATAAAAAAAATAGATTTGAGAAATTTATATTTCATAATCAACATTAAAATAGTTGTCTTATCACTAAATAGTTTAGTATTTGCCAAAAACTAGAAGGTATATTGACATATCCTGAATACAATCTTAAAATTTTATCAGTCAATAGAATCAAATATGTTCAAATAAATATGGAAAAGTAGTTTTCATATCTTCAAGGTTTTCCTAAGTTGAACTTTCTTCATTAATCTGGTCCCATTGGACCTTACATTGACTTATTTCATGATTCCTTAAGTGCAATTGGTGAGTTTCCAGAACACGCAAGGGTTTAACCATGATTCTTCCTGGGTCTTGGAATTGTAAGGAATTTCAATTTAACAAATGTGATAAATCTAAAATGTATTTATTAAGTAGAGAAATATGGAAAACATCATGCATTCATAATAAAGCATGAGGTAATGCTAAATGATAAGCTACAAGATTGATTACTTCAATAATTTCAAAAGGTCCCACATAATGAGGTGATAACTTGAAAGCCTTGCCAAAAGTTATAGAACTCTTGTTTGGTTTTACCCAAAAAAATACCTTCTCACCAAGTTCAAATTTCTTATCAACCTGCTTTAAGTTTGCATATCACTTTTTCCTATCTGCTTCTTCCTTTAAGCGTTCACAAATAATTTTAACGTGCTGTTCCAACCTCCATAAGCATTTCAAGTCCAATTACCTCTCTATCCTCCATGTTGTCCAAACTAACAGGGGTTCTTCATTTTCTTCCGTACAATGCTTCAAAAGGTGCCATCTTCAGAGAGGTTTGATATATGTTATTATATGTAAACTCAACTAATAAAAGATAATCTTCCCATTTATACTGCTGATCCATACAATACATTCGTAACATGTCCTCTACAACTTGATTTACTCTTTTAGTCTACCCATCCATCTCTAGATGATATGTAGAACTAAAATTCAACTTAGTCCCTAGGGTTGTATTTAGTGTTTGTCAAAATCTAGATGTCATTCTTGTATCTCTATTTGATATGATCAATTCAGGTACTCTATGTAATCTAAAAAATTCATGCACAAATATTTTTGCTAAAACAATTGAATCATCCTTAATATTACCACCAATAAAATGTGCTACCTTTGTTAGTTTATCAACAAAAACTAGAATAACATCATCTTTATTTCTAGACATAGGAAACCCTTGAAAAAAATCCATACTTATTACTTTCCATTTACATTCTGGTATGTTGTGAGGATACAGTAAACCAGCTGGATGCATATGTTCAACTTTAATAGGCTGACATTCTAAGTAGTGTGTCATAAAATCAATCACGTCCTTTTTCATCCCTTTTGAGAAATATTTTTGTTTTATATCAGCAAGCATTTTTTGTAATGTCAAGGTGTCCAAAAAAAGGTGAACTATGAAATTCAGTTAACAAATTTTTTCTTAATTCATTCCCCGAAGGTATATATACTTGATTATCATATCTCAAAATTCCTTCATCATCAAAGTGAAAATTTTTATATCTCACATCATTTGGATCTACAACAAGTGTTGTTTTATGAATATCTTCATCCTTTATCCTTAACTGATGATATCCATGTTGAATATCTATTTTAGAATACAATGATGCACCACGCATCTAATCAAACATTCTAGGAAGTAGATATCTATTTTTAATTTTTCTTTGTTTAACATCCTATAATCAATGAACAGTCTAGGTGTTCCATCCTTCTTTTTCAAAAAAATTACCAGTGCTCCCCAAGGTGAGACACTCGGTCTTATCAAACCCTTAGACAAAATTTCTTACAACTGTGCCTTAAGATCTACTAATTCAATGGTAATCATTCTATATGGCTCCTTGGAAGTAGGTTTGGTTCCCAGCTTGATCTCAATCATGAAGTCAAACTCCCATTTGGGCAGAAGACCGAGTAACTCTTCCGGAAACACATCACTAAAATTTTGTAATAACGGATATCTTTCCAAGAAGTAACTACTTTCATCATTTGTTTCAAAAAATTTTCTACTTTCATAAGCTATGACGTGATCCTTTTGTAACAGAATACCTCCAAGACCTTCCTCGGATGCATCCGTTATGATAGTAAAGTCTCAATTTGGGTCAGGTACAGCCAAAATAGGTGTTTTAGTTACGTGATCCTTTAGATTATGTTTAAATAGCCAGATTAACACATATGATTTCATTCATAATACCCCAAAGGAGCAACATAAAGATCAACTTTATTCTGAAAAACTAGGTGAAGTTATTGGATTGCAGCAAAAACTTTAAAAAATATTAACTGTGTGAACAACATTACTTCCTATAATGTACCAGCCAATGATTTATCAATTTTCTATCTTCTATTTTTCATGTCAAAGGTTATTTAGAAGAAATAAGGCCACTCAGTAGCTCCAGTATCTACAATATATAGTTACAGGATATACCAACTAACTTACCAGGAACTTCTATGCTTATAACATTAACTTTCAGCATGTTTGTCAGCTACCACAATGTGTGTCATATGAAAGAACTGATTTAGATCATCTTTTTTTAAAGGAAACCATCTCTTGCCTAATGATATTTGACAAAACTATCTTCAAACAGCCTCCTACAGGTCCTTTCTTAGGCTCAAATTGATTTCTAGAGTATACAAGTTATCATTCTGACCCCCATAGAACTACAAGCACAAATTTATCCAAGTATTCTTGAAAAATATTATTCATCACATATTCAGCAACAAGTTTACTAGCTGATGTTTTATTGTTGTTCTCAGTAACAAATTTGATTTTCACTACCAGAATTTCATCCATGGTCCCATAAGTTAGGTTCTAAGGGATGAAGAATAATTTATGAACTTTCTTTCTGATTTCTTAATTTATGGGCAGAGATCCACTTTCGAATTTCTACTCCTACCTTATGAAGATTTTTTCAACAACCCCTTCCATAGTGGTTGGGATGTGAACATCCACTTCACCACCTATAATGGGATTTAATACCATGATAATTTTCATATCCTAAAATTCTCGTCAGTTTGATACTAGAGGTATGTACTTAAGGAGTTTAGTAAACCTCTCCCAGTACTCTATTACAATTAATTTTCCCTAAGCTAAGTTATGAAATTTAATCATTTTCTAATCATAGTAAAGTTGTGGCAGCCATCGTTAAATAAAATAATTTTTAAATTGATCCCAAGTAATGTTTGTTTCATCAATGTTTAACTCAATCTTACGGTTGTCCACCCAAGAAGATGCATCGTGGGAAAGATGATAAGCTCCCCATACTGCTTTAGTTTCCTCAGAGAAGTTCCTTATTGCAAAGTAATTCTCCATTTTGCTGAGCCAATTTTCAACTCCATCTCCCAGTGTAGTTCCATCAAAATTGGGTGGACTTATCCTTTTTATGTCATTAGTGAGTTCAATTTCCAATCTTTCCTTTTTATTCTGATTTTTCAATTAGCATTGGATGCATTATTGTTATCAATGCCCAAAATTTCAACATTGGAATTGTCCACATGAGGTGGCTGATTGTTATTACCAACATCTTCTTCCTCCTCCTTATTGCCCATTACTTGATGTTCAAGTACAACCAAATGATCTCTTGTGTCCAATAAGGTAGAAAGGATCTCATCGATTTTTTGGGTAGTAGTTGCTTCTCCACTGGGTGGTGGGTTGTTTGTAATATTTCCTCTTGTTTTAACCATTTTCTCTGTTAAAAAGAAAATTTAAGTTTTATCAAATTATGGACACAATAGGTCCAAGAGCTACAACCTTCAGCTCTGATACCAAGATGTAACATTCCCATTTTAAGACTTTAGAAACAAGGAATTTTTTTTAATAATGTTCTCTATTCTAAATAATCATAATTTAGAACACACATTCCATGCCAATCAATCTCATAATAGATAACCATATACCAGTTGTAAATGACTCGGTGTACCACCAATCTCTCATTTCATGCACTCATGACTCGATATCATACCAATATCTCATGTTAGCTTAGTCATTTGTATACTAAGTATACTTGGTCCTCTTACCCTTTTCGAGGTATTAAAGAGTTCTGTTTAAGAGGCCTATCTAAATATCTGTTACCAATATTCATTTGAAATCCTACTTCTTAAACTAGGTGACACAGGACAATGCAACAATAGCTTGCAATACTTTGGCCAAAGATTTTCAACATATTGTTCATGTTTATATTCCTAGATGGCATACTTGTCAAATGGAATATGTCCTTCACCCCACTTCATTTGTTATCTAGAATGGTCTTCACTGACTCCTGTACATCCACTTGTTCAAGGTTTAACCCTAACCAAGGTTAGAAACATAGTTTAGTGTAGAGGACTACTTGTGGTGACTAAGGGTACATAGACATACTCAATCGACCTAAGTTGATTGCATGTGTCTAGTTATCCTAAGTCGTCATGAGTTGCCCCTGACACTAGATTATGCTTCTAATTTAACCTAGGGTATAACTATGATCAAGTCCAAGTTTATGTAGATCTAGATGATTAAACTATGAAGGGTGTTGCAACAGGTCAACTACAACACAATATCCTCATGAAGACCCAAGTCTTCATAAAGGTATTGTACTGCAGTTGGTTTGTGCCAACATCCTGACTGAGTTCATCCCATCTGGATGTACATACCCAAGAAAGAAGTTAATGACTTAATTAGTTTTCCTTATTTAATGTTTAATTATAGGATCCCTACTGAACCACCATTGGATTTACCATTAGGGTTATAAGAATTAAAAGTAATAGGAATCTTCTATCCAGATACCCCTTCCTCCAAAGATTTAAAGTTTTTGAATTTCATTCATTAACATTCTAATTTATGATTCATTTTCACAAACAGATTCAACATACTAACAGAGATGTTAACTTAATTAACTTATCCAAGTCTTAGCTTGTTTAAGTTTTGAATCAGATCTTTTTATATATAGGATTTCATTGGGATGAAGTATAATTCTATAAATATATTATTTTCATTGGTTTTATTCAGATTAAGGAATTAATCAAGAGGAAGCACACCTTCCTCTTTCCAAGATAACATTAGGATTTAACTTCCAGAAGGTCTTAAAATAGGCTGAATTATCATTGCAGAATAGTTGCCTTCCCTTTACTTAATAAGTATTAAGGTTCATTTATAACTCCGTAACATTTTACAAGCTATCATAATGGTTTCATTTATACACTAACATCATTTTAGTAAACCATAGTGATTTAATTAAATGACCAATCATGAATGCCAACTTTAATAATTTGTATTGAATAAGAGGGTAGCATATTTAGCACCCTTATCATCTAAGTTTATTTTAAATCAACCCGAAAGGGTTCATTACAGATATATAAATAAAATAAATAGAGATAAGCTTATCATTTCCATTCACAAAATATAAAAAAATATGACACATAAAGTATAAATAAACGCACAAATTTTCCATTCATCAAAGTGGAATTCATACATTATAAGTCCAAACACGTCATACATATTTAGTGTCAATCAACATCAATAAGATCAATTAAAAATACAACTTATCCTTTCCTCAAAAATACATTTCAATAATGATTCATATTTCATCATAAAAGATCCAGTGTCTTTGGTAAACAAAAGTAACATCATAAAAGATCTTTTCTCCTTTTACCACTTACGAAGTCCATTTGCAGAAATTGCTAGCACGGGTCAGTTCATAAAATCTGAGAATGATAAACACTGAGCATTAAAATGATGTTATTTTAAATAATTGTTTCATAAAGGGAACTCTACTTTTATGAAACAGTTAAAGCATTATAGAAAGACATATCATAAAGAACTACCAGTCATAAAATATAGAGAGAAATAAAATGATAACCCATATCATCATTAAGAAAAGATTATGATATAAGCATATTCAACTTTCAACTAATGATTTCATAGAAAAAATTTAAAACATTAATACAGATAAATAATATTTCACCGAAATCACAAACTAATTTGCATTTACTGTTTTTATGATTTACATCTAAATTAATTCCATCTTACCTAAGAAGATACTAACACTAACATCTCTAAGGAACTAGGTCTACATTAGATGGAACAAGAATACATTTATCTCAACATTATCTCACTTAACTTCATCCTAGAATAAGAAAATGCCAAGCTCAATCAATCAGTAGGATAAATTTAGGATGAACCCATAACACCTTTAGGAAAGAGTTTCTTATTTAAGTATCTATATCCTAAATTCAGAGTCAAGAATCAACCTAAGTTTAGGATCAACATCAAATAGATTTGATCAAGGATGAATTTGATTTGACATGATCTTAGAACTAATCACACATCACAAATGAGTAAATCACTACAAATGTAAAATTCAAAGAGAAGAATAGGGGGGATTTATCAATCAGTCACAAATCTTGCAATTCTTCAATATATTACAAACCCAACAGGTCAGCTCCCTCCTTAAGAGTGATATAGGTGAAAGATGAAAGGAAAGAGAGAAAGAGATTGTTCACTCTAAATCCAAGAAAGGATATAATAAACCAAATATTTTCTCTATTTTTTTCCATTTAAATCCTAAGAGGGGTTAGATCAGGATCGGGTTAGATGATAGTTGTCCTGAGATAGAGAGAACAAAGAAAAACATACATCTACCTTTCAGAATTCAAGGAGGATGGTATTATAAATACCTTTACTCTCCAGACTATAAGTAACCATCTCCTAAAAAATATAGAAGAAAACATAAAGTAATAGCTAAGGAGTAAGTCTACCTAGTCTTTTTAACTAAGAACAGAAAGAGGAGATAACAACGAATATCAGTATAGATGAGGTCTTAGAACTCATTTCCTTAAACGGAGGTAGTCTTACCAAAATAAAAAAAGAGATGTGATATATTTGATGACCCAAGGCCAAGAAAAAAATCAACCCTAAACAACCATTGAATCCTAATGAACTATTAGAACTTACATTCGATAATGACTTTAGCACAAAAAATAAAAACTGAAAATGATTTACCTTCTTGTAGACACCTTAAATATGCTTACACTTAGCATTTCATCCAATCCATTAAATTGACGACACTTCGTTAATTCTCCATTCTTCACTCCATTCTCAGATGCCCATTTATGACACCTTCTCAGTCATATTCCTCCTATAATTAGCTTATTTGGCTAATATCTCTCTTAGTAGCTAAACATTCCTCCTTTCGACCATTCAGAACCTCCCTAGTTCTCTCTATACCACTTATATTGGCTTCATAGGCTATCTATTAGTCACAATTGGTTATCTAGACCCCTCCTAACTCTCAATGAGTCTCTAATCACTTTCTAATCAAGTTTAACTAGTCTAAACCCTAGTTAACAAGCCTAAAGCATGTTTATCCTAATATAATCCTAAACTGCTTTTTGAGATTTAGTCCCACATGCACCCAAATTCCAAATTCTTCCAAACCAAAAACTATAAATACAAGGCTAAGCCTACCCATTCAACCTACAACTTTATACACAACTTTACATAAGATAAAGCCAAAACAAGCCTAAGAAAGCCTAAGAGCTCATTTTCATTAGCCAAGCTAATAATGCATTTGATCTTGGGTCATCCACCATTAAAATAGCTTCATCTTGCAACCATGTTAGGTTAGTAATGGAATAGCTAAACTTGGCCATGTAGCCATTTAGTGAGATTCATTCATCCTCATGGAGTAAAACAACAAAACTGATTGCTTAGATCCTCTTAGGTTCATTATTTCAAGCTTTCAAAGAATAGAGGTTAGTTTCATTTGTTTAGTTTGTTTGTTTACTTCAAACTAATGCATGAAAAGTAAAAAACCCTTGTTCATTTATTATCTCATGGTGCATGGATGAGTTAGCAAATATTTGAGGCTCTTTAGCCTCATTCCATAGCTTTTTCAACTTTTCTTTGTATACACTTCTAAACAGTAATTACATAAAATCAGAAATTATCACAATTTTCCCTAAGTATAAAAGACATAGTAACATTTAAATCATTTATACCTTTTTGAGCAATGATTTCCTTTTCAAGGAGATAACATGATAAGCTTACCCATCCATTGATGGTGAACAAAAAAGGAGATAGAAAGACTTAACAATCAAAAACTTCCATTCAAGCCAAATTAGAACCAAGTATCTTCACAATAATCACTGAAACCGACAAATGGAAAAAGAGGAATACAACTCAATATAGATTCATAACCACAGAGAGAGACAAATGAAAGGTTGGTATGACTACAAGTCTTGATCATGAATTCAAACTCAGAAGATGAGCTAAACCCTAAAATGTTAAAATCTATTTCCTTCAAGTATTCATTTGAGCTTAGACAAGAGTCGAGTTATTTAACAGTTCAACTTTATTTACCATGAAATCATTTAGTATCTATTGCATCTCTGATTTAAGTAAAAATAACCAGTCATACAAAAAAAGTCTAATCGAGAAGAAAAAACCTAGAGAAATCTTTCCTCACACTAGAGAATATGTAATTGAATTCGATAAAACATTCCAAATATCTCACAAGCAAGGTTAAAATAACAACCATGCCAAACATACAGATTGCACTCGAGAAGATTCATTCAAGTTCAACATCAGATAAGTTATTATATAGTTTTAACATAGCTCGAACAAGGCATAAAAAAAGACTCAACATCAAATCAAGTTCAAACAGAAGTTAAGCATGATTCAATCATTTTTCCAATAAACGAAAAAAAGCTAGAATGTATTACCATCATAACAGTGAATCCATACAAAAAAATACTACGAAAATACAAGCATTTAAATGAGATCAAAACATTATATAAACACACATTTTTTCCCCAAGAGAAGAGTTATTTTTATGAAGACATTTAAGAAAAAGTAGAGCAACTTAATAGGTAGAATTTTTCATGCCTGATAGAGCTTCTTCATGATTTGCAAAATATTTCCAACCCGAGTCTCAACAGCTTCTTTTTTTCTATGTAACTTCAACAACCTCAACCCTTCCACTTATTCTTATACTTCCATAGAGTCTAAAATATCTTAAGAAATCAAAAATAATAGTAATATCTAAAATAGAACTGCTGGTTCGAAGAACCGAAAAAACCCCACGTAGAGCTAAAACTCAAAATGAACTGAAGATCAAAACTACAATACCAAAACCCATCATGCATGTTTCCTAGGTAGTTTCTTCACCAAAAAATGAAATCAATAAATGCAAAGGATAGCAGTTCCCTTCTATTTCTCCACACCATTGCCATCTATTTTTGGTGATACCTTTAATTTCAAATTTTTCATGCAATTTTCATTTAGCTGGTGATTCAAACTAGGCATCCACTAAACTTCCCATGCCTCTACCAAAATTTGCATTCCATAATAATAAAACCAAAATCAGTTCCATTTAATGCCTTGAAAATTGATGCCACTGACCATGCCAATTACCAAGTAGTCCATAGGTACCCTTTAGGTTAGCAATAGTTTAGGTTAGATTATTATTAGGTTAGAAAATCAACCTTAGCTCCTAGGTAAGTCTATAGTTACCTTAGGTTGTATTTCATTTAAAAAAACATAGTGCTCCCCAACTTAGGTTATATATACCCTTAGAATAGGGTCAACCTTATTATTTTAGTAATAGGTTCAAGGTTCCTATACACTACTCAACATTTTAACATCATCAAGAAGACCTAGACCTATCACTTAAAGCTTGTTGCTAAAAAATGATCCTTGAAGAAGGGTCATTCACAATTGTAAACAAAACAAGGTGCATTCCAGATTTATCTTTCATTTCTGAATGCCAAGACAACAAGATGAATAGGTAAGAAGAACTGAAGCATACCTTGGATCAATGGAATTAATCCAAGGTTTTGCTATTAACACTAGATAAGTTAAGACAACAACAATACAAGTTCATCATCTTTTAATAGTGAATTTAAGTTGTACGAAGAGATGAATGGCCTCATTTTCAAGTAAGAAGAAACCACAACAAAGTGAACATTTTCAAAAAATAATGAATTATCCATTGCAAACATGATTTCAAAAGTCATACGAGTACACCTTCTTAAGACAAATCACCTATCAACGTTTGCACTGTCAAGAGTGGAAGTCATCACTCTAGTCATGCCAGAGATGTTACAAATAAACTATAAAATGTCAAAATCAGGGGGGTTATAACATTGTCCTAGGTGGTTGTCGTTCTTTTTTTTGTTTTACATTCCATCTTTCTATCTCTTGGTGATGGATGCAATTTCAGTTCCTTTGATTACTCCATTCAACTTCTGCAAACGGAGATAAAAAAAATTAATGAAACTAAGGGGTAAAGGGTTATTTCGCATCACCATGGGAGATGAGGCTGAACCTAACAATGAGCCTCCAAAATCTAAGTGGCTGAACTGAAGTGAAGAATCCTTAGGTATTCTTTGTATGTTTGTTTCTCCTGAAATTCTCTTCCACACTGAGTTTTCTGACACACCTAATGCAGCATGGAATACGTTAGATAGTATGTTTTGACAACAATATGACATGAGAGTTGATGAGTTGGAAAATGAAATGTTAGGATTAAATCCTAGTGACTTTGAAAACATACAAACATTCTTCTCGAAGTTCATTCAAACTATATTATTGTTAAATAAATATTCCCAGTTGATCTTTCAATTCTTTCTAAGTTACATCTTAAATACTTTGTCTTCGTATTAAATTTCTACGCTATGAAATCCACTTTAATAATTTATTAGAATATGCCCTCATTTGATATAATTTTTTCATCCCAACTCATTCATGAATAAGGAAAATGCATTCAAATGGGGAATCTCAAGTCCAATTCACATGCCCTTGTAGTAAGTACTGGTAAGGGAAAGAAGACTAGAAAGAAGAAAGAGAAAAAATACCAACCCAAGAAGTAAACCAAGACTAATCAAACCCACACCAAAACTAACATGAACATGTCAACTTATGAACCTAAAGTGAAGAAGTAAAAGTGTAAGTGTTCTAATTACAATAATACTGGTCATGAAGAGCATCAATATATAAGAAAAAAATGGATCTCCTTACTCATTTACTTTAAAACATCATATAGGTGTTCCTGAGTCTATAAAATAAAATGCTATGAAATCTGAGTCTTCCAATGTAAAAGAATCTAAATATGATAAGAAAAAAGGACAAGACCTTGTAGCGAGAGTTTATCCTTCATTGATGTGTATTATAAATTCCAATGTCTCATACTACATGGCTTCTTTGAATGTTGCATTCTTCAACATCATTCCATATGACATGTCCTAAATTAAGTTGGGTGATGACACTAGAATGTTAGGTTTTGGTAGTGGATCGGTAGAAATGGATGGTAGATCATTTAACACAGTGTTGAGTGTTCCTAATATCTTTACCAATATCCTTATGTTTTACCAAATAACTCACCTTGGTGAAGGATTGTGAGTGGAATTTGGTCCTAGCCTAGTTATTATTCATGAGCTTCACTCTAACACTACTATGGTGGAGGGAAAGGCAGATCACCATTTAAGGTTGTATACCTTCTCCAACTTTACTTTTGATTTGACACCCACTTCCTTATTAACTTATGCAGATGATGTTAGTAAGATATGACATGAGAATTTTATCCATCTAAACTTTTTTTACCTTGAAAAATTGAGTGAAAACACAATGGTCAACGGGTTACCTGATGTCAGATTTTCTAATGGTATTTGTGATGGATGTGCCCTTAGGAAGCACCTTGAAAAGAGTTTTGAAAAATGAAAATCCTAGAGAGATACTAATCTTTTATATCTTTATCATACTAAAATTTATAGCTCTTTGCAATTTCCTTCATTTACTAGAGCTCTTTACATTGTTACATTAATTGGTGAATTTTCACGTTACACTTGGGTGTATTTTCTTAAGCTCGAGTTTGATTTTTTCTATCACTTTCAGGACTTTAAGGATATTGCTAAGAAATAAGCTAAAAGGTATATCAAGGTTCTTCGAACCAAAAATGAAGGTGATTATGTGAGCAATAGGTTTGAATATTTCTATACTTTTGAAGGGATTTCTTTCCAAAGTATGATTTCTTACAACCCTTTACAAAATGGAGTTACATAAGGATAAGACCAAACACTTAAGGAGATGACCACTTGTATGGTTCACTTGAAGTCCTTTCTTCCACAATATTGGGATGAATAAGTGAATTGTTCTTACTACATTTAGAACCTTATTCCATACAAGGAAGTAAGAGGAATGAAACCCTTTGAAGATTAGTTTGGATACAAGCCTATTGTTGAGATATTTTGATTCTTTGGATCCAATGCTATGGCCTGGATTCCCAAAAAGAAACACAATGATTTAGAGAAACAATCCAAACCTTGTATTTTGGTATGGTATCCCAATGACATGAAAGGATATTAATTTTTTAACCCTAGTACTCATCATATTTATATCAAAAGAAGTCTGAAATTTGATGAGTCATCTTTGAATTCTTATTTTCCACCTTCTAAGGTCCCTATACTCTCTAATTTTGAATCTCAATTTAGATGATGATGTTATTGAGAATGATCCTCCTCTAATTTATTCTCCTACACTTCCTGACCCTCGTACTTCAGAGTCTTCTGATTCGAACAGTAGTGTTTATTGGGACTTTGTACCTTCTCACTCGAGTGAAGAATATTATAACTATGAGCTTGATCATCCTAGTCCTCATTGGGATAGGAAAACTTTACAGAGTGGTGGAGAGTGGATGGGAGATCCTTCACACAAGAGACAAAATCACTTATATGTTTTTAGGCCTCACTCATTTTCTGCTGCTTCTGACCCTTGCTATTTCTAAGAGGCTTCTAATATTCCTAAGTGGGATTATACCATGGATAAGGAGTATTAATCACTCATGAAGAATGATGCTTAGTATCTCACTCCTCTTTTAAATGGAAGAAAAATTGTTCGGTGTAAGTGAGTGTTCTAAAAAAATTATAGTGTTGATGGAGACATCGATAAGTTTAAAGCCAATTGTTTTACCACATAGGATTACCGTATGACAAGATGATTTAAAATATAAAGTTAAGGTATATGAGGAATACCTAGAGGTCATGAAGAGGTTGCACACCATTGTTGAAGACCAAGCCAATTGTAGAGCACTCCTTTTTTTTGGGAAGGACTACGTGAGATATAAAACAAGTCCACAAAATAGAGTTAATAACAATAGGTTGGTGGATTTCCTAGTGTAAACTAGATCTTGGAAACAGGGTGCTTCCTTAAAGGGTGTCAATCCACATCTTAATTCAAATTAATGCAGATAAATAACATGAAATAGAAAGTCCTACTATAGTTGTATGATTCAAGTATCTCACACAAATACAATACTCTAAATATAATCTAAATAATGAATATAAGATCAAATCTAGAAAGGTCCATTGGTTGATAGGGTCTACAAGTGTAGCAGATGGTATTATGGAGGTCTGGATGAAGTTGTGGGAGGTTTTGAGAGGTTTTGGGTGAGGAAATAAGCTTTCTGGTATGAGGGAAAATTCCAAACACAAAGACTGATATCATTCAAGGTACCAATACTAGTAACTGGTTATGGCCAGGATCGGTTGGCTAATCAATGACGGTAGGGGAAATTGGGTGCCAAAGGTTGAAGGGGTTGGTTTGGGCACTTTATGATTACACAGAGTGATGGGAAGGCTTAGGCAAGGTGTTAAGATTTAGGTGAAGTATCAACAGGGGTGAGAGAGGTGGTTGGAAAGGAAGGGAAGTTTAGATTGATAGGGTGTTGAGTAGAGGGGCTATGAAATGTATTTGGGAGAGGAAGGAGGTGATCAGAAGAAAATAAAAGATTCAAAACCAAAGCTAATGAAACCAATGACCTAGTTAAGAATACTTATCTTTGATTGACAGGTGATGGTAGTTTATGGGTTCTCAGAGGAGAAACGAGTCCAGATCCAATGTCACAACAATGGATACTGAGTTCTTCCCTACGTAAATGATCCAAGGATATCAAGAATGAGGTTGGTTTCGGGTGAAGAAATTGAATGATCTGGTGCTATGTTTGACCATTGGATTCTCAATTGAATGCAAGGATTAAAATTAATAATAAAAAGACAACCAAAGGAATCCCAACCTACATAATAAGTTAAAAAGCCTTATTTGAAGGAACTGATGGTGGTTCCTTGACCGGTGCCGACCGAGGAATAACTAGTGTTGGTTAGGGATAAGTAGTCAATTTTGCCAAAAATAGCCAGTTTCTTACCATTTTTGGGGTGGGTCAAGAATTGATTATGGGCTAGGAGTCTTGGTTCACATTTAAACACATGAGAAATGTATGGAAGAGGCATTTGGAAATAAATATTAGGTTTATAAGAAGTCTTAGTTAGTTGAGTGAAGTGATGACTCAATGTTAGGAGTGATGGCCTAGTCTCAGTTAGTTAAATTCCCTTGGAATTTATCCAATTTGAGGTGGAGAGGTGAGGTGCAAGGGTGAGGTAATAATTAGTTTAATATGGGTAATTAGATTAAAAATAATGTGTGGAAGGAGTCATAGTAAGTGGGTATGTTAATTGAAAGTGGCTAATAGGGTTAAGACCCAATTTTGGGTGTCTACATTTTCCCCTTTTTGTTGTATAGCTTGTACTAAGAATCGATGATAACAAAAACGAGTAGTAGGTTTCCCCAAATAAGGGTGGAAGTGATCCCCCTCAAACCAAGAACTGATGTAGTGGAAGGTAGAATCAGTGATGGGTTTGATAAGGTGGTAGGTGATGAAAAATGGGGTAAGGTTTAGGTGTAGGAAATGGTGATGATGGTGATCTTAAGGTGAATACATTCAAACACACACACATGCTCGGAATGAAACAAGGCATAAGGTTGAAGAGAACATAAACTTGAACTTGTCAAAGGTCAAATTTTTATCCAAAAAGGGGTGATGTGGTCCATGTATCTAAGGTATAGGATGTGATCCTGTAAACAAAACGAGGCTAGTTGCAAGAAAGGGTATAGGTATATTCCAAAACACCAAAAGGTTTGGTCTAGTCAAGATAAAAGGAATGAAACAAGGAAAGGTAAGGTCTGTATGTTAAACAACACAGGTAGAATTATCACACGATAGAGTGAGTAAGTGAGTTTTATTTTCATAAAGGTGAGGTTAGGTTGATGAAGGTATTTAACTAAGGTCAAGTTGGCGAAGGTAAAGGAAAAAATGCTTGTAAACATTCATAAGGATTTGGTGAGGCTATTAGGTGAGCTTGTAGGGGGGTGCTAGGGCTGTGGTAGTGAAAAATAGGTGAGTGAGGGAAAAATTAGGGAAAAGGAAGCATATGGGGTATTGGAAGGGTGACCGTTGTCAGTTTAGAGAAAATTAATGCCGGTAGGGTGACCAATGTCAGTGACCTAGAGCATGAACCAACTGACGTTGGTGAGGAAAATGGCAAGTTAAGATGGAAAACCTACCCAAAAAGTTATCATTTGAGTAGTAGTGGGGTTGGAAATATGACTTGGTGAGAGAGTAATAGTAAAGAAAGTGACAGATTGTGCCAGGAGACTGAGTTGGTGAGAGATAAGTGGGTGGAGGGGTTGATTTTGTGGCCCCATATGCATTGATTGGATTGGTTGGAGAGATTAGAGATTTTTGACATGACAGAAGTAAGGGAAGGATCAGGGGGTGCTCTAGGGTAGGCCCCAGAGATAGCAACATGGATGCCTCGGTGAGTAGAGGTAGGAATTTGACTCTTAGCTTGGTGTTGTAGATTTAAATGGATTACAAATGTAAAGTTTTGTTGTTTTAATTGTAATTGAAATGGGGGTGAAATTAGGGTATAGGGGGGGTTAAAATTAACATAAGGCCAATGTGAAGGGATTTGGGTGGGCTAGTTAGGTGTATGTTTAATTTTATTTTTTTACAAATGGGGGGCGTGGGTGTGTGGATTCAGCTTCGGAGCTAAACCAATAACTAACGTTTATCAGTTATCAACCAACGTCAGTTGACTAGCCGGCTTTGGTCATGGAAGGGGACTGACATCAGTAGGGGAACTGATTTTTTTTCTCTGTTAAATAACAATGTATACAAAATGGTTGGTTTTAGGCCATCTAAGAGAGTGGGAGGTTGGGTAGTGTAACAAATAGCATTGTTAGGGTAGGGTTTGGGTAATAGATGATGGTATATGATTTTTTATAGAGGAATGTGGTTGGGTAGGTCAATAGGTGAATGAGTGGGAGGGAAAATAGGTAAGAATATGAGTTTGAGAAGTAGATTGGGTGAAGGTGAATGGTCTAGGTAAGGCATGGTAAATATTAGGTGAGGTCGAGTGTTGAATAGAAAGTTGAAAGAGAAAATGAATAACTTGTGTGGGTGATGATGATGTAGTCTAGGCAATAGATGATGATGAGGGACTGATTTCTGCCCTTGTTAGTACAGATGAGACCTACCATTTCAGATGAGGAGTGAGAGCACATGCTAGAAGTTGGTATAGGTGTGGTGAGGAGGTACAAGAGGATTTTGCAAAACCACAATATGATGGTAGCCCTCGTTGATAGATGGGACCTAACTTCCAACACCTTCCATATGCCGAAGGGAGAGATGACTGTCACCCTAGAGGATGTATATAGGATTCAGTGGATTCCGATAATTGGGGAACCACTATATTAGGTGTCATATTAAAATTTGGTTCATCATATGGTTATGGTGTTTGGACCAGACATGGGAGAGCTGACATATTACAGTGTGAGTATCAGTTATGGTGTGATGTATACGGTGCATCTACATAAGACTTGTTTATCAGTGTTGATGATGGTTGGCATCAGTTTTTTCACCCTTCCAAACTTAGAGGGTGGGAGGTTTCCATGCGCCTTTATGGAAATCCTAGAGGACATGGTATTTTGACAGGGTTTGTTTTCCATGAGCACTAGCATACTTAGTTTAGTTGTACAGGGAGTTGTGGGTTTAGAGGAGGATACAGTTGTATGGTCTTTGTTGTACCCATCTGTTATATTGTTGGGCATATGAGCAAATTATGTGCCTTCATTCACTTGTTCTACCATGAAAAGGGTGGGAGGTGGGTGTATATAGGGTAGGATATATGTGGTGGTTATGGATTGGATATTAGGTAAGCGTGGATGGGGTGACTTGGGATATATCACATTATTGGAGGGTATTTGATAGCTTGTCACCGGTAGAGATTATATAGAGGCCATACCTCACATATCTAGAGTTCACATGTATGGAGGAGGAGATTGAGGGTCTAATTTTTTTGAGATGGATCTAGGGACACAGGGCCAAGGAGCATGAGTGCATACATGTAGATTGAGTTAGATGATAATTCAGCTTACAGTAGGGTGTTCCCTCATCATTCCCGTAGTTCTATAGAGATGATGTGGAGTAGAGATTACCTCTTCAACATCTAGCGCCACTAGTAGGAGTGGAGGAGCATGTAGTGGATGATACTTTAGATGATGTTGGGTGCATGAGTGGGTATAACCAGTGGTGGACAACACAGCCATAGGAAGCACCAGCTAGGCTAGGACAACCTAATTTTTCCACTGTTATCATTCAAAGAGACATGCTAAGGGTGTAGGTTATGTGAACACAGGCCCATGTTACTAATTTACAAGCACATATGGCCACATTATAGACATAATTAACACAAACATAGGTACAACCCAGTGATAAGGAGTAGGTTACAGGACTGTAGGCCCAAGTGACTACTTTATAGGCACATGCCAGTGACGGGGGACACCTAACTACCCCTCCTTCACCTTTGAGGGCACACGCTGGGACAAAAATATAGGGACAAGGTCTATTACCAAATATCCAGGTACCAGGATAGGGTCCACAACCATAGGTACAAGGATAGGGACCACTAGCACAAGGACAAAGATAAATAGGTAGTGTAGCAATGTCACTGCCACATGTGACATCTATGGATTGATACAAAGAGGTTATGGCTGAGGCTAGATATTATGAGGATCATATTGCAGAGCTTTGTCTCTCAATTGTCAATTATACTACTATTTTCCTCCCAAAATTTCCCCTCTTTTGAAAGTCAAAAATTGAAAATTTTGAGTTAACACCCTTTAGTGATGTTCTAGTGAAGTGAAAAGTTGAGGAGATAGTAAAATTTACATTTTATGGAGTCATTTTGGTGATTTGCGGGTCTATTAGAACTTTTTGTCCCATATATCCCAAGTTCTGTCAGGCTTTCTATTCCCTTATCAGCCACATTCCTCAAAATTCTTTAACTTTCAGTACTATCGAAACTTTTTGTTCATTTTGTCCCAAGTTCACTTGGGCTTTTTGTTCTCTGATCGCTCACGTCAGCCGCATTGGGTCCTTTACGTACTTTTGTCCCATATGTCCCAAAAGTGCTTGTGTCTTCTGTCCCTAATTTCCCTGCATTGTACGCATTAGATGGATCACATCCCTCATGTTTCTAAGTTTCTGGACCTCATGTGCCCATTTGGCCCGCTCGACCCGCATTGCCCGTGTCAGCCGGATTGCGTCTTCACGTCCCTCATGTCCCAAAGGTACCAAAGACCATCTGGGCCAGTTTTTCCCGATCTTCCAGATTCTTATCTTTTTGAGTCAGTGTAATATGAATTTAATGCACATTTAATGACCTTCTCTCTCCTAAAAGGCTATTTAATGGTACTTTCCTCTATGCATTTGACACATTGCTTCTTTACCATCATTTGCTCGAATCCCTACAATTAAGATCATTTACTCGTACTCCCATTCCCTTTGCATTTTTCATTATGAATTCAATCCTTGAAGGCTGTTAATTTATATACTATAAACATGAAGATTAAATTCCAAGGTCAAGAACAGGTTTCACCTCTCGAGTCCACTGTTCCCGATATCGAGGATAGTGAGGTTCAACACCTAGATTTTGGGGATTTTTGGAACAGATTAACTAGCCCTAATCCTTCCCCGATGGCACAAATGATCAATGAAAAAAATCTTGTGTATGTGGCGGGCTTCCCTATCTCTATACAATGTGTCGACACTGTGCTCACCTGTGGGGCTCATTTTAACTCGGACACCAAAGAATTTTCTAATGTGCATGGGGAGATGATTGCTAAAATGGATGTTCCTACCATTACTACTGCTCTATGGATTCTAGAAGTTTAAGAGTCCATTTTTATCACTTAGGATCAAGCTCAAACTCTATTCGAGAAGGAAAATGATAAATATAAGGTGAGGATAGCAAAATTATGGTTTAAGAACCCTAAGAAGGGAGCGTATTGACTTTCCAAGGAATTATTTATAGCTGATTTCAATGAAGGGTTGTCTGATTTCATTATCTTGCTAGCTCGTGTCATGGGATTTCCCTCTACCAATGAATTTCACTTTTGGATGTGCCCCCTCATCAACATCCTCTGCGAAGGTATTCAGAACATAAATTGGGTAGAAATCATTTGTATAAATTTGACCAACCAATTGGCTAATGTACACCAGACTAAGAAGTTCTATATGACTTCCTATCTCATGTATTCCCTAGTAGCATCCCGGAAATGGTTTGGATTCACATACATGGAGGGCAAGAAGGATGAACCCATTTATGCATACTTCCCTCAATTAACCCTTGAAACTAGTAACCACAACTTTAGGAGGGTTAATGATGCCTTTACCATGTATATTGTGAGGCTCTTAGAAGGTGATACTTCCAGGAGATTTTCTGATGAGGCCATGAACCTAATAACAAAGTATGGAGCTTTCTTCATTTAGTTTAGGAGGTTTTCATATATTAGGTTGGCTGGTTGTGAAAACACACCTCTCAAGCTCCCCATGTTTTGAAATGACAAGATGGCTCTGATTGAAGTGTGCAGGCAATTGGATAAATTGCATAGAACCTGCAAGGATAAGAAAATCTTGAGTCTACATTTCCCTATTTCCTTGGATAATTATACATGCAAAACAACCTTGGATGCTCAAAATATAGAAAGGGCCCTTTCTCCCATCACTATCCACTTTTTCAGGCCTAGGACCTATTTTGATTTCAATAAGTTCATTGAGAAAAACCTTAGAATTAATTATCATCACAGGTCAGATACTGAGGACTACTAGGCCGATTGTGCAGATGATTTTGAAGCACGATGGAGGCACTATGGAAGATTCTCTTTGCAGCTGATAAAGGATCTCAATCTCTACCAAATTCCTAAGGGGTTCCAAGATGATAATGAAGACTGGATATCTTATGAATATGAGACATTAATCAAGCATACCCCTTTGGAAGATCTGGAGTTTTACAAGAAGGAGAAGGATGACTTTGTTGAGATTTTGGCCCCTGTCCTTGTAAGAACCAAGGTTTTGTTTGATAGAAAGGTTCAAAATCTTAGGAAGAATCAAATTGGGTCTTATTCTAGAGATACTTCAACACCTAAGAAGTAATCACATACACCCAGCATGGAGGTACTTGCTAAAACCCCTCCTTCTTCCTCAATTAAGGAACCTGAATCATCTGCTCCCTCTTCTTCTACTCAAGTGTACCAAAAGAAGATAAAAGAGGTTAAACAAGAGACAATTGAGGAAGAACCCCTTTCATGGCATTCAGAACTACCTTCAGGTCTAGAGAATGTTATTGTTCTCAATGAAAGTGATGATGGTGAAGTACCAGACCCTACAAGAACTTCTAAAGTTACCATAGGAAAGGAGAAGGAAGTGCCTAGCACTGAACCTCCAAGTACCAATGATTCCTCTGCTTAAGAAGCTCCAAATTCCTCACTCACATCTCTACTGGAAGTAACAGTGGTGAATAATTTAAGTGTCATGAGCTCACTTGTTCTTGGACCTCTTGTTCCTTCTTCTTCTCCCTCTACTTTTGCATGGGTACAACCCCTAGTTGACAACAAGAAGAGGAAACCTTCTTCCCATTCGACAGGAGCAAAATTTGATGTTGTGGAAAACTTGTTAGGCACTACTCCTCCTCCTCTAGCAAAGAGAGCCAAAGAAACTTCAAGAATAGTGATAGATGCTCAGGGCCAACAATTTCTAGAGTTTACAAAGCCTAAAGTTAATAAGGCAGAGAAAGATCTATTAGCCTCTGACCTGGAGCTTTCTAGGATCCCAATGGGAGAATATACTCCTGAGAGTGAGGTGCATAACCTCCAGGAAATAGTAACCAAGGTTATTGAGAGAGTGGAGAAGGGTAAATAGACCATAAAATAGTTGGAAGAACAAAATTAGGTTCTTTCTAGCTTCATTAAGTCATTATTGACTAAGGATAAGGTTTTGGATCCTGCTCCACTTGCTACCCTTCCACCTCCTATGATTCTAAGTCAATATGAGGTTTAGAGTATCAAAGATATACACTGTTATTCCACTTATGGAAGGGACATGGAAGCCATGGTTGATGACATGATCATTGCTATCTTGAATTTCAATGTAGAGGCCTTTAAACTCAATGAAAAGTTGGCCAACCTGCAACAAAAACTCTCCTCCTCTATTGGAACTATGGACAAAGAACTGAAGCTTTGGATTAGTTACATCATAGATCCTCACCTGATGGAATAGGCTGATGAAAAGATATTGATGGCTGATAAAGTTTTTGATGATGCCAAGGACAACTTGTCAAGGTCATGGGTTTTTCAGTGTTGAATGGAAAATAAAAATTCTGGAAGAAGCCTTGGGAGAATTGAGAAATAGTTGGCAGAAGGGAGAATCCTTCAAGGCTTGTGTTATGTATTCCTTTAAAGATATTCACTGTCAGCTTCACGATGAAACTTAAGGTGTTCCTTTCTCTCTTCAAGAGATTAAAACTCAATTTATGGAATTTTTTAAAGAAAACTTGTTCAAGGAGGAATTTATCACCAAAGAGAAGATAAAGGAGATTTTCTCTCTTAAATATGCTATTGAAGAGGCTAATAAAGAATACCTTGAACATACTAAGTTTGATAAGGACATGGAGAAATTTATAGGCACTTGGTCTCAAGCCACTTCCAACTCATCAGTCCCACGAGGTAGAGAGATAGATGAAGCATTGAAAAGATTCAGGAAACGGATTCTCAAGTTGGTGGGCCCTCCTCAACAATAAGCAGATGTTTTCTCTTCTAGCTTCTCTTCTCCTTCTTTTTCTGAAATTGGGCTCATTGTAAACTAATTAAGGATCTTGTGTCGAGAAATTCCTTAATTAACATTTTAGTTAAAAGAAATGGTTACCAAGTTTAACCAATTTGTAAGTTATATAATGGGCCCTCTGCATCATTTTCAAGGGCTGGAACTCTGTTTATTTTTGAAAGTGTAAAGGAGTTAAAAAGCTATCAATACAAGAATATCTCCCTTTCTGTTCCCATTTGCTCTTGTTCTTTCATTGCTATCTGTTAAAAGTTATTGGATAATTAGTCTATTTTACTTCAAGAAGCTTTGTATTCTTGTGGATGTCATCTCTGGAACTTTGTGTCTATGAAATAACATCCTGTGGTTTTAAATGCAAATGATTATGTTCTATATGATTCCCTTATGGCGTGAGTAAGGAATTATTTTGTTATCTATATTTCCTGAGAGTGCTATTCTTCCCCCTCTAATTCCTTAATTCTTCTATCTTTTTGTATTGATGATCTGTTATATTAAACACTTTCATGATATCAGAGTTCCTCACTAAAACTACACGTTGTACATTTGTAAATAGGTTTTTGCCTTTAATAAGGGAACCTCTCCCATTAAAGAGGAGGGAATTTCTGTCCCCTAACTGTTGCTTTTAATAAAGTCCTTATTTGATAACCAATAGTTTTTAACAACTCTACTGGGGATTTGTTTTGAACGTATTCTAGTTTTATGAACATTTTCTTTATCATTCTTTGATCTGGCGACTCTACAATTTACTCATGGTAGGAGAGCCCTTAGTATTGAAGATTCTCAGTTTTAGCTCTTAGATCAGCAAGGTTTCCCTCTTCCTTCAATAGGAATAAATAGAAGAATTCATTCTACAAGCACACCCCTTGTTGAAGATAGAACCCCTGTGAGTGGTATCCCTTTAGAGCAACTCAGCCCTAATCTTCGTTCTTTAATTCTTGCTGGTGTTTCAGTTCCCCTTCAAGCAGTCTTTCCAAGGATGGAAGTTCCATTACCTTGGGGCCATCGTGTTGGGCCTCTTGCCCTTGCTCAGCCTTTGCATGAGTTACCCAGGGGTAACAGGAAGAACTTCCCCAAGTTTAGAGGTGATGGCAAGGTGTACCTTGATGAACATATTACAACCTTCTTAGTTGCATGTAGGGTCCTCAGAGTTGAACATGAACATGTCTTGATGAGGCTTTTTATAGAAAATTTACAAGATAGTGTAGCAGATTGGTTCTATCATCTTCCTTTTGGGGCCATTACGAGTTTGACCATGATGAGAACAAGATTTTAGAACCGTTTCAAACCTGCAGAGGATGTGCATGCTTTGTTGGCCTATATTTCTCAAATAAAGAAAGAATCACAAGAACCCATGAGGGAATTTGTCTCTAGATTCGACAAGTTGATTAAAAAAATCCCACCAGAAACTCAACCTGTGGATCAAATTCAAAAAAAAAATCTTCCTAAATGCTCAATTTCCTAAAGTTAGCTACGCATTGAGAAGAGCCTACGTTGCAACACTAGCTGAGGATCAGAGATTAGATGTTAGCATTGAAGATGACTTGATCATGTCTGGTAAATTTAAAAGAGATCCTTCTAAATCTAGAGCTTCTTCTTCCTCTTCTTATACCCTTGGAGCTAATACAGATCCATTAGTACAAAAGCTTGCTAATGACCTCATTGCCATCAATAAACAATTGGCCCAACACACTCCTTATGCATATGTTCCAAGGAGGAATTTTCAGCCTATAAATCGTTTGCCTTCCTCTCAGAAAAGGCTGGAAATTGAGGGGCCACCCATAAAGGTCCCTGTTAATGTAACTTTTGAGGTTGAAAAACCTAAAGATGAAGAGATTAATGAAGATTGTGAAGAACTTGAAGAAGAGGGTGATGAATAACTAGAGGAACTTGAGGGATCTCGAGTTAATTTCTTCACCACTGAGGGTGTTGATGAAGAGGATGATTATGATGAAGTAGTAACAGATATGAATAGCGAATCATATGTTGTCATGACTCGAGAACAGAAAAAAAAGAAGGAGAAAGTGATACAACCTGCTAAGAGATCCAAGGAGCATCCCACGAATATCCCCGTTGTTGCAAAAAGAGGATATCCTATTCCCACTACATCCACACAAAAGGTGAGTTCTGCTAATTCTTCTTTTCCTAATACTACTACTAAAGCTTTTTCTTCTCCAACTCCTAAACCTGATAAGCCTAAGATTCCTAGTGATGATAGCTCATCCACCTCTAGATCTTTTGATATCATTGATCACCTTAAGAAAATAAAGGTTCAAATTTCAGAGGCTGAGTATTATCAAACCCACCCTAAAGCCTTTGCCAAAATGGTTCACTTTGTCAATTCCCATTCCAAAACTACCTCTAAAGGCCTTTTACCTACTCCATCCTCCACACCCCAACCCAACCTTGTAGCTATAGTCACCTCACATAATGAGAAAATCAAACCGTTTTATGTGACTCTCCTTATAACCAGCCATAAACTTAGCAAATATGTCATAGATTCAAGAGCATCAGATAATGTAATGCCTGCCAAAGTGGTTAATGCTTTGGGTCTTACTCTCACATGCACTTATGGGTCCTACTATTCTATGGAGAGTAAGGAGGTGCCCTTGGTTATAAGGATTAAAGATACACAAGTAGCTTTTGCTACTTTACCAGAGAAGAAGGTTTTGGCTACTATTCTGGTAGTTGATATCCCTCCTTTATATGGTTTTTTGTTAAGTAGGAATTTTTGTACGGATGTGGGAGGAGAGATTCAAATGGATTAGTCACATTATCTTATATCAGTCAATAGAAAGATGAAGAAGTTGTTACCTAAGAAGCAATCAGAGTATATTGTGCAAAAAACAGATGATACCAAAGCACAAATACTCTATGAGGATGTTGGACATGGTAACTATATGATTATGTCTCTAGAGGAAATTAAACTTCCCAAAGAAGTACTTCATGATCCTAATGGTGTTTAGAGTCTAGAATTTGATAGAAGCTGCTCCTCAGCCTGTTCTGGAGCAGGTTTGGTATTGATATCTCCTGAGGGAAAAGTTCATCCTTTCTCATTCAAGCTACAATTTGAAAATACCGATAATACGGTAGAGTATGAAGCCCTCATCCTTAGACATAATGTGGCAAAAGAAAAATGTGTGAAGAATCTCTTGGCTCGTGGTAATGCAGAACTATTTGTTAAACAAGTCAGAGACCTTTTCCAAGTAAAAAATAAAAGGTTGAAGCATTACATGAATCAAGTTTGGGATTCTATTGAATTACTCAACTCCTTCTCAATTGAAGTTGTACCGAGAGAAAAGAACACCAGGGTTGATTCACTAGCTATCTCAAGATCATTGCTGATACCTCACCATGATTTCTCTCAGGACAAATTCACCATTGAAATGATCCATAGGCTGAGTGTGCCTGATAATGTAAGTAACTGGAAAATTTTCAATGATGATCAACATTTTCTTTCTTTCTTGGAGCTTAGGGATAATTTTGAACAATTATACTTCAAAGGAAGTAATAATTTTCCTTGTGAGAATGTATCTTCCCATGAGGAGGGTGTCAAAGAGGAGACAGATCAAGATGGTTGCATTAAACTCAAAGGTAACAAGATCCTAAAGGGCTAGTGAGTTTGGAGGAATTGTTTTATAAACATGACAGACATGTTAAGTCTAAAGCTTCTATAGGAATGTGGCAATCTACTGAGTCTGAAAAGATTAACATTGGGAGCTCTGTTGACCCCAAAATGGTGAACATTGGAACATGTTGTACACAAGAAGAAAAGAAGAAGGGGGTGAACCTCTTAAAGAAATATAGGGATGTTCTTGCATATTCATATGATGATCTAAAAGCTTTGCAACCAAAGGAAATGCAACATTTAATCATTATCAAACCTGGGACTAAAAATTTCAAGAAAAATCAAAGGTACTACAATCCAAAGATTGCTGACACCATTTTTTAGGAAATACAAAAATTACTGAAAGTTAAAATTATCTTCCCCATTCACCATTTGACATGGATTTCCAACATTGTACCTGTCAGGAAGAAAAATGGCAAGATTCATATTTGTGTTGAATTCAGGAACCTAAATCAAGCTTATTTGAAAGGAAACTATCCTCTACCCATGATGGATCAAGTTTTGTAAGCTGTTACAGGGTCTGAAATGTTGTCCATGCTTGATGGCTTCTTAGGGTATAATGAAGTGGAAGTTAATACCACATATCAACATAAGACAACATTCACCACCCCTCGGGGTAATTTTTCCTACAAGAGGATGCCTTTTGGACTCATTAATACTGGTGACACTTTTCAAAGGGCTATGGACTTGGCTTTTGGAATTTTGAAAGGAAAATGTATTGTTGTGTATCTAGATGACCAGACTATGTTTTCCAAAACTAGAGCAGATCATTTTCAGCATCTAGAAACAGTTCTCTTGAAATGCAGAGAACATGGGGTTTATTTGAATCCCAATAAATCTATCTTTTTTGTCACGGAGGTAAAATTATTGGGGCAGGTGGTCTCTAAATATGGAATCAAAATTGATCTTGAACGAGTTCAAGTTGTTCAGCATATTCCTCTTCCCACAAGTAAGAAGGGACTACATTCTTTCTTTTGTAAGATCAATTCCTAAGAATATTCATTCCTGATTTTGTAGAGCTAACTTTGAATACCTATTAAATGATGAAAGGAAAAAAAAAGTTTAGCTGGTACTCTGAAGGGAAATAAGATTTTGAAGGTATAAAAAAGGCTATTTCTAGGACTCCTACCTTAGCATGTCTAGATTTTGGTAAAGATTTTATTATTTATTACTATGCCACAGAAAGCACTTTGGCCACTGTATCAACCTAAAAATATTCTGATGATCATGAGCTCCTAATTGCATTCATGAGCTACATTCTAAAAAATCATGAGTTAAAATACACCATGATGGAGAAGCATGGTTTCGTAGTGGTTAAAGCTGTCAAGTAGTTTCAATTTTATAGTCTTAACTCTCACTCTGTGGTGCTTGTGCCTGATACTACCATCAAGTCTATTCTTACTCAGAAATAATTTAGAACTAAGAGAGGAAACTGGGTAGCAAAGGTTTAAGAATATGATATTGACATCAAACCAACCAAACTAGTTCGGGGTAAAGGCTTATGTGAACTCATTGTTCAAGGATATGGTCATGAATTACCTAAGGAGGAGGTTGATGTTCCTATTGTTCTATTTCTCAGCTCGACAGATGAATAGTATGGTGATATCACTCATTTTCTCACCTATGGGGAGTGTCCCTCTAACTTGGCTACCAAGGAGAATAGAGATATCAAGCTAAGATCAGCCTAGTAGGTGTTGTGAGAGAATGCTTTGTTCAAATGTGGAATGGATGGAAGATTTATAAAATGCATTGACAAAGAACAACAGAAGAAGCTTTTCTCAGCTTTCCATGATCAATCATGTGTAGGTCATTACTCGTCTACTATTACTTCCCACAAGATTCTTTGTGCTGGATACTATTGGCCTACCTTGTTTAAAGATGCATCAAAATGGGTTGATAAGTGTGAAGCTTGTTAGAATTTTTTGGGAAGACCTAAATTGGCTTCCTTTCCACTTAAACTAGTTGTGATTAAAGATCCCTTTCAACAATGGGGTTTAGATTTCAATGGAACAATCAACCCATCTTCAAGTGGAGGAAATACTCATGGGTTGACTACCATAGATTACTTCACTAAGTGGGTAAAAGCCATTCTAGTAAAGAGTACTACTTCTGAAGTAGTATGTAATTTTATCAAAGAAAACATCTTGGTAAGGTTTGGAGTGCCAAACAATATTGTGACTGACAATGCTTCAAATTTTTCTTCTACTGAGATGATGGACTTATATTATGGATATGGCATTTCCCTTGCTCACTCTTCCAATTATTATCCTCAAGGAAATGGATAGGAAGAATCAAAAAACAAGAATCTAGTGGCTATAATAAGGAAACTAGTTAATGAATCTCAGAGGAAGTGGCACAAGAAAATATACAATGCTCTTTTGGCAGATAGGATTACACCTAAAAGAGCTATTGGGATGTCCCATTTTCAAGTGGTGTATGGTGTGGAAGCTCAATTACTAGTAATAGTGGAGCTACCAAATTTGTACTTAATGAAGGCCATTGAAGACACTAGCTTCAATGATTCTTTAGATAAAATAATCATGTATCTTCACAAGTTGAATGAAGACATGCTGTAGGTTGTTGATAGAATGTCTACCCACATATAGAAGGTGAAATATCTATTTGATAAGAAGGCTAGATCTAGATATTTCAAAGTTGGAGACATTGTTTTGCTGTGGGATAAAAGACATGAGCCTCGAGGAAGCCATGGTAAGTTTTATTCTCTTTGGCTCGGTCCTTTCAAAATCAGGCACTTTGCTAGTGAGAATATTTTCTATCTTGATTACATGGATGGTTCCTCTCTCCCACTTCCTTATAGTGGGTAGTACCTAAAATTGTTCAAGTCCTAGGTGAATAGGAAGTCTCTTTGTATATTATATATAGGGTGTGTTTGCTTTCCCTTTCTTTTGGTGTGTTTCTTTTCCCTGTTTTTGTGTTTTCTTCTGTGTTGGTTTGCTTTTGGACTCTGTGGCCCAATGGATAAGGCACTAGTTTTCTTCCCCCAGGTTTTCCAGAGTTCTTGCCTTGTCTCGTTCTTCTGATCTAGCCAAGTCATTCCCAGAAAGATCCAGTTGTTGTCCTCTCAAAATTTTCCCTCTTTTGAAAGTCAAAAATCAAAAATTTTGAGTTGACACCCTTTAATGATGTTCTAGTGAAGTGAAAAGTTGAGGAGATAGTAAAATTCACATTTTTTGGAGCCATTTTGGTGATTTGTGGGTCTGTCAGAACTTTTTCTCCCATATGTCCCAAGTTTTGCTAGGATTTCTGTTCCTCGATTGGCTACATTCCCTGAAATTCTTTAACTTTCTCCTTTGTCAGAAATTTTTGTTCCATTTGTTCCAAGTTCACTCGGGATTTTTGTTCTCAGATCACCTGTGTTGGCCACATTGGGTCCTTCACGTACTTTTTTCCCATTTGTCCCAAAAGCATTTGTGTCTTCTATCCCCGATTTCCTCGCATCGCTCACATTGATTGGACCATGTCTTCACATGCCTCACGTCCCTTGCATTTCCAATTTTCTGGACCGCCTATGCTCATTTGGTCGGCTTGACCCGCATTGCTCATGTCTTCCAGATCGCGTCTTCATGTCCCTCATGTCCCAAATGTACTAAAGACCATCCGGGCTAGTTTTTTTTGCTCTTCCTGATTCTTATCTTTTTGAGCTAGTGTAATATGAATTTAATGCACATTTAATGACCTTCTCACTCCTAAACAATTATTTAATGGGACTATCCTCTATGCATTTGAAACATTGCTTCATTGCCATCATTTACTCGAATCCCTGAAATTAAGATCATTTGCTTGTGCTCACGTTCCCTTTGCATTTTTCATTACGAATTCAATCCTTAAAGGTTGTTTCTATGTATACTATAAACATGAAGATTGAATTCCAAGTTCAAGAACATGTTTCACCTCTTGAGTCCTTTGTTCCTGATATCAGGGATAGTGAGGTTCAACACCTAGATTTTGGGGATTTTCAGAACAAATTGACTAGCCCTAATCCTTCCCTCATGGCACAAATGATCAATGACAATGGTCTTGCATATGTGGCGTGCTTCCATATCTCTGTACAATGTGCTAACACCATGCTCACCTGTGGGCCTCATTTTAAGTCAGACACCAAAGAATTGTCTAATGTGCATGGGGAGTTGATTACTAAACTGGATGATACTACCATTATTTGCTACTCTACAGATTCTAGAAGTTGAAGACTCCATTTTTATCACTCAAGCTCAATTTTAGAATCTATTCAAGCAGGAAAGTGATAAATATAAGGTGAGGATAGCAAAATCATGGTTGAAGAACCCTAAGAAGGGAGCATCCCGACTTTCCAAGGCATTATTCAGAGCTTATTTTAATGAAGAGTTGTCTGATTTCATTATCTTGATAGCTCATGTCATGGGATTACCCTCTACCAATGAATTTCACTTTTGGATGTGCCCTCTCATCAACATCATCTTTGAAGGTAGTTAGAACATAAATTGGGTAGAAATCATTTGTATAAATTTGACTGAGGAATTGTCTAATGTATAACAGACTAAGAAGTTCTATATGACTTCTTATCTCATGTATTCCCTAGCAGCATCCTGGAAGTGGTTTGGATTCACATACATGGAGGGCAAGAAGGATGAACCCATTTATGCATACTTCCCTTAATTCACCCTTGAAACTAGTAACCACAACTTTAGGAGGGTTAATGATGCCTTTACCATGTATATTGTAAGGCTCTTAGAAGGTGATACTGCCAGGATATTTTCTGATGAGTCCATGAACCTGATAGTAAATTATGGAGCTTTATTCATTTAGTTTAGGAGGTTTTCATATACTAGGTTGGCTGGTTATGAAAACACACCTCTCAAGCTCCCCATGTTTTGTAATGAAAAGATGGCTCTAATTAAAGTGTGTAGGCAATTGGATAAATTGCATAGAACCTGCAGGGACAAGAAAATATCTTTTTTGCATTTCTCTATTTTATTTGGTAATTATACATGCAAAAAAACCTTGAATGCTAAAAATATAGAAAGGGCCCAAGCCTAGGGCTTGTTTTGATTTGAATAAGTTCATTGAGAAAAACATTATAATTAATTATCATCACAGGTCAGATACTGAGGACTACTAGGCTGATTTTGCAGATGATTTTGAAGCAAGGTGGAGGCACTATGGTAGATTCTCTCTGCAGCTGATAAAGGAGCTCAATCTCTACCAAATTCCTGTGGGGTTCCAAGATGATAATGAAGATTAGTTGTCTTATGAATATGAGACATTAATCAAGCATACCCCTTTGGAAGATCTAGACTGGTACAAGAAGGAGAAGGATGAATTGGCTGAGATTTTGGCCCCTGTCCTTGTAAGAACCAAGGTTTTGTTTGACAGAAAGGTTTGAGATCTTAGGAAGAATAAAAGTGGGTCTTCTTCTAGAGATAATTCAACACCTAGGAGGGAATCACATACACCCAGCACATAGGTACTTGCTCAAACCCCTCCTACTTCCTCAATTAAGGAACTTGAATCATCTACTCCCTCTTCTTCTACTCAAGTGTACCAAAAGAAGACAAAAGAGGTTAAACAAGAGCCAATTGAGGAAGAACCCTTTCAAGGCATTCAGAACTACCTTCAGGGCTAGATAATGTTATTGTTCTCATTGAAAGTGATGATGGTGAAGTACCAGACCTTGCAGGAACTTTCGAAGTTACCATAGAAAAAGAGAAGGAAGTGCCTAGCACTGAACCTCCAAGTACCATTGATTCCTCTGCTCAAGAATCTTCGGATGCCTCACTCACATCTCTATTGGAAGCAACATTGGTGAATAATTTAAGTTCCATGAGCTCACTTATTCTTGGACTTCTTGTTCCCTCTTCTTCTCCCTCTACTTTTGCGGTTGACAGCAAGAAAAGGAAACCTTCTTCCCATTCAATAGGAACAAACTTTGATGCTGTGGCAACCTTGTTAGGCACTACTCCTCCTCTAGCAAAGAGAGCCAAAGAAACTTCAAGAATAGTGACAGATGTTTAGGGCCAACAATTTCTAGAGGTTGTAAAGCCTAAAGTTGATAAGGCAAAAAAAGATCTATTAGCCTCTAACCTAGAGATTTCTAGGATCCCAATGGGATAATATACTCCTGAGAGTGAGGTGCATAACCTCTAGGAAATAGTAACCAAGGTTATTGAGAGAGTGGAGAAGGGTAAAAAGACCATGAAACTATTGGAAGAACAAAATCAGGTTCTTTCTAGCTTCATCAAGTCGTTATTGACTAAGGATAAGGTTTTGGATCCTGCTCCACTGGCTGCTGTTCTAGCTCTTATGATTCTCAATCAGGATGAGGTTTAGAGTATCAAAGATATACATAGGTTTTCCACTAATGGAAGGGCTATGGAATCCATGGTTTATGACATGATCATTGCAGGCTTGAATTTCGTTGTAGAGGCCTTTAAACTCAATGAAAATGTGGCCAACCTGTAACAAAAAATCTCCTCCTCTATTGGAGCTATGGACAAAGAACTGAAGCTTTGGAGTAGTCGCATCATAGATATTTGCCTAATGGAACAGGCTGATGAAAAGATATTGATGGCCAATAAATTTTTTGATGATGCCAAGGGAAACTTGTTAAGGTCATGGGTTTTCAATGTTGAATGGAAAATAAAAGTTTTGGAAGAAACCTTGGGAGAATTGAGAAACAGTTGGCAGAAGGGAGAATCCTTCAAGACTTGTGTTGTGTCTACCTTCAAAGATATTCACTGTCATCTTCATGATGAAATTTTAGGTGCTCCTTTAACTCTTCAAGAGATTAAAACTTAGTTCAAGGCATTTGTTAAAGAAAACTTGTTCAAGGAGGAAGTGATTACTAAAGAGAAGATAAAGCAGATTTTCTCTCTTCAATATGCTATTGAAGAGGCTAATAAAGAATATGTTTAACATACCAAGTTTGATAAGGACATGGAGAAATGTTTACACACTTGGTCTCAAGCCACTGCCAACACATTGGTCCCACAAGGCAGAGAGATAGTTGAAGCATTGAAAAGATTTAGGCAACGGATTCTCAAGTCGGTGGGACCTCCTCACCAATAATTGGATGTTTTCTCTTCTAGCTTCTCCTCTCCTCCTTTTTTTGAAATCGGGATCATTGTAAACTAATTAAGGATATTGTGTCGAGCACTTCCTTAATTAAAATTTTAATTAAAATAAATGGTTACCAAGTGTAACCAATTTGAAAGTTAAATAATGGGCCCTCTACGCCATTTTCAAGGGCTAGAACTCTTTTTTATTTTTGAAAGTGTAAAGGAGTTAAAAAGCTATCAATACAAGAATATATCCCTTTCTGTTCCCATCTGCTGTTGTTATTTTATTTCTATCTATTAAAAGTTATTGGATCATTAGTCTATTTTACTTCAATAAGCTTTGTATTATTGTGGATGTCATCTCTAGAACTTTGTGTCTATGAAATAAAATCTTGTGGTTTTTAATTCAAATGATTCTATTCTATCTTTTGTGGCATGAGTAAGGAATTATTTTATTATCTATATTTCTTGAGAGTGCTATTCTTCCTCCTCCCATTCCTTAATTCTTCTATCTTTTTGTATTAATGATCTATTATATCAAACACTTTCATGATATCAGAGTTCCTCACTAAAACTACACGTTGTACATTTGTAAATAGGTTTTTTCCTTTAATAAGGGAACCTCTCCCATTAAAGAGGAGGGAATTTCTATCCCCTAACTGTTGCTTTCAATAAAATCCTTATTTGACAACCAAAAACTACCTATAGAGAAAAGTAGGCAACCCGTTAGAGCTCTGGCTCATGGACCCATAATATTGGTAGTTTAGTAGAGGGATCTCATCACCGCCATTGATCAGGGGCCATCATACTCATAGGTAGGGCTAGCAAGAGGTTACTAGTGTATAGAGACAGAGGTAAGATGAGGGGACATGAGAGAGTGAAAGAGGCACAAGGACTTCCTAGGGATGATTATATGATGGATATTGTTTTATACTTTTGATTTATAAGTTATATGTACCATCTTGTGCGCTAAAGAGGAAAGTTCTATATGAGATTTTCTAAGATACTTATTAATATATGTGTATACAATGTATTCAAACATAGAATTTCCAATATATAGATGATGGTATTTATATTTGTTGTGTTTGGTTTCATTGCCATTTTATTGTTATCATGGAAATTATATGTAGGCATGGTTGATTATGTTTTTGTTTGGTTTAATTTACGATGTATTGATATTATGGAAACTAGTTGTAGGCATGGGTGATGATGTTTTGGGTTGGTTTAGATTTCCAATGCATTGATGTTATGGAAATTAGTTATATGGTGGGAAAGTGGATATGTAAGATGTGAAAAGTCATGAATATTACATAGGAGGGGAAAATAATAGCCAAGATAACCTCTGAAGACCCCATGCCTTCGGAGTACTACTTACATAGCCCTTGCAAAAGGGGACTCAGTATGATGTAGTTATCCCATAATAATGAGAAAAAAAAATATGGTGATAGGTAAGGTTAGGCAAGGTAGATTGGGCACTATTGGGTAAGATAGATTGTGGCAAGGTAGTTTTTGGTAAGGTAAGTTGGGTAGGATTTAATTCCCAATGGATGATGTTATTATGGGAACTAGATCATGGGTATAGGTGTGGGTGAGACAAGAATAGAACCAATATATACAATTTTGATGGTCTTGTCCTATTGAATAAGCAACAAGTGGGCAGAGGGGAACCGAAAAAAAGGTGAAATTCTCCATATTTGGTAAGAACTATAACAACCATACCAAATAGGCTTATGAATATAAGCCCCTTGATACATTACATGACTGAAAGAAGTTTCATGATCACCAAGTTTTTCATGAGCACCACGTACCTTGAGTAGATAGGAAAAAATAAAAGAGGGTAGGGTGAAGTGGTTGGGTTAGCGTAACCTAATTATAGGACAACATTACCCTTCTCCAAGATACCCAAAACCAACGTATGCAAGTCCATGACATGAATTTTGTATTTTTCTTGATATGTTTTATTTGGGTTTTTCTCTTTGCATTTATATACTTCTTGATGTAGGAAATCTATACTGGGATGAGTATTAGTGTCTCCTTGATGTCTTTATGAAGTTGATCGATGAAGGAAGGTCTAAGATAATTTTTGTTTTAACAAGTACAAATTAGTACTGCATATGGCTAAATTTTTATATATGTCTTTTGAGGGAGAAGTCTACATAGAGAAACAATAGAGAGACACAAATTTTCATTTGCAGGATTCATCTATTTGCGAGAAGTTTGACTCATCGAGTAGAATTTTTTTTATCCTATAATTTTTGAATTATTTTGGACTTGTAGTCATGGATGAGACTATAAAGGAGTATATGCCTCTTTTATGAAGAAAAACCCATAGCAAGATAAAGGTTAGCCATGAAAGATGGGTTTCAAGTGTCGAATGACCATGGGATTCCATCCTAAAAAGGATGAAAAATTATAGATGAGAATCATGCCATGAGTAGAGCCGTGGTACTCATGTTCAAGATAATGCTGAATGGTGACAAATAATCACACAATTTTGGTTAATTTGTTGGTCCTTAAAAGAGGTAGGTGGAAGGAGATGTTTGCTCAAGGGACGAGCATATAAGAGACATAAAGTGATGTAGTACTTTATTCAACAATAGAACGGTCAAATATGCAATGCATTAAGGTGCTTAGATTTGGGTTTACCCTCAAGAAAAGATAAATGATAAGTTATTGATCCATAGGTATGGGTAATAATATAAGGTCCAAGCCAATTAGGAGAAAAATTGCCTCGTTTACTTTTCTCCATTTTTGTTACATGTTGATTTTCCTTTAAGAAAAGATCACCAATCTTGAATGTTTATTCTCAGACGCGTTTGACATAGGTGCACTTTTAGTAGATTTTGAGGTGGTCTAGAGCGTTTAAATGATGTTGATCTAATAGTTCAAGTTATTCCAATGATTCTTGTCAAAAATCATCATTAAAGAGGATATCTTTAAGAGATATACATAGAGATGGAATTTGTACTTTGAGAGGTAGGATGACCTTTTTACCAAAGACCAAAGAGAAAGGTGTGGTAGTGGTAGAGGTGTGAATTCTAGTACAATAATCACATTAGGAAAAAGGAAAGTGCGTGTCCCAATCCTTACTAGATTTTTCAACCAATTTTATAATATTTTTGTTGAGAGTCTTGTTAGAAGATTCAACTTGACCATTTGCTTGTGGGTAATATGGTGAAGAGAAACTGAGTTGAATATGAAATTTTTCACACATTTGGCGTAGGGTTTTGTTTTTAATTATTTTCCATTGTCAACGATGAGGTAATGAGGAACACCGAAGTGACAAATGATATGATAGTTGATAAATTTGACTATTTTCTCATCTTTGGTAGAAATGAGAGGGATGGATTCCACACATTTAGTGTAATATTTATTTTCTGTGATTATCCAGCGATGATGCTATGAGGATTTAGGGTTAAGCTCCCTAATGAGATCCAAACCCCAATGAGAAAAGGGCTAAAAATCTTTGACAACTTATAATGCATGACTAGGAGTATGATAAAGATTATCATGTTGTTGACACTTTACACAACATTTAACATAGTCATAGAATTCTTGGTTAAGGGTTGGCCAGTAGTAGCCAAGCTGAAGGATACACTTTGCAATAATGAGGACACTAAAATGTCCCCCACAAATTCCATTATTAATTTCTTTGATGGTGTATGGGATTTCAGAACAAGTGAGGCACAATAGGAGGATACCATCAAAGCTGCATTTATAGATAAGACATCCCATGATGACATAATGAGAGACACTTTTTAGAAAGGCTTGTCATAAATTGTTAGTGAGATTTAGAGGAAGTATTGAAAGTGAGAGGTAGTTAGCGAAATGTTTATGAAAAATATCATGTGGGTCAGTATCAATGCTACGCAAAAAAATAAGGTATGTGATAATATTAGAAGGTGATTACAACTATTATATGGTGACAAATATTTTTAAGTCTGAAGGTGAGGTAGGTATTTGATAAGTGAGACAAGACATGGTATTTATCAATTTGTTAGTGGATTGTGGAGTGGATTGAATGAGGTAGTGATCAAACATGGTCAAAAATAGGCCAACATGGTGTTTATACTTTTTTAGCTCATCGTTACAACACTGGTATGAACCATTGGCTTGGTTCACAACTAGTTGGGAGTCACCAAAGATGTTAATGGATTTAACACCTAGGGAAATGATAGTTTTAAGACCTAACACAAGTAATTCTTACTCAACTACATTATTTGTGTAGTCAAAGTCTAGTTTAAATGATAGTGGCATAGGCTCACCATTAATAGGAATGAGGATGACCCCCACACCTCCCACATAGTGACATTTGGATACATCAAAGAATAATGTCATTTGATAAACAATATCATTATAGGAGAGGGTTGTGATAGATTCATCAGGAAAATCAAAATTTGAGGATTGATTCCCAGGAAGAGGAGTGTCTTCAAGTTGATCCATGATGGTTTTTCCTTTGAATTTTTTTTGATAAATGAATTCCAACTCCAATTCTACAAGAAGCATGAGCCAACGAGTAATGCACTAGTGTTGGTAAGGTTTGGCATACATGTAATGAAGAGGGTCAATGTTGGTAATGAAAAATGTTTTGTGATTAAGAAGGTAGTGGCAAATTTTGGTGGCCATAAAGACTAAGGCTAAGAAAAGATTTTCAACATGAGTGTACCTAGTTTTGTATTCTATAAGATTACAGTCTTATGTAATAAACTACTTGTTCCTTGTGTTTCTCATCATGATGAGAAAGCATAGAACCCAAGGAATGGCTCAGTAGAAGAAATGTAAAGGCAAAATTTTTGATCAACTTTAGGTGGAATGAGCACATGGTTGGATGAAGAAGGTATTTCTTCAACGCTTGTTAAGGCTTTGTGACACTTGCATCATTCCAATGGAAAGAAACATACTTTTTAAGGAGATGGTGAAATCGTTGACATCAGTCTAAATGTTGAGAGATGAAGCTTCGGATGGAATGAAATTTTCCTTGAAAGATATCAAAGATTTCGAAGGTTAATAGGTGGTGGCATGTCAAGAATTTACCCTGATCGTAGCGGTGATCAACTTCGATGCCCTGGAAAGAGATGATGAAACCAAGGATATTACCTAAGAGAATTGTAAAAATACATTTCTTTGGTTGAAGGTGAATATAATATTAGATAAGGTGGTTAAGGATAAATTTAAGAAGGACCAGGTGTTTGGCGCGATGCTTGGAATTACAAAGAAATTTGTTGACATAGTCTTCCAATATGTCATGCATGATGTCATGGAAGATGTAATTCAAAGTGCATTCTGATAGGTAGTCACTAACATTTTTCAAGACGAATGGCATGACACGGTAACAAAAATTTCCCCTAAGGGGGTTATTAATGTAGTTTTTTGTCGATATTCTAGAGTGACATAATATCTGATTATAAGCTGAAAACCCGTCCATTAGAGATAACATCTCACGATCGGCTATGAGATCAAACTAATTGGTTATTTTTTGGTAGAGGAAAGGTCATTTTTTGGAAAGGAAAGATTAAGGCCTTGAAAGTCAGTTTAAGATACAAATTCCCTTGGTCACTTTTGAGACAGGAATAATGTTATAGACCCATTGCAGATATTTTATGGGTAGGATGAAGGAAACAGAAGAAAAGGGGCTTGAACTTATTCTTTCACTATAATAGATAATACGAGGATGTATTTTACGTAGATTTTATTTCACTGGCTCTAACGTCAGGGGTACTTACAACATTATGAAGCACGATATTAGGGTTAATACGTGACATATTTCTATAATACCAAGATAAATGTGCATTTCTATGATCACAAAGCAAAGAAGTGAAAGATTCGTGTTCTACATGGAGTCTAAAGATTGGCCTATCATTTAGAATTCATGGGTCGTCTCTATGTGTGAATGTTGATTTTTATGGTAGATTCATTTAACATGATTTGCATGTCATAGGATAATAACCTTTGAATATAATAACCCACCATACCTAAATAGGTTAAAATAGAATCATCATCCTGACATTGAACAATGTTTATAAAAGGTTTATCATCACCCACCATGTTACAGGATAAATAAAAGGGAGGGAAGAGGGAACCTTGTAATCATGTTGATAGGTTATAGGTCCTAAGAAAATGGTGTTCATGAAAAAATAAAAAAAAATAGTAGGTGGAATGAATTCAGGACCCATAGGTTCCATCGGAGAAGACGACATGATAAGTTGAGGAAGGTGGAGAAGGCATTTTCATCTTCTATGAGGGTGATTCATTCATTCTTATGAGAAAGCTTCTTAGGAACTCCAAGACCAACAATAGTTGTTTTGTTTCCTATGTAGTGCATGGTACGATGGTGTGAAAAAACCTTTTTTGTAACGAACAGAGTGGAATCCTTTTTAAGCGCAACAGTGAATAAAAGTAAGTGCAAAAGCTACATTTGGTGAGGTAGGAGAAAATGAGATGAAAAAGGTCTGGTTTGGAAGGGAGGTTCAATAAAATAAGAGGAAGTTTCGATCCCCCCATAGGTTAGGTTGGTGTGAAGGTGGGGGGAGGATCATATAGTATGACATATCCAATATGATGGCCGTAACATGGGTGTTGGTGTAGTTTTCAACACTCCTGAGGAGAAAGGAATGTGTTCATGCTTGAGGAGGTGGTATTCTTTGAGTGAAAGAAAATATAAAAATGCGTACTGAGGGGTCATGTGGTTGGTACTTAGGTAGCAGGTATAGATGAGGTATCTGAATCTTGAGAAAATGGGGACATCAACTGAGAGGCCGGAATAGGAGGGTCAGTTAGGTGAGCTAGATAAGGAAGGTTAATCAGCATAAATGGTAGATGTGGTAAATGTTTTAAATGGGATTAGGACATCATTTAGATTTGGCAATTCATATTACAGGTTTTGAAAGGGGAGGGATCTTACCTAAATGGTGTAATTTTCCCCTTCATATTCAAATTTGAGAAAATGGTGAAGGGTGGAATGGTACAAAATTCATGACACGAATATAAGGATGACCTAGGAACATGCTATATTGTTACGCTCCTTTGATAACATAAAAGAGTTCAGGAATAGTTCGGGGTCCCACACGGATGTGGAGGAAAAGGGTGCTAAGGGTAGTGGTCATGGACATCATTAAAAGATCAGAAACGCATGACAAGGTTGCTAGACATACTATTAGTTGGTATGCCTATTTATTCGTAGCCATGAGAAGAGATGATGTTTGATGTTAGAGCTCCCATCAATTATAACACATTTAGCATGAATATGATTCATGTAGGATGGATATGAAAAGAGCAGGATCCTGATCATCAAGTTGTGAAGGGATAAATCTCTGATTTGGAAAAATTAATGGAAGTAATCCTGACGAGGGTTAATGAGGGCAGTAGATAGGTGAAGTGTCATTAGGATGGAGCCTCAATGGATTGTAAGACCTCAATGAGGGTCTGACAATGAGAATTATAAGGTTTGGATCAAGTCTATACAAATACCATCTTTAATAGGGATTGGTGAAGTTAATTGATCATTAAACGACGTGTAACCCTAGAAAGAAATAGGTGATGTGCCGATTGCAAGAATGGTTATCTTAGGTACGAGGTGTAATTATAATGGTAGGTAAAGGTGAACTATAAGAGTTACTAAATTTTTCATTTCCTTTTTCTTATCACATGTATTGTGACCAAATGGATATACATGCACCATGTTAATTTCAAATATAGGAGGAGGAAAAGAGGGTTTTTTGGGATTACCTTTAGCCCTAGTTGAATGTCGAAGGTAAATTTTGTAGAATACATTTTGGGACTGGGTTGTGTAGTGACATGAGAATAAATAGAATGGAATCCTCATTACAACAATATCATCTTCGTCGAAGATCCCATTCAGTATCTACAAAGCTTAAAGGAGAATGGTTTTAATTTCCTTACAACTCTCGACATCATGCCCTAGTCAGTGATGATAAGTGTAAATTTTTGTATCTTAAAAACCTACCAATTTAGGTTTAAGAGGATTGTAAGGCTTGATAGGCATGGAAGTGATATAGCTTATGTCTCTAAAAACAAATGTGAAAGGATGCTAGAGTAGTATCCTACCAAAGGATCATGATGAGAGGTCAAGGTTATCTTGGGCAAAGGGTTAGGTGACCTTCATGAGGGACGGAAAAGTGCAATAGATCATATTAGTGTAACTACCTTTTTGGTAGGTAATGAAGGTTTGGAATTTAGGTTGTGCCTTCTTGGGTATAGAAAGAGGAATAATGCAGTGAGAGATAAAAGATAATTAGAATGTGGAGGTATCTACGTACGCCAGAGGTGAAAGTGTGTGTGTTGGAAAGAGTGGGGGTAAAGGTAGTGAAGAAAGTTTAGGTAGAATGGGAGGTGAAGGAAAGGGTATATGTTATCACACTTTTGGATTTTCCTTGGTAAAGGGATAGTTTAACAAAGGTTAAAGGATGTGGGCCCTATATCGATGAAAGAGGTGAAGGTGAGTGAGAAGGTGTGGGGGATACTAATGTGCGAGACCATAAGAGGTTGCGGTTTTTCTTTTAGGTGAGGGCACGAAGATTTTGTGATTGACAGTGAATAGAATTCGATAAGTTCTAGCTTCACAAGGGGGTGTATAACAGACTTGGTAAAAGTAAAATCCCTAAGGTGGTAGTAGATTTTTTAATAGATGGAAGCCGGAGTGGAGAGGAGTGATGAGGAATAAGGGGATCTAACACCACCAATTCAGGCATAATAGACTTAGTCATCTTTGAATATATTTGGGTATATGGTCTGAGGTATCATGGGAAGACATGTACATTTATGTGGAAATGGAGATTCTAAGGTGTCCCCTAGAGGGTAGCGTAGTCGACGTACACCAAGTGTTCAACCAAATGAGAGAAGGATTTTGAAGTAGATGAAGAGGACAATGGTTTAGTTTTAAATCTTGTGAATAAATCTCTGAGTCTTGTGAAATAGGGAAGGCCTTAGCCTCTAACTTGGTAGGTAAGAGTGAGGGTAAGAATAGAAATGGGATCTTTTAAGACCTTCGAAAAGGTGTCACCAATAGTAAGAATAGATAAAATTGGATCCCATATGGTTTAAGGAGAAGGTAAAGTGGGTTATGTAGACTCCTCTATGGGTAGAGAGGATTATGAGGTTGGTTCCTCTATAGGTAGAAGTAACATGTGAGGTGGGTTCTTTTATGGGTGAAGTAATAGGTGAGGTGGGCTCCTCTAGAGGTAAAGGAGATATGTGAGGTGGGTTTCTCTAAAGGTACAGGAGAGTAGGTAAGGTGGGTTCCTATATGGGTAAAGGAACAAGTGAGGTGAGGTTTTTCCATGAGGTAACGAAACATAGGTAAGGTGGTGATCCTCTTTGGGTAGAGGACTTCATGGGAAATATTTCCTCAATAGATGTTATAAGAGGAGACTGGATAGAAGGATCAGAACATTATATTGAAGAGTTCCTGAACCACACATATATTGATTTATTCTTTAGACATATCACCAGTGATGATTTGATGAAGCGGAATGGTTAGGAAAGGGTTTTCTAAAAATTTCCAATTTTTCATTAGTAGGCATGTTAGGGATGTCAAGGATGATATCACCATTGTATAACATTCCTTCCACGATTTTTTTAAAGGTTTTGCAGTTTACATCACTGTGTCCTCTTACGTGATGGTAATTACACAAATTCATTTTCTTTCTACCAATCTGGTATGTGGTGAGAATTATCAAAACTAGTATGTGGTTTAATGGGATAAAGAGTGATGGCTCCATGCCTTGAACATATTTTTCCTATACGGAAGAATAAGGATCCTAAATGGGAGTGTAATTCTTTTGTTCATACCAATATTGAAATTTTTTCACTGGTGATAGATTGGAAGGAGGTTCAGATTGATTGGCTGGATGAAAAGGGCCAAAGCTTTCAGAACTACCATGTTAGTGGATCCTATTTGGCTTGGTATGGTTTTTTGGGTGATTTGAAAGAAGACTAGTTTGATTTTAAGGTCATTTTTTTGGTTACATAATTTGAGTTTGTCTTCTTCAAGGGAACGGATCTCAAGATTCCCATGCCATGGTAAAATCCTCATCAAACATACAAAACATTTGAACTTTAAGAGTCGAGGAAATATGTTCTAGCACATGCCATCGTAAACAACTCTATGATCTCAAGATGTGGGAGGGTTAAGTAAAACTGATTGATTAGGATTCACCACCGTGCAATGAAATTAGTGATAGAATCATCGTCATATTGAGGAATAGAATATAAATCTTTCATAGATACCTTTTTAGAAATGTTATCGTAAATTGATTGAAAAAGTTCTACACCAATTGATTAAAGGAAAAGATTGAATATTTAGAAAAATTATTGTACCAGTCTAAGGTGGGTCTTGATGGGGACATGGGAAAGGTGCAAAGGAGCAAGGCATCATCATGTCCTATTATCAGGTAGCAAGACATTTCTAAATGAATGCAAGTGTTGTTTTGGTTCCTCCTTAGTGTTGAAGAAGTTGAATTTAGCTAGCTCCCATTGCACGTGGGATATTGATGAATAGGTATAGAGGGATGAGATGTGTATGTTACAAAATCACAACATATGTTAAGATGATTATAGAACCTAGAAACTAAGGCCTCAAGCATCTGTATTTTATCCGTAATCATTTTAATGATATTCACTGTGGTTTTTGATTGAGGGATTCCCCCTAAGGTATAAGGGGGTTGATAACATGAATGGGTTGTAAAATGAATACCGGTATGTGGTGGTGTCGAGTACGTGAATTGAGATGTAGGTATGTAGGAAGTAGTAGACGAGGAGGGCATATACCCTGAATATGCAATTGAAGAGATGGGTTGCATTTGAGGTAAGGTTGAAATAGGAGGGGATTTTGAAAGATCCTCATGGAGATGGGTGGAAGAGTTTGTGGGATAGAGAACACAAAATTTTGAAATGGAGTGGAAGAGGTCAACACAACCAATGGTTGTGTATGAATAGGTACATGAGATACTGATGATGATATAATAGGGGTAGTGGACATGTGTGCTACAGATGTCAGTGGGAGAGAAGATGTCAAGGATGTAGAGGTTACGTGAGAAGTAGGTGGTTGTGAAACTAGAGTAGGAAACACTAGAGTAGTTTGGGTGGCCACATTAGCATTCCCTGATATGGTAGAGATGGTAGAAATGGGGGGCAATGAAGTGGGAATTCCATAAAAAGGCTCAACTGATGAGTCATGGGTGGAATAAGTAGCAAGGTAATGTTGCAAGGATTTGGTGTTATGATCAAGGAATCTAGTGAATTCCTCATCACCTTCGGGTCTGGTCATAGATGAATTAGGATCCATTGGAAAGGAAATAGAAGATGACGATGGGCTAGAAGGAAAAGGTATATAACTTGTGTTGAAATAAAGAGATCATGCCTATTGGTGAGTCTAAATGATATGAAAGGATGGAAAAAAAATACTTCTGGCTCCGTAAAAATGATAAAAACTCAGAAATATTTTTTTTTAAATGTACAGAAGGTGAAACTAACTCATTGTTTTTTATGGAAAAATAAAAAAAACATAGAGACCGATACAAGTTAATGAACTGATGCCGGTAGGTAAAATAATCAATGTCGGTTTCTAAATTGACGTTAATATGGCATTCAAGATCTAAACTTAAGAAATTTGAAATTTCTAAGAATTTTTTTTGTTGAAAGCATCTGAGAACTGGGTTGTGTATATCAATTCTAGTCTAATACACTTAGAAAATCAGAATTAACTGATTGTGATGGTCGAGTGTGAAAAAGAAATAAAAGTGATGAAATGCATTCTCACACCTCAAATAACAGAAGATAAGAAATAAATTCACAAATATAACAAGAAAAATATAACAAACACATTATCATAGGAATAATATTTTAGTTTTTTGATGGCTTAAGCCTTAGGATTGACTATGAATATATAGAAAGGAGTGGATACAAGGTACCTAGAATTCAACTATGGATGGTTTTAGGAATGTTTTAGTAGGGAGTGTCCTCGATATACCTTTTATTATGTGATGTCTAAGCTCTGATATGACAATCTAACTAGAACACCAGTCAGGGCCCACTATATATAGGTGTTTAAATACTTAATAACTTCTTCCTGGGATTTGGGGAATGTGTAAGAAATTTGTTGTTTATTTGAGTGATTTAGAAAAATGTGTGCAAAAGTAATTAATCACCCAATCATCAACCAACCATGACCTCGGTTATATTTTATTTCTAATTAGACTATGTGAACTGAATGAAAGAATACACAGGATGCAATGCAACAATTTTAAACCCAAATAGAAATATTGAGATTGGATGAAAGTAATAGTGAATAGGAATAGAGTTTGAATTTCACTAATGCAAGCAAGGAAGAAGAAATAATGATTCATTTTAATTTGCACAAATGAAATGTGACTTTTAGAGAAAATAGAAGAAATAATGTTACCAAGGAGAGATTCAGTGAATATTTTATAAAGGAAACAATCATAAATACAATCCTAAATGAATATAAAGAACCCAAAAATTATGAAGGTCCAACCAGGAGTGCCAAGATGTTTCACCACATAGGAGTAGCGAATGAAAAAATGATTTAAAATGTGAAGGTATGGTATGTTAGGAATACCTGGAGCTCTTGAAGAGGTTGTGCACCATTGTTGAAGACCAAGATAGTTGTAGAGTACTCCTTTTTATAAAAATAGAAATAATCCTAAGACAAGACTACAAAATAGAGTTAATAGAAATAGGTTAGTGGATTTCCTAGTGGAAGCTAGATCCATGAAGTGGGGTGCTTCCTCGAAGGCTACCAATCCACTTCTTAATACAAAATAATGCAGATAAATAACATTAAATATAAGGTCCTACTATAGTTATATGATTTGGGTATCTCACACAAATACAATACTCTTAATGTAATCTGAATAATAAATATAAGATCAAATCTAGAAAGGTCAGTTGGTTAACAAGGTCTATAGGTGTAGTAGAGGGTATTATGGAGGTCTGGGTGAAGTTGTGGGAGGTTTTGAGAGGATTTGGGTGAGGAAATTAGCTTACTAGTCTGAGGGAAAATTCTATACACAAAGACAGATGTCAGTTAGGGAACTGACACATGTAACTGGCTATTACTCGGATATGTTTCCTAACTAATCATGGTAGGGGAAATTGGGTAACAAAGGTGAAAAGGGGTTAGTTTTGGCTCTTTTTGATTACATAGAGTGTTGGAAAGGCTTAGGAAGGGTGTTGGGATTTAGGTGAAGGCTCAACATGGGTGAAAGAGGTGGTTGGAAAGGGAGGGAGGTTCAGATTGGCAAGGTTCTGGGTAGAGGGGCTACATAATGTATTCGGGAGAGGAAGAAGGTGATTGCAAGAAAATAAAAGATTCAAAACCCAATCAATGAAACCAATGACCTGATTAAGAATACTTATTTGAGATTGACATGTGATGGTAGTTGATGGGTGCTTGGAGGAGAAATGGGTCCATATCCAGTGCCACAATAATGGAGACTGAGTGCTTCCCTACGTGAATGATCTGAGGCTATGGAGAATGAAGTTGGTTGCTGTTGAAGAACTTGAATGATATGGTGTTGTGTTTGATTTTCGGATGCTCAATCGAATGTAAGGATGCAAATCAATAATCAAAATCCAATCAAAGGAATCCCAACCCAGGTAATGAGTTGAAAATCCTTATTTTAAGGAACTGGTGGCATTTCCAAGACCACTACCATCCGAGGAATAAATAGGGAATAACCAACATTAGTTAGGGAGAAATAGTCAATTTTTCCAAAAATAGCCAGTTGCTTCCCCTTTTTGGCATGGGTCAAGAATTGATTATGGTCAAGGAGTCTTGGTTCACATTTAAACACATGGAAAATTTATGGAAGAGGAAGTTGGCAATTAGTATTAGGTTTACAATAAGTCTTAGTTTATTAAGTAAAGTGATGACTCAATGTTAGGAGTGATGACCTAATCTCAGTTAGTCAAATGGCCTTGGGATGGGTCCAAGGTGAGGTGGAGGGGTGAGGTAATAATTAGTCTAATATGGGTAATTAGATTAATAATAATGTGTGTAAGGAGTCATGGTAAGTGGGTATGTTAATTGAAAGAGGATTACAGGGTTGCAACTCAATTTTGGGTGTCTACAACAATTAGTAGCTAAGGGTTTCTCCTAGGAAGCTAGGGTTAATTACTCATAAACCTTTGCTCTAGTTTCAAAGATGACTTCTATTCTAATGAACCTCGTCATCACTACTATGAACATATGGAAATTCCATCAAATGGACGTTAAGAGTACCTTCCTTCATGAAGATCTAGAGGAAGAGGTCTACGTGGAACAACCTACAAGTTATGTCTGTGATCCCTCCCTCATTTTAATTTAAAAAGTCTCTCTGTGGCCTTAAACAAGCCCATCAGGCTTGGTATGCCAAGATGGACTCACTTTTACTTGTATTAGGGTTCACTCATTGTCACTCTAACAATAATGTTTACATTTTGCCACATGATGACTCCATACTAATCCTTTTTATGTATGTTTATGACTTATTGATCGTGGTAAAATCTTCCTCTATCATTGATTCTCTGAAGATTACCTTCTCCAACAAGTTTTTCATGCTTGAATTGGGATTGCTTAATTAATTTCTTAGGATACATATTTTACACTATGACTAGGGAATTGTGATTTTGCATCCTAAACACTCCCTTGATTTATTTTCTTAGTTTCTTATGTTTGATTGTAAGCCTTTTCCTACTCCTTTCCTTTCCATGGTTAAGTTTGTTTTTGATTTCTCTATTCTGTTGGTTGGTGGTACCCTTTAATGACAGTTGGTGGGGAGATTGATCTATCTGAATCACACTCATCTATATCTATCGTATGTTGTTAGGATTGTGTCTAGATTCATGCATGAGCCTCATGCGTTACTTTGGAAAATAATGAAGTGGATCGTTCACTATGTTCATGGAACTTATACATATGGTATTCACTATCTTGGAGGGATAAAGATTGACTTATTTGGATATATTGACTTTGATTGGGCTGGTGATCTAGATCATCATAATTCTACCTCAGGCTACATTTTTTCTTTTAGTTCAGATCCTATTAGTTGGTCTTGTAAGAAGAATAATGAAATTGTGATATCTTATACAAAGATAGAGTACAAAGGAGTAGTCAAGGCTGCCACATAAGCTATTTGGTTACATGGTATCTTGATAGATTTTGGTACTCAATTTTGGTGGCCTACTATCATCTACTATGACAACATGAGAACTATCTTGCTTTTCCAAAATATATTTCAGCATCATTGGATGAAGCACATCAAGATCCATATGCAATTCATTCAGGAGATAATTCATGAAGACATCATTGACTGAAGTATTTTTAGACTTTTGATCAAGTTGTAGATATTTTTACGAAAACCTTCACTAAGGTAAACTTTCTTCACTTGCAGTCTCTTCTTGGGGTGATGTCTAATGCAACCATCTATCTTCTTTGGGATTTATAGTCCTCTTCTCCACCTCTTATTTTCTAGAGAGATGTTTGTACATGGATACCTCATCAGGCCTTTAGTTTCTGAGACCCATTTAATGTATCTTTCTTAGGTTTTTTAGGGGATTATTTTATCTCTATTAATTGGATGTTTTTCCCTCAGGGGTTTTTCCTCCATTACTAGAGATCCTTATTGTATAAGTAGTTGTCGGGACCCAGTATTCTCATTTTCTTATTTTCTAGAAATATTGTTGTTCATATATGAGTATCTTATTAGGCCTTTAGTTTCCAGACCCCTTTGACACATATTTCTTAGTTGTATAGAGGATTTATCTTTCAATTATGACTTTACATGACCTCTACCTCAACTTAAATGAAGGGGGGATGTTAGTGTATATGACTTCATTGTCACTTACCATCTTGTCCACCTCATTTGGTTAGTCATCTCACTTAGTGATATCATATGTCATTAGAGTTAGTTATGGTTTCATGTGTCATGTACATGAGTTACAAAACACTTCTATATGTACCTCTTATTTTTTAATCTATGAGTATGCTAGACACTACTTCTTTCATACTTAGTTTTCCTTTTTGATCTGATTCCTTATTACTTACATGGAGTGTTCACATCACCATTAGAAGTGAAACCCTATTCAATGTGCACAAGGTTTTGTATTGATCCTCGTAGAACAATTTGATATTAATTTCATGTAAATTGGATGGCTATACTTTGTTTCTATTAAGAGGATCCACTAGCTGAGCTATTAAGTTTTTATCAATGAAATACCTTCTCACAAGCTTCTTATCATCTGTCCATTTTTTAGGGACAACTGAAATTTTATAATCTATAACTTGAAATAAATTCATTTAGGAAAAACACCTAAGTCTCACCTCCTCTTCATCACTACATTCCATCTAATAATCCTCATAATGAGGCTTATGTTCATAGGAACTGCTAAGTAATATTTGCATTATCCTCTTGATATCATAATTTGGTCTAGATTTGAGCTTTTGCTTGATTACTCTATTAATTTATGCATCTAAGATCCTTTCTTTAACCACAATGGGGCATGTGTACTTCCAAATAATGATTGGGAACTTGAAATTTGTCTTTCTTTCTTATAATGAGCATGTGAACCTTATAAAGTATTCTTGATAGCTCAAGCAATTCCCACTTATCATCTAAATACCTAGGAAGCATATATGGAGTGCATTGGAAGCCACTCACCCTAATGTATGTAAAGAATATGAATTGAATTAAATAAAATCCAAATTCATTGATGACCTTCCTAGCCTTGGGTGGAATTATGTATTTCTCCCACTCAGTTTTGAACAAGTAAATTATAGGGGAAAATAATGCATCATGATCCCTTCCGAAATCATAATTTTGGCTCTCTAAGTTGAGATGTGGGTATACATCAAATACCCTATAATTAGAAAAACATTTCACCCTTGTGATGTTAGGTAGTGAATTATGGCATACTACATTATACACTTGATAAGAGATCATGTAAAATTCAAGCTTATACATATACCCTTCATGAATTTTCACTATCATCCTGATAATTTTCTCATGGATAGATTTGTTGATCAAATATCCCCAATGAATGTGTAATTTGAACCTGAGGATAACCTGCATAGACCTAAACATTCAGTCATGAAAATAATAGGTAGATTCAAGACCCATAATTCTACTTAGTATAGTGATGATGTCCCCAACTTCTTCAATGAAATCTTATCTAGTTAACTTCTTAGGGATTATTGTAGAAGAAACCCTTGGTTTCAGAAGAAACTAATTGTTCATGATCTTGGAGAACATGGCATTGTGACTAACCCATAAATTTTCACTGATTCAATTATAGACACCAAATTTGTGTCTCATGACACCCTGTGCCCCACATCTCATTTCGCAACCTAACCTCACCACCTAAACCTTACACAATTATTTATTAATTACCTTATAATTAATAAATCCACATTTTCAAACTTGCCACCTCATTTCGCCACCTCATCATGACCTACCCCTAATCCTAAACTAACCTAATTAAGACCTATAACTTGGTCTACATCCACACCCATGACTAATTACCCCTCACCCGCACCAAAACCAACCTAATAATGACTTGACCAAGCCCAAAACTAATCTCTTGGGAGAAAAGGAGGGAAGGTTGGCTATTTTAATAAAAATAGCCCACTTTGACTTAACCGATATCGGTTCCTACTCGACTGCCGTCGGTTATGTAACCGCCATCGGTTCCCTATAAATGACCTCCCCTAACCAAAAATAGAGGGGCTGGAAGTCATTGGAAGGATCTGAAATTCACTTAACAGAGTAGAGAAAAGTGAAGGAAAGAGAAGAGTTTTACAGAGAAGGACATCAAGCCCAAGACTGCAACTGAGTAACCAGAGCCCAGTGACACTCATCCAAGCATTGGGAGAGAAGATAGCTCATCTTGGATTGTCAGATCATCCTACCTAAACCCTGCCTTCATCATCACAGTCCTTGGACCTGTATCTTCATCAGGAACTAGTAGTCCTTCCTAGACAAAAAGGAGTTCTTCGCAATCGATCTGATCTCTCTCTACGATACACGCACACCCTCCAAACATTCAACAGATATTCATCCTAGCCATAACCCTTATCTGTTTCTCAAGAGAATGAAAGGATAGAAACAACTCTATTCCAAGAACTGGAAACATTCTATGCGAAACATTTTGGCACGCCCTGGTGGGAACCATTTTGGGTTTGTTTCATTTCTTTCTTGCTTGCTTTCATATAGGGAGCAAACTTACAGTTTGTTTCTGCTAAATATTCACAAAATATTTTGTCATTTTGGTAAAAGAATTTGTCTTGCTTTCACATCTTTGCATTAGTGAAAATCATCTCCTTTGCTTCATCGAATATCATTTTTAATTTGGGTTTTAAAACACGTGCGTCACATTCTTGCTTACCGTTTTCAATTCTAGTGAACATAGATTAAGTAACAGGTCATACACGTGGGGTGGTGATATCCACGGTATTGACAAGAAATTAATCTTACTTTCACTACACAACACATACCAAATCACATCATAAATTAACACAACTCAAACATCCCCCTTTTCCGCGGTATTCCTCTGCCCGATTGAGGTAACCTTATAAGCCAAAACAAACTTGACATTTCCCCTAAGTCTTCTGGTTTAGGATTGACATCATCTTGAATCTAAGGCATAAGCCCCAGAATAATTAAAACTAATCCTAGGGTTAGTCTCTTGATTTTCTTGTGCATCTTGCTTATTTTTAGTTCTGTTTCTTTGTCCTACACTATTTTAGTGATCACTTCAGAATAGTTGGGTAGGCATAGTAAGCATTGTTAACCCCAAATCAGCAACTTCCTACAGCTTCTTACACCGGTCCTATTATACCAAAATCGGTTAACTTACCAATGTCGGCTACGGTCTAACCGACATCGGTTACCTGACCGATATCAGTTACTATCTTTCATAGTTCCCAAAACCAGCAACCTACCAATTCCAACATTTTGTTGCTGCTTCTGTTCCTGATAGATTGCATCCTTGTTGTGTACTTCTTGTTCATGGTTTGTTATCACTCGGAAACAAGCCGCAGCCATGGTTTCACATGCCTGTTCCGTGCCTTTTCCTGAATCACCCCCTTCACATTCTATAGGGAATCCTACATACACCAGTGAGGTTCCCAAAATCGTTGTAGGAGATAAGGAATTTGTGAAAATTTTGGACGTCAATCCTAGCATTGTACAGTACTATTTGTCTCATGCCCTTGACCATACACCCAACGGTCAAATCCTTTTTGGCATGCCTATTAGTACAGCTGTTCACTTAGCTCCTTCCCCACCTGATAACTCCGCATTACCTTCTTCATCCTTAGCCCCGTCTCCCAATTCAGTGGCTTCAGAGGTTCTTACGGCACAGATTGGCTTTCCTTTTGTTAATCTGGGGCCTCCACGTATCATTACCGCCAACTGCTCCTACCTCGTCTCTCTCACAGACTGCTCCTTTTCATAACTCGCTCTCTGCCACCTATCCACATGAGCTTTCCTTCTCAAGCTCCGCCCACATTTTCATTTCCACACACTTACCCGGTGGCTTCAACACCTTATATAGGACATCCCTATTCATTCACCTCAACATATTCGTCCTCAATACCTTATCAACATTTAGCCCCCCCATTGTCTAGTGGAGGCCCTTGGCCCAATTCTCCACCTTTTACAACAACTGCAGCATCATCTCATCCAACCACTGATTTCATCAAACACATGATGGACAATATGCAAAATCTAGAGGCTTCTGTTTCAGGAAGCCGTAGCACCCTGACATACGAGAAAGTTTGTTCAGGAGCCTATTCATCCTTCTGTCCCCCTTCATTCATATCCTCCTCAATGTGAATTACCAAAATTCACTCGTTTTAACAGTAATGAGAATCCTCAACAACATTTGTGATCATTTAGACATGCCTGTTCCCTGATTGCTCATGACGATGCTTTACTACTCTGCACCTTTTCCATATCCTTATTAGGACCCGCCTTGGAGTGGTACAGTGCTTTAACCCAGCACTCAATCTTCTCTTTTAACCAATTAGCCCAATCTTTCTTGGATCATTTCTCCATTAATATTTCTAAGAAAGTATCTATCACGCTGACCTCTATGCCGTCCGACAATTTTAAGATAAATCTATCTCAGATTTCATTGGACGATGGCGGGGCATCATCAACCAACTTACTTATGCCTTGCCTCAGGCTGAACTCATCGAACTCTTTACGCGGGCCTGCGTTAAGCACATTTCTCCTACCCTCCAAATTCAAAATTTCTACACCTTTGATGAGGCCTTTACTATGGCTCAGAAACTAGAAATTCGAGCCTTAGAGGAAGAGAAATTGCGGGTTTACGCAACAAAAAATCTAATTTCCGAACCCAAGACTCCACCAAAAAACCCAACACCACCAATTCCCACACATTGACTGCTTTCAAAATCAAAAGGAGATGTCCACGTGGTAATGGTCAAATCCCAAGCACCGTCTAATACTCCGCCAAAAAACCACCTATAAGTATAAAGCCGAGCCCATCAATTACACTCCCTTGGGAGAAACTTATGGTGTCATATTAGAAAAATTGCTCAAAGCAAGAGCTATCACCTTGCCTCCTGTTAAACCTCATTTCGGGTTTGATTCCACCCGTGCTATACCTTCTTGGTACAAAGAAAATGACTTCTGTAACTTCCACCGCGTGAAGGGACACAGTCACAAAAACTGTAAGATGTTGAAAAACATAGTGCAGGAAATGGTTAATGCAGGGGATATAACCCTTGATAATCCTAATACCCCTGCTAACTGAAATTTGAAAATCTTTAATAAACCATTCCCAAACCACTCTTCTAATAGTAACATAAACCAGAATATCTTAGCCGAGGAGAGTGTTCATGAAATCCATGCAGTTTTCGATTCCCAACCAAAAGCCTCTATTGAGAAAATTATGAATCAAGCCTCTTCACTAATGTAGGAACCCGAACCCCCTTCACCACCATCAAGACAAGATGATAATCCTTACCGTTCCTTTACCCATAAAGGAATTAACCGCCCACAGTTCTCTTCTCACAGATGAGCCTTCTTACACCACATCCTTGCAAGACTGTGAGCGGATGTTATCTAACTTATCTATTTCCCAAACATCTCCTTCTACCACTCTTGACTGTACAAGAGGAAGGCTCGCCACTTTTTTCGTCATCCTTAGATGAGAAACCCCTTGAACCGACATCACCAAATTCTTTAATCATGACGGATCCTCTCAAACATGCCCTCCTACCTATTAGATCTTCATTGCCTAAATCTTATCAGCGATCGGTTAACCTCTTAACGCCCATTGATACAGTGCCTCATTTACCCCCTGTATCACACCCATAGTGGACCGGAATCACAACCCACCTTTCTTCCATACAAAAGTTCCTATTCACATGTGAGGATTGTCACCCCTTAGAAGATAGATGAGTCCTATGGGAATGTTTGAGTACACCATATTCTACTCAAATGCAGATGACCGATCCAGACGCCTCTACCATATACCCGAAGTGTTTACAAAAGCTCAAAATGCCTATGTTCTCATCTTCACCCCCCTCATCTCTACCAAATACCTCATCCACCTTTACTAACCTAACCAAACCTTTCCCTACGCTTGGGACTCTACCAATACCCAGCCTAACACACCCACCTAAACGGTTAGATTTATCCAAAAATAAAGCTGTCCATCCACCTAAGAGACAAACTCAGATCCCCTAATCTCCCAAGTCCAATCTATGCCTCTGTCACAACTAAAACCCTCGCCGTCACACCCTACCTTCTATATTAGGACCTCACCCCTCCACCTTTCCTCAATACATCATACCTCCTGCATTTTCTTTAAAATGACCTACATCTTTTACACCCATACAGAGATCCACGGGTGTATCAACAACAGTCACCCCAAGTATCCTGTCCACCTATCAACCCTAAACAAACTCCATCATCAAAGGATTTGTTTACTGTCACTCCTCTTTCTCCGTGGTTGTTTTCTGCTACCACATCATCTGACCAGCTAAACATAACTTCTACACCGAAGAGGCCACGTTTAGTTAAATCCAATTATCAAAACCCCTTGGCTAAGCCACCACCCGTACGAATAAACCATACCCAATCATTACCAAAACCTACCCAGTCAATAGCCTCATCTTCCTCTGACTTTGACCCGCTCAAAGGGTCTTACGCCAAAATCCTTGCTATGTTGGTGGAGAATGCGACCATTTCCCTACCCCCACTTAGACCCTATGATCCATCTAAACCTCGACCTATAGGTTATGATGAGTCTAAAATCTACACTTACCACCGCACACCAGGACATGATGTAGAGGGATGCAAAGCGTTGAAAGCCATACTTTGTCAGTCACCTCTCTCAGATAGAAAGGTTAAGAAAGACAACTTACGAAGGGAGATACATTTAGCTTCAATTCCCTCTCCTTTACCACCTATCCTCGTCTCACCAAGATCTATCATTATTACAACCCCACCTCTCGAAGACAATGACTTATCCCTACCGTCTTCCTCCTCTCATGTTCACGAGATCAACATGATTAGTGTTGCTACTCGAGGGCAGAAAAACAATAGGAAAGCTAAAGAAAGCACACCTGTGGCCTCTCTTTCTCCGTCCACCATCCCGATCGCACCACCACCTAAAGTGGTTATTCGTGGACCTACCTACCCTGTCTCTGATGGAGTTTCCCACCGAACCATGATCAAACAGCTTCACCAATCACCTGTAAAAATGACACTGTATGATCTCATTCAAACCTCTGAATCTCATCGACAAGCTCTCGTTGAAATCCTTCAAGGGATAGAGGTCTTACCTAACGAAACCTTTCCCGTTACCTCCATCTTAACACCCAACCATGTTGCTTCTCTCACCAAACAATCTATCACTTCCGTCCCTATACAGCAAACCGCTGCTTTCAGTTTCTCCGAAGACGAAATTATTGACTTTGGTGCAGAAGATCCTGACCCTCGCTCTTTTCATCTCAGCTTACGTCTGGGACATCCGGGTGCGTCGTGTTATGATTGATGGGGGTGCTAGCCTAAACATCATCTCTTCCAAATCCTTTCAACAAATGAATATCCCCTCTAGCTGCATGTGTGCCAACCCCACCATGTTGCGTTCATTCAACGATGTTATTACTTCTACCTTAGGCACTGTGATCCTTAACATTCGTGTAGGGCCACGTACCTTACCCGAACTCTTCTATGTCCTTGAGGGTGAATTCCAATACAACATGTTGTTAGGCCGCCCTTGGATCCAGGCTATGGGATGCGTTCCCTCTACCTTACATAGATGCATAAAATTCGAGTACGAAGGGAAGTCCTACACCGTAAAAGCTGACCCTCCCCCCTTCAAAACTTGCAATATGTTATATCACCCTAATGATGTGCTTGTACCAGTCAAGACACCCATTCATCCAACCCAACCATCCACTTCAACCACACCTCAACCATCCACCTCAACCGCACCTACACCTTCAACCAATGAAACCGCCATCGCAAATACCACTTCCTTTCTTGCACAGACAATATCCCAACCTCAGATCCCTTAGTAGATGTCTTTCAATGCCTTACACTGGGGGAGTATCACCTATATAACATTAGCACGTTCCATACCCCATAGGAGTACGGACAGTTACATGCGCATCCTACCTATGACCGTCGTGTGGGGGAAGTAATCTCCTACGGACCACCTAATTGCCGCACCAACCTAACGTATGGGGGTGTCGATACATCCTCTGTCACCCCTGAACCTCCCCTTGGTGTGGTTCCCTTCCAATCTGATTTTCAATATCTAACTAATCATCATTTCGCCCTCACCTTCTTGATGCACTGTGCTTGGAAGGGCTTTGGTTTCGGTCTTTATGAACAAGGCCGACATACGATCATTCCTGTAACTACACGCAAACACAAAGATCGTCGTGGTCTTGGATTCTCAGAACCACTTACACCAAAAACACCGCATATCTGTTGTATCCAGGAAGACGACGAAGTCACCCCTTCCGAACCATCATCACCCATTTTGCCATCGTCACCCACATAGTCAATAGACCCTGAATCTATCCCTCCTAACTTTTTTTTTTTCATAAACGCTATCTTCCTGGGTCCTCTCACTTATCAACGTGATAATGAAGACCCATCTTCTCTTCCCCTTCTGTATCTAGACATGATCGAAGAGGACTCACCTTCAATTAATGTTGTTGAGTGCCAGGATGACGACTCCATCCTCACTTACCTTGGTGCGGATGACTCTTATATTCAACGCGCCTTGCCATCTGACACTCAAACCATGTTGAATGAGTCGACTATAGAAATCAACATCCACACTGAGGATGATCCTGACATTGTGAAGATCGGACAATCTCTTACCGCATCAGAACAAATTGCCTTCACTACCTTCCTCCGTGCCTGCAACCAAGCTTTCGCTTGGTCCTACGCTGACATGCCAGGAATTGATCCTGACATTGCTGTCCATAACATTACCTTAAAACCCGATGCCAAACTAGTTAAATAGAAACTGAGAAAAATGCATCCACGCATTGCCCTCTTGGTCAAAGAAGAGCTTCAATGACTCCTTTCTGTTTCCTTCATCTTACCTATTGACTATCCTCAATGGATCTCTAACATCGTACCTGTTACTAAAGCAACGGGGGGACTTCGGATATGTACGGATTTCCATGGGACCTTAACCTCGCTTGCCCAAAGGATGACTTCCCCCTCCCAAGTATTGATCAACTTGTTGATCTCACTGCGGGCCATGAGATGCTTTCTCTCATGGATGGCTTCTCGGGATACAATCAAATTTTGGTAGCCCCGGCCGATCAACATAAAACTGCCTTCATAACTCCTTGGGGAACCTTCTGTTATCGTGTCATGCCGTTTGGCCTTAAGAATGCTGGTGCGACCTATCAGCGGGCTATGACTTACATTTTTCATGACATCATGCACACTATCCTTGAGGATTATGTCGATGATCTTCTTGGAAAATCTAAACATCGCAGTGAACATCTCGATGTTTTAACCATTATTTTTGATCTCCTGTTACAATATTGTGTTCATCTTCAACCAAAGAAATGTGTCTTTGGTGTCCTTTCGGGAAAACTCCTTGGTTTTATCGTCTCTTTGCGTGGCATCGAGGTTGATCCAGCTAAAGTCAAAGCTATCCTAGAAATTCCCCCACCTACTAACCTCAAACAATTGCGTAGTTTGCAAGGTAAACTCCAATCTATCCGGGTTTCATCTCTCAACTCTCGGATCGATGTCAACCTTTCCATCATCTCCTTAAAAAGGAACATTGCCTTTCAATGGAGTGAAGAGTGCCACCAAGCCTTTGAGGCTCTTAAAACCTATCTCTTGCAGCCACCTGTGCTTATCCCACCTCAGGACGATCGCCCTTTCTACCTTTACCTTTCTGCCAGCCGACCATGCTGTAGGAGCCATGCTCGCACATTGTGATTCCGAGCATTGAGAACAAGCCATTTATTACATAAGTCGTACTCTCATGGATTATGAGACTAGGTATACACATGTAGAAAAGTTGTGCCTAGCCCTATCATTCGTAGCCACCAAACTCCGACACTACCTCCTGAATCACAAAACTTTTTTCATCACCAACGCGGACCCCATTCATTATATGTACGCCAAACCACATCTAAACCAACGCATCACCGATGGCTTATGCTCCTTGCCGACCTCGACCTTGAATTTGTACACCAGAAATCAATAAAAGGACAAACTATTGCAGACCAACTCGCGGAAGCCCCTTTACCTGGGGAACAATTTACCAATTTTAATTTCCCCGACGAACTCATCGCCACTCTTTCACTCAGTGAGGAGTCATATCCAATGACCCTCTTCTTCGATGGATCCAAATGCCAGCGCGGCGGAGGAGCTGGCGTTGTTCTCATTCCTCTTGATGCTGAGCCTATGCCTCTTTCATTCTGGCTCGATTTCCCCTGCACTAATAATACAGCGGAATACGAGGCCCTTGTTTTGGGTCTCCAAGTTACGTTACACTTAGGTGTAAAATCTATTAATATTTTCGGTGACTCTCAATTAGTAGTCAATCAAGTTATGGGCATCTACCAATGTAAAAATGAGGAACTTCAAAAGTACAAACATTACGTGGATTCACTTTTGACCTTATTTACTCATTATTCTATCCAAACCATTCCCCGCTCCACTAACAAATTTGCGGATACTATGGCTTGCTTAGCCTCACAAATTCCTGCCTCACCAACTGACTCTGACATATTCGTCTTGGTCCAACAACTCTTTGCCCCATCTTACTCAGCCTTGGATGTTTGTATGATAAATAATGTGTCTGCTAATTCACAGGATACTTGGTATCACAAATTTCACGACTACCTTACAACCTCTATTCTCCCACCTGACCTTACTAGTAACGGCAAACGTGCTTTTCTTAAAAGTGTTTCTCATTATGTCATCATGGGGGGACTCCTCTATAAACGTGGCTTTGATGGCATCCTCCTTCGATGTCTAACCGGTGCGGAGGTCACCTATACCATCCAACAAGTCCATGATGGTATTTGTGGTGGACATTTTAGTGGCCTTGCCGTGGCCAAATGGATCCTTCGCCTAGGCTATTATTGGCCTACTCTTAATAACGACTGCTACGAATATGTTAAGCGTTGTGTTATGTGTCAACAACATGCCAATCTTCAACATACTCCTAGCCATCTGCTACAGGTCGCACGAGATCTTTGGCCTTTCTCACAATGGGGTTTAGACCTTATCGGTGAGATTCACCTGCCCTCTTTGCAATGTCACCATTGGATAATCACAGCAACCGAATATTACACTAAATGGGTGGAAGCCATTCCACTCATTTCAACCAAAAAAGAAAAAATCGTAGAATTTATTAACCATCACATTATCTGTCGTTTTGGTGTTCCTCATCGCCTGATAACAGATAATGGAAAATATTTCAAAAATAAGTTGTTACAAGACCTTTGTGAAAACTTTGGTATCAAACTTAGCTTCTCATCACCTTACTATCCACAAGCAAATGGTCAAGCCGAATCTTCTAATAAAACCCTAACCAAAATCCTCATGAAAGTTGTTAACGATTTTGGAAGCAATTGGCCTGATCACATCCCCTTTGCCCTTTGGGCTTATCGGACTAGCATTCGCACCTCCACTAATGCCACCCCATTTTCTTTGGTATATGGTACCGAGGCTGTCTTACCTCTCGAAATACAAATACCCTCCCTAAGAATATCTCTTCAGGATATTCTCACCAATGATGATTTCTACCAAGAGCGGTTAGCCCAATTGGAGCTTCTTGACGAGCGTCGTCTTACAGCTCTTGACCACCTTCAAATCTATCAAAAGCGCATCAAGCGTGCTTATGATAAGCGACTTCATGAGCATACCTTTAAGGTTGGTGATCTTGTCCTCAAAGAGAATCAACATGTAACCAAATTAGAAAAGAGCAAACATGGTAAATTTGCTCCAAATTGGATTGGGCCTTACATTATCACTCACATCTACGGATCAGGCACTTATCGTTTAGCTTCGCTTAATGGTAAACATGAGCCTGAACCCCTTAATGCCTTGCATCTCTGACCATTCTATTGTTGAATTTAGTGTTACATTACTTCGTATCTACCTTGCACCTCGTCCCTTGAGCTCATTTACCACCTCATACACTTTGTTTCATGCATCTCAAAATAAAATCAAGCTCACATGGTTTGGTCATAATCTCCCCTTAAAGATGCCTTCCCCTTATTAGTCTAGTCCATGACTTAAAAGTATCAAAATAACACGTTATCAATTATACACTTATGGGATATTCTTGAGTCAAACTTCCTACAAAACTAGATGCTTCATGCCAACCGGACATCTAGACCTCTAAGTTCTACATAGATTGCTCCCTCGAAGGACAGCTACGTGTAAAGCCACATTTGCTATTTTGAATAGACTGCTCCCTCGAAGGACAACTACACACAAAAGCTGCATCTGCTACTATAAATAGACTGCTCCCTTGAAGGACAGCTATACAAAGTCAACCTCTATCAGAAGCTTCTCACATTTCTCAGCTTCGTGAAGACCTCAAGAACAACAAAATACATATCCAATGTAGACTTCCCGCATCAATCAGTCTATATCTAAAAAAGTAAAAAGTAGTATTCCCAAGCACTTTTGAGTCATGGGCTTGTCTATTTAGGTTTGGTTCTCTTTCGTCAGAATAATCACCTAATAACAAGTTCTCTGCACCCCCGCTATACCAGCTACCTCACCTCACCATTCGTCAAAGCAATAGAACTCAAGGGACGTGACGTATATCTGATATATTGTGATTATATGACTCTTTTCACCTATCAACTTCTTGCCTATGCAAGGCACGTAGGGATTCAAGCTCATCCTATGTTAATATGTGGTTTGTTTAGCTCTTCTCAACTATGGGACACTTTTGCCTCTTTTACTCAAATCTAGAATTATGTGTTGACCTTAATTAGGATACGGTCCCTTACTACTTGGGTAAGCTAACTTTCGCTTCACCTATACCTACACCAATATCGCCAATCCCTTACCAACACCAACAACATTACCCGACCAATATCAATATTTTTTACCAACCAACAAATTACCTAACCATAACCAAATTGCCTGAATTCACCTCTCCCTGGTCCTAAGGGAGAACTACATCGGTCTGAGGCCCCTCCTTGCTTTGTGTAATGGGCTATGTAGGTAGCACTTAGGAGACATGGGGTCTCCCAAGGTTAGCTTGACCATCCCCTACCATAACCTATCATGTGTGGTAAATATAAATCTTTTTGTGTATTTCTATTTGATCACATTCATTTTTATCCTTTTTTCAAAACAAAACATTCAAAACACAACCATTCTTATTATTATCATAACTCAAATCAACATACATATTCAGTTTTATTTAGATGTTAAACAAATACATCTTCTCTATCATCCACGCATAGGTCGACATCCTTATTTATTCTTATACCTCTATGAAATTCACTTAGACCCTTGCACCTCATCCCGAACCAGGTGATGATCATGATCGTTGACGCCGCTCGCCTGGCCTCTCCATCCTCAAAGGTGCCACTGCTATTGGTTCCTCCCACCGATCTACCAAATTCTCCTTTAACATATGAATATGCCCTCTCGCGTGGCGGAATCTCGCCTCTAGTCTCCCCACTCATGACTCTGAAACCGCTAACAATCCCGTTGTCTCATTCACCCGCGTTTGGAGCTGATGAACTAAACCCTTTAGATAATCTCTCTCCTCTGTAATCATAGCTATGTCAGGATGATCGGCCCTCTCACGTGAACCTCGCAGCTCTGCTACCCACCATAATCTATAAGCCTCTGTTGCTCCTGCATCCATTACCCTGCGATCGGCTGCTATCTCTTCTGGTCCTTCTGGAGGTGTCAGCCGAGGAGGTGAGAATGATGCCTCGGCATCGATCCTCATGTATGGTCTATAAGCCATCAGTATATCCTAAACAAATCCAAATTGTCGCCGCACGTGATCTAGAGGAATCCTCTTGTACTCACTTGGCCTGTGCCCTGCGATCCACCTCAATCGCTCTACACCCCTCAACTACTCAGTTATGTTCTCTGTCACCATATAGTTCCCGTAAGGCCTCCAAAAAATATCCACAATCATCACCATCTCCCATACCTACCTATAATACTCGATGTCATCTATCACGGCCTGGGATCTCACCTCTTGTTCTGTCTGGACCCATCATCTGAATCCCAACCTCTGCACTCCTGTCTCTCTTTCCTAGATTGGTTGGCCTATTGGTCACACAAACACAATATGCTCATAGGCCCAACAATGTAATAAGTATACACAATCCAGTGTCATCCTCTGATTTCACTTGCAGGCCCATAAACCCCTATATAGCTCCGCTAGATATGTGGGTGCCCATGCGAAATTCACGCTCATTTCTATCATTTCTCAAATAATACACATCAATGCTTTTGGAAATCTTCCCCCATCCACCCTCGGTAATGCATAATACCCCACCGCTATCATTAATACCACTGCCAACCTTGTTTCCTAGGGGTGTGTTGCATACATTGTACCATAAGTGAATGTCAAACCTCGCTGTGTCAAATCTCGTGTAGCTGAACCAAATACTGCTATTATCGCTCCCCGCGCTGCACTAGGCAATGCCTGATACACTGGTCTTCCTGTAATTGGGAGCCTCAAAATTCTAAACACATCTTCCAACGTCACTGTCATCTCCCCTGTTGGTAGATAGAAGGTATTCTTTTCTAGATTCCATATCTCAATCAACGCCTATAACATAGCATGATTACATGCGTTTCATGAATAATAGCAGATTCCACTTAACCCCACATGGTTTATCAATACCCGTTCAGCTGGTGTTTTATCTGCTCGGACTCGTGACAACAAATTTGGCACACTATCATTCATCCTCAGCCCTGCCTCTACCTGCATACATCAAAACGACACACAACCATTCAATAACTCAAATCCCCAAGTGTTGTTTCTCACATTCTGGAATTTCATACAGTAACCGGTATCGGTTACAGATAACCGATACTAGTTTCCTAACTGATACCGTTTTACCTCTAAACAATATCGGTCACCATTAATCTTATACAACCTGCTTAAAAATATCCCCTACGATAATTATTTACTTGTTTACCCCTCTTTGTACCTACAAACATGCGTGAACACCCTGCTTACCTATCCCATAACACTCACTCTACCCCAAACCCTTGTCTATCACCTTTTCTTTCTCATCTCCACCCTCTTACCTTCTCTTATCCTATTCATCAAAACATGCAAGAATTAAAATACAACCAAATAGTTTACCTCTTGGGATGCAGCAGCTTGGGGTGGAACCTGTCTTCTCTCTCGTCCCTGCCTACTGGATGCTTCTCCTCGTTTAGCCATGTTCACCACCCTCTTCAAAAATAACTTGCCTTTCTGCCTTCTTAATCTCATCCCACACTCACTTTACCTGTCTCTTTCCTCCTTATCACTCAATTCTCTCATGCAATTACCTGTATCAGTCGTCAAACAGCATCGCATTCACGTATTTAACTTGTTGCATGACTCTAAAAATAAGAACTTAAGTTGCCACCCAAGCTTTTCTATTTTTAGGAAAGCTCATTTTTGCATAACCGGTATCGGTTACCTAACCGATATCGGTCCATAATCTACCGACGTCGGTTAGCTAACCGATATTGGTCACATGCCTCCTTTTTCTTAAACCTGGGCCTTTTCTTTATTTTTTGTAAATTTTTGTGGCGCCTGCCTCTTTTTCCTGCATAACTACACCATTATCACTATTTGTCATCAGAATCACATCAACACACACACACACACACACACACACACACACACACACACATATATATATATATATATATCATCACAATTTCATCAACATCATCTATCTACATTAAAACAACCATCGACAAAATACATATGACATTTTAATATATACATCAAACCCATCAGTATACACACCATGTGGATCAAAATCATCATCTATATATATCAATGTTTAAATATACAACTTCCCCTACATGGGGGCCTCTGTCAGCTCAAAATAATATAAAGCCGGCATGCAGGCCACAATCACTATCAAAATCTCGACTCGGCTCGCAGGCCGGTCTCTCATGTCAAAAATATACTCGGCTCATAGGCCGGTATCAACTATACAACCTGTACTAGACTCGCAGGCCGGTATATACAACAAGAATGAATAAATAAATCATGTGTGGGCACGCAGGCCTCTATATACATACTCCAATATCTAAAAAACCCATCTCCGCTCCAGAGATGTCTCAGCTCTCCCCACCACCCTCAGCCCCTCTCCCTGCTAGTCCCTGTGCTGGCTCTCACCTCCTCCCTGTCATCGACCCACCAGCTATGGCTGCGCCCCCCTAGGATCTCTGGCTATGGGATATCTCAACTCTGTGTGCCGCATATGGCTGATAGTCAGCCCCCGGCCGGTACCATCAAGGACGTCCTGATAATACTGGGCCTCCACTCTCACCTCCATATAACGGGTCTGTGCCACCATGGCTATTGGGGCTGGTCCCATGACTCCTAACAGTAGTGGCCCCTGTCCTACCAGTACACCCTATGCCTGTGGCAGTGCCTGTACCTGTGCCGGTGCATGCGGCGGTGCCTGTACCTGTGCCGGTGCCTGCGGCAGTGCCTATGCCTATGATGGTGCCTGTGGCTATACCGGTGCTTGTGGCTGTGCCTGAGCCTGTGCTTGGGCTAACTGCCCCTGTAGCACCCCAATCTGTACCTGCGCTAGCAGCAAGCTGTCCCTGTAACAACTGCACCTGTCCTAAGAGCTGGTCCCTCTCTGCTATAATAGCCACTAAATCTAGCTATGTGGGCTGTGCTCTCCTAGCTACTCTCTCCCCTGCCCACCAAACCAAAAAGGCCCTTGTCACTCCGGTGTCGTCCACAGTATCATCAGCTGGCTGCTCTACTACCCAATCTAGGTCAATAGGATACGGTGCGGGCAGTGGGGCCTCTACATCATCCCTCCGGTACTGTGGGAAGGGAGGTGGCTCATCCTTTCTCAAGCCCAACTCCCGTCATACCCTCTCTAGGGGTATCCACTCATGCTCTCTGGGCCTCTGTCCAACTATCCACAAACTATACTGGATCCAGTGCATCTATGCTCGGGCTACTCCTCGGGGCTGATGGCCTCTGTAGGGCCTCCATACAATGTCCAGTGTGGTCAAGCCCTCTAACAGATGACGGTAGTAGGCCACATCCCGTCCTGCGAGCACCGCTCTTGGCTAGCCCATGACCCCCAACCACCTCTGAAATACATATCTGTAGACGATCTGTGGCCCTAGCTGCTGGGGCAGCCCTACTAGATGTATACAGATAATGTGCTTGTATGCCCAGCAGTGTAAGAAAAATGTAGAGCAAATACCAAATCACCTCATCCGGCGATAACCCCACATCTCTCTGTATAGCTACACCAGATACACTGGTGCCCAGACATAACATGTATGCTCCTCTACCATCTCATGCAACACTCCCATCAAAGCCCGTGGGAAGCGGCCTCCCTCTGAGTCTGGGAGGGAAAAGCATGTGATACCTATCATCATCAACACGGCAAGCCGTGTCTCATGTCGGTGCGCGCGATACATGTCGCCATAGGAAATGCTCATGCTGTGATAGGTCAATAATGTGGCTGCATCCCCAAATACCTGAAGAATGCTATCCATCACCATCTCTGCATCTACCTGGAACACTACCTCCCCTATGATCGGTAGTCTCGGGATGCTATACACATCCTCTAGGGTAATCTTCATCTCTCCAGTAGGGAGATGGAAGACGTTGGTTGTCGGATCCCATCTCTCGATGAGGGCAACCATCAGGATGTGGTCCCTATCCACAACCCTATGCCCAATGCCCAATGTGCTGCAGACACATGTGGCTACATCCGTCTCAATAGCAGGGGCATCCGATTCCGCATCCTAAGCTGCTGGCGTGCCTGCAAAAAAAACCCACTTCATCAGGCCTACCCTTTACAAAAATAAGGCCGCAACCATTTGGCCCGACGCAAGGCGATACCCAACCAATCAGGCCTGACCCAAGGCCGCAACCAACCATTTGGCCTGACCCAAAGCCGCACCCAACCAATCAAGCCTGACCCAAGGCCGTAACCAACCATTAGGCCCGACCCAAGGCCACAACCACCTAATCCGGCCCAACCCAAGGCCACAACCACTTAATCAGGCCCGACCCAAGGCCGCACCAATTAAGTACCTTGCCTAAAACCCACAAATTACAATTTTATCCACCCATCATGTAGCTTTTTGTTCAATCAAGCTCACCTGTTCGTGTTTAAGCATGATTAGGGTACTTGACTTGATCAGTCGACCAAATTTGCCTAGACTAAGACCGTGACGTTTATATCAACCAAACCAACCATTTGGTACTACCGAACATGCCTAAACATTCCTGTACCTTACCCATTATATCCCCTGGAGCTACTTCCTATGCCTTGGATACCAGGATTATATCACCCTTGTTTGGATAAACTATCGACCTTTGCCTATGAATTGCTTGTTTACTCTTCAAATCATGTACCCTGGTCGCACTACTACATTTCAACATGTGTCTGCTTCCTTGAACTTACCCCACCATCTTACCATCATCTCAACACCATTCACCCTTTATCAACCCTATCCCTGATTTCACGTCACCTCAATCTATGATAGATTTGAGGGGTATTACCTATACCATTAATGGGAGTATCCACTTCTTATTATTGTCAGTGCAGCTTTACAAGACAAGCTACACAACAACAAGGGGCTAATGTAGACACAAAATTTGTGTCTCATGACACCTTGTGCCCCGCATCTCATTTCGTAACCTAACCTCACCACCTAAACCTTGCACAATTATTTATTAATTACCTTATAATTAATAAATCCACATTTTCAAACCTGCCACCTCATTTTGCCACCTCATCATGACCTAGCCCTAATCCTAAACTAACCTAATTAAGACCTATAACTTGGTCTACATCCACACCCATGACTAATTACCCCTCACCTGCACCAAAACCAACCTAATAATGACTTGACCAAGCCCACAACTAATCTCTCGGGAGAAAAGGAGGGAAGGCTGGCTATTTTACTAAAAATAGCCCACTTTGACTTAACCGACATCGGTTCCTACTCGACCACCGTCGGTTACATAACCACCATTGGTTCCCTGTAAATGACCTCCCCCAACCAAAAACAAAGGGACTGGAAGTCATTGGAAGGATCCGAAATTCACTCGACAGAGCAGAAACAAGTGAAGGAAAGAGAAGAGTTTTGTAGAGAAGGACATCAAGCCCAAGACTGCAACTGAGTAACCAGAGCCCAGTGACACTCATCCAAGCATTGGGAGAGAAGATAGCTCATCTTGGATTGTCAGATCATCCTACCTGAACCCTGCCTTCGTCATCATAGTCCTTGGACCTGTATCTTCATCAGGAACTAAATCTGGTGGTCTTGTATTCTTACTTGCAGGTAGTCCTTCCTAGACAAAAAGGAGTTCTTCGCAATCAATCTGATCTCTCACTACGGTATGCACACACCCTCCAAAAATTCAACAGGTATTCCTCCTAACCCTAACCCTTATCTGTTTCTTAAGAGAATGAAAGGATAGAAGCAACTCTATTCTAGGAACTGAACCATTCTGTGCGAATCATCAATTGTTATATCAATAAAATATTCTTCATAAGGAAGCCCTAACAATCCATCAAAGTTATCTGGGATTAAGGATAGTAATTTTACACCACTCCCATCTGGTAATTCCCTAGTCTTTAGATTGTAATATTTAACACATACCAAAACTAATTCTAGGTATTGTATAAAGGGGGAAAGTAGCAGCTAAAGAGATATCACTCTTATCAATTGATGCCATAATCTCACTTCTATCAGGTGCATCCAATATTTGAAGGAATTCATTTAGGTCAGAATTTCCCATAGTTGTACCAATTATACTGTCAAAGTCAGAAATTGCATAACTTTTATATGGTCCTCATGCCCAGATGCTTGGAATTTTCTTCCATCAGGTGTTGGGGATAAATTTTTGGTTTTCACGATTATAGGAACATAAGCCTATAAATGTTTATAAGGAAAATTTTGGAGCCAAAGGGAATTCATTTCAAAAGTTCAATTATGACATTAAGACTGATTAGGCCTTGCTTATGCTCTCTAAAACCTGTAAATAATTAAACCAACAATAAAAACTTTAAAATGTTAAAGTGTTAGCTCAAAATGCATAATTTACCCACAAACAACATTGTTTGTTCAAGTAAGAGGCTTTAGGATAATGTGAAGTAATACAAGGAACTACAGGCTTGAGGAAGAACACAAAAAATGACCAAAAACCAAGGAACATACAAGAAATGAATGATTTATGAAAAGGACCAAATCAAGCACCAAAAATGCATCTTGCTTAAGGATGGATGCCCACAGTGGGTGTCACAAAAGCCACAAAAACACTCATGGATGAAGTATACCAGATTCCTAATCCACTGGGCAAGTGATTACATAATAAATGCATCTAATCATAAACAATTTAAAATAGCATGATCTCAAAACAACTGAAAAATAATAATCATAGGGGATCTAAAATGGAACAAAAAACATACAAAACAAGAAACAAGAATAAAGAACTATACAAAAATATACAAGGAAATAAATTTTCAATCTAAAAAGTGTTTGAGATGCATTCCATCAATAAGTAGCTCAAGCAATTGACCTTCCAAGTCTCTTAAGAAAAAGGTGTTTTCTACAATTATGATAACTATGGAGTAAGGACCCATCCACAATGCATCAAAATCACCATGATTCCCTTTATCTTCATGTTTGTTATCTCATAACAAAATCAAATCACCAACATGGAAAATTATTGTACTGACCTTCTTGTCAAATATTTTCTTAATCTTATCTCTAAAATTAATGTGTCTCTGATGAGAATATGTTATGATCTCATCCAACTCAATGATATGGTTGATCTTAATAACATAAGGATCAACACCATCTCCATCTCCCAATTTTTGCATAAATTTATAAGAAGACAACTACAAATGAAGAGGTAAGAGGGCTTTAAAAACCATATACCAACACAAAAGGTCTCTTTCCAGTGAATCTCTTTGTTGTAACCCTATCATCCCACAAAAGAAATTTGATTTATTCACCCCACTTTATTTAGTTTTCTTCCAATGTCCTTCTAAGTATTTTAGGAAAGTTTTTGTTTCTTAACTAAACTTTCTCATTCCCTTGAGGATTGTAATTGGAAGTGTATGTGAGGTTTATTCCATAGGCATCACACATGGTTTCTAGAGGCTTATATTTGAAGATCATAACATTATATGAAACTAATTTAATAGCATAAAGAGATCTATAAATTATATTATTAAAAAACAGTACATAACTACCTGGTGTGTGGCCTTCTTGGTGGAGATTGCTTCAACCCACTTAGTAAAATAGTCAGTTACTACTAATATCCACCTGTGGCCTGCAGTGAAAGGATCTACAATTTCATATATAAATTCTAACCCTATTTTCTGAAAAGAGCCTCTACTAAAACAAGTTGCAAGGGGAGAGACCCAAAATCTTTTAATCTACTAGATAAATGTCGTCATCTCTCACACTTTCTTACCAATTGAGAAAATTCCTTGAAAATAGAGGGTCAATAGAAGCCAACTCTCATAAATTTGTGAGTACTCAATTGAAACAAAGTGACCACCACACAATGCCCCATGAAATTCTCCTATCGTATTAAGGTATTCATCTTTAGTTTTACATCTTAGTAACCCTCTAATGATTTTCAAATCCATTCTAAGATCTATTAAGATATATTTTTGGGACACTAATTTTAATGTCCTCTTTTGATTTTTATCCAAGCCTACAGGGTAATGTAATGGTTCTAGATAGAGATATTTACCTTGATAAGGGGGTATTTCTCATCAATACTAATGTTTTATATTTCAAAAATTTGTAAATTTACTTAAGCTATAAAACATACCAAGCCAATGCCTCTTACTAGCTTGGTGATTTGAATATCCATATCATACTCTTGAATATTATTTACCCATACACACCTTTTTCTTAACATCTCCATTTGTGTGAGGATATATTTAATCATAGCGTGTGGTACATAGGATATGACCCTTGAACTCAAAATGTAAGGTCTAAATTTTTTTGTATCTTTCCCTAAGGAAAAATCTTGTTTTTCCATACTTAAATACTTTACTTTAAAACCTTGCAAGAATTTTTCGAAGAGAAATACGCATTTCATGAACATATTCATCCTTTTGAAACAAGACAAAATAAATGGTGAAATCAGATGCAAAGGAAAATATTTGAAATTTTGTTTCATAATCAGGACTAGCTAATACAGGGGCAATCTTCAATGTATCCTATACTTTCTTAAAATCCTAAACTACTTCATCACACCACTTAATAACCTAGTCCTTTTTCAACATGTTTGTGATGGGAAAGGATATCTCAAAATTTGTATAAATGAACCTTCTTACAAATTTGATCTTACCAAAGAAGGATTGTATATCCTTCTTAGATTAGGGAATGCGCCCTTTGTCAATTACTCCAACTCTCTTAGGGTAAATCATAACCCCTTCACGAGACAAAATTTTCCCCGAGAACTTGGCATTTTATACTCCAAAGTAGAATTTACTTGGGTTCAATGAAATTCCAAAATCTCTACATATAATTACAATCTTTTCTAGGTGTTCCAAGTGGTCACTTCTCTTGCTAGAAATTACCATTATGTCATCTCAATATACTAATATAAATTCATTGATAAACCCAACAAATGCAACACCCATGGCTCTCTAAAAATTGGCCCCTACATTCATTAACCCAAATGACATTTTGACATAAACATAAGTTCCTCAAAGAGTAGTGAAAGTAACTTTATTCTATTCTAATTCCTTGACGAGTACCTGGTTGTAAGCAAATAAACCATACATAGTAGACAAAAATTTGACCTTGTTAACTTTTACAAGAGGTTTTTCATATTGGGTAATAGGTAGTTATCATTAAGTGAAGCCTTGTTTAATGTTATAAAGTCCAAGCATAAGCTAATATCCCCATTTTTCTTTTTCAATGGAACTAGGTTAACAAGCCATGATGAATATCTAGTGGGCTGAATAATACCACCATCCTTCATCTTATTATGTTATTCTTGAATTTTAGCTATAATGATGGGGTTAATAGGTTTACACTTCTTCATGAAAGGATTAGTATGGGGTTCTAAAGGTATATCATGTTGGAAAATGTCTTCCCTATAAGATTTCAGTTTAGAATATGACCAAGCCAGACAATCCTAACATTTCTTTAGTAGTTTAGCATAAGCTTGTATTTCCTCTATATTCTTTACTTCTTAACCAAAAATTTCCTCAGATATTGAAAAGTTCCTAATTTTCATTCAAAAACATCTCTAGATATGTGAGGTGATTTTTTTATAGCTCTGTCACCACTATCAAATATATATTTAAGGTTGACCAACCCCCTTCAGATTGTATTTTTTTACTGGATCACTTCCTTCCCAAATAAGGTTTATTTTACATCACATACTTCTATAATAGGTTCTATATCAATTAATTTATTTACAAACTAACCTTGAAAACCTAAGAATATTTTGATATGTGAATCATCATCGAACACTTTCCAATGTTGAATTTTTTCTCGTACATAAGGTATGGTCAAAACTTCAACTTAAAACATGTAGTATGGGGATACATTTTCATCGTCATACTTCTTGAATAGAGATAATATTTCCCAATAATCAAGATACACTTCAATAAAATCATGTATGAAATCATTAAATAAAGTGAGTATAACTCAATAAAATACTATGGGTGCATTATTCAGTCCAAATGGCATTACTATATATATACAAAGCTTCCCAGTTATATTGTAAAATTAGTCTAAATAATATTTTTATGCTATTGGGATATGATGGTAGCCATTAAATCCATCTATGAATGAATATACTTTGTGATATACTACAAACTTCATCATTTCATCTATAAATTGGGTAGGAAGTGGATCATTTACATAGGCATCATTGAGAGCCCTATAATCACTAAAAAATCCTTATTTTCCATATTTTATTCAGATAAGTGACTACAAGAATCATATAATCAAACTTTTTAATGGGGTATATTAATCATTCTTATATCATGTGATCTAATTTAGTTGTAACCTTATCTTTCATGTTTGGGTTTAACTTGTATGACCTACTTTTAATGGTCTTGTTTCCTTATTTTATTTTAAAGAAAATTTCTTCTAGAGACGGGTCAAATTGTTTTATTTCACTCAAATGGTTTGAAAACATCCTCATAATCCTATGATAGCTACATGATTTTAGACGTTTCTTGCTATGTCCAATAATATCCAACAATGGATACCTTAACATTCCTACAGGTCTAATGTCTTTCACCATTTGTTACATTGGTTAATTATATAATTTATCTTTCCATTTTTTCTCGGTGTCCTCAAATATCGTTGAACCTTACTTTTTTTGTATATTCGTACTAAACAAATGTTCCTATTCTTCATTTCACAATTCTTTGTTTATATGAAGTGGTTTGATACATTGGTTCAAACATACTTGTAATTTCCATATATTATATTCATTATTTGACTTGTTTACTTATTTTTTGCTATCCTTTACTATATGACATAATTATATTTTTTTATGAGTATATTTCTTGTTTCTTTCATTTATTCTAGTTGTGGATTCGAAATTCCCATGCTTCACTTCTTTTTTATCTATGAAATTATCTCCTCCTTCCACCTCTATAATAAAATAGTAGAGGAACATTTTGATATTTTATAGTACACATTCAGCAAAATATTATTATATTCAAATGTGAATATCTGAATAAAATATTATTGCATTTGTCTCCAAGTGTGTGCTTCTATTCTGTGTTCCTAGTGAAATTACTAGGCCTTAGGTAATGGGGTGAATGTTTCTAGAAAGATATGGATCCATTTGGATCAGTTTTTTATATCTTCCATGCATCAATACATCCCTAAATGTGTATCTATGGGTATTAATTTGTGTAATATCTTGGCTATGCTTTAGTTAATCTTGATATAACACACATCTTACATGTATCATACCTACTACTTCATGAAAGGTTCTTTATTTTTTTTACTTCCCACCTAGTTTTTGTTATCCCCTTCAATGTGTAATGTAGCACAATCAATATCATATATCCATGGGGCATATACTCCTAAAATTTGACCAAGAATGTATCCAAATTACAAGTATAAAAATATTTTACATTTTTCTTCTCTTCAATGTGAACCATCCTCATGGGCCTGATCTCATTCTATCTTCACATCCAATAGTTTAAGTTTGAATTTCAATCGATGCTAATTGACGAGGCTATATGAATAGAAATTTCTCAGTTAGAATATGTATAATCATTTTATATAAATATAAATTTCTCAGTTATACTTCCTATAATCCTTTTCTATATGTGCAAATGCATGCACTTTTAGTATCTCAAATTTGGTGGGAGATCTTATTGTATATTACAAGTCCTTTTCTAAGAACAAATTCTTTGAGTGTGTATTCATGGGAATATATTATTTAATATCATTACCCTTCTACTATTATTCTCTTGATTACGTTTACTTTGTTATTTTGTGACACTCCACTTTAAACAAAATTTCAATGTCTTGTGTATAAGGAGATAATGTTTCTATAGGAATAGTGTAGGGCTTCTACTCAATCTTGTTTCATGGGTAATATTATAATGGATTCCTCCATGTGTGCCTCTATTTGATTGGTGATTGTATATATTTCCATGTTCCAATAAAAGGCTCATTTGTTTTCAATTAGAACAAGATAGTTTATTTCATTAGTCTTTATATCAATGACCTCAAAATACTTTTTAGGCTTAAGAATCCTACCTTAAATTCCACATATTTTAAGCATCTAATTGGATTCACCCTTACACAATCCTCAATATTTAGAGTGACATAACTATATGCTAGGGATGGTGTCACACCCAAATACAAATAGTAAAATACCAGAATTTTTTTTTGTCTTACATTACTTGATACATGACACCACATGGGATCACTTAGGATAACTCATAACACATAAGACAATTGCACAAACATGAACCCACATATATACATGATGAGGAAAGAATAAGTACATAGATAGAGATGACACACATTTCCAAGATTACCTAAGAGCATTATGATGGGGAGAAAACATATACACATGAAAACACGTGATACGCATCAAAACTACATTCTCCAAATGAAAAGGTACAAAACAACTATCCAACTCTAAAATAAACTTATGGATAGGAACTTTCTATGACACAAGACTTTCATGGTTACATATTTATTACAACTATTTCATTATTTTAACTTAATTATTTGAAGAACACTTAACATGTAATCCTTCATTCTTCTTTAAAATAGAGATCATTTTTATTTATTTTGTTTAACATTTAACTTATAATTGTCCCACTTAATTTTTTTTCTCATTTATCTTATTCCAATTAATTTATATAACTTGATGGTTAATATGAACATTTAAACACACGTGAGTCTACCAATACCTATCCCAAGGGCTCATTTATAAGATTCATATGTACTTGGTTTTGCATTATACTTTCATTGCAAGGAGGAATATTCACAGAAGGTAAAAAGGTAGACTAACAGTTCTAAGAATAGATAGATTACTAGTTAATTACTTAGAATAATGCTTAAACACTAAGGATACACTTTATTTACTTCCAAATTAATAAAACTAACTATGTAAGTTAACATTCCTTTCTCATGCACTTGCCCAAATAGAATTCCTTGTTTTCACAAATCATGTTACACATGGAAGGATACATTTCACCTGTGTTAATGTTATAAAGGTTTTGCATTGAGTTTAAGTAATGAATCTCACATTTCAATTTACTTATAAACCATCATATGCATAATTCATTATCAATAGTTATGAGTTAATTACAAGTTTCAGCCATAAAATTTACTTCTTAAGAGGTCATAGGTTTAATATAATTCCATTTATGCCAAAGGGTTCTATTCCCTATTACAAGTCAAAAATAGAGCGTGTAATGACCTTAACTCACAATAATTTCATAAAATCCCATGGTATCCCATTACTACCCATTAAGGGAACATTTATTTACCCTTAAAGTTTAGGATTGTCAATATAGGGTTCTTTCGTGATGTGAGTTTGGCTCCATTGACAAGTCTCTAGATCAATACTTGTAAAAGCGATAGTATGGCCCACAAGGGAAGAGAAGTAGAATTATCATGGACCAAAAACCAATGATAGATGATGTAAAAGGTCTACCTACCCCAAGATAGTCATGATGACACATGAGGGACACATTTTCTTGGCATAAGGTAGAGCATAATATCAATATAGTAATGGAACAACACGGTTAAAATTTGACAAAGATCGGTTCCAATATGGACGTAAGGCACGGAGTAAGCTCAAAGGACCATTCCTTATGGTAAGGGGAATTATTTCATGTTATAAGTTGATTTTTGCTTCCCACCTAAGAGAAAACACACAACTACAACTTGTTATTTCTATTGAAAAATAAAGGGTTTTTTTATTTCTAACACATCACTAGAAAATAGATAAAATACATTATTCTCAAATTATTACTATCCACATGCAAAAATACACTTCCTAAGAGGAAACCCACAAACGCTAGATAGTGTTTTTACATTACCATTCCTACAGGGAGGTTTCAAAAAAAAAATGTCGATAAACGTACAAGTTTTTATGGTAACATGAATTTGGACCCTTACTTCCCTTAATGTAGGAGGTGTCATTGAGTATAAGGAACTAGGTTCATCCTAATATTTCCATTTTATACATTATGAAGGTGATCACACAAGAAGTATAAATCATAAAAATGTTAATCTAAGGTTGACCTCTTGTTTAGGTTTCTTTCTTATAATTCTAAGGTATTTAATACAACATACAAGAGGTTCATTCATTAATTTTTTCACCAGAACACACTATAAAAGGTAAATTCATTTCCAATTAGCATATACATCTACCTCATTAATAATACATAATCCAAAATTAAGGTAACACCCATGACCAAATGCTCATATTCCAAACACCCCAAAATTCTAACAATTTCATGTTCATAAAATATTCAATAATTAACATTTCTATATATATGACAATATTGTTGATATATCCCATACAATTAAATTGTTCCAAATAAAATATTATTATGAAATCACAAGTAACACTTGAATTTCTCCTTGTACTAGTAACTACAACCAACATATGGTCATAAACAATTTCTAGCATGGCATCTACCAACAATATAGGATAATTCATGTTATCATAGTTTTCCCATTCACATTATTATAATAATTTTCACACAACAAGAGAGAGTTAGGGATACACTCATTTTATTTCCTAACTAGAGGAGGAGAAAGAACAAAAGAGAGAGGAGAGAGAAGATACAGAGAGAGAGAGAGAGAAACACCATTTTCTTGACAATCATATTTCTCAAAACAATCCTAAAATGATAATTTCATATGATCATATAAGTGCCTACAAGTTTACTTGTTAGATAATTGACTTGGTGAGGGTCCTACGACATTCTTTCACATTTTCCTACTAATATGCAAAAACATTCAATTTTAACCCATGAGCTAAGAAACCAAGTTCAAAACTGATTTCCAGTGTGCAAATGCACCATGAGGAAATTCCTATATGCTCTCCTATATATAGGGAATTCATAAGAGTTGATGGAACTTAAAACTAGAGAAAAAGGTACAAATGACGACTACTTTTCTAGAGCCATTGGTCATAATCAGACTACTTTGAACTAGTCCCCCAGTGACCAGAGGAATATAAAACTCCCTTGAAAAACTAATTGGTGACGTGTTTTTCTCAGAATTAAGAGTTGAAAGAAATTTTCAAGGATAAATACTACAAGTTTATGAAGGCTGATACCCATTTCTTCAATCAAGGCCAAAATGGAAAGCCAAACCAAACCCAACTTTTTTTTTCACTAGCTTTCAAAAGCCACAAAAATAGTTAACAAGGTTCCTAGAGAGGTGAAAAAAGTATAAAAACAATCATTCGAGCACATTCTAAAAAGGGTTTTAAGAGGCCTCTGGTAAATTGGATGTGGAATATCCCTAGAACCACTTTCGCGATAAAGGAAAATTTATCCAGTTTTTTGAGTATAATTTTTACCTGACATAAATTTTGTGTCACAAAATAGAAAATTTCCTATGACATGATAAAAAAATTGATGTCACGAGACAAAAAAAAAAATTGTGTGAAAAAAAATTTTGGTGTTGCGCAACAGTAAATTTGCTATCATATGACCTAAATTTTTACACTCGTGTGACCTTACCTTTATTTTTGTGCATCCTTATCATTTGTTCTCACAAGTCTCTAGATTTCCTTGTTGTGTGTATGGAGAATTTTATGTCATGTGTCTCTAAATTTTTTTATCGCACATCCTTATTTTCTGTTATCTCACGTCTTTGAAATTCCCTATCGTGTGTCTTTAAAGCCTTGTTGTCGCACGTCCGTGCACCTCTTCTAGTCATGTGTCTCAATACCAAAACCCTAATCCTTACCCTATAAATAACCCCTCTTGTAGTCATTTTTCACACTTCTCACAATTTATTTCTCCGTGCTCACAGTGCTCCTTTTCAAATCAGTGCTCAGACTAGGTTTCCTTTTCCACTCAATGCTCACAATGTTTGTGCTTTTCTTAACTCACCCCTTTTCAATTCAATGTATGCCTCCAAAATATTTCGTGTCTTACTATGTGAGTTAATTCAAATATGAAAATCCATTATAAAATTGTGTCAATCCCTGTAAAGAGCCCCTAATGTTCCTCCTTTTATCAAAATATTCCCTATTTCCCGATGTTTAAAACAAAATGGTGAAACATTGGTTTGATTTGATATATAGGGATTAATTTGGAAGTTTTCAAATGACAATATAAATATGCAAGGGACAATTTATTTCTCAAAGATCTAATAAAGTACCTCGATGAGCATTCATGTGAAGTAGATTAAAGATAATGTAGAATCATCCCCATTCCCCGAAGGAAAACACACACAAGGATATTATCAAAACGGGGAGATGAGTCTCTACTTACTTGAGAACTCTATACTTGGTGAAGTTAAAGATGAGGTTAAAATTCCAAAACCCAAATGATAGTGCACGTCATCTTGGTAGTCAAAGTCAGTAAGTAAAAGGAAAGCACTTTACAAAGCGTAAGGTCAAGAAACGAGAAAAAAGTGGACAAAGTCTCATGGTTCCTTAGGGTGTGCAATTGGTAAAAATAATTCTGAGACCCGAGATCCCCAAGAACATGGACCAACTCTATAGTATGCAAGGGAGCGGTAAAATAAATACACCTCTCATATTTCAGCAATAGTCTGTAGATCACCTTACAAAATTTTCCTGAAGCCTGGTGGTGGAAAAGTAGGAGTTTCATTAATGTACTAGCCATATGGGAGTAAATACTTTAATGAAAAATACTCATGTAAGGTAGATATGTGGGTGATATGACATGAAAAAATTGCAATGGTTGTAAGGATTAAAGAGGGTGAGACTTACGAAAAAATCCCCATTAGTGCAATCTTTGGCTTTAATTTATAAATTTGCGAGTCATTAATAAGGTGAGTTATTTTAAAGAGACATACAAATGCCCCCAAAAGGTTTAATATTATTGAAGCAACAATACTGAAATATAGCTAAAGTAAGAAATAAACTCACGGTGCAGTTTTCAATTACAAATATTTTCTAGATAAATTCCGAAGAGTGGTAAAAAAGGTGATTTCATTAGTTCCCCCTATTTCCTATGAAAATTTGAAAATCAATCTTGGAAGTCCAAAGAGGTTTGATAGAACTAAGAAGAGATTATGAAGATTCTCGTAGAACCCTCAAAAATAAGTTCCAATCTTAGTTTCCCACTAGATAGAATCGCAGACTCTGATATCGCATCCGCAGACTTAGAAGATTTTAAACAAAGGTTATATTACCCTAAAAGAAGTGATGTCATGACCCAAATATCTAATAGTCACATCTAACTCGCTGCTACTTTCCCTTCCATTATACCATGCCCAGAACTTGTATGGGTATATGCCCAGAATTACAATCATGAAATTAAATAAGTTCGAGACGAAAGAGGAGAGTTGGTCTTGTCCTTTCAGGAACATACTGTTGACAGAATGTTGGGTTTTCCTCCTATGAGGGAAGAGGAGGATATCACTAAGTATTTACGATAGGAATCTTGGAACATTCATTCAGATAAATGGATGAAATATATGAATGAACATTAGATGAATAGTCCTTGAACCTCTTCCCCTAGAATGACAAATAAATTGAATAGGGTTGAATTTATTGAAGAAGTAGGGGATGTGATCACCCTGTTGAACCAAGTAATGGGTATGGAATCTACTACTTTATTTCAAGAAAGGATGTTTTAATTTATCCAAGTCATACTTTCCAAAAAAAATCCTCTTCCCTGGGCTGAGATTATAAATACCCATATTCATGAGAAAATGATGGGAGCGGCCCAGATAGCAAGAGGAGAAATTCCAGACATGGGGGAATTCTTCATGACCTCATACCTTGTCTATAATATTGTTTTTCATAGGAATAATATTTAATTACTAATGGGTGGAGAACTTGATAGTTCAAAAGTGTAGCAAGTGTTCTATCAGTTAAAATTGGAAAATCTGGAAGCACATTACATAAATATTTCCAATCACTTCTTTACACCTATAATTTTTTTGTACCATCTAGATTGGGAAAATGAAAGATTCACCCCTGATGCTAAGAGAGTGATTACTCAGTATGGGTGTTATTTTATTCAATTCAGAACTTATTCATATATCAAGGTTAGTGGGGGAAACCTTATGTGCTACCCAGATGTATTAATGATAAGTAGACATTAATGGAACTAGTTAGACAATTGTTATCAGTAAACCAGATTGGAGCTCATAAACATGTAATATCCCCAATCAAATTCACTATAGTCATAGGGAATTATACTTTCCCTAATATATGTAAATAAAAAATGTTAGAGGGGGAGATGAACAGGTTTATGATAGATAGGTTTGAGGATAGAAAACAGTAGGATATCAAACACATTTATCTTAGTATTTCATCCACTCAAGTAGAACCCAATCCTCATTATGAATAATTTTGGATGAATAGTGAAGATGAGAGGGAAGAAAGATGAAGAGAATATTGGAGGATGAATTTGGTTCAGATGGTTGATTTTGGGGTCATTCGATCCCTTGATGGGTTAGAGGAGGATGTCAATACAATCAGTGAAGAATACATCCAGGACAACATTTCTTCTTAACCCTTGCTACTAATAAATTGGAATGTCACTGAGAATAAGTGTGATAAAGACAAAAATTCTCACCTTATCCAATTTTCCATAAGGTGGTTGTTCCCAAAAGGATTGGATATAAGTTACCACCAGGCCCCACTATTAAGAGAATACAAAAATAATCAACTCATTGATGATATTCTCCCCCCATTTAAGAGGGTTTATGCCACTAGAGATGTTTCATGGAAGAATTTTTTTAATAATTTGGATTCATTACCAACAAAAGAAGGTGTAGGTGCTTAGGATAAATTATATATTGACCCTCCTCAAGCATCAAGAAGAACCAATGCAACACTCTAGGAGGGTAAATTTTTAAGTCATTTTTTTCATGCCACTCCTTTATAGATTGTTCCAACATTTGCCTCAGGATCCAAAGGAAAAGAGAAAGTGATGGAAACTGGTCCAAGGAAGAAAAAGTGGTCGAGGTTCCACATACTGGCATACATGAAATAGAAGAGAAGAAAAAAATTCAATTATGAAAGAGGAAAAGAACTAAAACTAATGAATGGGTGGATCTAGAAGAGATGGAGACTCCTGAATAGGTAGATAACCTTGAGGTTTGTAGTGTCTTGTCTACTATTTCTTAGTCTCTTTTAGTTTTTCCCATTGAATAACCTACACCTATCAGAAAAAACCTGGTCATCCTAACAACTGCAGTTACTTCACCCACCAGAGAAAAAATCCTCATACAATCTTCTATATTTGTACTCATTTTTATGTCCTTTCAAAGAAAGAGGAAATCCCATGTACACTAGCCTATCACCCAGTGGGCATTGGGAACTCACCCAAGGCACACGCGAGTGAAGAGCCCCTCCTTTATGTGATTTGTGTGAGAATGCATTATTTACAACAGAAATGTAAGTGAAGAGAATGGAAACAAACCATACATTCATCATAGATCTCGGAATGAGCTTCTAGACCAATGCATTTATTCAGATAAGAAATGCATTACATAACATAGATTTAAATCACAATAGAAAGGAAATACATAGGGGTTTATACCCACTCATATGAAATATATATCAAACCGATCCATATAGATATAAGTAAAACTGGGACCACATATATCCATATTAAATACATTTGGTAATCACATTATATTCATTGAGGCTATCACAGAACCATATAATAGTGCAAGCTAATGTCATGCATTAGAACTGGACTTAATCCCCTCTTTTTAAAAAGAAAATTATTCAGACCCATCCCCTTGATACATCATAATCCTATGGATCCTCTAAACCCAAGCCATATAACTCCTACAATATTTCTGTATAGCTTCGCCTATCTTCAACTCTCGGTATCTATATATATCTTTTCTATCAGGAACTTATATTTATAGCCTCAGCAAGCACCTCCATGACTGTTTGAAGTTTTATATTGGGTGCCAAGTGTCCAAGTGGTCATCTATGGTATTATACTCCTTCAAATGTGAGATCTTCATTCTTTTCCATGATGACCTTCTGGAATCTTCTATCGCAAGGTGTATTCCTTTCGTGGGCACCAAGTTGCCATGTTGGCACCTTATCCACTCTGCATGCACAGTTAGGTCATGCTTTCCTCATGTTCTTCCTGATATGCTAAATATGGATAAGTCCTAAAACCTTTTCTTTTCCTTGAGCGCACATGTCATCGGTTCTACTAAACCCTCCTAAAACCTTGTCCTGCACACTTTCTCTTTGCACGCCCTTCTTCAAATAGGCCTTACACACCCACACGCATTCTTGTACTTAGAAAATATTTTAGGGGCCAAACATCACCCCACACTACACCTGTTCTCCATCCTCGAGAAAATTTTCTCAATGAATACAGAATGAATATTCCCAAATAGTTTGGGGAAAGAATAAAGGGATGAAGAATTTGGGGAAGAATGAAAGAATGGGGAAAATGTGATTACTTCTACAATATGAGAGGGAAATATTTATTCAAATCTACCTCCAACTTATTCCAGGAAGTGAATTCATTTTGTGCCTATTGACAGAGGTTGTCGACTAGGGCGCTCACCTCTTCAAAGCCTAGACCATCTCTTTGGGTATTCATTGTTTCCACGATCCCCTCCAATTACTTTCCCAAATCCTCAAGCATGTCCATCCTTCAAGTGATCTGGGGATACAACTCATTGAGATGGATCTTGATTGAGCCCCACAAGGTCTTAATAGCCTCTGATTTCTTCTCAACCTCAGCTAGAATTCTATCATGTTCCACTCTATTCCCCTTATTCTTTTCGTAGAACTCCTTAAGCTCCATTTCATGATTGGAGACAAGAATGCTCACCAATCTATCTCTATCGATGTAGTTTTCATAGGTTTCCCAGTGACTTAGGTGGCAAATTTCACATAAACGAGGAATTTATTATATTAAGCAACATTTTCCACAACCTTCATCTTTTCCTCCTTCTCTTTACGCGCTAATGCCTATTCTACAGTTCTAAGGCCAGTGATCACCTTTCCATTGTGAGGGCGCGGTTCAAGTCCCCTAGGAACTCTAGGGTGGATCCATACTTCCGCGATAGTGGTGTCATATCTGAATGCTTCAAGACAATGGCATATGTGATCATCTCTACTTTCTTGTAAAACCTTGCGCACCCTTTCCTTCTCTTATTTTAACTCATGTCTTATTTGAGTGCTAATTAGTTCCTCCCTCTTTAAGTCCTTGGTTCTTTCCTTGAGCTCTTCTTCCTTCTTCTCTATTTCTTTCTCTAGGAACTTCACCCTATTGTTCCTCTCAAAGAGCCTAGCTTCTACTTCAATTGAAATCTTGTTCAGCGTATTACAGATTTGTTCATTTGATATACATTGAGAGTTTACCAAGGGCTTGAATCCTTTTGAATCTGCTACCTTCATTATTTCCCCTTGGTTTAGTTTGAACTCTGGCTCATCGATGTGGGACTCAAATTCCCAAGAAATCATTTTCCTTGTGTGAGGGTATGTACCTTCCTCATCAAATGATGCTATAGAAAATATTTGCTCCATTGGTACGGTGATTTGATAGCGCACGCGCTACACCTTTTTTAGATAATCAATGTAGCCAATCCCCTAATCCTGTGATGTTTCTGTGTTGTTTCTCCCCATGTGCATGGCCTTATGAAAGCTCATTTCCAAACTGGTATCTCCTCCCATGATGCCATATTCCTTTTCTATGCTCTCCTCCTCTTCTTCCTTCATCACCATGTCCGCACTTCATTCCATCTCTTGCTCTACTAGGTCATTAATGAGTTTTGCTACTTATTTCTCCATAGCCTTGTCTACATGTTCCTTTGTGAGGCTTGGGGCCCTTTTTTCTTTTGTACCTTATTCACTTACCCCTCTTTCCTGAGCATCCTCCTCTTCCTTGTCATTCTTCCTCCTAACAAAGATTTACTCATCTTCTCCTTCCTCTCCTTCCTCATTCAATTCATGTACTTAAAATATGGGAGGGACTTGAAATGCCTCAAGTTAATCATCATCATCATCATCTATTTCACCTCTATAGGCCTCTAAGCTCTTTGTACCCTCTGATTCATCATTCTATTTCACCTTATAATTCTTCCTGACAAGAGATTCTACTTTCTCTTCCTCCTCCTCTAGTGACTTCTCTTAAGTGATGGGTTCTTCATGCTCTGACATTTCTTCTTCTAGAGTCTTTTCTTTCACTAGTGACCTCTTTCTCCATGCGTAAGTACTAGGCTTAGTGCTTGTCTCTGGCGCACTTACCACTTGTGTAGCCTGAATACTTGGTGCTTTTTACACATCTTCTCTTTCCCATCTTCTCTTTCCCTCTTCCTAGGCACATCCTTATTCCATCCTATGGGGTCTCCAGGGATGTAGACGTCATTCTCTAAGTAAGATCCTTTTTGAAACTTCAGTCTTATGCAAAGGTATATCCTTGCTACAGCCCTTCCAGTGATTGGAAATGTTACAAGCTTCATCATTTGTATCTCGTGGGAGACATATCTTTCCATGTACATGTGCTTATTTGGATAGACTAGCTTGTGGCACACCTTTCAATGGTTTACATCTACCTCACTAAGGTTGAACCTTAGCCTTTTGGCCTCCTTCAACCAATTAACTCCATATGGAAGTATAATGCGGTGAAGGAGAAGGGTAGTTTGCACCAGGGACCTGTGTTTTCATCTGTCAACCTAAATCTACCAATGTAGAAGTGTTGATACACTATGAATTCTACCTCTCCTTTCATGAGCAAGGGTAACTACTCTGGAATCCTCCATTCTTCCCAAAATTCTTCCCTCATGTGATTATACCACTTCTCTAAGTGCACCTTGTGAGTGGCTATCATGGTCTCACAAGTATATTTCATGAACCTCTTCGCGGGAGAGGGATCCTCTTCTGGGTACTCCCAAAAAAACCTTTCTAGCCCATCGGGGACTCTGATCTCTGAGAAAAAAATTATGAGGAAGAAATTTCCAAATAGTATCTTCTTGCCCTCTTGTGTGCTACTAATGATTTCATCCATGATGAAAGCAGAAAAGTTATAGATGGTCCCCTCTGATATTGTTTGGTATATGTTCAGCCATGCCTTTCTCACTTGATTCCATCTTTCTTAATCATTGAGCTTAGTTACCAAGTGCGCAGCCATTCTCTTCATGGGGTTTGGAATCTCTGTGATGTCAAAGTATCTTGATCCTCTCTTGTAGTCAAACATGACTACTATTTCCTTTATGGCCTTTTTTTTCTCTTAGATCATCATCAATGATATCCCCCTCATAGATAAAGCTTGTGAAATTGGAAATCAATTGGGAGTTTTGTGCATCTTGCACCCCAAAAAATAAAAATGGTCTTCTTGAATGTGTGCCATCAGCCTCTGATAGAGGAACTTAGGTTTACCGAAGTAGGGTAATTCATAAAGTTGCAGTAACCCTTCCTTCTCCAATTTAAATTTTACTTTGTCATTGTATATGGGCATGCCCTCTAGTTTTGTCTTGTTTTTTGGGTGAACCAACTCCAAATCCATTTCTTTCTCTATCGTGTTGGTGTGATGATTATAGTCGCTCAGAGTCATTTTCCACAAATGAGACTCCCATTATTTTCCTATAAATACCCCATCTAAGTATTGCATCTCCACATACCACTCTTCATTTTTACTTGTGATGGCATCCATTTGCTTCCCCTTTCCCTTTCCCTTCTACTTTTTATGTGAGATGGTTTCTTTCTTTAGTGTCATTCTTCTGGTTAGGTTACACTTCAAACATCTTCAACTTGCTCTGCTCTACAACTTTATCCAACCTCAAGACTCAATATTATGAAGAAACCCTCCTAACATCATACCCTAGCCGTGAAACCCTAACTGGAAAAACTCTTCCACAAGATGACGCTTCTTGAAAACTTCCTCCATGCCCATGTACTCCTTTCCTACTAGTTTGCAGATCTACTCTAGTCACATCCTCTTAGATTTCTTAAATGTTTCTTTACACATATCACTTTTGGATTTCCTAGTTTACGAGAACTCTTTTCACTTCATAAACGCAAGGTAAAATAATAAAGTTCCCAAATTCTTATTTATAGCTTTTCCTTCTTTCCAACATTAAATACTATTTTACCTACCACCATATTTAACAATAAAAGAAAAAAATTCCACCAAGCTGACCTTAGGTGCCTTCACTTATGCACCTAATCTTGCATGAAACATTCTACAACCTTCTGGCATGCAAAAAATCCATCCTGACAGAAGACTCTTATGTGTGTGTCAACAATTCCGAACGCAGTTCTTCTGTCCTTCACCTAATTTTTTCTCTTGCTTGTTGTTCCTATGCTTCTTCCTCCTCTGTACGTGGCTTCTCTATATTCTTTTCTTGACACCAAACCTTTTCTTCCATGTGCTTCCTTCATCCTTTTGCACTTTGTATCCATCAATCAAGTCATTCACTGTAACTTCTATTGCTTGTTCTACTTGTATTACGGTCCTATACTTCACATCACTTCACCCCAAACTAAAATGATACACGGTCCTATGTGCATGCACAACCTTCAAAAATTAATTTGGTTACTGGTGCCCAAGGTGCAAAACAAATAACAAAATAAACAAAGAGAAAGGGAAACACAAGAAAGGAAATTACATAAAGGGAAATTCTAAACTAACTAGAAATATTGCCTTATTACAAACACCAAGAAGACTTATTTATAGTAGGGCTTCAACCTACTTCCATTGAAATGGCCTCAAAATCTCATCCCATCCAGCACTCTCAACTGGCATGTGCTTGAATCAAGGATGTCTAAGATGATATAGGTCCCCAACCAATGAACTTTTAACTTTTTGGGATGGCGCAGAAACTTGGAATCATATAACAATACCATTTTCCCAACCTTAAATTGTTTGTTTTTGATGTGGTGATCATGTCATGCCTTTTATTTAGCCTTTTCAGCCTTTTGACTCCACCTAGCCAATGATTGTCTCTCATCCAATTTTATCAATTTTTCAATCCTTTCCTCCAGCACTCGTTTGTCGGCCAATCCTCCTGTGTGTGCTATACATAAAGAAGGTAACATGAATTTAATAGGTAGGACAACCTCCGCACCAAAAACCAATTAAATGGTGTGGCTTTATTCAACATTCTTGTGGTTTTTCCTATACACCCATAGAACTGTTGATAATTTTTCATCTGAATCTTTTCTACCAACGTCACAAATTTTGGTTAGGTTATGAATCAATATTTTATTAAATGCCTTGGTAGTCCCATTTCCTTGTAAATGGTAAGGAGTAGTCTTATGATGATCCACCTTGAAATCTGCTAACAAAATATTGATGGTCTCATTTAGGAAATGCATACACCTATCACTATTTAATATCAATAGGCATTCATACCTTGTAATAATATTTTCCCATAGAAACATAGCTGTTGTATCTTCTTCTACCAATCTTGTCAAATAATCCATGTAAGTGATTACATAGCGTCATCCCATCCTACGCACGGCTGGTGAAATGGGGCCTACAAAATCTATGGCCCACTTTTCAAATGGATCTATACTTGGAATAGGGCATAAATGCATTTCATCCCTCTACCCTAGTTTGTAAAGGCACTGAAAATGATCATAGGCCTTGCAACACTCTTTGAAATTTTGATATAGGGTCTCCCACCATAACCCAAATTGTAATATTTTGCACACAGTGGAATTCCTTACATAGTTTCTACTTGCACTTCCTCCATTCACCTCCTCCATAATAGCACTACACCCATATTCTAGCTTGCACCGACACAACACTTCATCATGTCCTAGCTTATACAAATCACCACTAATTAGCATATAGGTTGTGGTGCATATGGCTAACTGCTTCCTCTCTAATGATTTCATCCCTTGTGGTGCCACACCCATTTTAAAAAACACTGCAATATCCTCTAAGTCCACAGGTGCACGCCACAACCTAAATAATTGTGCATCTGGCATGGTATCCTCAATACTTTGCGCGTCCTCTCCTGATTCAATTCTAGAAAATTTATTGGGTCTATAATTAATATTTCTTGGCATGACAACCAATTTGAACTCAAATTCCTAGAATAGCAGGACCCATTGACATATGTGCACTTGTAGAACATGTTTGTTTACCAATTATTTTAATTCCATGTGGTCCGTGTAGAATACAAATGGTGTTGCAAGTAGATATTGCCTGAACTTGTGCAGTGCGTAGATCATGGATAGTGCTTCATGCTTAGTAGTGGTGTAATTTTGTTCTGCTGATGTTAACTTTCTACTTGTAAAACACAAGGGATGGTCAATTATCCCTTCACCAGGTTGTGCTAGTATTGCTCCAATGGCTATACCAAAGGAATCCACATGAGCATGGAAAGGCTTTTCCCAAATGGAGAAACAAAGTATGTGTGCGGTGACAAGAATTTTCTTCAAAGTGTCGAATTCCCTCTATTGTGCCTCTCCCCAATGAAAGGAACTATTTTGTCTAAGAAATTCCTCTAAGGGAATGATGATCTTGGCATATCCCTTGATGAAATTCCTTTAGTGACCTGTATGCCCAAGGAATCCACACACGGTGATTTGGCTAGTAGGCTCCCCTAAACTGACAATGGTTGTAACCTTCGTGGGATCTACTAGTAATTTTTCCTTGCATATGATATGTCCCAATAAGGTTCCAAATGGGGTAGGAAAGACACACTTCTTGATGTTAAGGGATATCCTCAAATTTTGACACCTTTCAAACATTTTTCTTAAGTTATCACAATGGTCTTTGACTAGACCATATACAGTCAAATCATTCAAATAGACCTAAAAAAATTTATGGATGAAGTCCTGAAAGGCTTATAATACAGTGCACGAGAACATGGCAGGAGAATTCTTCAACCCAAAAGGCATGACCGTAAAGGAAAAACTTTCCCATTTAGTGGAAAAAGTTGTCTTTCTCTAGTATTCCTTTGCAATCCTCACCTAGTGGTACCTTGAGAACCCATCTGTGAAAGAGTAGACTTTGCGCTCGGACACTCCCTCTAATATTCCTTCATTAAACGGGGTTGGGAAGGGATCAATGACACATACTACATTCAGGTTTTTGTAGACAACACAGATCCTAATCCTCCCATCCTTTTTGATGTTGATGACCATTAGACTTATCCATTCTTACTCATCCACAACCTCAATGATACCTTACACTATCATTTTGTATATCTCCTCCTTGACTCATATGAGAAAATATGGGTTCATCCGATATGGTCTCTTTTAGATTGGGCATGCACCTTCCTTCAATTTTATCCTCACCTCCCCTAAGGAATGGTGGATGCCTTTGAGTTCATGAGACTCATGTGGGAACAAATCTTGGAACTTACATAACGGATTAATGATCTTTAAGACCTCCTTCTCCGACCAATAGTCTCCAATGATAGCTTCCTTAAGTTATGTTGCTGACCCAATGTTAACCTTCTTTTGTTTTAGAGGCTTGTGGTAAGAGTGTGTCATTTCATCAGCGATATCCATAAAATTGTACGTAATTACAGAGTGGTTAAAATATATACTTTCCATTTCCTCTTTGTTTATGACATAAACCATCTTTCCTTTTTCCTTCTCTATGCACACATGCTCAAACTTCACCTCCTCTGACCCATCCTCATCGAAGCATGCCTCTAAACTGGGTTCACCTAGAAAATTTGGTATCCTATCTTCTATCATGAAACTATCCCCCATCGTATGGCACTTGATCACTTGCAATGCCTTATCCATTGATGAATTTGTGCTCTAATAGTCAAAATATTGGATGAGATTAGTTGTCAGCTCCTGCCAATTTCCCATCTGGTAGCATGTTTCTAAGTGGATATACCACATGCACGCACAACCTTGTAGTTTTGAATACAACTTATGTACCCATAATGATGGTGGAAAGGGCTCTGCACCTCCTACCCAGGCCTCATCACACACTTGGATATGAAATTAAGTGGTCTCTTTACCATGGTATTCTTGTATGACCATGGGCACATTGCTCCTAGAAAACCTTATAGAAAAATTGATTCTTACCTCACACCACTCAAGGAGGTTCTCCCGATGTGTAGCCCACTAGTGCACTGCATTCCCAAGTAGGTTATAACTGAGCATTCCCATTCTCTCGTCCTCATTTTTCCACTAAGATTCTATGTCCCATAATAAAATTTTAGGGTATGCCACTCAAGAGTAACTTGGAAACTTCTTTCCTCCTAGACACTTGAGTGAGCATGCCTTGGTCACTCTTGTTACAGACCCCCTCAAGTATATCCTAATTAACTCATAGGTCCTGTACACCCAATTGTCACATGACATGCTTGTTATATCACTCATAGACTAAGCATCCTCAAACTAGATAACTCCTTATGTAGGGTGAATTATCTTTGGATCTCTGATGGAGCACACATAAATTCTATCAAGGAGCTCTTCTCCCAAAGGTTCAGTGTAAGACACTGAATTCCCTTCTATCAAAGGGATGATGACCCATTCTTCCTTGTGCTTGAAACTGATATATCCTTTGTTGAACCTCAGGTTAGAGTTGTTCTTATAGCACCATGAGCACCCAAGCAATGCTAGAAAATTGTCTGCCTTGGTGAGCACCAAGAATTCAAAGTCTCTAGTAAACTTGGCCCCCTAAATGGTGATCAATAATCCAATGGGAATTTCCTTACTTTTGTTTTCCATATACAACACATTCGAAGATGGTTGTAATGCAGGACTTTCCATTTGATGTCAGACATCTAATGTAAGAACATTGACTTCTACACCTGTGTCAATCAATATGTTACTCAACATCCAACCATCCACAACTGTATTTAGTGTGATCTCTTTCTCATAGTCAAGGACATTCTCCTAGAAAGGGAATACTATTATCTTGCGTTAACATTTTCACACTTCCTTGACCTAATCTAGGTCCTTCTGCGGAGGCTCATCATTCCTCCTTTGCTCCTGCTGCTTGGACTGCTCCTTTAGACACTGGATCTCTCCTTGTAAGCTCCAAATGACATCCATTGTCTCTTGATATACTTTCTTCTGATGGGAAGGGTTCAAATACTTCCTATACACCACTTATTCTATTGAGACTAGATTCCTTTTCCTTGTTACTTCCTTGGCACGCACAACCTCTACTCATGTTGTCACTAAAATAGGTTCTAACCCTGACTCGTGTGCCACTCTAGGAATCCACTATGTTTTAGCCTTATTTATACTCACCATCCTAGTGCCCTTTTCCTTCTGGTACTTTTGGCTCATGTGCAAAAACAACTCAAGGCACTCCTCATACTTATGCTTCTTCCCGTACCATGAGCACTGCAATAAATTTGGACACTCACACCTGTAAGGTTCTGTAGATCCACAGATATAGTAGGTTCCTCATGGGAACTCTATTCTCCCTCCTCCATGGTTACTACGACCATATAATCCTACGCAAAAAATCTCCCACATGCCCCTCTATCCATGTGTCCTTCATAATGGTGATCATCTTCCTTGGAACTACTGAGAAGTATATTCTGGCACACACCGTGATCAATGGCATCATAAATTTGTTTAATAAGCCTACAATCCTTAGTATCATGGGTGAAGAGGTGAAGATATTAAATTAGCAAGACACATTCTTCTAGATTGCATGCTAAAATAAGGTACTTATACTCACATCATGGTCCCCGTGATAAATTTATAAAATCTACTGCTACAACACATACTGAATTCTGGGGGAAATGCTCCTTGGCATGCCTCTCTACTTCACAATCTATTCACCAAAGACAACTACGAGTCTCATATGGAGAGTTTACAGACATCTTCTCTAACTTCTTGGCCATTGCAGTGATTTGGGCCTCCAAAAATGAACTAACACTAGTATCCACACTCCCAATAGCTTTAACATGCTAGACAGCTTCCAATGCCTCACACGGGTCAGTAAAATTCGTGTGTGATAGAGCCCTTCTAAATGGCATTATCAGTCCTCCAAAAAACCATTTAGAATGTTGTGAAGTATGGATGTCATAAGAGAGCTTTGGCAAGAGGGTCTTGAAATACACGTCATACTCTTGTACACTCTCTATCAGTCCCTACTTGATCTCCTTTAGAGTGCTGATGTAACATTCCCATTTTAAGACTTTAAAAACAAGGAATTTTTTATTTTTATATCTAATGTTCTCTATTTTAAATAATCATAATTTAGAACACACATTCCATGCCCATCAATCTTATAACAGATAACTGTATGCAGATGTAATGAGTCGATGAACATTGATCTCTCATTTCATGACTCGGTTTCATACCGATATCTCATGTTAACTCATTCAATTATATACTAGGTAGAATTGGTTCTCTTACCCTTTTATAGGTATTAAGTGTTTTGTTTAAGAGGCCTAGATGGATATTTGTTACCAATATTCATTTGATATCTCGCTTCTTAAACTAGGTGACGTAGGACAACACAACCAACAACTTGCGATACTTTGGCCAAATATTTTCACATACTATTCATGTTTATATTCCTAGACGACATACTCATCAAATAGAATACGTCCTTCACCCCACTTCATCTATTATCTAGAATGGTCTTCAATGACTCCTGTCAGTCCACTTGTTCTAGGTTTAACCCTAACCCAGGTTAGCAACATAGTCTTAGTATAGATAACCACTCGTGGTGACTAAGGGTACATAGACATATTCAATCTACCTAATTTGATTGTGTGTGTCTAGTTATCCTAAGGTCGTCATGAGTTACCCCCTATAGTAAATCATGCTTCTAACCTAACCTAGAGTATAACTAAGATCAAGTCTGAGATTATGTAGACCTAGATGATCCAATTCTGAAGGGTGTTGAAACATGTCAATTATAACACTGTATCCTCATGAAGACCCAAGTATTCACAAATGTACAGTTCTGCATTTGGCATGTGCCAACATCCCATGGCATTAACCCATCTGGATGTACATACACAAGCAAGAAGTTAATTACTTAATTATTTTCTATAGCTAAGGTATAATTACAACATCCCTGATGAATCCTTAAGGTTGCTAACTGTAAATGAGTTGTTAATGTTTTGAATAAACATCAAGATTTTCTTGTAAATCATTAACTTCCTATTTAAGGATTCATTTTATTAAAATAGAAACAACAAAAAAACAACAAGGTTTACTCATTTTACTCAACCATTACTAGTTTGATTAAGATCCAAATCAAATTCCTGTAAGTTAGACTTCATTGAGATGAAGTCTACTTATTAAACATTAATTTTTACCTTTCACTTTTTTTAATATCAAGGTGAAGGTATTGATCAAGAGGTAGATCATATTCCTCTTTCTTGTTAAGAATTAGGGCTCATTGAAACCTCTTACATTAAACAAGATATCATAATGAATTTTCACCTCCATTAACATCATTTAATAAATCATAGTGACTTAGTTAGATGTTCAGCTATGAATGCCAACTTGATAAGTTGCATTTAATAAAGGGATAGAGTATCAAATTCCCTTTCCACCTATTTCATTTTAAGTCAAACTGAAAAGGTTCAAAATATATATGACTATGAGAGAATAAAGATAAGATTACGAATTCCTTTAACAAAATTCACAAAGAGAATGACACATCAAGTACCAGAAAAATCTCATTGTTTTCCATTCATCATAGTGGAATACACACTTTATAATCCAATCATTTCAGACATCTTTCATGTCAAACAACATCAATAAGTTCAACTAAGAAATACAAATTTTCCTCTTAAAAATACATTTCAATAATGAATCATATTTCCTCATAAACGATCCAGTCTTTAGATAAACATAAGAAGCATCATAAAATAATTTGTTTTCTTTTATCACTGATAAATTTCATCTACAAAAATTGATAGCATGGGTTAGTTCATTGAACTGAACATGATAGGCACTAAACATTAAAACAATGTGCTTTCAACTAACCATTTCATAAACCAAACTCTACTTTTATGAAACAGTTAAAGCATTACAAATAGATACATATTAAGAAATAAAAGTCATGAATGGAAGAACAAAGTGATAAATCACATTAACATTAATTACAGATCATGATGTAATCAAAACAATATTCATCCAATGTTTTCATAAGGAATTAAATCAGTTAAGTAATATTCCACCTAAATTACTTATCACATTCCTACTATAGATAGCTATGGTTCATTTCTTGATTATTTTAATCTAAATCAAAGAAGATACTAACTCTATTAATTCACCAAAATAGAGTTATTTTAAAGAAGCAATGATCCACAATACTCATCATTAACATACTTCATCAAAGAATGAATAAGGCTAGGATCATTCAATCTCTATGAAAAAATTTAGGAATAACCATCAACATCCTAAAATAAGAATTTCCTATTTAAGATGCAACTTCCAAATTCAAAGCCAACTCTAGCCTAAGTTTTATGTTTAGCATCAACATATTTGGTAAAGTATAAATTCAATTTACAAATGCCTTAAAATAGTCACACCTAAAAATCATTACATCCCTATCAAAGCATTGAGATCTATCCTCCAACTATCCATTCTGCCCTTTTCTTTAGCTAATACAACCGAATAGGTTGATTCCTAAAAAAAGGGTAATATTAATGAGATAATGAATGAAAAGAGAGAGAAAGAGAGGAGAACTAATACTTCCTTTAGAGTTTGAAAAGAACAATATTGCATTCTTCAACTCATAAAAGAGAGAGAAGGAAGTCAACAACAAGGATGAGATAGGATCTCATAATTCTTTCCTAATATAAGAAATACAAATCTGAAATAGAGAACTAAGATAGATCAATTCAAGAGTTCATTCAACTCTAGTAATTATTGAAAACCACACAATAACTACTTGATACCAAAAAGAGATATATGACTACAATCATGAGGGTCAAAAAACTGAAGATATAGTTCCTTTAACCTACAAGTAAGCACTGATACAATAGTGTTAAAAATGCTACTAAAGGAGTAATAAAAATGATTTCAGTTTGCAATAGAACTTGAAGAAACCAATAGAATCTAAGAATTCAAATCCTATCAATGTTACTAGCATCAAACTACCCTTTTCTCTAATTTTTCCATTCAAGAGAGAGAGAGAGAGAGAGTATCATTAAATAATGTAATCATAAGCGATCACAATTTTATTTCAATATCATCACAAATAAAACTTAATCATCCTTTGATAGAAAATGTAGAAAACATAATCAAGATTTATAGTCAAGCCATCCCATATTCCCAAATTTACAAGAATAAAAGGATCATTCTACATGGTAAGGAAGGTAAGAACCCCAACCCAGATTTGAACACAAAGGACAACAAATGTGACATGTCCCCAAGTCAGGTGCTCAAAATCCATCTCAAAAGAAGAAGGTCAGATCAACCGATACAACTATTTACTTAGGACAGACAAGACTGAGCTAATCTAAAGTTAAACAGAGCTTCCTCATTCCTACAACATCAGCTAAACATCAAACTTGAATAATAAGAACTAGTACTCTAACAAGTTGGACCGATAAGGTAACTACCGAAGCCCAAAATCTCACTTGGAAAAGATGCATAAACAAAAATCAATAGGCCCTTTTCAAATCATGATAGCTGAATAAATTTCAACCCTACCATCAAGTAGATTATATCAAGGGGATTCGTGCAAATCCCAAAACCATTTAAGTTATTAGTAAACATCTTATAACATACAGGTGTGAGAAACAAAAACCAAGTCATATAAGTTCAAGTAGGAGCTAAACCTATTTTAGCACATATCAAGAAAGGGAGAACAAAACCAAACATAATCCTTTCTTAGCAATCTAACAGATTTCTCAAATTCAAAATGTCTCAGCTCAATATTAGTGTAATATATTTACTATTATTTTGCTAACAAGAACAAATCCTAACACTGAATCCATCTTTTCCATACTAGCATAGCTCAACCAGACATTACAAGATTCTATAATACCTCGAGCTCAGCATAAGTAAGACATGTTATATTTTTTTCCAACCAAAATGAATCCCAACAATGAATCAGACTATCTACTTAAGCATAGTTCGAATAATCATAACAAGATTTGAAACATCTCGATCTCAATAGAAGTGAAACACATTTCATACCTTCACCCAATAAAAGAAACAAAATCAACTCTTATCATCATCAAACAATGAATTACCTCTATTCCATTTTTACACATTTAAAATAAGTTCACCAAAAAATTGTTAATATTCCATTTCAAACAATGGTTAAAGCAAGATTCACTCATTTTTCCAACAAGGAGAAAACCTAGATCTTATTTCCTCAAACAATGAATTCAAGCAGGAGAATAGAGTGAAAAAAATACAAGCATGAAGAAAGATAAACATCACATAAAACTCTTTGTTCTCCAAGAGAAATTTTTTTTAATGAAACACTTAGTAAAAAGAAAAAAAACTTAAAGGGTAGAGCCTATCATGCCTGATAGAGCTTCCTATCAATTTGTAGAAGATTTCTAGCCGAGCTCCCACAATATTTTCTTTTTCCAAGCATCATCAACAACTCCAATTTTTCATACTTCCTCTTATACTTCCACTGGATCCAAAAATAGCTCAAGAATGCAAGAATATTGAAGGATTGAGAATAGAATTACTGGTTTAAGGAACCAAAACCTCCAAGCAGAGAAAAAATAAAAAAGAACAAATGATGAAACAACCCATCTAAAATCTGCCACGCATCTCTCCTATGTGATTTCTACGCCACAACCAAGATCAATAAATGCAAAGATAGTCAGTGTTTCCCTCCTATTTCTCCATGCCACCATCATCCAAATTTGGTGAACTCCATTTCAAAGTTTGCATGCATTTTAAATTTAGTGATGATGCCAACTAGGCATCACCCTAACTCCCCATGCCTCCGCCAAAACTAGTAGTTCAGAGGTTTTTAATACCAAATTCAAATCTCATTAATGCCTTGAAAACCAATGCCACCACCCTTTCCACTTGCCAAGTAGTCCATAGTTACCCCTTAGCTTAGTATTACTTTAGGTTAGATAAACATTAGGTTAGGATTCAACCTTAGTCTTTACGTAAATATTATTTGCCTTAGGCTATTTCCAACCTCCATAACCATAACCATACCAACTTAGGTTAGGGTGTCACCTTAGTAGTTTAATAATAGGTCCTAGGTAGGTCTTAGCTACCTTAGGTTAAAATCCAAATAGGATAGAACATTACAACTAGATTAAGGTGTTAACCTTAATAGCATAATAATAGGTCTTTGGTCCTATTACACTATTCAACGTTATAAATATTTATCAAGAAGGCCCAGATGGCCAATTACAACATGATGCAAAACAAGGACACATGAAGTCAGGTCCTTTAAATTTATAAACAAAAAATAACTCAGTCCCTCTTCACCTTCTATTTATAATGCCAAGTCAACCAGATGAGTTAGGTAAGGAGAAATTAAGCATACCTTGGATCAATGGAATTGATCCAAGGTCTTGTTGTCAACATAAACTGAGTTAAGACAACAACAATACAAGTTCATAATTATTTTTTTTAAAATTAATTAAAGATGTACAAAAAGATGGATGGTCTCGTTTTCAAGTAAGTTGAAATCACAAAAAAGTGAATCTCTTCACAACAATAATTTATCCATTGCAAACATGATTTCCAAAAGTCATAAGAGTAAACTTTCTTAAGACAAATCACATGTCAACATTTGCAATGTCAAGAGGAAATGGAATCAAATTAATAGTTTTTCCAAAGATGTTACATACTTCCCTCCTAAAAAGAATCAATGTCCCGATGATTATCTTAGTCAAACAATTTGCATCAAGGAAAAATCAAATTATTATACTATTTAACCATTTTCTCCACCTTTTTGAAATAATGAAACAAATAAGGGTAAGGACCAAAGAGGAATACCTATCAAATGTTGGTCGGTTGATAGTTGTTGTGCACATTATAACTTCTTGATCCACAGCTAAATGTGAGAGCTTCCTTTTGGATAGGAGGAAATACCTGTAATAGAAAACAAGACCACAAAAAATAGTTAAATGATATATGACACTGGACTACCTAGTATATGCTAGTTTCGGGAAGTGTGGTACTTCTTAGACGGCTATCAATCCACTATTTAAAACAAGTTAATGTGATAAATAAACAAATTCCTACTGTAGTTTATATGATTTAGGTATCTCATTCAAGTAAAATAAGTAAATCCAATCACAACAGGCTAGGCTACAGTTGGATATGAGAGGTGAGGTGTATGTCAAGGTACTAGGATTGCTCAGGGTCTGATTCTGGGTTATTTAGGTCAACTGGTAGGGTGATTGTTGGCTCTGTTCTTGGTCAAGGTGTAAAACACAGAGACCGACATTGGCTAAATATGACCAATTCCAGTTTAGGTAGAGCCAACGAAGGTTGTGGATAATCGGCGTCGCTATGTTCGAGGTAAAATAAACTAAAATAGATTAATTGGAAGGGGTGATCTGAGGTCAAATAAAGTTTGGTAGAGTGAATGGGGTGGCCTGTAGAGGTCTTAGGTATGCTCAGAAGTATATATTAGGTGAGGATAGGTGATTTGGTGATATGGGTGAAGGGATATTTGAGTTCACATGAAAGTGGGTAATGAAGTAATAAGCATGCAAAGAATAGATTAATAATAGGAGTAATAAAGATTACTAACTGAAAGAAACCCTACTGGTTAGGGCCATACTTACTATGATGAGGATATAATGGCTAAGTGGTGGAGGTGTTTGATCATAGAATATATGTATGGTCCTGTAGCGGTGATTTCCTAGAGTGCTCCCATGAATGCAATGGCTCTGGATGCTTGGATGCATAAAAGGATGCTTGTTTCACTTGCATGCAGATCTGATCTCCATTCCTTGCTCTCAGAATGTGCCAACCCAAAAACAAGGCTATTTAGGTGAATAAATGGTAATTGACGATGGTTCCGAGTTGACTGACATCAGTTTATGGTTGATTAATGTTCACTATTCTTAATAAAGAAATATTTAGAAAAAACATTCCATGCCAATCAAATTCAATGGATAACACATGCAGCTGTAATGACTCAGTGACTCACCGATCTATTCATTCCATAACTCGGTAAGCTACCGATCTATTTATGTTATCTTATGTATCGAATACATATTGTATACTTTGTATAATTTGTCATCCTACCCTACACCGGGTACTGAGTGATCTGTTTAAAGAACATATCTAAATATCTGTTACCAATATTCATCTGATATCACGTTGTTTTAAACTTGGTGACATAGGACAATGCAAACCAGCAGTTTATGATACTTTTGCCAAATATTTATAACATACTGTGTATGTCACTATTCCTAGACGACATACTCATCATTTTGGAATATGTCCTTCACCTCACTCTTCTATTATCATGATTGGTCTTTACTGACTACCGTCATTCCACTTGTTCCAGGTTTTACCCTAGCCCTAGATAGAAACATAACCTATTATAGGAAGATGCTCACAAAGGCTTAGGGTAGATGGGCATACTCATTTGACCTAAGTCATTCAAATGTGCAAATGTACCCTGAGCCTTTAGAAGCTAATTCCTATCCTAAATATGCTCCTATCCAGACCTAGAGAGAAACTAGGTTCAAGTCTGAGTTCTAGATGTGTGTAGATCTAGATGATCAATGCGGAAGGGTGATGCCACATGTCAACTACAATGCTATATTCTCGAGAAGACCTAAGCCTTCTTGAAATTACAGCCCTGCAGTTGGCACGTGCCAACATTCTATAGAAATTTCCTTATCGAGATGTACATACCCCTGAGGAGTTTGTTAATACCTTGTTAGTTTGAATTAAAACCTAATTACAACAACCCTGCCAAACCCTAATCCAATGCTCAATAAGTTCTTCAGAAATTTGCTTCATTTAGCCCACTACAAACTTCATCATTTTCATAGTCGCTGTAATAATTGATCACATAGTTAAACTGTCAATTAACTGTAACTATGCAACATTATAACAAGTCTTATTTAAAAATTACACTAACTTTTTAGAAAATTCAAAGCCAGAATATATCCAATATAAGGTAGACTTTATACAAAATGAAGTCTAATAAATTGTAGTCATACTTGCAAACCTTTTTGGTTTATAATCCATTAAGAAAGAGAAAGAGTCTTTCTCTACATGTTACGTGTTAGGGTTTATCCTACCCAATGTCCACATTTTCTTAATGTATGTTCATCACAGTTACATTACTATGTTATATAGTTTAGATAACAAATATCATATTCTGCAACTTAACAAGCTGCATCACAAATAGGGAGATTGAACTAAATCCCTCTATCCAACTTATGAAAAGATAACCAATTAACATAAAAATAATATAAAGAATATCAACAATATAGAATCCATCTCTTCCATACAAGTACAAAATAATTTACACAACCAATGTAGGTAAACTCTCAACTTTCAATTTATCTTATAACTTATACATTTACAAGACTTATGCATTTAGGTATACTGCATAACAACCATCTTCATTATAAAAGAATACTACATTTCCTTTTTCAATACAATCTCAAGAATGAATCAGAATTCTTCACAAGGAATCAGATTTAATTCAGCCAATGCATCATATAAGTTTTTCCTTCTTTTATCACTTACGAAGTCCATCTACAAAAATTACTAGCACGGGTCAGTTCAATGAACTGAGCATGATAAGCACTAAGCCTTAAAACAAGGTGCATTCCAATAATTGTTCCATTAAAACAACTCTTCTTTAATGAGACAATTATTACATCATAATATCAATATAAAGCAAATGGAAAAGAAGTACATTTAACAAATTGAATTCACTTCCAAGAGAAGAACAGAATATAATCCACTATATCTGCCTTACAAAATTAAAGTTTAATTGATCATATCAATTATCTTTAAGCAAACAACAAATCATATCATCTCATTGTTCCTAATTCTATCATAATAGAATACAACATTTATCTTTGATTTAACCAAAAGAAGGGTTTAAAGCATGGTTCTCATTAGGATGATTCATCTAACTCCTAAGCAAAAGAAAAATAAGAAGAATCATTACAACTATGCTCAAACACAAGACATCCAAAAAACTGAAACAGATTCATAACATGAATTAACGGTTTCATTTAAAGGACAACTACCTTAAAATTCAACATTTAAGATATTCATCATAACAGAATCCCATTTCAATCCAAGAAGGAATAGAGAATCAAACAGTCTACCTACAAGTCTAAATCTACTTCCACATGTTAGAAGTTAACATTTAAAGATCTAGAAACCAACATTCACAAATCAAGGTAGACTTATACAGGAGTTAATCTCCACTCGAGTCCATCCAAGGAGGATCCATAAAAAGATAGAGTGCAAGAGAAAAAACTTAATTATCACAAACCAAACAAAGAAATGCCTTGTTAAACAAATAGTCTGTCAAACAAGCTTACATTTTCAGTTCAATAAAACTAAATAATCTAAACTCTTCCTACATCATTTCTACAAATGATTTGAACAAGGAAGACCAAACAACTCATAAAGAAATCTCCATTTCATAAGAGAATCAAAATAGAAAAGTTCAACCAATGAACTTATCCCAACAATAGAAAGAAAGGGATCTTAATTAGAAAATGATCCAATCAATAATTCATTTTATTGTACTAACAAATGAATTTCCACTTTTAATTCAAACATAGAAATTCATAAGCTAGTTCCCAGGAGAGAGAACAAAATTGACTCACTAGTAAGAAGAAAGCACACTTCCATTTTCCTTACAATCCTTTACCTTCAATAAACATGAGTTTCAATTCCAATCTCAGAATGAAATACGCATAACAGTCCTAAAAACAACATTTTGTTCCAAAGGAATCACATTCCTTTCTTTTAAAAAGATACAAGGTTTATTTACTATATCCAACAAGAAATAGAAAAACAAACCGACCAAAAGCTAAACATGTTCAAAAGTATGAATGAAATCAAAGCCTAAAATCCCATTATCAGGTTTCAATATTGCATTACAAAAGAGTAATTAGTTCTCGATTCAATAAGCACTAAATACAAAACAATCTGAATATAGGAAAAGTAATCCCACGATAACAATTCATATCACTAAAGTAATAAATCTTCTTTTAAATGAAATCCATAGCTTATTTTAAAAGATCTGAAGATGCGGGTTTCCACAAAATAGAGGGGAAAAGAATACCCCTGATAAAATTCCATTGCCATCTCAGAAAAGATGAAACAGTTCTAAAAAAGGAATTACCAAATCCATTCATCAAACAAAGATGTTTTCAGTTAAGATCTCAAGAGTTTACCCAACAACTCAACCAACTATTCTCCCAGTTTTCTTTGAACAATAGTTCAACAAAAGAGTTATAAGTTTTAAAATTTTAATACAAGTAAAACCCAACTCAAAATACCAGAACAGAGTTGAACACGAAGTCTCAACAAAAGTTCAGAGCTACACAAGTCTCTAATCACAGGTTCAGGGCAACATGAAGTTCCCATTCCAGTTTATATTTTAAACAAGAAGTCCTAATACCAGCTCAAAATGAAACACAAGCTTCAACAAGAGTTTAGAACTATACAAGTAACAAAATATGAGTACGGTGTAAAACACAAACCTCCATTAATAGTCTAGATTTTCACAAGAATAAAACATGGCTACAGAGCCACATACGGGATTCAACAACAGTCCTGAGTTACCCAAGATTCCCAAACACAGGTCAGAGCATCAAGAACCTCCATCACCAACTTTCATCAAACATGAAACCAAGAACAAGATCCAAACCAAATACAAGCTTGATTACACACTCAAGAAAAACACAAACTCCAACAAGATCAGATGGAACTCAAGGTTCCCATATAGTTCAGAATCCACATAATGCAACGAAGGTCAGTTCTAACACAACAACCTTAAATACAAATTTCAGAAATGGAAAGCAGAGCTACTAATACAAGCTTCACATGCATGTATCACTATTAAACTATCACAAAGACAGTTTCAAAACCAACGTTATTTTTGCCATGGATTCATATCCAAGATAACAGAAATATTATAAAACTAACAAACAAGTAACCAGATAAAACATGCAAGCCAAGAATCTCAAAAGAGCATAATCGTTTTAATGAAACATTTAGAAGAAAGCAAGAGATCTTAAAGATTAGAGCCTATCATGCCTGATAGTGCTTCTGCCAAATCGAAGGAGACCTCTAGCCGAGCTCACAACTTCTCCTCTTCTCCACGAAAGATCAAACAACCATATTCTTTTTCCACATTGTCTCTTATACATCCCACGAACTGAAAATAGGTCTAAGACTTCAAAAATAGCCATTAAGTGCAGTTCAATCTGCTGGTTTGAAAAACTAGAGAGCATGCAGAGAAAAAATCATGAAACATGCAAAGTGAAACAACCCCAGACAAACCTAGCTTGCATGCCTTCCAAGATGGTTTGTGCACAAAAACCAAAAACAATAAGTTTCATTAATTCCAATTTTCCCACCTATCCTTCCTTGCCACCACCTTCCAAGTCTGGCGATTGCCAAATCAAAATTAACATGAAATTCCATTTTAGTGATACTTCCACATAAGCCTCCACCAAGTCACTAGCCCCTACCAAAACTGGTAGTACCCTATGCATTAAAAACCTTATCAATAACATAAATGCCATAGGAACCGTCACCCTTAATGCATGTGACCACCTAATTCCCCTTTCATACCCATTAGTTTAGGATAGATCAAATTACTTAGGTTAGATCTTAGGTAGTTTATAATACATACCTTAGGATATAACCCTAACAACAAATTTCCACCATAGGTCTTAACACATAGCCTTAGGTAGTTTCCACATAGGTTAGATTAATTCACAACATAATAGTTTTAGGCATTAGGTTAGATCATCATAAAACCTTATAGTATTAGGTTCTAGGTTAATTTTAATAGCCTAGTAACCTTTCCATATCCTTTAGCACAGAGCTTAGGTTAGGATGCCAATCAACCAACAAAGTAGAATAGGAAGCTTTAGGTTAGAATAAGAATTCTATTAAGTGACATAGCTTAGGTAGAAAATATTCTTACCTAGCTTAGGATTCCATAGGATAGTCCTTTTTAGGATCCTGAATCCTTCCTATGCCATGAACAGGCTGTATTTTTGTGTTCATCAGCAATGTCCTGCCATGATCGATCTCCAAGGACCCAAGCACAACATACAACTGAATGGAAATACGTTCACACAAAAATCAAAGAACTTGTAACAACAAAGTTCAGTCAATATGTCTCTTAATTCATGGAATGTCAATTTACCATTCGTTCAATAGAGCAGATTTAAAACATTCCTTGGATCACTGAAATTGATCCAAGGATGAGTCAGATTAATAGATAAGTTTACAACTCTTAAACCAGATTGCAACTCACCTACAAGAAGTGAAAAATGGATTCAAGGAAGCCATTCCAATTCAGTCAAAGGATCTTAAGAATAGAAATGATTTTTCCATATCAAGCATGATCTCCAACAATCAAAAGAACATATCTTTATAAGGAAAATCACATGTCAACACTTGAAATGCAAAGGAGGAAAATAACAACTGTCAAGGGTGTTACATGCTTCCCTCCTAAAAGAATCATCGTCTCGATGATTACCTCTTTTAACAATTTACACCAAGGACAATCAATTCATTCACTTCTCTTATCCTAAGTCAAATATACCAAAATCTTATAGTTTTAGAAATCAGCATTAAATAGTTGTTTATTCAAATAAAATAATATCTACCCAAAACTGGCCTACTTATTGTCATATAAAGATAAAATCATAAATTTTTATCAATCAACAGAATCAATTCTATTCAAATAGATATGGAAAAGTAGTTTTCATATCCTCTACATTTTCCCAAGTTGTACTCTCTTCATTAAATTGGTCCCACTAGACCTTACATTGACTTATTTCTCAATTTCTTAAATGCAACTGGTGAGTTTCAAGCACTCATATGGGTTTAACCATGATTATTCTTGGGTCTTGGACCTACAAGGAATTCCAATTTAACACATGTGATAAATCTGAAACATATTTCTTAAGCAAAGAAATATGGAAAACATCATGCATTCATGACAAAGCAGGTGGTAATGCTAAATGATAAGCTACAGGGTTGATTACTTCAACTATTTCAAAAGGTCCCACATAACGTGGTGATAACTTGGCAGCCTTGCCAAAAGTTATAGAACTCTTTTTCAGTTTAACCCAAAGAAAAACCTTCTCACCAAGTTCAAATTTCCTATCAACCCGCTTTAAGTCAGCATAACTCTTTTGCCTATCTGCTGCTTCTTTCAAGCGTTCATGAATCATTTTAACTTGTTGTTCCATTTCCGTAAGGATTTCAGGTCCAATTACCTCTCTATCTTCTATGTTATCCCAACTAACAGGGGTTCTACATTTTCTTCCGTATAATGCCTCGAAAGGTGCCATCTTAAGAGAAGCATGATATGTATTATTGTATGTGAATTCAACTAATGGAAGATACTCTTCCCACTTATACTGTTGATCCATGCAATACATTTGTAACATATCTTCTAAAACTTGATTTACTCTTTCAGTCTGCCCATCTGTTTCTGGATGATACGTAGAACTAAAATTTAGCTTAGTTCCTAGAGCTGCATTAAGTGTTTGCCAAAATCTTGATGTCATTCTAGGATCTCTATCCGAAATGATTAACTCAGGTACTCCATGTAATCTGAAAATTTTGTGTACAAATCTTCTTGCCAAAATAGGAGAATCATCCTTCAGATTTCCAGCAATAAAATGTGCTACCTTTGTTAGTTTATCAACAACTACTAAGATAACATCATGCTTATTTCTCGACATAGGTAACCCTTGTACAAAATCCATGCTTATTACCTACCATTTGTACTGCGGTATGCTATGAGGATACAACAAACCAGCTAGGTGCATATGTTCTGCTTTAACACGTTGACATTCAAGGCAATGTGTCACAAAATCAATAACATCCTTTTTCATTCCTTTCCAGAAATATTGTTGTTTTATATCAGCAAGCATCTTAGTAATGCCAGGGTGTCCAGAAAAAGGTGAATTGTGAAATTCAGTTAACAATTTCTTTCTCAAATCATTAAGCAAAGGTACATAGACTCTGTTTTCAAATTGTAAGATTCCTTCCTTATCAAAGAAAAAACCTTTATACCTCGAATCATTAGAATCTGCAGCAAGTGCTGCTTTTACTTGTTGAAAGTAAGAATCAGATTCCATAACACTTTTTACTTCATCCTTAAACTGAGTTCTAAGTGTTATAAGAGTAGAAATGTGCTTCCTACGACTTAGAGCATCAACCACTCTATTTTCTTTTCCTTTAATGTAACTTATGTCAAAATCATATTGAGATAAAAAATCTAACCACCTTCATTGTCTTGCATTCAAATTTGGCTGAGTAAAAATGTACTTTAGCCCAAGATGATCAGTTTTCAACTCAAATGGTTTACTAAGCAGATAATGCCTCCAAACTTGGAGTGCATGAACAATGGAAACAAGCTCTAAATAACGTGGAACATAATTCAACTCATGTAACTTAAGTTTTCTACTTTTGTATGCTATAACATGACCACTTTGTAACAAAATACCTCCTAGACCTTCACCAGATGCATCAGTTACCACCATAAAATCTCCACTAGGATCTGGTACTGCAAGAATAGGTGCTGAAGTTAACTATCCCTTCAAGGTTTTAAATGCAATTTCACATTTCTCACTCCAAACAAACTTTTTATCTTTCTTCTGTAAGGAAGTTATTGGTGCAGCTATCTTAGAAAAGTCTTTTACAAATTTCCTATAGTAGCCAGCAAGTCCCATGAAGCTTCTAACTTCATGTACATTCTTAGGTGCAGGCCATTCCATTATAGCTATAATTTTAGAAGGATCTACAACAATTCCATCTTTACTAATTACATGTCCCAGATAGTGCACTTCTGTGTCATAAAAGGAACATTTGGACAACTTACCAAATAACCGTCTCTTTCTTAGAATTTCCAAAACTATTTTCAAATGCTCATGATGCTCCTCAATGCTTTTAGAATATATGAGAATTTCATCCATGAATACGAGCACAAATTTGTCCAAGTATTCTTGAAAGATATGATTCATTAAATTCATAAATGTCACAGGTGCATTAGTTAATCCAAAAGGTAAAATTGTAAACTCATAATGTCCATACCTTGTTCTGAAAGTTGTTCTCTGAATATCCTCATCCTTAATTCATAGTTGATGATATCCAGATCAAAGATCTATCTTGGAAATATACCGATGCTCCATGCATCTGATCAAATAAATCATCAATCCTAGGGAGTGGATATCTATTCTTGATTGTTGCCTTGTTTAACATTCTGTAATCAATGCACAATCTAAGTGTTCCATCTTTCTTTTTCACAAAAATTATGGGTGCTCCCCAAGGTGAAACACTTGGTCTAATCAAACCCTTAGACAAAAGTTCTTGCAATTGAGCCTTAAGCTCTACTAATTCTATAGTAGTCATTCGATAAGGTGCCTTAGAAATAGGTTCAGTACCTGGTTTGATTTCAATCGTGAAGTCAAACTATCTTTTGGGTGGTAGACCTAGCAATTCTTCAGAAATACATCACTGAAGTCTCGTAACAGTGGATATTGTTCCATAATATCGCTTCTTTCTTCTATTGATTCAGTAATTTTTACTGCATATAAGGTACATCCTTTATTTTTGGCCTTTTTAAGTTGCATAGCTGACAAATTTCTAACAGAAATCTCATGTTTCACACCCTGAATCTCTGTTGTTTTCTGCAGGTCGTATAAATAACTAATGTATTTTTCAAAACAGTCCACTTTAGCCTTATGTTCTGCTAACCAATTAACACCTATGATTACATCATAAGACCCTAAAGGTGCAACATAAAGATCAACCTCTGTGGAAAAGTTAGGTAAATCAAGGACTGCTCCAAAAAGACACATACTAACCATATGAACAACATTATTACCATACTGTACAGTCCATGTTTTATCCATGTTTCCAGCTTTTCTTTTTAATTTTGATGCTAATTTACTAGAAATAAAACATTCAGTAGCTCTGGTATCAAAAAGAATAGTTATTGGTAAACCAAATAACTTACCAGGAACTTCTATGGGTGTGGCATGTTTCTCAGCCTGCTTGTCAGCTACTGCAACATGTATCTTGTGCTGCTGATTGCGATCATCCTTCTTCAAAGGACATTGATTTGTGTAATGATCTTTGCCATAGTTATAACAGCCTCCTACAGGTCCCTTCCTAGGCTCAGTTTTAATTCCAGCCTTAGAGTTATCGTTCTGACCCCCATAGGACTTCTGTTCTGTTATTATTGTTCTTGGAAAAGTTGTTCTGTGTATTACCAGCAAACTTGTTTGTTGCTGCTTTCCTATTTGCATCAGATGAAAACTTACTTTTCATTCTGAATTTCTTCCATGGTCCTTTCTTGGGTGCAAGAGAGGATGAAGAGGAGTTGGGATTCTTCTTCCTTACTTCCTCCTTATGAGCAGAAATTTCCTTTAATTTTTGTTCCTACCTTATGGATTTTTCAACAACCCCTTCCATCGTGGTTGGGCTATGAACATCCACCTCTCCTCCTATAATGGGATTTAATCCCATGATGAATTTCCATATCCTGAACTTCTCATCAGTTTGGTACTGAGGCACATACTTAAGGAGTTTTGTAAATCACTCCCAATACTCAGTTACAGTTAGCTTTCCTTGAGCTAAGTTCTAAAATTCAGTCATTTTCTGATCATAGTAAAGTTTTGGTAGCCATTGTTGCCTAAAGTAACTTTTAAATTGGTCCCATGTGATATTAGATTCATCAATGTTCAACTCATCCTTGCGGTTGTCCCACCACGAAGATGCTTTGTGTGAAAGTTGATATGCTCCCCATATCGCCTTTGTTTCTTCTGAGAAATTTCTTATTGCAAAGTATTTCTCCATTTCACTGAGCCAGTTCTCAGCCCCATCTCCTAATGTGGTGCCATCAAACTTGGGTGGACTTATCCTTTTTATGTCATTAGTGAGTTCTACTGCTAGCCTAGCCTTTTTGTTCTCAGGCTGAACAGGTATGTTAACATTGTTATTATCAACACCCACATTGGTGTTGTCCCCTGGAGGTGGCTGATTATTGTTATCAGCTTCTTCTTCCTCCTCATTACCCATTACTTGTTGTTCCAGCACAAGCCAAATGATCTCTTGTGTCCAACAGGGCAGCAAGGATCTCATCGAGTTTCTGGGTAGTTTCCACTCCTCCCTCAGGTGGAGGGTTATTTGCAATGTTTCCTCTTGTTCTCACCATTTTCTGTTACAAGAAAATTTAAGTTTCATCAGATTGTGGACACAATAGGTCCAAGAGCTGCAACCTTCAGCTCTGATACCAAGATGTAACATTCCCATTTTAAGACTTTAGAATCAAGAGAATTTTTTTTTAATAATGTTCACTATTCTAAATAAAGCAATATTTAGAACAAACATTCCATGCCAATCAAATTCAATGGATAAACATATGTAGCTGTAATGACTCGGTGACTCACTAATCTATTCATTCCATAACTTGGTAAGCTACGATCTATTTATGTTATCTTATGTATTGAATACATATTGTATACTTCGTATACTTTTTCATCCTACCCTACACCGGGTACTGAGTGATCTGTTTAAAGAACATATCTGAATATCTGTTACCAATATTCATCTGATATCATGTTGTTTTAAACTTGGTGACATAGGACAATGCAACCAGTAGTTTGTGGTACTTTGGCCAAAGATTTATAACATATTGTGCATGTCACTATTCCTAGATGACATACTCATCATTTTGGAATACGTCCTTCACCTCACTCTTCTATTATCATGATTGGTCTTTACTGACTACCGTCAGTCCACTTGTTCCAGGTTTTACCCTAGCCCTAGATAGAAACATAACCTATTATAGGAAGACACTCACAAAGGCTTAGGGTAGATGGGCATACTCATTTGACCTAAGTCATCCGAATGTGCAAACGTACCCTGAGCCTTTGGAAGCTAATTCCTATCCTAAATATGCTCCTATCCAGACCTAGAGAGAAACTAGGTTCAAGTTTGAGTTCCAGATGTGTGTAGATCTAGATGATCAATGTGGAAGGGTGATGCCACATGTCAACTACAATGTTGTATTCTCGAGAAGACCTAAGCCTTCTCGAAAGTACAACCCTGCAGTTGGCGTGTGCCAACATCCTACAGAAACTACCTCATCGAGATGTACATACCCCCAAGGAGATTGTTAATACATTATTAGTTTGGATTAAAACCTGATTACAGCAACCCTGCCAAACCCTAATCCAATGCTCAATAAGTTCTTCCTAAATTTGCTTCATTTAGCCCACTAAGAACTTTGTTATTTTCATAGTCACTTTTAATAATTGATCACATAGTTAAACTGTCAATTAACCGTAACTGTGCAGCGTTATAATATGTCTTATTTAAAAAGTACAATAACTTTTTAGAAAGTTCAATGCCAGAATATATCCAATATAAGGTAGACTTCATACAAAATGAAGTCTAATAAATTGTAGTCATACTTGCAAACCTTTTTGGTTTATATTCCATTAAGAAAGAGAAAGAGTCTTTCTCTACATGTTACGTGTTAGGGTTTATCCTACCCAATGTCGACATTTTCTTAATGTATGTTCATCACACGTTACATTACTATGTTATATAGTTTAGATAATGAATATCATATACTGCAACTTAACAAGCTGCATCACAAGTAGGGAGATTGAACTAAATCCCTCTATCCAACTTATGAAAAGATAACCAATTAACATAAAAATAATATAAAGAATATCAACAAGATAGAATCCATCTCATCCATACAAGTACAAAATAATTTACACAACCAATGTAGGTAAACTCTCAACTTTCAATTTATCTTATAACTTATACATTTACAAGACTTATGCATTTAGGTATACTTCATAACAACCGTCTTCATTATAAAAGAATACTACATTTTCTTTTTCAATACAATCTCAAGAATGAATCAAAATTCTTCACAAGGAATCAGATTTAATTCAGCCAATGCATCATATAAGTTTTTCCTTCTTTTATCACTTACGAAGTCCATCTGCAAAAATTGCTAGCACAGGTCAGTTCAATGAACTGAGCATGATAAGCACTAAGCCTTAAAACGAGGTGCATTCCAATAATTGTTCCATTAAAACAACTCTGCTTTAATGAGACAATTATTACATCATAAATATCAATATAAGTAATAGCAAATGGAAAAGAAGTACATTTAACCAATTGAATTTACTTCCAAGAGAAGAACGGAATATAATCTACTATATTTGCCTTACAAAATTAAAGTTTAATTGATCCTATCAATTATCTTTTAGCAAACAACAAATCATATCATCTCATTGTTCCCAATTCTATCATAATAGAATACAACATTTATCTTTGCTTTAACCAAAAGAAGGGTTTAAAGCATGGTTCTCATTAGGATGATTCATCTAACACCCAAGCAAAAGAAAAAGAAGAACCATTACAAACTATGCTCAAACACAAGACATCTGAAAAACTGAAACAGATTCATAACATGAATTAATGGTTTCATTTAAAGGACAACTACCTTAAAATTCAACATTTAAGATATTCATCAGAACAAAATCCCATTTCAATCCAAGAAGGAATAGAGAATCAAACAGTCTACCTGCAAGTCTAAATCTACTTCCACATGTTAGAAGTTAACATTTAAAGATCAAGAAACCAATGTTCACAAATCAAGGTAGACTTATACAGGAGTTAATCTCCACTCAAGTCCATCCAAGGAGGATCCATAAAAAGATAGAGTGCAAGAGACAAAACTTACTCATCACAAACCAAACAAAGCAAAGCCTTGTCAAACAAACAGTCTACCAAACAAGCTTACATTTTCAGTTCAATAAAACTGAATAATCTAATCTCTTCCTACATCATTTCTACAAATGATTTGAACAAGGAAGACCAAACAACTCATAAAGAAATCTCCATTTCATAAGAGAATCAAAACAGAAAATTTCAACCAATGAACTTATCCCAGCAATAGAAAGAAAGGGATCTTAATTAGAAAATGATCCAATCAATAATTCATTTTATTGTACTAACAAATGAATTTCTGCTTTTAATTCAAACATAGAAATTCATAAGCTAGTTCCCAGGAGAGAGAACAAAATCGACTCACAGTAAGAAGAAAGCACACTGCCATTTTCCTTACAATTCTTTACCTTCAATAAACATGAGTTTCAATTCCAATCTCATAATGAAATACACATAACAGTCCTAAAAACAACATTCTTTTCCAAAAAAGAATCACATTCCTTTCTTTTAAAAATATACAAGGTTTATTTACTATATCCAACAAGAAATAGCAAAACAAACCAATCAGTAAGCTAAACATGTTTAGAGTATCAACGAACTCAAAGACTGAAATCCCATTGTCAGGTTTCAATATTGCATTACAAAAGAGTAATTAGTTCTCGATTCAATAAGCACTAAATACAAAAACAATCTAAACATAGACAAAGTAATCCCACGATAACAATTCATAGCACTAAAGTAATAAACTCTTCTTTTAAAATGAAACCCTAGAGATTATTTTAAAAAATCTGAAGACGCGGGTTTCCACAAAAACAGAGGGGAAAAGAATACCCCCGATAAAATGCCATTGCCATCTCAGAAAAGATGAAACAGTTCTCAAAAAGGAATTACCAAATCCATTCATCAAACAAAGATGTTTTCAGTTAAGATCTCAAGAGTTTACCCAACAACTCAGCCAACTATTCTCCCAGTTTTCTTTGAACAATAGTTCAACAAAAGAGTTATAAGTTTTAAACTTTTAATACAAGTAAAACCCAACTCAAAATACCTGAACAGAGTCAAACACGAAGTCTCAACAAAATTTTAGAGCTACACAAGTCTCTAATCACAGGTTCAGGGCAACATGAAGTTCCCATTCCAGCTTATATTTTAAACAAGAAGTCCTAATACCAGCTCAAAATGAAACACGAGCTTCAACAAGAGTTTAGAACTATACAAGTAACAAAATATGAGTACGGTGTAAAACATGAACCTCCATTAATAGTCCATATTTTCACAAGAATAAAACACGGGTACAGAGCCACATAAAGGCTTCAACAATAGTCCTGAGTTACCCAAGATTCCCAAACACAGGTCAGAGCATCAAGAACCTCCATCACCAGCTTTCATCAAACACGAAACCAAGAACAAGATCCAAACCAAATACAAGCTCGATTACAAGCTCAAGAAAAACACAAACTCCAACAAGATCAGATGGAACTCAAGGTTCCCATATAGTTTAGAATCCACATATTGCAATGAAGGTCAGTTCCAACACAACAACCTCAAATACAAATTTCAGAAATGGAAAGCAGAGCTACTAATACAAGCTTCACATGCATGTATCACTATTAAACTATCACAAAGACAGTTTCAAAACCAACGTTATTTTTGCCATGGATTCATATCCAAGATAACAGAGATTATAAAACCCAGCAAACAAGTAACCAGATAAAACATGCAAGCCAAGAATCTCAAAAGAGAAGAATCATTTTAATGAAACATTTAGAAGAAAGCAAGAGATCTTAAAGATTAGAGCCTATCATGCCTGATAGTGCTTCTGCCAAATCGAAGGAGACCTCCAGCCGAGCTCACAACTTCTCCTCTTCTCCATGAAAGATCAAACAACCATATTCTTTTTCCACATTGTCTCTTATACATCCCACGAACCGAAAATAGGTCTAAGACTTCAAAAATAGCCATTAAGTGCAGTTCAATCTGCTGGTTCAAAAAACCAGAGAGCATGCAGAGCAAAAATCATGAAACATGCAAAGTGAAACAACCCCAGACAAACCCGCTTGCATGCCTTCCAAGATGGTTTGTGCATGAAAACCAAAAACAATAAGTTTCATTAATTCCAATTTTCCCACCTATCCTTCCTTGCCACCACCTTCCAAGTCTAGTGATTGCCAAATCAAAATTAACATGAAATTCCATTTTAGTGATACTTCCACATAAGCCTCCGCCAAGTCACTAGCCCCTGCCAAAACTGGCAGTACCCTATGCATTAAAAACCTTATCAATAACATAAATGCCATAGGAACTGTCACCCTTAATGCATGTGACCACCTAATTCCCCTTTCATACCCATTAGTTTAGGATAGATCAAATTGCTTAGGTTAGATCTTAGGTAGTTTATAATGCATACCTTAGGATATAACCCTAACAACAAATTTCCACCATAGGTCTTAACACATAGCCTTAGGTAGTTTCCACATAGGTTAGATTAATTCACAACATAATAGTTTTAGGCATTAGGTTAGATCATCATAAAACCTTATAGTATTAGGTTCTAGGTTAATTTTAATAGCCTAGTAACCTTTCCATATCCTTTAGCACAGAGCTTAGGTTAGGATGCCAATCAATCAACAAAGTACAATAGGAAGCTTTAGGTTAGAATAATAATTATATTAAGTGACATAACTTAGGTAGCAAATATTATTACCTAGCTTAGGATTTCGTAGGATAGTCCTTTTTAGGATTTTGAATCCTTTCTATGCCATGAATAGGCTGTATTTTCATGTTCTTCAATAATGTCCTGCCATGATCGATCTCCAAGGACCCAAGCACAACATACAACTGAATGGAAATATGTTCACACAAAAATCAAAGAACTTGTAACAACAAAGTTCAGTCAATATGTCTCTTAATTCATGGAATGTCAATTTACCATTCGTTCAACAGAGCAGATTTAAAACATTCCTTGGATCACTGAAATTGATCCAAGGATGAGTCAGATTAATAGATAAGTTTACAACTCTTAAACCAGATTGCAACTCACCTACAAGAAGTGAAAAATGGATTCAAGGAAGCCATTCCAATTCAGTCAAAGGATCTTAAGAATAGAAATGATTTTTCCATATCAAGCATGATCTCCAACAATCAAAAGAACATATCTTTATAAGGAAAATCACATGTCAACACTTGAAATGCAAAGGAGGAAAATTTAATATTAATGTGGAGTGGAAGGGGCCATGGTTAGATAAGTATGCTTGAGCTAGTTATTTGACAAGGGACCAAAGGAAGTGTGACCCAATTGTGGTTTCTACATTTTGCCCCTTTTTGTTGCATATCTTTTATTGGTAAGTGACACTAACAAAAATAATATTTGGTTGCCCCATGTGTGGGTGAATGTGATCCCCCTCAAACTAGGAATGGATGAGGGAGAAGAAAGAATCGTTGAGTGGTTTGATAGAAGGTGGATGTGATGAAGAGGATGGTGGAAAATGGGGGTAATGGGTTAAAGGTCCAATCAGGTAGTCTAGGTAATGGGCCAGGGTAAAATTTAGTAACAGTCAACACATGCACATATATAAACTGTAGCACGGTACCAGGTTGAAGAGCATGGAAACTCTACATTGTCTAAGGTCGATAGGTTTATCGAAACAAGGTTGAGGTGATTATGGTATCCAAGCTATAGAATATGGTGTGGAAGCATGTCGCAGGTCAGGTGCAGGAATGTTTAGGTATGTTCCGATATACCAAAGGTTTGGTTAGAATAAATGGTCATGAAAAGAGGCAAGGTAAGGTCATTAGGTCAAACAACATGCGTAACTATGTCACAATGTATAACGAGCACATGAGTTCATAGGTCACTAATAATGTTCTGGGTCCAAGTAGCTAGGTCACAGCATGGGTAGGGCCGTGGTATGGCTAAAATAACAAGTCCCTAAACACAATAAAGGACATGTATAGGTAATATAGGCTTGGAGGTATGGTGCGATAAAAATGTTTAAGGTCAAACGGTGGAGGGGTTATGTAATTTGTGGGAAAATATAGGTAAAAAAAGAGCTCTAAGGTAAATGACAGGTAACCGAAGTTGGTTTAGGTAACCATCATCGGTTTACTAGGGCACGATCTGACTGATGTCAGTCGGGTTGGGTTAGGTATTTAAAAAGAGAAACATGCAAAAAGGGGATTCATTTGTGTGTTTTTCCTTTTGGGAAAATGACAGAACATGGAACCTTTTGTGCCTTTATGAGAGGAAAGTACGAGGTATATTACTCGACTGAGGTGGAGAGATCAGGTTAGTTAGATGGGCCAGGTAGTCGGGTCCATGAGATATGTGTGGAGGATTTGATTGGAGGTTAAGAGTATTTGTGTTGGTGGTTTGGACATGGCTGAGGCAGGAGAAGGTTTAGGTGGGCCACCAATTCAGTGGCCAGTCATACCACCATGACGGTGACACCGAGATGAGGTAGGAGTCTATCCCGATCTTTCCTTTTTAATGTAGAAAATTTTGATGTGGGTAATGGTTTCATGGATAGGAAAAGATAATGAAGTTTATGGTTAAAATTGATGCAATGAGGGAGGGGGAAGGTTATAGGTAGGGTATATAGGGATGGGCATGGGTTAGGCTAGCTTCTGGTAGGGTAGAGTAGGTGTATAGGTTGGATTTGAAGGATTTTTGGAAAGAGGGGAGGGGTTTTGCGTGTTCAGATTTGGGATAGTGAGTGATGTTGGTCAAGCATTAGAAACTATGGATGGTGTACTTGTTTTTATTTCCATTATTATTTGTGTACGCGATGGAAACTAGGTGATGTAGGTACAATGGAGTAAGGGTCGTGTAGGCATGGTGGAGTCAGGTCAGTTCAAGCATGATGGAGTCATGTCATAGGCATGGATTGAGTCAGGTCATAGGCATGGATGGAGTTAGGTCATAGGCATGGATTGAGTCAAGTTTAATTAGGTATGGTTGAGTTTAGGTTGGTTTAGGTATGGTTGAGTTTAGCTTGACTTAGGTATGGTTGAGTTTAGGTTGGTTTAGGTATGGTTGAGTCTAGGTTGGTTGAGTTTTTAATTTATTAATTTGTGCAATTAATGATAATTTTTATCATGTTAAGATGTGTTGTAGTAAAATGTATGATAATGGTAAATAAATGGTAGACAAAATGAATGTATGAGTGATGGTAAAGATGTTAAGAAATTTTTGTTTTTTTGGTTTAATTTCTAATTATTGATATAAAAAGAAAAATAAATAGGGTAAAATGTGAATAAGAAAGGGGAAGAGGGAATTGGTTAGGGTAGAGAGTGGGTGAGATATCCTCCAAAGGTCCCATGCCCTCAAATTGTTGCCTACATAGTCCTGAAGAAAAGGGACCTTAGGCCAATGTAGTTCTCCCATAAACTAGGGAAGATTATGGTGAAATAGCATAATGGTCTGATAGGTGTTAGGAATGGGTGATGTAGGTCATAGGCATGCTTGATTTTAGGTTGTAGGTATGGTTGATTGATTTTTCAATACATGTGTCGAGGATCTGGTCCTGTATAGGATAATCAATAGGTAATGAGGAAGGAGATAGGTAAGAGGTGGTAAAAGATCTACTTAATTGATAAGAACCCTAATGAGTCTACCATACCCTAGATGGGCTTATGAACATAAGACCCTATATGCCTTGCATAATGGACTATTTTAAGGGTGAAGAAAAGTAACATGATCACGAAATGTCACGTTTATGGCAAGTTCTTTGAGTAACGATAAATTTAGGTGAAAAAGAAAAGGAGGTGAGAATGAAAGGTTTAGTGTAACTTAGTGTACGACAACGTGTATTTCGGGAAAAAGAAACCCAAAATCTAAAATAGGCAAGTCCATGACGAAAATTTCATCTTTTTCTTGATTTGTTTGTTTTTTAATAGACTGATCAATGTGGGAAGTCTATATGGGATTAATATATTATCTCCTTGAGTTCTTCGTGAAGCTGATTGATGCGGGAAGCTTCTGAATATTTATTATATTTTTTAACAACCGTATATAGCTGTCCTTCGAGGGAGCATTCTATTGATACTGGTAGAATATAAAGAAGAGATGTCCCTTTTGAGGGAGTCATTTTTTGCTAGAAGTTTGAATCAAGGATTTGTATCCCTTTTTGTTTTTAGATGTTTAAGTCATGGACAAGATTATAGAGGATGATAAGGTTCTTGATTTAGAAGACAAGATCGTAGTACACAAAGATTAATTGTGAAAGAGGTGGTTTCGAGTGATGAATGACCATGGGATTCCATCTAGAAGATGGAAATTATCCACGAGGATCATGCTATGAGCAGATCCGTGGTACTCATATTGAAGACAAGGTTAAAATGTGATGGGTAATCACATGATTCTTGTTTATTCGTGGATCCTCAAAATGGGTAATTATGTAAGGTGAACAATGCTCAAAGGATGAGTGATCAATTGACATAAAGTGATATAGGACTTGATATAAAAAAAAAAATGGCCTAAGATGCAAGGCATTAAGGGGATCAGGTTCAGGTTTACCTTTGAGTGAAGACAAATGATAAGCACCTGATCCATAGGCATGGGTGATAATATAAGGTCCAAGCCAATTAGGAGAAAATTTTCCCCGTTTACTTTTCTCCTCTTTGGTTAAATGTTGATTTTCCTTCAGGAAGAGGTCACCAACTTGAAATATTCATTCGTGAACACATTTTTCATGGGCATGTTTGATATGTTTTTAGTAGATTTGGAGATGGTTAAGAGCGTTAAGATGATGTTCATCTAATAATTCAAGTTGCGCCAAACGATCCTGGTGAAAGTCATCATATTTGAGCATGTCTTGTAGTGAGATACAAAGGGATGGAATCTAGACTTCGAGAGGTAAGAAAACCTTAGTCCCATAGACTAGAGAAAAGGGGGTGGTAGAATTTCAAGTGTGAATACTAGTGTGATAAGTCCATAAGCCGAAAGGAATGTGTGTATACCAATCCTTCCTAGTATTATTGACCACCTTCATAAGGATTTTGTTCAAGGTTTTATTGGTTGATTCAGCTTGACTGTTGGTTTGCGGGTAATAAGGTGATGAGAAAATAAGGTGTCAAAAGAATCACATAGTTTGCATAAGGGTTTGTTTTTGAATTGTTTTCTGTTATCCGTGATAATTCAGTGAGGGACACCAAAGCAAAAGATGATGTGATGGTTGATGAATTTACATATTTTCTCATCTTTGGTGGAAATGAGGGGAATAGCTTCTACCCAGTTAGTTAATATTCAGTAGCGGTTATGATCCATTGGTAGTATTGTGAAGAATGGGGGTTGATCTCACCAAAAATATCCAAACCTCATCGAGAGAAACGCAAAATGTCTCACGTGACATGTAAGGCATGAGTATGGGTGTGATGTAGATTAGCATGTTACTGGCATTTTATGTAGCATTTGACATAATGGAAACAATCATAGTTTAGCGTTGGCCAGTAATAGCCTAGGTGAAGAATGTGTTTTGCGACAGCGAGAACACTAAAGTGTCCTCCATAAATTCCATTGTGGACTTCCTTAATGGTGTAAGGAATTTCAGACTTTGTAAGGCATCACAAGAGAATGTTGTTGAAACTGCGTTTGTACAGAAGACCACCCATGATGACATAACGGGAGACACTTTTAAGAAAGGCACATTTTCCATTATGAGTGAGATCAGCAGGTAAAATGGAAAGGGAAAGATAGTCTGTATATTGCTTATACCAAAGGTCACTTGGGTTAGGAGCAGCGGTTCTGATAGAGTAGACTTCACAAGGAAAATAAGAGGGTGATTGTAGTATTTGTATGGTGAAAAAGATTTTAGATTTAGCGGGTGAAGCAGGTATCTGAGAAGCCAAGTAGCGCATAGTATCTAAAAATTTATTAGTAGAACGTGGGGTGGTTTGAAGTTTGTAACGGTTGAAGGTGGTCAAAAGTATGTCCACATGATGCTTATACTTTTGAAGTATCTCATTACAACACTGGTATATACCATTAACTTGGTTTATGACCAACTGAGAATCAAGAAAGATGTTGATTGACTTAACATCTAAGGTATAAGACTCCTGGCAACCCAATATGAGTACTTCGTATTTAGAAATATTGTTTGTACAATCAAAATCGAGTTTGAAAGACAAAGGCATAGATTCACCATCAAGTTGAATGAGGATAACACCAGCCCCACCCCCACACTGACACTTGGAGCCATCAAAGAAGCGTGTCATTTGGTAAGTGATTTTTTCTAGGGAAAGGGTAGCAATAGACTCATCTGGAAAGTCAAAGTTAGAGGGTTGATCCCCGAAAATGGGTGCATCCGTCAATTAGTCGGTGATATTTTGGCCCTTAATGGAATTTTTATGGATGAATTTGAGGTCGAGGTCATCTAGAAGCATAAGATAGCATACAACACGTTGATTTTGATAAGGTTTGGCATGCATGTAGTGTAATGGGTTAGTATTAGTAATGAAAAAGGTTTTGTGGTTGAGTAGGTAATGGCAGAGTTTTGTGGCAACGAAAACTAAGGCTAGGAAAAAAATTTTGACGTGGTTATATCTAGTTTTGTAGTCAATAAGGGCAAGACTTATGTAATAAACCACTTGCTCTCAGTGTTGGTCATCACGATGAGCGAGCATGGAACCTAGAGAATGGTCAATGATGGAAATATATAGGTAGAAGGGATGGTCATCCTTAGGAGGAATGAGCATTGGTGGTTAAAGAAGGTATTTTTTCAAGGCTTCAAAGGCTTTATGGAATTCATCATCCCATTTGAATGAAACATATTTCTTGAGAAGATGATGGAATGGTCGACATCAGTCAGAAATCTGGGAGATAAAATGATGAATTGATTACAATTTACCTTGTAAGCTACGAAGTTGACGGAGATTAGTGGGTGGCAGAATTTCAAGGATAGCCTTGACTTTAGTAGGATTGGCTTCTATGCCATGCAAAGAAACAATGAAACCTAGGAGTTTCCCAAAAAGTACAGCAAAGATGCATTTTTTTGGTTAAAGATGAACACAATATTTGATGAGGTAGTTAAATATGACTTTAAGAATGGGTAGGTGTTCAGTTTGATGCTTGGATTTGAAAAGTAGATCATCTATGTAATCCTCCAATATGTGATGCATGATGTCATGGAAGATGTAAGTCATTGCCCATTGATATGTAGCACCATCATTTTTGAGACCAAAGGGCATGACTCGATAGTAGAAAGTCCCCTAAGGGGTGATGAAGGTATTCTTGTGTTGATCCTCGAAGCTAGTAATAATTGATTATAGCCTGAGAAACCATCTATGAGCGACAAAATTTCATGGCCAGCAGTAAGATCAACTAGTTGGTCAATTCCTAGTAGTGGGAAATCATCTTTGGGATAGGAAAGGTTGAGGTCATAGAAATCCATGCAAATGTGGAGTCCCCCTATCACTTTCATGATAGGAATGATGTTAGAAATCCATTGGGGATAATCAATGGGTAGAATGAAGGAAACCAAGAGAAGGCGTCGAAGCTCTTCTTTGACTAGAAGAGCAATGTGAGGATGCATTTTCTGTAGCTTTTGTTTGATAGGTTTGGCATCAGTAATGGTAATGATATTGTGAACCATGATTTTTGGATCAATACCATACATATCAACATAGGACCAAACAAATGCGTTGCTATGGTCCCAAAGGAAAGAGGTGAAGGCTTCCTATTCAATAGCATCTAAAGATTGGCAGTTATTTAGAATGTGTGGGTTGTCCTCAGTATTAATGTTAATTTCAATGGTCAATTCATTCAACATGGTTTGTGTCTTAGAGGGTAACGACTGGTGAATATAAGAGTCTTTTGTACCAAGGTAGGTGAGGATGGACTCATCGTCCTAGCATTGAACGATGTTAATTAAAGGAATATCATCATCAATCATGCCCAGATATAGGAATGGGAGAGAAGAGGGAGTGTTGCCATCATGTTGATAGGTCAGCGGTCCCAGGGAAATGGTGTTTACAAAAAAAAATTAGGAGGTATAGATTCATGATCTGTGGACTCTGTGGGTGAAGATGGTAATGTGGGTGAATCAGAGGGAGAATATTTCTTGTCCTAGATAAGGTTTATGTGAACCTTATTAGAGGATGGAGTGTCAAAACCAATGCCACTACGGTCATTGTGTTTATGAGAGGTACAAGAGATGACAGTTTGGTGGCCTTGTTCATAAAAACCGAAGCCAAATCCTTTCCACATGCACCGGTGGAGGAAAGTGTGAGTGAAACGGTGGTTAGTGAGGGAGTATAGGTCAGATGAAAATATTTTGGTTTGGGATGGAGGTTCAGGTTTATAGGTCACCATATCAAGTCTCCCATAAATTATATTGGTGTGAAGGTGGGGAGGGCCATCAAGGAAAATGTCACCAATGCGAATACCGTAACTAGGGTGTTAACCTAGATTCTTGTGGGGTGAGGAAGGTATCAATATTGTATATGTGGTATTCCCCTAGAGTGAGGCATTGAAAAACACCTTCTAAGGGATTAGTAGTTGGTATGTGGGTAGCGGGTATAGATGGCTCCCTAGATGATGGGGAGACAAGGGTGCCAACATTAGAGGCTACAACTATAGTAGGGATAGTGAGTTTAGACGCAATAGAAGTAGTGGAAATTTGGTTGGATGGGCTTGTGGTGGAGGTGAAGTGGTTTTGGTGGTGGATTCCTTGATCGGTACAATCACATCATTGATTTGATAGAGCATGTTATAGGTCTTGAAAGGTGAGGGGTCGGCATGAATGGTGTAATTATGTCCCTCGTGTTCAAATTTGAGGAACTTATGTAATGTCAAAGGGACACAACCCATAGCACAGATCCAAGGCCGTCCAAGTAGTAAGTTATATTGGAAATCCCCTTCTATGACATAGAAAAGTTTTGGGAACTCCCCTTATTCATTTGAAAAGGTGAGGATGACCACTTGATGAGTGGGTGGAGGTATAGAGGAAGGCAAAGACCTAGTGAGAGAGGCTATGTGGTGAGGGGTAATAATGGAGGCTACGGATGTGGGGTCATTTTGTAAGACTTTGATAGATTGAAGGACCTCCATTAGGGCATGACGATGTGATTCTGAGGTCTGGATGAGGTCATATAAAGACATTTTGAGGGGGGATTGGTGTATTTGTTTTAACATTGTGCGATGTGTGACCCCGTCAAAAATGGGATATGCAGGACCTCGAATGTTGACTTTGGGTGTGGGTGTGGATGGTATATTGGGTACAGGGTTGGTTGATGGGCCATTTGCTTTCTCTTTGCCCTTGTCTTTCTAAGCATGGGTGGCAATGTTGATCATGTTAATATGAGGGGATGTGGATGAAGAGGGCATGCTATGGAAGGTATAGTGGTAAGAGGGACAAAACCCTAGTGGTGGATACGAGCCTTGTGAGATGAGGAGGATGCATTGGAATTTTGGTGGTGGTTTGGCCAACTCTCTTATGTAAACCATGTTAATTTTGAATCTCAAGGACGGATCTAAGAGTTGTGGGGGTGGATATTTTTGTCATTGAGTAGGTAATGAGGGAAGATTTGTGGAAATTGGTGAAGGAGAAATGGGGTCCTCATCAAAAAGATCATCATCATCAAAGTTTTCTTCAGGAGGACATAATTAGACAAGAGCGGTTTTCAAATCCTTATAGTTCTATACATCGTGTTCTGGCACATGATGGTAGGCACAAATTTTGGTTTCTTCAAACCCTTTTTGTTTGGTTTTGAGTGGGTTGTAAGGCCTAAGAGGTGGTAATGTGATGACATAATTTTCGAGGATGTTGGTTAGGATTTTAGTGTAGGATCATGTTAATGGATCACAATGGGAGGTGAATGTGGGTTTGGGTATAGGTACAGCTGACTATGGAGGAAGAGTCTTTACAAGAGGGGGAGGAGGATGGGCTACTAGTTTGTTGTGTGGTGTTGTATTAGGTGTTGGTCATATCTACTTGGGTATGGGCATGGTAGATGAAATGGTAATAGAAGGTGTGGTTGGTTTAACTAACTTATTGGAGGGTAGCATATTTTTTAGTAAAGGTGATACTGGCACATGATATGTGGAGGGAAAAGAATATGGTGGAAGAGGGAGGGTTACCCATGGAGCTAACTGAGGTACCGTGGAGGTAGGTGGTGCGGGTTGGGTAGGAGGCGTGAGTGAAAGAGAAGGAAGTGTCATGGGTAGTGAAGAAGTTATTGATGGTATTAGAGGTATGGGTGGTAAGAAGGTTACAGGTGAGGGTGGAGGTTGAGTGGGTCATTTGGGTATATTAGAGGTCTGTGATGGGGAAATGGGTTGTCGCATTCTTGGTTTACTGGTGGATGGGGGTTTCTTGTCCAGGGTCAAGGGGTGAGGTCCTAGTATGGACGGAAGGGGTGAAGGTGATAAGGGTGTGGTTGAGGTATGAGATCTAGAAGATTAGATCTTATTTTTAGGGGCCAGGTTAAGTTTTGTGTTAGTTTTGGAAGATGTAGCTAAATCTAAATTGATGGGTGGGTGAGTAAGGATAGTTGTTGGTATGAGCCCTAAAGTAGTGATAGGTTTAGGCAAGGGAGATGATATAGGCATGGGTTTGGGTGTAGATGCATTTTGGGATATGGGAAGAGGTGTGAGTTGGGCCATGAGTGGTGTCATGGAAGGTATTCCAATAGTTGTGGTTGTGTTTGGTTTGGTTGGTTGAAACACTTTTGGATAGATAATGGAGGTGTCATCAAGTGACAGCTGCATTTGTGTTGAAACAAGAAGTAGAAGATGCCCCCAAAGTAAGGCTCTATTGACATAGTCTAGGTGATCAACCAAGCATGAGAATGGTACTATTGTAAGTGGAGCCAATGTGGATTGAGTGGCAATCCCCATAAAATGTGTTTGAGATATAGGGAAATGGCTAGCCTTGGACTATGTGGGTAAGAGAGCCGAAAGCAGATAAATGGGATCTTGAAGGTCTGATTGTGAATGGTCATCTATAGGTGGTGGTAATTCTATAGTATCCTCCATGGGTAGAGGAGAGGATGGGCTAGCTGAAGTGGGCTCTCCATGCATTGGTGTAGGTGGTGGACCTACATCTTCTATGAGTAGGAGAGGCACCGCTGACAACTCCTCAGAAATTTGAAGGGTCAAAGGTGGCATGTTGATTATAGGCTCATCCACGGGTGAAGGGGAACATGAAGGTGGTTCCTCTATGGGTAGAGGAGTAGATGAAATAGATTTTGGTGTAGGTAGGGGACCACAGGCTAAGATTTCATCTATGAAAGGAACAAGAGGCAATTGGGAAGCAATTGGTATATCATTGAAAATAGCTTGGACATCACGGACATTTCTATCATTTTTTAGGTATCACCAGCTTGGTTGGAAGATGCGGCATGATTAGGGAGTGGATTCTTGAAGATATGCAATTTTTGGTTAGCGGGTGCATTTGGGATATCCATGACTAGATCTCTGTTGTCTATCATTTCTTGGACGATATTCTTGAAGGTAATGCAATTATTGTCACTGTGACCTTTGACATGATGATAGTTACAAAACTCGTGTTCCTTATACCACGTAGGCATGGGTCACTCAAGGTCAAAACTAGTATGTGGTTTTATAGGTGGAAGGTTAATGGCACCAACTTTAACAAGCTTTTCCAAAATAGAAGAATAATATTCTCCTAGGGAAGTGTACTTTCATTTTTCTCGTCTGAACTAGAAATCTTGGACAGGAGAGAGATTAGAAGGGGGTTTGGCTAGGTTTTATTGATGAGGGGGACCAGCCTTAAGAACTATAGCATTAGCAGACACTTTGGGCTTTGAATAGTTGTTTTGGGGTTTTGAAGATGAAGAAGTATCATTTGATTTGAATGTGATGTTCTTGTTACGAATTTGAATCTTCTTTTCTTTAATAGCACAAAATTCTAATTTCTGTTCCATGGTGAATTCCTCGTCAAAAGTGTGAAAATTTTTCACCTCCAGGGTTGGTGAGATGTGTCTAGCACATGCCCAAGTAAATAGTTCTATAAGCTCAGTTTGAGGTAATTAGAATGTGAGCTAGTTAGTGAGGTTGTGCTAGCAAGTGATGAATTCAATGATAAACTCATCGTCATACTGTCGTGTGTAATAAAGATCTATCACGGTAACCTTCTTAACAACGTTGATGGAGAAGTGATCTAGGAAGGCTTGGGCTACTGGATTGAATGAGTAAATGGAGAGTCTTGGTAGTCCACTATACCGGTCCAATGCAAGTCCTGACAGGGACATTGGGAAAGTCCTCAAAAGTAAATTTTCATCGTGGGCAATTAGGTAACACCCATGTTTAAAGGACCACAAATGTTGTTGTGGATCTTCTTTCCTATTGAAGCGGTTGAATTTTGGTGTTTCCCAATGTACGGGGTATGGTCGAATAGGAATGGATGGGTGAATAGGCTCATTACAAATTTCATCATAGGTGAGGGAATTTCATGAGCCGGAAACTGATGCTTCTAGTGTCTACATCTTTTCCATCATCAACTTGATGAGGTCATTGGTAGGTTGTGATGGAGGGACACCTCCTATGGCATAAGGAGGCAGATACTGAACCTGATAGGGAGGTTGAGAATAAAGAACCGACATAGAAGGTACATATCCATAATGGGTGACATAAAAGATAAGGGATTGTTGATAGTAGGTGTATGTAGGTGAGATGGTCATCATGACTCTGGTAGCGATTGGGGGTAGTGTTAATGGGGTGGAGAGGACGAGATTTTGGAATGGAGTAGGGGTCACCGACACCACGGGTAGGTGTGTTGTAATGGATATTTGTGAGATAATGGATGCAGACTATGCTATGGTATAGGTGATTGATGAGGGGATAATAGATATGAAAGGAACGAAGGAAACTGTAGACACAACAGTCATGGCAGGTATGGGTTCGAGTTGCAAAACTATCAGGTGTGAAGCAGGTGAGGGTAATGTCTGATGTAGTAGTAGGAATAAGGGCAAGAGAGATTGATACATACATTCTATATCTCAACTGACCAGAGGAGTCTTGGGTGGAAGAGTGGGAAAGGTAGAACTGTAAGGCCGTGGGATTCTTATCAAGGAGTCGTGTAAACTCTTCGTCGCCTAAGGAAATGGTGGTAGGTAAGGTTGGATCCATGGGTGACAGGATGGAAGGAAGTGAGGGACTAGGTGGGAGTGGTTGACGACTAGCATGGAATATGAGGGCATTAGTCTGGCTATGAGTCAGCACCATGTGAACAAGTGTTGACCTAGTAAGACTGTATTCTGTAGATGACATAGAAAATAGTAGAAACAAAGAATAATGGGGTCTGAGAGGTGAATCTTGGTCAATGTCTAGATTTTGAAAAATAAAACACCGGCAACCAACGACAATCAACTTGATCGGTGATGGTTTTGGGTTAAACCGGTGATGGTCAGCAGTGATCGGTGACGGTTGGGGGAACACCGATGATGGTTTCTGAAACCAAACCAGTCAATACCATTATGTCACTGTGGAAGAAACTATGTATGATATTAAGTATCAATAGGGGAGAAAAATGAAACATCGAATGTTGGATTCTAGGTGTATTAGACAGATGAAAACACTGTGTATGACAGATGTAAGTATTAACTGTGAAATTAGAAAGAATGAAGAGAAATATAATGATGCCTAAGAATGAGGCCCTGACACACTCAGAAAAAGTCAGAACATCCAACTACGAGTGATGAAATATATTCTAGGTAAAGAAGAACTAAGAAATCCAGAAGTTTAGCTTATGCTGGTTGTGGAATTTAACTATTCTAGGTAAATTAATGATAGAAGCTAACATATGTGGTTTAACTGACGATGGTCAGATGTGACGGATGGTCGCTGGACCGACGTTGGTGACTGTGAAATTAGAAAGGAATGAAGAAAATTGGTTTTGTGAATTAAATTAAGTGAAGAATCAAACTCAGAATCCTAAGAATGAGGAGATGGGGCCCTGTCACACTTAGAAAATTTAAAATACTCCAACTACGATGGTGGAGTGTGCAAGGAAGAATAAAATGGAGATTCGTAGTCTCACACCTCAAAACACAAGCCAAGAAGAATGCTAAGAAAAAGCACGATCCTAACAGTGATTTTCTTATGTTTGTTTAGCTTATGCTATTTAGGACTGACTATGTGTATTTAGAACAGAATTTTTGGTTAGGAAGGCGTCCTATGAAGAAGGATATCTAAAAGGAGAGGTTTCAGGTATGTTATGGCGGGGGCGGGCCATCCTCTGAGATGATGACTCGACAGAGGAAACGAGCTGGGGAGTACCTACTAACCGGATCATGTGATCACTGACAGATGTTCCCGGGTAAGATGTTGTTTAAGAAAGATGTGTATATTCTAATTTTGTGCAAGTTTGGTAAGACACAGAGAGAGAGAGAAAAATGTGCTTTCTACGATTCTTTGTGTCAACCATCAGCTGGGCATGACTTCCAGCATATAGGTTTCCCTCAGTTTTAATGTGAGCTAATAATGCAACAAATTCAAATGTAATGCAAGTATTTTAAACCCAAATCGAAGTGTGATATTCGATGTAGCAAGAGATGAATAGGAAGAGGAATGCTCTTTCACTAATGCAATGCAAAAGAAAGGAAGGTGTGTTCTTTTTAAAGCACCAAAAATATGATTGTTTTTAGACAATAGAAAGAAGGAGAATGATTCCAAAAGAAGAAAATTAATGTGGAAGCTTTTCAAAGGGAAAAAAACACACAAATTTCACCTAGGAATGAATAAATGCAAAAGAACCCCTGATGGGTCCCACCGGGCGTGCCAAAATGTTTCACCATTTTCTTCACCTTTTCGAAATGACAAAACAGATAAGGGTAAGGGCCAAGGAGGAATACATGTTAAATGTTGGTCGGTTGATGGTTGTCATGCATGTTCTGACTTCTTGATCCACAACTAAATGTGAGAGCTTCCTTTTGGCTAGGAGGAACTACCTGTAATAGAAAACAAGACCACAAAAGATAGTTAAATGATATATGACAGTGGACTACCTAGCATATGCTAGTTCCGGGAAGTGTGATACTTCCTAGACGGATCTCAATCCACTGTTTAAAATAAGTTAATGTGAGAAATAAATAAATTCCTACTGTATTTGATATGATTTAGGTATCTCATTTAAGTAAAATAAGAAAATCCAATCACAACAGGCTACGCTATAGTTGGATCTGAGAGGTGAGGTGTCTATCAAGGTACTGGGACTGGTCCAGGGTCTGATTCTAGGTTATTTAGGTCAACTGGTAGGGTGATTGTTGGGTCTGTTCTTGGTCAAGGTGTAAAACATAGAGACCAATGTTGGCTAAATGTGACCAATGTCGATTTAGGTAGAACAAAACAACGGTTGTGGATAGTTGGCGTCAGTATGGTCGAGGTAAAAGAAAATGAAATAGATTAAATGGAAGGGGTGATATGAGGTCAAATAAATTTTGGGAGAGTGAATGGGGAGGTATGTAGAGGTCTTAGGTATGCTTAGAGGTATACAAAAGGTGAGGACTAGGTGATTTGGTGATATGGGTGATGAGATATTTGAGTTCACAGTCAAGTGGGTGATGAAGCAATAAACACGGAAAGCATAAATTAATAAAAAGAGTAATAAATATTACTAACTGAAATAAACCTTACTGGTTAGGGAGATACTTACTGTGTTTAAGGATTTGATGGACTAAGTGGTGGAGGTGGTTGATTGAAGAATACTTGTATGGTCCTTTTGCGGTGATCTCTTAGAGTTCTCCCATGAATGCAATGGTTCTATGATTTATCTTAGTGATGGCTCTGGATGTCTAGATGCGTAAAAGGATGCTCATTTCGATTACATGTAGCTCTATGATCTCCTTTCCTTGCTCTCAGAATGTTACCAACCCAAAAACAAGGCTGGTTAAGGTGAATAAATGGTAACTGACGATGGTTCTGTCTTGACCAACGTCGGTTTAGGTCTGACCAATGTCACTTAAGGCAAGATTCCCTAGGTTTACTAAAATGGGTAGATATTTATAATTTCTTGGGCCTAGTTATTTTATTCTTGTGGATTGGAATGGAAACTTCCCTTCTAATGGGTGGGAATGTGGTTAGAGAGATTTTAGGGTTTTATTTTAGGGTTAGACAAAATCTTATCTCATTAAGGCAAGGAAGACTTAGTTATTTTTGGTTATGGAAACATGTCAAGAATAGGTCTAGGGTGAGGTGGCTGAGTGAGGTGGAAATTAGCTTAGTTAAAATAATTAAGTAATGAATATTGTGAGGATGGGTATTAATTTAATTAATTAAATTAAATTAACATTAATGTGGGGTGGAAGGGACCATGGTTAGATGAGTATGCTTGAGCTGGTTATTTGACAAGGGACAAAAGGGAGTGTGAACCAATTGTAATCCATAGCTACTTAATCCAAGATTATCACTTTTTAGTTCTAAAGGTCTACCAAGAAGATAATGCCTCTATACCTGAAGTGCATGAACAATGGCAGCAGGCTCTAGATCATGTGGAGCATAATTCAGCTCATGTAACTTGAGTTTTCTTATTTCATAAGCTATAACATGATCCTTTTGCAAAAAAATACCTCTGAGACCTTCCACAGATGCATCTGTTACAACAGTGAAGTCTCCATTAGGATCAGGTACAGCCAAAATAGGATTTGAAGTTAACTGATTCTTCAAAGTCTTAAATACAAATTCACATTTTTCATTCCATACAAATTTCTTATCCTTTTTTTGCAATGAAGTTATTAGTGCAGCAACCTTTGATACATCTTTAACAAACTTCCTATAGTAACCAACAAGACCCATGAAGCTTCTAACTTCATGCCCATTATTTGGTGTAGGACACTTAGTTATTGCAATAATTTTAGAGGGATCTACTGCTATGCCATATTTTCTTATGACATAACCCAAATAGTGCACTTCTGTATCATAGAAAGAACATTTGGACAACTTACCAAACAACCTTCTTTTTCTCAAGATTTACAAAACTACTTTCAAATGTTCATGATGTTCTTTTATGATTTCAGAGTATATGAGAATATCGTCTAATAATATAAGCACAAATTTTTCCAAGTATTCTTGAAAAATGTTATTCATTAAACTCATAAAATTTGTAGGTGCATTTGTTAATCCAAAAGGTAGAACTGTGAATTCATAATGTCCATAACTTGTTCTAAATTTTTTTTTATGAATATCATTATCCTTTATTTGTAACTGATGATATCCAGATTGAAGATCAATTTTAGAATACACTGATGCACCCTACATCTGATCAAATAGATCATCAATTCTAGGAAGTGGATATTTGTTCTTAATTGTTGCTTTATTTAACATCCTATAATCGATACATAATCTAAGTGTTCCATATTTCTTTTAAACAAAGATTATTGGTGCTCCCTAAGGTGAGACACTCGGTCTAATCAAACCTTTAGACAAAAGTTTTTGTAACTATGCCTTAAGCTCTATCAAATCAATGGTAGTCATTCTATAAGGTGCCTTAGAAATAGGTTTGGTTCCCAGTTTGATCTCAATTGTGAATTCAAACTCCCATTTAGGTGGAAGACCAGGTAACTCTTCCTGAAATACATCACTAAAATTTCATAACAGAGGATATCTTTCCAAGAAGTTACTACTTTCTTCTGTTGTTTTAGAATTTTTTACTGCATACAAAGTGCAACCTTTGTTTTCGGCCTTAATTTGCATAGCTAACAATTTCCAAACTAAAATTTCACGTTTTACACCCTAAATGTCGGTTATTTTCTATTGATCATCTGAACAACTAATATGTTTTTCAACATAGTCAACCTTTTTCTTATGCTCCGCTATCCAATTAACACCTATGATTACATCGTAAGACCCCAAAGGAGCAACATAAAGTTCAAACTCAGTTGAAAAACTAGGTAAATCAAGTACTGATCCAAAAAGACACATACTAACTGTGTGAACAACATTATTTCCATAATGTATAGCCCATGATTTATCCTTTTTTCCATATTTTATTTTTAATTTTGATGCTAATTTAGAAGAAATAAAATATATAGTAGCTCCAGTATTAATAAGTATAGTCAAAGGTATGCCAAATAACTTACTTGGAACCTCTGTGGGTGTGACTTTCTTTTCAGCCTATTTTTCAGTAACTACAATGTGTATCTTGTGCTGCTGATTACGGCCATCATTCTTCAAAGGACATTGATTTACGTAATTATCCTTGTCACAATTGTAGCAACCTCCTACTGGTCCCTTTTTAGGCTCAAATTTATTTCCATCCTTAAAGTTATCATTCTAACCTCTAGAGGACTTTTGTTTGTTATTATTGTTCTTGAAAAAGTTATTTCACACATTAGCAACAAGTTTATTTGCTGATGTTTTCTTGTTATTTTTAGTACAAATTTATTTTTTATACTGTTGTTGCAGGATCACAGCACCCCTGGATGCAAATCAAGGTTCTAAATGATGTCTTAGGCATCCAGTGTGATTGCACAACATGGAAACCTCTCTCCAAGTGTGGGACTTGTGAAACTGAGAGAAGAATCTCCATATTAGAGGTTGGTTCCTCAAACTCCTTTGATTTAGATCTATATTTGCACAACTACAAAGGTTCAGATCCTAATCCTACTCTAGATTGCAAGGAGACAGGGATAGAAATGCAAAAATTGAAACTAACTAAAGATGGTGATGCACCAAAAGGAGTGGTGAATATTTTTGTCATGCAAATAGACACAAACCAAATATTTCAAAATAAAACATACACAGGCTGATAAGATATAATTTAGGATCTGAAATGAAGCAAATAATACAAACAAAGGATTGAAACCCATTCACAAAGCTTGCATTATCATTTCCAATGTCCAAACCACTGCATTACAACCTCAGAGAGGTAGAAAAACCTATTACAATATTTGAAGAGGTCTGATTCTTGCTAAAATCACTTGCTGGAGTTGAAAGAAGAAGTTTTTTGCTATGTCCAAAAGTGTTCCCCCCTTTAGAAATGAGCCAAATCTGGCTTTTACATTGCATGGGTCGAGCCCTGAAGAGAGAAAACATACAAAACATGGGATCCCATTCTTCATTGACTGTGAAATGCATTAAAATCAGCATGGAGGACCTTACAAACCCATACCTTATCATTTTTGACCGAATTGGAGGAGAATGTGACCCATCCTGCATTAAATTTAGTCACTGAATTGTCATTTCTGGCCATGGACATGCAACAGAGTCATTTTTTTAATTTTCTCTCATCCAAACTGAACCAAAATTCATAAATTGACCATTGAAATCCTAGTAGAATAATTTCATAAGCTTTCCAATGATATAAAGAACGTGCAAATCTGAGCTCTGGATCAAAAGATATGAAGGTCTGAAGTTTTAGGGCAAAATGGCCAAAAAAAATGGATGTCGGGCAAAAAAATTAGAATTTTGACCTTTTTTTGCATTTTGGAAAAAAATTTAAAAAAATTCCACGCTCCGCCAGGCATATGCCACGTGGCAAGTGCTGATTGGATGAGAAATTCTCCCTCCTCTGCCTTTCCGCGGGCTTTCCTTTGAAAATTTTGATCTTTTTAACTTTTGGCAAAAAATTTTCCATTTTCCCCCCGCGCCCCGCCACTTAGGACACGTGGCATGCATTGATTGGTTGACAAGGGTGCGGGGAAGACCTTTGCTTTTTAGATTTTTGGCCGAAGAACTTTTGTAAAAAAACTTCAAAGTTACCCGAGCTCCGCACTTCCCTGCTCCATTGGACACGTGTCCAATTCCTATTTTCCGCGACCTTGGCTTCCATTTTCTCCCTTTTAAAATTTGCATCAAACACTTAGCCAAAATTTTGTTTCGCTCCCTGTGCTGCGAACTCCCCAGTCCTTAGGAAATGTTTCCTATGTCTATTGTCCCACGGGTTAACCCTTCAAACCTTACCCTTTGAAATTTTGGACGTTTCCCCTTGTGACACGTGGCATTTCCTGATTCATCCGCGGGCCTACCAGCTTTTCGCACGTCCCTCGCGTCCCTCATGGTCCGGATGTCCCGAACTATCTGGGAAAAATTCCTCCGAACCACCCTGATTCAGGCTTCCCTGTCCCTACTTTGAGGTGAAGACATGTGGCGTGATTTGATTGGCTCTTGGCTCCTTCCAGCTTTCCGCGTCCCACGCATCCCTTTTTCCCAACTGTCCTAAAAGAAATTTCCCTGCACTAGCTGATCCGGGTGGTTTACATCCTCACGACCCAGATGTCCCAGCTTGTTCTACATAGCAGTTAGTCAATTTTGTTTTTAAAATTGGCTGGTTCGCCCTTTCGCGTCCCGCTCATCCCCACGGCCCGGATGTCCCTTTGCTGCGCGGACCGCCTGGCAGCCTTTCGGCCAATTCGTGCCTCGATGTCCCAACTGTCCCAACTGCTACAAGGATTAGGAATTAGCCGTTTTTCATGATTTTTTCTGGCCCAAGCTTGTTTTTTGTAACTTTTTCACCCCTTTTTAGAACTTTCTCTTTTCTCCTTGGACAGGAGAGTTAGAAAAAAGCCGAGGGGACCCTAGAAACATGATTTTTTGACTTGAATCAATCTATCTTGCTCGGGACCGAAGAATTTAATGCATGTTATCAAAATTTCCCTGGGGGGTGAATTTTGGATAACAATTTCATGACTCGGCGGGGTCATCTGCCTGCTAGATGAAAACACCAGTATCCTGAAGCAGTCCATTGGGCATGGAGTCATCAAATATTCTGTTTAGAACCCCAACTGACTTAGAATGTGTAAGGGGGAAGATGGAATATCACCTAATGGAAGCAAGGACTATAAAACATCTCCATGGACAGCAAGCTGTGCCAAAGCACTTAGGGAAAACAAAACTAACCTACAGCAAAACAATGTGCACAAGCACTTGGAGGAATGAAAATCTAATCTAATATTTACAAAGGTAGTGAATTTCCCTCTAGAAGCAATGCTTGAGATAGATTCCATTTACTGGAATTTGCAGTTCTTCACCATCCAATGGGGCCAATTGGAAAGCATTGTTGTTCTTGCACTTCGTGACCATGTATGGGCCACTCCAAATGGCATCAAATTTTGAATGCCTTCCCAGTTTTTCTCTATCCACATCCCATTTCAACACTAGATCTCCAACTTGAAAAGAACTATCCTTGGCCTTCCTATCAAAGGTCTTTTTGATCAAAGCTTGATCCTTTTCCATTGCTTGGGATGCCTGATTTATGATCTCTTGCAGCTCCATCAACTCTACATACCTCACCTCCATGGGCTCAAACTCTAGCAACTCCAACTGCTTCATGAGTTCCAATGTTGGCAACTCCAGTGACATGGGCAAGATTGCCTCTCTTCCATAGACAAGTTTGAATGGAGAGTTACCTGTGGATCTCTTGGGAGTTATCCTATCAGCCCATAAGGCTGATTTCAGTTTGGTATGTCAAGACCTCTAATTCTCATCAAGATTCCTCCTAATGATCCTCAACAAGTTCTTGTTTGTAGACTCGGCCTGACCATTACCTTGAGGGTAATAGTTTGATGAAGTGCTTAGGTAGATATCGTTCTTAACAGCCCACTCAGTCACCTTAGATCCAATGAATGCCAATGCATTATCAAAGATTATTATAGTAGGTACACAAAATCTTGTTGTTATCCCCTCATAAAAGTCTAATATGATAGACTCATTTGCCTCTTTGAGTGCTACTGCTTCTGTCCATTTGGTGAAATAGTCAGTGGCTATCAAAATCCATTTGTGCCCTTGGCTTGAATTGGGATTAATGACTCCAATGAAGTCCAAATCCCATTGCATGAATGGCTGGTCAACTAAGATTGGATGTAATGGAAGGGCAGCAGGTCTCTCTTTTCCCATGAAGAATGCACAATTCTTACACCTCTTGATCCAAGCATAGCAATCACTGAAGATTTTAGGCCAATAATAACCAGCCTTCATGATTTTTAGAGCTGTCACTCTTGGTGCAAAATGACCACCAGCTGGTCCACCATGGAACTCTTCCAACACCCTTTGAATCTGATTTGTGCTAATGCATCTCAGCAGCACTCCATTCACATCTTTCTTGAACAAAACTCCATCAACAATGGCATACGGGACAACCTGCAATCTGAAGTGTCTCCTTTGGGTCTTGTTCATCTCCGGAGGGCATAGGCCTGTGCCTAGGAAGTGTATAATACCTTGGGTCCAGCAAGGAGTGGGGGCAGCATTGTCTTCTTCTTGATTGGCACTTGGCTCATGGCTGTCCTGGACTGTCAAAACAGCCTCTTCTTCATTGCATACTTCTTTTTGCTTCCCCAAAACCAGCTGCTCACACAATCCTTTCCCTCTTACCAGCTTGGTGATCTTGATCTCAATGTCATACTCCATGACATGGGTGATCCAACCTGCCCTTTTCTCATTCAAATCCTTGTTGAGGAGGAAGTCCTTAACCCCAGCATGCGAGACCAGCAACTGGACCTTGTTGTTTGAGACTAAATGCTTAAATTTCTTCAAGCTTCTGATTACTGCAAGTACATGCTTCTCAATAAAAGAGTACCTCACCTCATAGTCATCTAGGCTCCGGCTGAAGAAGGCAATTGGCTGCTCATCATTATCCTTGTTCTGTTGTACCAAAATGGCAGAAATAGTGTCATTACCTCCAAATGCATAGAGGATGAAATCCTTGGAGAAGTCTGGGTTGATGAGAGTTGGTGCTTGAGAGATGGCTTCTTTGATTGCTTCAAAACTCTCCTTGCCTTCTACTGTCCACTTGAAAGCCATGCTCTTCTTTAACATTTTGGTGATGGGCTTGACAAGGGCTGCAAAATCTGGGACAAACCTCCGAACAAAGTTTATCCTTCCCAAGAAACTCTGAAGGGCTTTCTTGTGGCTTGGCAATGGTAGTGCTCTTATGGCTTCAACCCTCTCTGGATCAATTACTAATCCTTCTTTGGAGACAATATGGCCAAGGAGATTTCCTTCATGTGCAAGAAAGATACACTTCTTAGGATTCAAAGACACTCCAAATCTCCTGCACCTCGTGAAGACTTGTCTCAAATGAGAGAGGTGGTCTGCTGCATTTTTAGAAAAAATAGTGATATCATCAAGGTAAATCAGCACCACGTTGTTAATCAAACCTTTGAATGCCATGTCCATTGCCCTTTGGAAGGTAGCACCAGCGTTGGATAGACCCAAATGGCATTTTCCTGTATGCAAAAGTTCCCCATTTGGTTGTGAAGGCTGTCTTGAACTGGTCCTCTTCCTTCACCATAATCTGATTGTAGCCTGAGTAGCCATCAAGTAGTGAAAACCTCTCAGAGCTAGCCACAACTTGCAATATTTTCTCCATGGAAGGGAGTGGGTAATGGTCCTTGAGAGAGGCTCTATTCAAGTCTCTGAAGTCAACACACAATCTGATCTCTCCACTCTTCTTTCTGACTGGAACTAAGTTGGCAACCCAACTAGAATGCTTGATTGGGAATATGATCCTTGACTCAATCAGCTTGTCCAATTCTTTCCTCATGAGAGGCTCCATGTGTGGATTGACTGGTCTTTGTTTCTGCCTGACAGGCTTAGTATTTGGATCCAATTCGATGGTATGCTGAGCTAAGTTGGGATTGAAACCTTTCAAGTCTTCATAGCTCCAAGCAAACACGTCAGGGAACTCTTGACACAGCTGTATGAACTCATACCTTTCTTGTTCAGTTGTCATCCTTCCAATTTGCAATGGTTTGTTCTCTTCTACCAAGATGGATACTAAATCCTCTCTCTTGACCTAAATGTTTGCTTTCTCCTTTCTAAACTGATCATTAGGGTTAAAAATGGACTCCAAAGTGATAAGTCCCTTGGGCAGCTTGTTAGTTCTCAGCTGTACCACTTGGTCACCATACTGTTGTTCCAATCTTTCTTGATTCTTGGCTGAGAACTCAGCTTCTTCTTGCAAGAAATGGATGATTTGCTGGTCATTCTCAAACACTTGCCAACTAACATTGTTATCTGGCACTGAAGGCCTCACAATCACGTGGATGTTTGGCTGTACCTTGTCTTGTTGAATGCTTTCCACAATGTCAAAGGCTGCCCCTACTGCTGCAAGCCTGTCAGCAGCTTGATTCTCTTTCCTAGGAATGGATTTGATGCCAAAACCCTCAAAATCTTCCATGAGGTCCCACACCCTGTTCTTGTAGCACCTGAGTAGATCATTCTTGGCAGCATGTTGTCCCTTGACCTGATTTACAATCAATTCACTGTCACCAAAGACTTGCAAGTTCTTTATTTTCTTCTTGATTGCCCAATGCATCCCTTGCACTAAGGCTTCATATTTAGCAGTGTTATTGGAGCATGCAAACTGAAATCTAAAAGCTGAATAGTACTTTACTCCTTGAGGTGAAACAAGCATGGCTCCACCTCTTGCACCTTGTCTACTCCTTGATCCATCAAAAAACAGTTGCCATACCTCATTGTCATCCTTGTGGTTTGGCTTGGTGATGCTAGGAATAGGCTGATTTTCTTCGTGTATGCAATAGACCCCTAGCTCAGATTCTTCCACTTCTTGATAAGGATCAAATGCATGTACCTTGTTTTCCCATTCATCAAGAGTTAGATCCGGGATGCTTCCAACCTTGGTGTCAGCCTCATCAGTGCTTGGGTGATCTTCTTGATCAAATGCTGAGCAATTGGCATTAATCTGACTTGGAGTGTAAGGCTCAATATGGAAGTTTGCAATAGGTTCTGACCTGATTGTAGCCTTAGTTCCATACCTTGTTCTGAACAGCATGTGTGACCAATCAGCAGACAAATATCCCCCAATCTTGGCTGTGAAGTCCCTTGACAAGCATAGGGCAAAGAGTGGTGGAAGGTCTATGACTGATACATCTTGTAAAACAACAACATTTGGACATGCATGCAAGGTAAGACTCAAGTTTCTAATCACCCCAACTGTTGTTACTACTGTCCCATCCAGCTGCACTACCCCTTTGGATATGGTTTCATATTGGAGCCCTAGCTGATCAGCTATTTGTTTAGGCATTACCGAGCTACTTGCCCCGGAGTCTATCATGCAATTGTGCACTAGCTGATTTCCAATGATCAATGAAACATAGAAAGGAGGGGGCTTCAACATTTTACCTTGCTGTCCTCCATGATTTCCCTCAGGCTGGGCAGCATTTGTAAGTACCTTCTCTTGCCTTTGGACCTGTTGATTTGAAGTTGACCAGTCCTTCATGGCAGCTTGTAGCAGATCTCTTTGGCCTGGGATAGATAGGGATTCCCACATTGATATATTAACATTTGTCTTCTTCATCTGATCAATGATGTTGAATGGGGATGAAGTATCCTTTTTGTTGTCCCTTTTCTTGTACATTCACTCCTTGCACGTGGGCAGCAATAACCTGGTATTTGAGTTGGTCTAGGAGCTGTTCTTGGCTGCCCTTGTGCATTTGAAATTGGATTTTGCTTGCCAATCATTTGTGGAGCCATGGAAGGTTGTGGATTGGTTGGGGCTAATGGCTGTTCTTCACCCAAATTCCTCCTTTTTGACCTTGTGTTGGCTGCAACACCTTGAGAAACTACCTGATTCATGCCACAAAAATCCTCTGCTTGCCAATTTACCAATGTGGTGTCATTTGGGGCTGATTGCTGTTGGAATGTTTCTTGTTGTTGGCTGTTTCCTTGACTGCCCTCACCCTCCACACCAATAGTTGTCACCATTAATGCTTGATTCAAAGCACCATTGAAGCACATGGATTGGTTATGAGGCTCATTGCATGGAAAACACCAATCGTACTCCTGGGCAATGTTGTTTTGTGTTGGCACCAATGCCTTAGAGGCAGATATGGCATTGGGGTTATAGGGCTGAAATGGTCTATTGGCAGGAGGCCTTGTTTGATTCATATTTGCAACTGGATTAGGTGGCCTTTGTGGTTGGTATGGCTACCTATTAGGCTGAGCTTGGGGTTGATAAGAAGGTCTAAAACCTTGGGCTTGTTGCCTCTTGAGAGTAACCAACTCATTGCCTAGGTTTTGTAATTGCTTCATGACTTCTTGAAGCTCATTTGGGGCACTTGGAGATGAAGTGGAAGCTTCATTTGAACTCTGATTTCTAGGAGTGGGAGAAGGAGCCAAATTAGGTGCTTGATTGGTGTTTGGACTCTCTAAACTTGGAAACAATGGCATGGGAGGTCTAGGGGCAAGTTTGCCAGCTTGGATCAAACAATTTTCAGCCCTAATGGCAATGCTATAAGCCATAGGGATAGTTATGCCTCCCATGGACTGAATTAACATAGAAATATCAGAATTTAGAGCTTTGAGATAGTAGAGAAAAGAACCTTCTGTTGTTGGCCTGACTGCCACTGGAATTCTCTCCCAAGTCTTTTGAAATCTGAAGTTGAAATTGGTCAGCTGCTCATTGGGAGCTCTCTTGATGGTTGTCAGCTACTCCAAAAGAGACAAGTTGTCTCCCTTTTCTCCAAATTGCTCATGAAGTGCTATACATAGCTGATTCCAATTTGTGATAGAACCATCTCCAAGGCTCCTAAACCATTGCAATGCTTTACCCTTGAATGAAGATGCCAGTAACTTGACAGCCACTTGCATCTCATTGATTTCATGAATTACACAAAGGTTAGCAATATCTTTAACATGATCACCTGGAGTAGTCTGATTTTCTCCAGTGAAGTAGGGAATGTTCTTCAAGGCTGCAATAGGAATTGGATGTTGTGCATTGAGGGCAAGTGGGCTGCTGCCTGTGAAGTTGACATAGGGGTTGTTTTGTGCCATTCTAATTGGTCTTAAAACCCTTGTTGACTGAATGAAAGGCCTACCAGGTGGAGGAGTTGAGAGAGTTCTGTTTGGTGGAGATGGAGACCTTTGAATCCTTCTTCCTCTTTTCCTTCTTCTTGGAGATAATTGCAGGTATTCAAACAGCACTTCTTCTTCTCCAACTCTTGACCTTGTGGTGACTCTTCTCATGAGTTTTCAGGCCTACACTGCTGAAACCAGTTGATTCTTCCCCTTGGAGTCACCAGATATGCAAATAATAGCTCTTTTCAAGCAAGAAAATTGCAGCAGATGCACATCAACTTTGCTGCAATAAAAATGAGACCTCTAGTGTCCCACCGGGAGTGCCAAAACTATTAGTTGCGGGATCACAGCACCCCTGGATGCAAATCAAGGTTCTAAATGATGTCTTAGGCATCCAGTGTGATTGCACAACATGGAAACCTCTCTCCAAGTGTGGGACTTGTGAAACTAAGAGAGGAATCTCCAGATTAGAGGCTGGTTCCTCAAACTCCTCTGATTTAGATCTATATTTGCACAACTACAGAGGTTCAGATCCTAATCCTACTCTAAATTGCAAGGAGACAGGGATAGAAATGCAAAAATTGAAACTAACTAAAGATGGTGATGCACCAAAAGGAGTGGTGAATATTTTTGTCATGCAAATAGACACAAACCAAAGATTGCATCATAAAACATACACAGGCTGATAAGATATAATTTAGGATCTGAAATGAAGCAAATAATACAAAAAAAGGACTGAAACCCATTCACAAAGCTTGCATTATCATTTCCAATGTCAAAACCACTGCATTACAACCTCAGAGAGGTAGAAAACCTGTTATAATCTTTGAAGAGGTCTGATTCTTACAACAATCACTTGCTCAAGGTGAAATAAGAAGTTTACTATGCCAAAAGTGTTCCTCCTTTAGAAATGAGCCAAATCTAGCTTTTACATAGCATGGATCGAGCCCAGGAGAGAGAAAACATACAAAATGTGAGAGCCCATTCCTCCTTAACTGTGAATGCATTAAAATAGCATGGGGGACCTTACAAACCCATACCCTGTCATTTTTTACCAAATTGGAGGAGAATGCGACCCATCCTGCATTAAATTTTGTCGCTGAAAGGTCATTTCTGGCCATGGACACGTACCAGAGCTGGTTTATGAATTTTCTCTCTTGAAACTAAACCAAAATTCAGAAATTGGCCATGGAATCCTATAGATAATTTCATAATATTTCCAATGATATAAAGAACGTGCAAATCTGAGCTCTGGATCAAAAGATATGAAGGTCTGAAGTTTTAGGGCAAAATGGCCCAAAAAACGGATGTCGAGCAAAAAAATTTAAATTTTGACCTTTTTTTGCATTTTGGAAAAAAATTTCAAAAAAAAATTTCCGCACTCCACCGGTTGGATGCCACGTGTCAGGTGCTGATTCACTAGGCAATTCTCTCTCCTCTACCTTTCCGCGGGCTTTCCTTTGAAAATTTTGATCTTTTTAACTTTTGGCAAAAAAATTTACTTTCCCCCCACGCCCTGCCACCTGGGACACGTGGCATGCATTGATTGGTTGACAAGGGCGTGGGGAAGGCCTTTGCTTTTTAGCTTTTTGGCTGAAGAACTTTTGCAAAAAACTTCAAAGTTCCTCCGAGCTCCGCACTTCCCTGCTCCATTGGACACGTGTCCAATTCCTATTGGCCCGCAGGCCGACCCTTCAAACCTTGCCCTTTGAAATTTTAGACGTTTTCCCTTGTGACACGTGGCATTTCCTAATTCGTCTGTGGGCCTGCCAGCTTTTCACGTCCCTCGCGTCCTCACGGCCCGGATGTCCAAAACTGTCTGAGACACATTCCTCTGAACCGCCTGATTCAGGCTTCTTTGTCCCTGCTTGCGGTGAAGACACGTAGCAAGATTCCATTGGCTCTCGGCTCTTCCAGCTTTCCGCGTCCCACGCATCCCTTTGTCCCAACTGTCCCGGATGAAAGTTCCCTACGCCGGCCGATCCGGGTGGTTTGCGTCCTTCGCATCCTCACGGCCCAGATGTCCCAGCCTGTTCTGCACAACAGTTAGCAAAAAAAAAAATCTCCTTCGGCTAAATGGGCTTTCTGCATCCCGCGCGTCCCCATGTCCCAGTTGTCCCAGTGCTACCTGGACTAGGACTTAGCCGATTTTCATGATTTTTTCTGGCCCAAGCTTGTTTTTTGCAAATTTTTCACCCTTTTTTAGAACTTGCGACTTTTCTTCTTGGACATGAGAGTTAGAAAAAAGCCGAAGGGACCCCAGAGAACATGATTTTTTTCCTTGAATCAATCTATCTTGCTCGGGACCGAAGAATTTAATGCATGTTATCAATAATTACCCTGGGGGGTGAACTTTGGATAACACATACCAAACTTCTTCCATGGCCCCTTTTTAGGTGCAAGAGACAATGAATAATTTGGAATTTTCTTTCTAATTTCCTCCTTATGGGCAGAGATTGCTTTTAATTTTTGTTCCTTCCTTTATGGATTTTTCAACTACCCCTTCCATAGTGGTTGGGTTGTGAACATCCACTTCACCACCTATAATGGGATTTAATCCCATGATAAATTTTTATATCCTAAACTTCTCATCAATTTAATATGGAGGTAAATACTTAAAGAGTTTAGGGAACTACTCCCAGTACTATGTTACAATTAATTTTCCTTGAGATAAGTTCTAGGATTCAGTCATTTGTTGATTATAATAAAGTTGTCGCAACCATCGTTGCCTAACATAAATTTTAAATTGATCCCAAGTAATATTTGTTTCATCAATGTTTATCTCAACCTTACAATTGTCCCACCATGAAGATGCTTCATGGGAAAGATGATAAGATCCACATATTGCCTTAGTTTCCTCTGAGAAGTTCCTTATTGTAAAGTACTTCTCCATTTCACTGAGCTAATTCTCAGCTCCATCTCCTAATGTAGTGCCATCAAACTTGTATAGACTTATCCTTTTTATATCATTAGTGAGTTCAACCGTCAACCTTGCATTTTTATTTTCAGGATGATCAGGTGCATTAGCATTAGCATTGGAATTGGCTGCATTATTGTTATTAATGCCTAAATTTCCAATATTAGTGTTATCCACAAGTGGTGGCTGATTGTTATAACCAACATCTTCCTCCACCTCTTCATTTCCCATTAATTTCTATTCAAGTACATCTAAATGATCTCTTGTGTCCAACAGGGAAACAAGGATCTCATCAAGTTTTTGTGTAGTAGTTGCTTCTCCACTAGGTGGTGAGTTGTTTATAGCAATTCCTCTTGTTCTAACCATTTTTTGTTAACAAGAGAATATAATTTTTTATCAAATTAAGGACACAATAGGTCCAAGAGTTTTAACCTTCAGCTCTGATATGAAGATGTAACATTCCCATTTTAAAACTTTAGAAAAAAGGAGTTGTTTTGTATATCTAATGTTCTCTATTCTAAATAATCATAATTTAGAACACACATTCCATGCCAATAAATCTCATAACGGATAAGCATATGCACCTGTAATGACTTGGTGAAACATTTATCTCTCATTTCATGACTCGTTTTTATACCAATCTCTCATGTTAACTCATTGAATTGTATACTAGGTATACTTAGTTCTCTTACCCTTTTCCTGGGTATTAAGTGGTCTATTAAGAGGCCTATCTGAATATTTGTTACCAATATTCATCTAATATCTCACTTCTTAAACTAGGTGACGTAGGACAACACAACCAGCAAATTGCGATACTTTGGCTAAATATTTCCAACATATTGTTCATGTTACTAATTTTAGATGGCATACTCATAAAAAAAAATACATCCTTCACCCCACTCATATGTTATCTAGAATGGTCTTTACTGAATCCTATTGCTCCACTTGTTCAAGGTTTCACCCTAACCAAGGGTAGCATCATCATTTATTCTAGAGGAATACTTGTGAGGACTAAGGATACATAGACATACTCAATCAACCTAAGCCATTTGTGTGTGTCTAGCTATCCTAAGTCATTGAGTTATCGCTGACTCTAAATCATGCTTCTAACCTAATCTAGGGTTTATCCAAGTACAAGTCTGAGTTATGTAAGTCTAGATGATTCAACGCATAATGGTGTTACAACATGTCAATTGCAACACAATATCCTCGTGAAGACCCAGATCTTCACGAAGGTATTGTACTGCAGTTAGCATGTACCAACATCCATCAAAGTTATCTCATTTGGATGTACATATCCAAGAAAGAAGTTAATTACTTAATCATTTTCTATAATAATTTATAATTACACTAACCTTGCTTAATTCCAATTTAATTAACCCTTAAGGTTGCTAATAATAAATGAGTTGTTACTGTTTTAAGAAAATTAAGATTTCCGTTTTAATCATTAACTTCCTACTTAAGGATTCATTTGATTAAAACAGAAAAAACAAACAAATAATAAGGTTTACTCAACCATTACTAGTTTGATTAAGTTCCAAATCAGATTCCTTTAAGTTAGACTTCATTAAGATGAAGTCTACTTATTAAACGTTCATTTTTACCTTTCACTTATTGTATATCAATGAAGGTATTGATCAAGAGGTAGATCATATTCCTCTTTCTTGTTAAGAATTAGGGTTCATTGAAACCTCTTACATTAAAGAAGATATCATAATTAATTTGCACCTCCATTAACATCATTTGATAAACAATAGTGACTTAGTTAAATGTTCAGCTATGAATGCCAACTTGATAAGTTACATTTAATAAAGGGATAGTGTATCAAATCCCCTTTCCACCAATTTCATTTTAAGTCAAACTAAAAAGGTTCAAAATAGATATGACTATGAGAGAATAAATATAAGCTTACAAATTCCCTTATCATAATGCACAAAGAGAATGACACATCAAGTACCAGTAAACTCTCAATCTTTTCCATTCATCATAGTGAAATATACACTTAACAATTCTAATCATTTCACACATATTTCATGTCAAACAACATTATTAAACTCAATAAGAAATACAACTTTTTCCATTGCAATACGTATCAATAATGAATCATATTTCCTCATAAAAGATCTAGTATTAGGTAAAAAAATTAACTTCATAAAAGAACTTGTCTTCTTTTATCACTTATGAAGTCCATCTGCAAAAATTACTCTCACGGGTCATTTCATTGAAGTGAGCATGATAAGCACTAAGCATTAAAGTGATGTGCTTTCAACTAACTATTTCATAAAAAGAATTCTTTTAAGAAACAATTAAATCATTACAGAAAGATACATCCTTAAGAAATAACAGTCGTGAAAGGAAGAACAAAGTGATAAATCACATTAAAATTAATTAAAGGTCATGATGTAATTAAAAAAAAATTCATCCAATGATTTCATAAGGAATTAAATCAAATAAGTAGTATTCCACCCAAATTACTTTTCACATTCCTACTATAGATAGCTATGGTTCATTTCTTGATTCTTTCAATCTAAATCAAAGAAGATACTAACTCTATTAATTCACCAAAATAGAGTTATTTTAAAGAATTAATGATCCACAATAATCATCATTGACATACTTCATCAAAGAATAACTAAGGCCAAGCTCATTCAATCTATATGAAATTTTTTAGGAAGAACCATCAATATCCTAAAATAATATTTTCCTATTTAAGATACAAATTCCAAATTCAAAGCCAACTCTAGCCTAAGTTCTATGTTTAGCATCAATAGATTTGGTAAATTATAAATTCCATTTAATAACACCTAAAAGTAGTCACACATCAAAATCATTACATCCCTATCAAAGCATTACGATATATCCTCCAACTATCCATTATGCCCTTTTCTTCATTTAATACCACCGAACAAGTCGACTCCCAAAAAAGGGTAATATTAACAAGATAATGAACAAAAACAGAGAGAACAACTAATACTTCCTTTAGAGTTCGAAGAGAACAATATTGCATTCCTCAACTCATAAAATAGAGAGAAGGAAGTCAACAAAAAGGATGAGATAGGATCTCATAATTATTTCCTAATATAAGAAATACAAATCTGAAATAAAGAACTGAGACAAATCAAATCAAGAGTTCATTCAACTCTAGTAATCATTGAAAAACACACAACTACTTGATACAGAAAAGAGATATACGACTGCAATCATGAAGATCAAAAAACTGAATATATTGTTCCCTCAACCTATAAACAAGAACCGATACAGTAGTGTTAAAGCTACTACTAAAGGACTAATACAAATGATTTCAGTTTGCAACAAAACTTGAAGCAATCAACAGAAGATGAGCATTCAACTTCTCTTAACGTTAATAGCATCAAACTACCCATTTATCTAATTTTTCTGAGTATTATTAATTAATGTAATCATAAGTGATCACAATTTTATTTCAAATATCAACGCAAATAAAGCTTAATCATCCTTTGATGGTAAATGTAGAAAAAGTAAACAAGATTTACAGTCAAGCTATCCCATATTCCCAACTTTAAAACAATAAAAGGAATATTCTACAGGGTAAGGAAGGTAAGAACCCCAACCCAAAATTGAACACATAGAAGAACAACAAACGTGACATGTTCCCAAGTTAGGTGCTCAAAGTCAAGCTCAAAAGGAGAAGAGAAGAACAAAACTAGTATAGCCATTTACCGAGGACATACAAGAATGAGCTAATCCAAAGTTAAACAAAGCTACCTCATTCCTACACCATCACCTAAACATAAAACTCGAATGACAAGAACTAGTACTCAACAAGTTGAACCAATAAGGTAACTACCGAAGCCTGAAATTTCTCTTGGAAAAGATGCATAAACAAAACTCAATAAGCCATTTTAAAATCATGATAGCTGATTAAATTTCAGCCCTATCATCAAGAAATTTATATCAAGGGGATTTGTTTGGATCCCAAAATCATTTAAGTTATTAGTAATCATCTTATAACATACAGGTGTGAGAAACAAAAATGAAGTCATATAAGTTCAAGTAGAAGCTAAACATGTTTTAGCACATATCAAGCAAGGGAGAACAAAACCAAACATAATCATTTCTTAGCAGTCCAATAGAGTTCTCAAATTAAAAACGTCCTACGTCAACAGAAGTATAACATATTTACTATTGTTTTGCTAACAAGAATGAATCCTAACACTGAATCCATCTTTTCCATGCTAGTATAGCTCAACCAGACATAACAAGATTCAATACTACCTTGTGCTCAACAGAAGTAAGACATGTTACATCTATTTTCCAACCAAAAACGAATCCTAAAAATGAATTAGACTATCTACTTAAGCATAGTTCAAATAGTCATAACAATATTTGAAACATTTCGATCTCAACAGAAGTGAAACACATTTCATACCTTCACCCAAAAAAGAAACAAAACCAACTCTTATCATCATCAAAAACTGAATTCCCTCTATTCTATTTTTGCACGGTCAACAGAAGTTCACCATAAATTTGTCAACATTCCAGTTCAAACAATTGTTAAACCAACATTCACTCATATTTCTAACAAGGAACAAACCCAGATCTTATTTCCTCAAACAACAAATTTAAGTAGAAGAATAGAGTGAAAAAATACAAGCATGAAGCAAAATAAACATCACATAAAACTCATTGTTCTCCAAGAGAAGAGTTGTTTTAATGAAAACACCTAGTAAAAAGCATAAAAATTAATGGGTAGTGCATATCATGCCTAATAGAGCTTACTATGGAATTATAGAAGATTTCCAGTCGAGATCCCACAATCTTGTCTTTTTCCAAGTGTCTTCAACAACTCCAATTTTCCTACTTCCTCTTATAATTCCACAAGATCCAAAAATATCTCAAGAATGCTAATAATATCGAAGGATTGAAAATAGAACTGCTGGTTCGAAGAACCAAAACCTCCATGCAAAGAAAAAATAAAAAAGAACAAATGATCAAACAATCCTTCCAAAATCTGTCATGCATATCTCTTAGGCAGTTTATTCACCACAATCAAGATCAATAAATACAAGGGCAGACAATGTTTCCCTCCTATTTCTCCATGCCACCACCATCCAAATTTGGTGAACTCCATTTCAAAATTTTCATGTATTTTAAATTTAGTGATGATGCCAACTAGACATCCCCTTAATTCCCCATGCCTCCACCAAAACTAGTAGTTCAAGGGTTTTTAATACCAAATTCAAATCTCATTAATGCCTTGAAAACTAATGCCACCTCCCTTTCCACTTACCAAGTAGTCCATAGGTACACCTTAGCTTAATATTAGTTTAGGCTAGATTAACATTAGGTTAGAATTTAACCTTAGGTTATTTCCAACCTCCACAACAATAACCATACCAACTTAGGTTAGGGTGTCACCATAGTAGTTTAATAATAGGTCCTAGGTAGGTCGTAACTACCTTAGGTTATAATCCAAATAAGATAGAACATTACAACTAGATTAAGGTATTAACCTTAATAGCATAGTAATAGGTCTTTCGTCCTATTACACTATTCATTGTTATAAATATTTAACAAGAAGGCTCAGGCTAGCCAACTAAAACATGATGCAAAGTAAGGACACCCAAAACCGGGTCCTTTAAATTTATAAACAAAACACAACTCAGTCCCTCTTCACCTTCCATTTCAAAATGCCAAGTAAACCAGACGAGTCAGGTAAGGAGAACTAAAGCATAGCTTAGATCAATGGAATTGATCCAAGGTCTTGTTATCAACATAAAATGAGTTAAGACAACAACAATACAAGTTAATAATTCTTTTTAAAAATAAATTAAAGTTGTATAAAAAGATGAATGGTTCCATTTTCAAGTAAGTAGAAATCACAACAAAGTGAATCTCTTCACAACAATAATTTATCCATTGCAAACATGATTTCCAAAAGTCATAAGAGTACACCTTCTTAAGACAAATCACATGTCAACGTTTGCAATTTCAAGAGGAAATGTAATCAAAGTAATAGTTTTGTCAAAGATGCTATAGTTGATACTTGTTTTCTCAAACTCGAGAATATGGAACTTTGCGAGGAAAGGGTTCTTCAATGCTATATAGTCTACCACTGTCTGATGGGGGTCATACTTCCTATACCAACTATGTGTGCACCCTTGCAACGTAGTTACAAACTAGCTTTCCTTCTACTCTGGGTTAGTGATCCCCTTCACACGCCATAGTAATTCACACTTGTGCATGTGTTCTGTAACATCCTCTCTACCTTGGTAATATAGAAAGTGTAAGGACATCTAAAAGAACACATGAGGAGGTGGCTGAGGCCCCTTTCCTCCTGATCTAGATCCTTGGTTCCCTCTCGCATTTCCTCCTCCACCAGATCTGTTAGATCCACCAGGTCCTGTGCCTCCAGATCCACCAGTTCCACCTCCAAATCCTCCTGTAGCTAGAAATGGGCCTGAAGTGGTCACACCTAGTGTCCCCAACATTTCTCTTAACTGCATGCCAATGGTCTATGAGATTTATCCACTTCTATAAGTTTATCCCATGCCACTCCCAGATGCATTACCCAAACCTTACATACTTGCACTTTGCCCAAAAATTCCTCTAAACACCAGAATGGTATGTGCAGCCATGGATGTTCCAAACAAAAAATTATATCTCCTAGGTTCCGATCAGTCACTTACACTAATACCAACTGGGTTATCAATACTTCTCCCTTGATTTGGAAAACTAAGCACCGAGGGTTAGTCCTCAGGTGGGTTCAGAAGCGCATCGACGGATCTTCTTTCTCCATGTGATGAACTCTCATCAAAAGTTAAAGGGGCCTCTCTCCCACACTTTCCAAGATGGGGTAGCACAGAATTCTTAGGCTACATGTCCTTCACATGAACTTCAACACCCTCTTGCAACGTCTATCTTCGTAGATCCATCAAACTTACAACCTTGTGTTATCTATTCATCTCCCTTTCATGAGCTTCACTATACTTGAGTCATCTCTCCTCCCTTTCCTTTTCAGTTGTAATGTATGTCATCTTCCTCCACCCTAGCTTCATCACCTAACACTTAGAGTATCTTAGCTAGACATGGGGAATGCTTCTAAACTCAAAGTAATGACCAAAATATTCATAGCCAGAGGAATAACACTCAAAAATGATCCTCTAGGCTCCCTCAGAAATTTAAAATCAGCAACTTCTGGAAAATAATATGTCAAAATGACATATTCTAAAGTGTAACTACTCAGCACTCCCTTCCACTAGTGATCAATAGCATGCATCCAAGTCAGATCTGCATCTTACATCCTCTGATAGTCATATTGGATCCACACGCACGATTTATAATACCAACTTGATCTGGATGCCTATGCTGAAATCCATTCATATAGCTCTACTGGGAAGCAACAAAAGAATGTATTATGTAGCTCATGATATAGGTTTTCTTCTACCCATCCACACGCATTGAACTTAGGTATAGTGTTGAATCTTTGATAAAAATCATCCTCCCTGCTCTTGAACCATGTTTCAACACTTTATAAAATCAAGCGCTTTATCATCACACATCACAAGGACAAAGGTGCATGTCATTTGTCACAACTTTTAAAATAGTTCCTGGCAATAGAACCAATATGTAGTCATTTTTATGCCCTTTCAAACAACAAGGAAATCCCATGCATGCCGACCTATCACCCAGTGGGCACTAGGTGCTCACCTGAGGCATGTGTGGGTGCTGAGCCCCTCCTTTATGTGAGTTATGTCAGAATGAATTATTTATGACATAAGCTTAAGTGAAGAGAATGGAAATGAACCATACATTCATATTAGATCTCAGAATGTGCTTCTAGACCAATGTATTTATTCAAATAAGAAAATTATTATAGAACATAGATCTGAATCAAAACAGAAAGGAAATGCACAGGGGTTTATACCCACTCATATGAAATATATATAAAACTGATCCATACAGATATAAGTAAAATTAGAACCGAATATATCCATATTAAATATGTTTGGTAATCACATAACATTCATTGAGGCTATCACATATCCATATAATAGTGCAGACTAATGTCATGCATCAAAACTGGACATAAGCCCCTCTTAGTAAAAAGAAAAGTATTCAGACCCATCCCCTTGATACATCATACTCCTACGGATCCTCTAAACCCAACCCATATAAATCCTATAGTATTTCTACATAGCTTCACCTCTCTTCAACTCTTGGTGTTTGTATATATCTTTTCTATCACGAGCTTGTATTTATAGCCTCAAAAAGCACTGTCATTCCTTTTTAAAGTTGTAGATTAGGTACCAAGTGTCCAAGTGTTCCTCTATGGGATCATGCTCCCATAAATGAAAGCTCTCCATTCTTTACCATGATGACCTTCTGGAATCTTCTATCACAAGGTATATTCCTTTTGTGGGCACCAAGTTGCCAGGCTGGCACTTTATCCACTCCGCATGTGTAGTCAGGTAATGCTTTGCTCATATTCTGCCTGATATGCCAAATATGGCTAAGTCCTACAAAAATTTCTCTTCCTTGTGGAAACGTGCCATCAGTTCTATTAAACCCTCCTAAAACTCTATCCTACGTGCTTTTTCCTTGCACACCCTTCTTCAAATAGGCCTTGCGTACCCACTCACCTTCTTGTATTTAGCCAATATTTTAGGTGCCTAACAATATTTCATGTTGTAACTACACCACAACAACATGCTGAGGCCACAATGGAATCAAATCTAACTATGCAACCTCATCCTGAGGGGATTCTAATGCAAGTAACATAGGCATAATTTATAGATGTTACAGTTGCCACAGGATATTGAAATGCCACAGGATATTGAAATGCCACAGGATATTGAAATAGATGCAAGAATCTCATAAGTTCACATTCCCATGATAGAAGTTTCGCCTCAAGAATTTGGTGAGATTATTCCTGTTCTTGGTAAAACGATGAGTGAAAGTTCAATGCAAATAGAAAATAAAGATAGGGATCAACAACCCATCACGATTGAGATAAAAAAGATCAATCTAAACCTATGGAAGGAATTGAAAGCCAAGATGGTCTTGTAGAAAAAAGTGCTCAGAAGGAATCTATTCTTGTAATTTCAAAAGGTATATCAATACCTTAATCTTCTTCTAAGGACCTTACAATTGTACCTGATGCATTCTAGAATTTACCATTAAAATCCCAATGGCGTTGGCACATCACTCAGCCTAGACTAAGCACTCACCCAAAGTGTGTAAAGGTATCAGACCCCTCTTTTAGGGTTGCTGTTGTAGGATGTAAGCAAGATGAAGACTTAATGCATTCAGATTCATAATTAATATCTCATTCTATAGTGCATGGTCAAATCTAGATCTAAAGAATAACAAACTTCAATGCTAACTAGGTGATTGAAATAAAGTATGTTAAGAATTGAGAATTATATTTAGAATTGACACTCTGATTCAGCCAATACACTCCATTATATTAAACACAAAATCTCATTACAAAAGATAACACCATAGTTTATGTGTGCATTAGATTTGGTAGCATAACCTCACAATAATTCAGTTCTCATCCCTCTCCTATATTACACAATTCATTACATATTTATAAGGGTGGGGAATTTCCCTTCACCTCTTATCTAATCCCAAAATAGGTTGCATGATAAGAATATCCATGTTCCTTTACAATTACATCCACACATACAAGTGCACTAACAATAGATATCTCCTAGTTAACTACCACTCACAAGTCTATCTTTAGCCCCCACCCATGGAAAGCGCTCCATAGTCGCTCTTCCAAAAATTGTTGATGCATGTTGCACTAGTATTTTCCCGTTTGTGTGCTTCGAATTCCATTTTCATAAAATAGATCATAATCGTGAAAATAGCTAAGTCTTGAATCTATCTTTGTCCTCTACATGTGATTCCTTCTTGATCCTCCCACACCTTTGAACACTATTTATTCTTCTGCGTGAATATTATATATGCCTTCTACTAAGTGTTATACATTTTCTACTCAATATTACCCCACACTAACTATATTTATGCCCTAGAAATGGTTACCTCTTGAATGTAAATGGAAAATAGTAAAGAGGTTTCTATACAAAAGAATGATTTACTCAGTAGTATCCTCTGCTTCAACCGAAAGAATCAATTCTGGATACTCTTCCTTTATCTCTGCCTCTAATGTATGCCACTCATTTAGTGCAGCCTCTACTTTTTTTGGAATATCTACCACAATAGACTCCAACTCATCTTGGGAAATTTCTCCCTTTTCATTATGCAAAACCAGAACAATATTGGAAATTACAGACATTCTTCCTTCTAGTAGATCCATCTTCTACGCTATAATATTCCCCAACTCATCTAACCTTTCATTATGGGGTTCTTACAATGTTGCAAGGACCTCATGTTTGTTTTTCACCAATGTCAACCTCTCAACGTGACCAAGTGTCTTATCCTTCATCTTTTTTAGGACTTCATTATCCTCCACCATGGTCCTTATCCTGATGATCACCTCTGGAGCTGTGTAAATATTTAATGCCTGGTCTGCTTTCCTCAGATCCTCCTATAAGATTTGGAGCAATATCTCATAAGATGCAATCTACCTCATCACTGAATCCTTTTCTCTCTCTTCTTCCTTCTTAGGATTTTTTTGCTTCCTGCATGCACATAGGTTCATCCTAAAGCACCAAATCCACCAAGGTATGTACATAATGCATTGGCAAAGGAAATTTATCGGGTACCTTGGACTCTAAATGTGGTCTTGCTTTCAAGACATGGTCTCTAATTTCCTCTGCCATGCTGATGAAAGCAATGTTCTTCTTCTGCTCTAAGTCTTCTTGTTGTAGGTGTGATATCTCTACATCTTTGGCCTTGATCTCTTCTTTTAGTGCCCTAATAGTTTTAGCTTTATCCACATTCCTCCTTGCCACCTCTATTGATACCTTCACCAAGGCATTACTTACTTGTTCATCTGACATAACAATAGGATTTACTGTTATGTGTCTGTCCTGAGGTGTCTTGTTCAATATTCTTGATACACAAAAATATTCACATACATTGAAGTCTACTTCATCCATATGTGTCTGTATTAACCAAGATAAATGTTTCCTTGTGTGCATGGTGGCCATGTCCTCATCCATCAACTCCCAACCATACAATTCCTTAAGGCCCACCATGCTTTGGAAATGGGCGCAAACAATTTTACCCATTTCTTCAGTGTATCCCATGACCAGTGTGTTATATTCCTTAGTTTTCCTCTTCAAGCTTGACCCCTTAGAAACTTGAGCACCAAGATTTGGAGCTTGTTCTACTATGACTTGAGAAGTCTCTTGCATTTTCCCATCTACCTCCTTTACTCCTTCATTTTTCATTTCTTCATCCTTTGGCCCTTCTACGTACTCTGGTGGTGTAGGAGATTCGGACGCGCTCTCCTTAGACTCTCCCACCTCCTCATCCAACTAAAACTTTCTCTTTCTTTCCTTAGTTATATCCTTTTGTGGAGAGATTTGTGGTGATCTATGCATTGACTATGGTGTAGCACCTAATGTTCTAGTTCTTCTAAATACCCTTTTAAAATGATGCTCTCCTTATACTGCATCCATGTCCTTATCATCTCCTTCTTACTCCTAGGGTGGTGTAGTCACGCGCTTAGTTCCTAACTTGTCTGTAGGTTGCCTTTATCATCTGTGCTCCAGGTTACCACTATCTTCTCATTCATCTTCCTCTTCATCCACCACTATAGTATCTGTAGGCTATGGAGTTGGCACATTCTCGACTCTATGCTTACCCTTAGGCAGCCCTGGAAGCGCGAACTCATTTTCCACATATTTGTTGTTCTCCATCTTGGGATTGATGTTGAGAATAAACAAACATTTCTCCAATGTCTCTAAATTCCAAGCTTATCGACTTAGTGTTTATTACATCTTAGATAAGCCTCTCAATGTAGGCAGTCCATCTTGGAAATACATATGTTTTTTTTAGAGTGTGATAATCATAATCTACCTTATCTACGATGAAGCTTAGGCGGTGTGCATCAGTGAAGCAATGAATTAATGCTTGGTAACTCCTTAGGTATATGACACTTCTCTTCAAACTCCACGAAGACCCTATCATACCACATCTCTACCCTCTGCTTAAATAGCCCACCCATAGTCCCTTGTCATTAGTATTTATCAAATCTTTCTGCCAGAGATTTATTTTCCGTGGGGTACTACCAAATATTTTCCTTTGGCCCATCAGGCAGTTCAATCTCCATAAAAACCAAAGACAATAAAATAACGCCAAAATTAATTCTATCACTTATATTCACTTCTTCAACGATTGTATTTTCTATGTGATCCGCAATATTATAGATCACTCCTTGAGACATTTTCCTTACAATGTGCAACCACATTGTATTCACCTATGACCACCTTTCTTGGTCATTCAGCTTTGTTACTAGATGTGCAGCTACCTGTACCACTGGGTACTTCTTCAACTTATCAATGTCCATGCCACATGGACCCTTGGTATATCCTAGCTCCTTCCTTTTCTCCAGGATCACTACTTTATCTGTTAAGTCACTCTCTAGATCTGCTTCTAAGGCCCTTAATCCTATCACTGTTGAAATTAAGGTAGCTGTGATTCTAACCCTTTGTCTAACAAAGTAGAAGAATTCATCGTGGACTCTACTCATAAGCCATCAATAAAATGGTTCATACTTTCCAAAGTATGGAAGTTCATATAGCTGGTAGACACCGTAATCTTCTTTCAGTAGCTTCTGTCCTCAGCATCATTATATATTGGCATGCCATCTCAGTTTTGCTGCTTCGTTTGATTTTCAAGCTGAGCAAGGTCATCTATTTTCTTCTTAGTTATTCATTGGTGCAATAGTTGATCATATTCACTTATCTTACATTTGTCGGATGTGGGTCTCCCATTCCTGGCCCACAATAATTTCCTCTAGGCTATTACATTTATGGAAAAATTACTTTATCGGGCCATCTCTTCTTCTTCCTCCACCACCACCTTCTTTCTTCTCCTTTTACCCCTAGTGCAGGTGCTTTCTTCTTTAGTGCCATTCTTCTTTGTAGGTCTCTTATTTCTATAGACCAGTTGCTATGTGTTTTGATTAGTTTGGTTCAAACCCTAACTTGAATCTCCATGCCTGTAATCACAAAATACAAGCACCCTAGCTCCTTTGTTCCATGTACTCTACTTCATTCAAACCCTTTTCCTATGGGGACATCAAGCTTCTTCTAATACACATAGATCTATCTCTCCTCATGTGCCTAGTTCACACTCTTCACACCTTAACATGATTTTCTTGGCTCATTTACACTTAGCTCTTTTCAAATTCTCACAATCTCAATGGTAAGAATGAATCACATCCCATCCTTATATAGATTTTTAAAAATTTAGTGCATTTATTGCTCCTTCACCTACCATAATTCTCTCATTAATCAGCCATTTTCGTTCTTTTTGTACGTTACATATTCGTGCCCAAGCTATAACCTTCTAGCAGGCCTTCCTACCTTCTAGCCATGGACTTCTCTTCAATACACCTCCATACCCCCAAGTACCTCGCCACTGCACCTTCCCTTCGTAGTTCCCATGGCCCCTGCTTACCTCGCGTTATACTTGTTTCTTCATTCATTTCCACTTATGGTCCATGTTTCTAGAAGAAATCTCTTTTTTAACAATTCTCCAACTTGAATAACATCCATAAAAGTTTGTTCCTTTCACGTGTACTTATTTTCAACAATCTTGTACCTGAATATCAATAACCACACCACATTAATGGTATGTGGAATCCTCTGTGCATAAAAAATTCTTTAAATAATAAATTATCTTCTGGCATGCAAACACACATATTATACAAAAACATGAACTAAATCAAGAAAGCATAGCGACAAAGAAGGAAATACATTAATGAAATAAAAAATTGAAAACCTAATCTAAATGGCAACACTGCCTTATTACAAACACCAAGAAGACTTATTTATAGTAGGGCTTCAACCTAATTCCGTTGAAGTAACCAGGTAGTAGTTTTCCATTAATCTCCTTTAATTGACAAGCACCTGTTTCAAGTATATGAGTGATAACATACGACCCCAGCTAATGTACTTTGAGTTTTCCTAGATGGCGCAAAAACTTAGAATAATAGACAAGCACCATTTGTCCTATCTCTAGCTTTTTATCCCTGATGTGCCTATCATTCCATGCTTTCTTCCTGTCCTTTTCTTATTTTTGACTCTAACATGCTATTGATCATCACTCATCCATCTTGATTAAATTTTCAATCCATTCTTTTAATGTTTGATCATCAACTAGACCTCTAGTGTGTGTAATACACAAAGAAGGTAACATGAATTTCATAGGAAGAATTGCTTCTGCATTAAACACTAAATAAAATGGTGTGGTTGTGTTCAACCTTTTATATGTTGTTCGATATGCCCAAAGCACTGTAGACACTTTATCATCTAAATCCTTTCTTCCAACATCACATTTTTTTTCAATGTCTAGCTCAAAATTTTATTGAAATCCGTAGAAGTCTCATTGGCCTGAGGATGATATGGTGCAGTCTTATGGTGTGTAATCATGAATACATATGATAAAATTCTAATTGTCTCGTTTAAAAAATCTTTTCCCTTATCACTGGTCAAACTAAAAGGACATCCATACCTTGTAATAATATTTTACCATAGAAACCTAGTACAATCTTTTGTAGGCATTGCTTCTACCACCTTGTCAGATAGTCTGTGCAAGTAATGATATAGCACAATCCATTCCTACACGCAGCTAGTGAAATAGGACCCACAAAATTGATAACCCATTTCTAAAATGGTTATGCACTAGTAATAGGTCATAAAGGCATTTCATATCATTAACCTAGTTTCCCAAGATGCTGACAGTGATCACAAACCTTGTAATAATCTTTACAATATCTAGACACGATCTCCCACCATAATCTAGCGAGTAGATTCTTGTGATCAATGGCATCCCCTGTAATAGCACCATGAGCATCCTCTATGATATCTATGCACTCATGTTCCAGTACACAACAACGTAATAATTCATCCCATCTTAACTTGTACAGGTCATCGCTAATCAACATATAGGGTGTCATGCATGTAACAAGTTGTTTCTTCTCTAAGGATTTCATTCATTCTGGTGCCATACCTATTCGTACAAAGACAACAATGTCTTCTAATTCTGATGGTGCTCATTCTAACCTATATAACTATGTATCAAACATGGTATCTTCAATTTCCTGTGCTTCCTCTCCTGACTGTATTCTAGATAAATGATCTAGTCTAGTATTACATTTCCCTTGTTTTACCACAACCGTGAAATCAAATTCTTGAAATAAGAGTACCCATCTACATATTTGTCCCTTAAAAATGGGCTTATTTACCAAATACCTCAATGCCATGTGATATGTGTAAAAGACAAATGGTTTAGCTAGCAGTTATTGTCTGAATTTATGTAGCGTATAGATCATTGACAAAGCTTCACATTTTGTAGTTGTATAATTCTGCTCTACAAGAGTCAAATTTCTACTAGCAAAAAAAATAGGATGATCTATAATACCTTCTCCTGAATGAGCCAACACCACACCAATGGCCATGCCAGGGGCATCCACATGTGCATGAAATGGTTTGTCCCAAGACGGAAAGCACAAAATAAGTGCGGTAGTAATTTTCTCCTTCAATGTCTCGAATGGGCATTATTGCGGTTCTCCCCAGTAGAACATACCTTTTCCTTTCAGTAAATCCTCCAAAGATGTGGAAACCCTAGTATACCCCTTTATGAATTTCCTATAATGCCCCATGTGACCCAAGAATCCATGCACCTCACTTTGACTAGTAGGCTCTTTCAGGATGATAATGACTACAACCTTAGCTGGATCAACCAACAAACCTTCCTTACATATTATGTGTCCTAACAATATTCCAAATGGTGTAGCAAATATGCACTTTTTGATGTTCAAAGAGATACTCAACTATCTACATCTTTAAAACATTAAGCGTAGATTATCACAATGATCCTTAATCAGTCCATACACCATCCAATCGTCTAAATAAACCTGCAAGAAGTTGTGAATAAAATATTCGAATGCCTGAACAACTATGCATGAAAATACAACAAGCATGTTTTTTCAGCCCAAAAGGCATCACAATATAGGAAAATATGCCCCATCCAATAGTCTTTTCCTGATCCTCCTAGGAAATCCTAACCTGATGATACCTAGAGAACCCATTTGTAAATGAATAGATTTCATGCCCTATAACACCTTCTAGTAATTCCTCAGTGAATGGTGTAGGAAAGGGATCAGTTACACACTCAGCATTTAGGTCCTTGTAGTCCACACAAATCCTAATCTGACCATCCTTCTTGATACTGATCACCATTGGACCAACCCATTTTGACTCATCCAGGGGCTTGATGATTCCGAATTTCAACATTTTGTCAATCTCTTCCTTGACCTTTTTCATGCAAGTTTAGGTTCATCTCGTAGGGTCTCTTTCTGACCGGGTGTTCACCCTCTTTACGATTTATCTTAATCTCTCCTAATGATTCATGCACGCCTTTAAGTTCATGGTACCCCTGAGGGAATAAGTCTTGATAATCTCTTAGTAACTCAATGAGTTTTTCCACTTCAGAGTATGACTAGTAGTCTCTAATTATGGCCTCCTTAAGCTCAACATCTAATCAAATATTCACTTTCTTTGTCTTCATAGGTTCATGATAGGCACGCGTGATCTTATCTACACTATCCAACACCTCACACCTACCTATTGAATGGTCTAGATCTAGATTTTCTACTTCTTCATCATCCACTAAATAGACCATTTTTCCTTTTTCTTGCTCAAGGAAAGCACGTTTAAGTAGTGTGGAACTATTCTTTGTTTCTTCAACAAAATGCACTCTTGAGTCTCCTTTATCAAATAACTCCTGAATGATTCTTCAGCCTTGTCACTATCCCCCATAGTTAAGCACCTCATAACATTTAATGCTTCTTCTACCAGAGGTTTGGTAGAGAAGAATTCAAATATCTGGGTCATTCCTGTAATTAAATCCTGCTAATTTCCAGTCTCTCTATGGAGTTCTACATATAGATACCAAGCACACATGTAGCCTTGTAAAGTGGAATAAAACTTGTGAACCCAAAGCAAAGATGGTAAAGCTTGTTACCTCTCTATCTAGAGTCTCTCACACTACTAAACGTGGTGATGAACATGTTGATTACCATGGTAAGTGCATATTTGAGTAGGTGCATTGCTTCTGAAGAACCTAATAGCAAGAGAAATCCTAATTTCATTCCATCGTACAAGGTTATCCTTGTGAACTACCCACCAGCACACTGTTGTTCTGTGTAGGGTATATGCTAGCATATTCTATCTCTCTAACTAGTCTATCCACTAGTCCTCCATGGCACGCAGGAACACCATAGGGTCTCCTTCTCCAGTATAATGAGGTACCGATTTTTTACCTATTCTCCTAAAACAACATGGTCTATTGTCCTTGGTAAATATGTTCTTTACTTCATGCCCTACCAACTCATAAGTTCTATGAGCCCAATTATCACAAGCAATACTTGTAGTATCACTAATAGACTATGCATCCTCCCACTGAAGGATTCCTTCTATAGATGGCTCATAAACCTTTGCATCCTAGATGAAACATACATAAATCCTATTCAAGTCTTCCTCGCTCAAGGGCTCAACATAGGGCATAAATTTTCCATCTATTAAAGGGATAATAAATATTTCCTCCTTATTTTCAAAGCTGATATAACCCTTGTTGAATTGAAGATTGGTATTATTTTCATAGCACCAAGGATGCCCTAATAGAGCTGGGAAACTATCTTCCTCTTTCAGCGCTAAGACCTCAAAATATCCAGTGAACTTGGATCCTTATATGGTAATGGATGCATCTTTTAAAAGTCTAACTAACCATGAATAATACATTAGAGGACAGTTGCTATTGAGGTATCCCCATTTGTACCCATACATCTAAGGTAAGAACATTGACTTCCATGCTTGTATCAATCAATATATTACTCAAAAGCCACCCATCGACAACAATATTTAGATTGATTTCCTTGTCATAATCTAGGCTATGAGGGGGAAGATTCACATGAAATATCAATCATCCAATCTCAATACTTGCACGTGGAGTGTTTCCCTTTAACCAATTCCCTACTAGTGGAATGATGTTCTCCTGGTGCAATATTTTTCACACTTATTTCAAGTCATCCACCTCATATTGAACCATCTTTGATGCTTTATTTTGCTCCATCTTCCATGATTTCTCCTTTAAATATTGAATTTCACCCTTGAAGATTTCTGAGTACCTCCATAGTTTCTTGATAAACCTCCATCTGATGGGTATAATTTTGGGTACTGTGCATGTAGAACCTCCTCCTTATTGATGGTAGGTGTATGCTACAATGTCTCTTTAGCACATACCACTTTAGAGTGGGTAGTGATCCTTACCTGCAATGCCTTGGATTCTAGTTCCAACTCGGGCATCCATTGATTTTCCATAGTGTGTTATATCCTAACCATCCCTGTGCCTTTGTTTTATTGTTTATGCTTCTTATTAGGATTCTCATACAAGTCTGAGAATTCCTCATAACTATGATCATTTAAACAGAAAGAACATGTAATATTCTAAGGACATTCACACCTATAGTGGTCAAGAGATCCACATGTATAACATATTCCATAAGGGAACTTGCCTCTTTGATCACCACAGCCTTGTCCTCTGAATCCACCATGGTATCCTTGGCCTCTGCCATGACTACCTTAAAAACACCCTTCATTACGATCATAGCGCGCTTGATTGTGATCCCTATCTTGATGCTCGTTCTAGCCTTTAGAGTTATCTAAAACTCTTTTCTGTCATACACCATTATATATAGCCTCGTAGATCTGACTAATCAATTGACATTCTTCCATTTCATGAGTTTCAGACCAATAAATTTCACAGTAGGAAGAGATGTTCTTCCTTATTGCGCATTGTAGTAATTGGAAGCGACTAACATCATGGTTTAAATGGCATATCTCATAGTCTAACAACAAGGAGCATACTGATCTACGGGGACAACTATCCTTTGTGTGACCTTCCACTTCATAATATGTGCACCAAATCCTTGTGTGCGTCTCATGTGTTGAATTTTGTGATAGCTTTTCCAACTTCTTTGCCATAGTTGTCATATGTGCTTCTAAAAATGGGCTCACCCTAGTGTCTATACTTCCAACTGCCTCAACGCATAAGTCTTCTTCAAGTGCTTTGCACAGATTAGTGTATGTCTTATGTGATAGCATCCTTCTAAAACGCATAATACGACATCCAACAAACTATTGCACATGTTGGGTCGTATAAATATCATAAGAAACATTAGATAACAATGTTTTGAAATGAGCATCATACTCTCTAGCACTCTCAGTGGTTCCTTGCTTAGTATCCTTAAGCGCGCTTATACTCTTCTACTCAAACTCATGGATGTGAAACTCTTTAAGGAAAGCATATTTTAAAGCTGCATAGTCTATGCAAGTCTCATCAGCGTAAAAACATTTGTACTAATTATGTGCATGCCCTTTTACAGTAGTATAAAATTAACTTTCCCTACACTCAGAATTCATAATTCCTTTGGCACGTCACAATATTCCACACATGTGCACATGTTTAGTAGCATATTCTATGCCCTTATACTCTAGAAGACAAAGATACATCTCTATGTAAATATTATGGGGTTGGTACAGACCTTGCCCACCTGATCCAGAACCTCCTGTGTTTCCTCTGCCTCAAGAACTACCAGATCCACTAGAATTAGAGCCACCTGTACCTCCTGATCCTGAACTTGTAGCTAGAGTTAGATAAGAAAATGTACTCCCTTGTGTCCCAATAGTAGTATTGAATTGCACCCCTACGGTTTGTGAAGTGTTACTACTCCCAGAAGAGAGTATAAAATTCTATGCACCTGAATTATGTGTCGATGATACACCTGAAAAGGTACTCCCATAAAAAAAAAATGTTTACACTACCATTGATGTGCTTTTTATATGACTCATTCCTTCTCTCCCACTATATGAATTATCCTGCTGACTATTTTTTGTACTAGATACTAGACGACCAAGTGCAAGGGAAATTTTTTTAGGTGGATTTAGATGCATGCCTACGGCCCAAGTCGTTTCTACTTGTGCACTTTTGTGTGAGGTCGAGGAGGGTTCCCTGTCATGCTTTCCCAAATGGGGGAGTTCCTAATGCTCGGGTTCTACATCTTCTGTATGAACTTCAAATCCTTCATGAACTATATCTCTCCACAATGCCATTCTCTCTGCAACATCCCACTGCTTCTCTATCTCCCTGTCACATGCCTCATTATACTTAAGCCTCCTTTCTTATCTCTTCCTCTCTACCACTAGCTCTTCCATCTTTCACCAAACCTTCTCCTACCCCCATGCATGGTGGGGTTTAGTTAGCCATTAGTTTTCTCTCCAAGTTCAAGGTTACCGTAAAATTTTTGATCGCGAGTGGAATGTCTTGTAGGTAAGTTCCCCTGGGATATCATAAAAATTGAAATTTAGACACCTCTAGGCATGAATAAGTGGACATTGAGTACTCTAAGATATACCTATTCAAAACACCATGGAACCACATATCCATAGCGTGAGTCTAAATCAGATCAGCATCATAAAGGTCTAAAATTCCTCCTACGTCCAGACAAGTGTGTGTTAACTCCAATTCCATGTAGATGCATAAGCAACCAACCACTTGTACAGTTCTACCAGAAAGATAGCAAAGAAGCTCTCGTAAAAACAGTCATACATATTTTACTCCACCCACATGTATGCCTCAAACTCAAATCTTGTGATGAACCTCTGTGTGTATTCCTCTTCTAGGTCATGTATCCACTCCTCAACACCTGCTAGGGTCAATCAATATGTCTTCATCGTGAACCATCCTGAAAAAAACTGAAAAAATAGGTCTTGATAATAGAACCAATGATGCAGTCTAGAATTTACTAGTAAAATCTCAAGCGCGCTAGCACATCACTCAGCCTAGACTGATCGCTCACCCAAAGCACACAAAGGTATCAAGATCCTCTTTATGGTTGTTGTTGTAGGATGTTAGAAGATGAAGACTTAATGCATTCAGATTCATAATTAATATTTCATTCTATAATGCATGTTTAGATCTAGATCTAAAGAATAATAGACTTAAATGATAACCATGATGAAATCAAGCATGCAAGAACCAATTAAATTTAAAATTGGCACTTTGATTCAGCCAATACACTCCATTATATTAAACACATAAGCTCATTACAATAGATAATACCATAGTTTATGCATGCATCAGATTTGGCAGCATAACCTCACAATAATTCAGTTCTCATCCCTCTTCTATACTACGTAGTTCATTACATATTTATAAGGGTGGGTACTTTCCCTTCATCACTTATCGAATCCCAAAATAGGTCACATGCTAATAATAGCCATGCACGTTTATAATTACATCCACACATGCAAGTGAGCTAACAATATATCACTCCTATTTAGCTATCAGTCGCAATTCTATCTTTAGCCCACATCCATGCAAAGCGCTCCATAGTCTCTCTTCCAAAAACAGTTGATACGTGTCATGCTATTATTTTCCCATTTATGTACTTGACATGCCATTTTCCAAAAATAGATCATAATCGTGAAAATGACTAAGTCTCAAATTTGTCTCTGTCCTCCGTGCATGATTCCTTCCCAATCCTCTTGTGCCTTTGAACATGATTTTATCTTCCACGTGAATATTTTATATTCCTTCTACTAAGTGTTATACATTGTCTTCTCAATAGTACCTAAGACCCCTATTTTACAATCACTTGATGAACATGAGTCTCCTATAAGAGAATGGATTAGTAGCACTCTTCCCAAGAAGAAAAAGGTAGAGATACACCTGGATGATGATTATTTTCAAAGACTAGCTCTCCTCACTCCAGCAAGACCAACCAAAAAGGTGAAGGTCATCTCTATGGAATCTTTGAATAGAAAAGGAGAAAGGTTCATAGACATTGCAACTCCTAAAGCTGATGTTCCTCAAGTAGAAGCTTCTCCATTAGATTTCCAAGTTTCTAGGGTCTCTCTAGGTAAGCCCTCTACTGTATAAATGAAATATGATATTTTTTTTGTATAATAAGAAGTGTTCTTAAAAATTTATGAGTTCAAAGAAACAAATAAAGAGTTAAAGGTTAATAATGAGGCATTGTCCAAATTAGTCAAAAAATTGACTAGAACTTGCCAAGAAGGAAAACCTCAGACCCTAGATATCATTGGTGAAGATATCCTAAGAGTAAGTGATTTGAGTGAAACAGGGGAAGCTACCATTCAGTGGGAGAATCATCTAGTCGCTAGAGGTGAAATTTTAATCATATAATTTGTAAAAAACGTACTCCCAAATCTTTGAGAAGGTAGAAGTGGTCTGGGAATTTCTAGACAAATGTGATGTTGAGAAAACAATGTGGCAGGATATGCTACCAACAATGGATATCATCAAGAATTTATTTGATGACATAATCACTGAGGGCATTGTATACACTTGTTCTATAGGTAGACAGTAGGAGTATTATAACATGACAAAGGTAAGAGTGGAGGTCCTAGAAAATTATCTTAAAATCCTTGAGAAGGCAAGACATAAATCATCATAGTACATCAATTGTCTTCATAATATGATAGATAGAATGATTAGAAGAGACACTTGAAATAAAATCACTAAGGAAAGTATTGAAAATCTAACCATACTTTTCAAGGAACATATCATGGGTAAATGAGGAGAACCAAAAAAAATTGATATAAATCTCATGAATGATTGAGCAAGTACTAAGAAAAAAATTGATAAAGAAACAAAAAAGTTAACAAGGGAAAGAGCATTCTTCAATGAGATTGATGAAATAAGTATAAAATATGAAGTGATTTTCAACTACCACTCAAGACCTAATGAAGAAGTTGTAACTCAGATGTTTGAAAAATTATGATTCCTATAAAAACATGGTAGGAGAAAGCTCAAGCCAAGTCCCTAGCAAGTGAAAAACAACAAGGTTTGTTGGGAATACAAGAATATCCTTTTGGTTTCCTCTAGATGTTACCACATGTTCTTACTCATCCCAATCAGAAGTGAAAGGGAATATTTTCAGTTATAGGATTTTCCTTTGCAGATTTTGAACTACATGGAGCGAGGATTCAAAGGCTATCTTGGAGGAAATTTTGGGGGAAAATTTGAATAGGAAAAAGTATAAGTATGAGGGGTTTGTCCTCAGACCAGAGGGGGGGTTTTCTAAAAAATTCTTTGGCAAAGAACATGGATTGATATTTTTACTGAAATACTACTTATTCATTTCCTATAAGTATATTTTGATTTTTAATCTTTCAAATTCAAGTGTAAGATGATTACAGAGTATAGTCATTAGCAGGCATTGATATTTAGTATTAAATTTTTCCCTTGTTAAGAATTTGATGAAATTTAAAATGAATTTTTTCTAACTATGGGTTCGTTTTGGATGTCCTAAATTTTAAATGTTGAACACTTTGTTGATTAATTGCCTTTCTTGCTGCAACCCTGTGTTTCTTGCTTTCTCTAAAGTACACTAGGCCTGTCCTTAGTGATTAATTTTTGGTGATTAGCTCAGTATTTTATTCTGAGCCTTTACTTTACAATGTTGAATGTGGTTATAAAATCCTTACTAAAATCAGTTTTTTTATGGATCTTTGTAAGATTTTGAGTGTATCTTAAGTCTATGAGATTAGGAGTAAGAAACACTTCATTTAAATTCTTACATGATCTTTTATGCTAAGTATTTTGAGGATAATGTGAAACATTTGTCTTAATTAAGTATTAATGAATGAAAATAATTCTTTAAGTGCAAATGGTGATAAATTGATGAATTTCTCTGTGTTGTTCGAAATGACATATGTATATGAAAAGGCACTGTGAGTAGTGTTGTCTAGAGATTTATCAGTTTCTTTAATCCCCTATCATTATAAAATAAAATTTTAGCCTCATCATAAAACACAAATATCTTGTTAGTCATCTTGCCACAACATGTATGAATACTAATGAAAGAATGCCTAGACTTCATTTTACCCTTTCATAACTATGCAAGAACTAAAATAAATTCCCATTGTCTAGAGTAGCCTGAGTCCTACTCGAGTGACATTTACACCATTTTGTGTGACAACTTGTAGGAGTAAAATTGTGCATATATTGACCATGTTCACTTAGGACTAATACAAAATATCTGAAGAACAGACTAGGAAGCCTTGATTACGCTTATCCTTTATCAAATTCAGGTTACAAAATGGGTTCTCTCACCCTAGTCGAAAGTAGGGCCTAAAGTAGTAGGGAAAGGTCATCTCCTTTGCATGTGTCACCCGATCCCATCAAATTCAGGTTAAAATAGGTTTTTCAGACATCCTCCTTGGCTAAAATTGACATACACTTATAGTCTACCCTTCTCAAAGTTCATCAACTCATCTGTTGATACTGCTTGACCCCAAGGGGGTGTAGTTTTGGGTACCAACATGATTCGAGCGCCGTTGAGATGGAATATTTTTGCAAATATAGATAAACATCAACAGATGGTAATGTTTCAAACATGTTATGATAAAAATATGTGTCTAGACATCATCCTTTATTTAGTTTTGTGAAAAATAAGCTAAATCAGAAATCAATTGCTTGATATTTACCTAACTTGAGGAAGATTTCCATTAAATCTCACTCGACTAGGATCAAATGTTGACAAAGGATGATAATATTTTTCGAGATTTATTGAAATTGAATATTAATTTGTAAATAACAATTCATATACAATGTTTTACACATCTAAGGTGAAAATCCTTAGTGGTGACTCCATATTTTCTTAGAATTTCTTATAAATGCTAGTGTCTTAAGTTGTGACATTTGAAAATATGTTTTTAATATCTGTAAAGCTAGAAGGAAGAAGGTCCTTCTTTAACAAAGATCCTACTAGAAGATTGTTTCCAGAGCTTGGAAGAACAAATCCAAATAAGAAACAAGTCTAGAGAGATTTGGGAGATCAAATATCAGAAGATAAATTAGTGTCTGTGGTGGAAAGTGATCAACCTTTGATAGAAGATTACTCTACCTCTTTAGACAGTTCAAAATCAGAAAATCCTCACACAAATTTATACATTCCAACTGGTGAATGGGGATCATTTGTAACTAGAATAGGTATTCCTCATCTTCCTCTTTTGTCACTTAGAACTAATCAGATTTTCTGTGAAACTGAGTCTTTAAAGGATCATTACTTCGAAGATCATACACCTTTACCTCAAAGACCTATTATCCCACAACGTTTTAATCCTCCTGTAGGATCACCTCCTCACAATAATATGGTAAATCCACCCCAACCTCCATTTATAGTGAATACTTACAAACCCATAGATTTTCATGGAATGATTTATTACCCAAATGAAGTCCCTCATGAAATCTAAAATAGATTGCCTAGATTTTAGGGAAATAAAGTTATAAGTGGGTATCATCATCTTAGACTCTTCTTGAATGCTATGGAAGATTTTGAAATTAAACATGAAGATGCATATGTAAAATTGTTCATACATATGAAGATGCTAGGGAATGGTACAAATTATTGCATGATAATTCAATTGATTCATGGTTAGAAATGAAAAATTCCTTCAAGATGTAATATGGTGAAAAAACTGATCCTATATTTCTTATGTATGAGTTTGAGAACATAAAGAAAAATGTCAATGAATTGGTTTCAAATTTTAATACTAGGTTTAACAAAAATTTGGAAATACTTCCTGTGAATTTAAAAAACCTAGTGATGATTCATGTTTTATTAAATACTCGGACGCATTTTACAAGAAGGAAACCTACTACTTGAGAGATAAGATTCCTGGAAATTTAAGGAAATATTTTAACATGTTGGTGTGGATTGAAAATAATATCAAAGTAGTTGGAAAACCTCCAAAGAGGGAAGGTGTTAAGCTGGTAAACCTAGAAAAACCTTAGCCAAGAAAATCGGTAGATTTAGAGGAAGTAGTTAAAACCCTCGAAGGGGTAGTTAAAGAAATATCTTATAAGCTTGCTAGAGCTAAGAAATCCATAGGAGAAAACCCTTAAGTCTGAACATCAACCTCAAGGACATAATAGATTTGGGAATCACCCCAGAGGTGATGATATATTTTTTGATAGAGGAAAGGGACCCATGGGGTCAAGGAATAAGCAGTCAAACCAGAGAGAAAATAAATTGGTACCTGATCCATTAACTGTTAAGGTATGTCTAGTTGAATAAGATCATGTCATTGATTAGTGTGATAAATGTTTTACGCCACATTCCACTTGTGATTCTAATATTGATGATGCTACTAATGAAGCTACCTTTGGTAATGTTTGCATGCTAGAATTTTTTGATTCCACACAAATAGGGGCTACTTTTACTGAATTGATAAGTACAAGGAATGTCAAATCATTTTAGAGTTGTTTGGAACATGTATATTTTCATCTTCTTACTACTAGTGTTGATATAGTCATGGTTCTGAATTATTTTCAGTTTCCTAACCATGATTTTGTGTATCTAAAGGATTTGATGATAAAGAAATATGATGGAGGTACTCCTTATGAGGAAGATAGGAAACTATTGATGAACGTGGTTGGTTCTCAAGAGAAGGATTATAAAATCCGTAATAGATTGGTCAAAGGAACTATTCTGTCATCCACAAATAAAGTATGAATGCTAAATAATGTCCCTGATAATGTTTCCAAGAAATATGTACTGAATAAAGGCCTTGCAATTTCTAGTAAGAGAAATACCACTAATGTTTCCCAGGTAGCAAAGAATTTTATCCCATCAGAAACCACCATTACTCTTTCTCCAAATACAGTTTTTCCTAAGTATGAAAATTGTGACATGGCTCAAATTTTGGGCCAAATTAAAATTATAGTGCCTATTTTTGAATTTTTTAGGATTCCTGAGCATAGAAAGAGAGATTTTAAGTACTTGGGATTCAAACAAGAGACAGTGGTTGTGAACAAAGAAGTAAATAATGTTGATGTCTCATCTACCATAACTTAATGGAAGTTCCTCAGGAATAAAAAGCATGGGGGAATCCCCAGAGATATATTTGGGTACTTCTTTAGTGAAATCTCAATTGGATGTTGATTCGTTTTTCACCTCTTTGATTATTGGTGATAGACATTTTCACAACTATATGTTTGATTCGGGATATTCATGCAATATCATGCCACTGGAAGTTATGAATGGATTGGACATAAAAATAATGGTGGCATTTGGAAAGTGTCATGCTATGGATTCAAGAGAAGTGCCAGTTATTGGATATGTGAAAGGGCTATTAGCTCAATTGGCTACCTATCCATGAAAGTTATTGACCATGAACATAGTTATTGTGGATTACCCTGCTAAATGGGCTATGTTATTATCAAGAAAATGGGTTGCAAGTGTGGGTGGAAGTGTACAGATGGATATGTCATACGCCACCATACCTATAGAAGGAAAATTGGTGAAATTTCATGGAGAGAAAAAGATGATCCATATAATTGAAGATCCCGTAAATGCCTCTTATGAGGTATTATTTGTTGACACTGATTTGGATAATTTTATAGGATTTTATGATTTTGAAGATCAATGTATAAATATTGTTTCTCATTTACAAGATCTTGGTATTCCTTGGACTATGATATTTAATGTAGCATGTTTTGTAGTGAGGGATGGAGCTGGAATAGTTCTCACATCCCTAGAAAAACAATCTCATAATTTTTTATTCAAATTAAATTTTAAGTGTACCAATAGTATTGCATAGTATGAGGCATTGTACCTAGGATTGAGACTTTATTGGAAACATGGAATTAAAGACCTCATTATTAAAGAAGATTCTAAGTTAATTGGAAAGCAAGTAAGAAAAATGTATGCCACTAAGAATCAACAGATGAAACAATATAAGCATGCATCTTGGGATCCTATTGAGATGTTTGATTCATTTAATATCTTGTATCATGTAATGGATCAGAATGTAGCAATAGATAAATTGGATGTAATTGCATCACACTTCTCAAACTGTACAATATCTCCATTTTGTAACTATGATGTTGAAGTGTTAGCCAGACCCTCAGTTCTTGATAATGTCAAACATTGGCAGGTATTTGAAGATGATGATCAGATACAAATATTCATTGAAAGCAAAAATAAATTCACAAATCAACACATTGATTTAGAACCTATGGTTTAACTTTTTGAAAGAAATGGGAAAGAAGTGATCTAATTGAAAAAAAATACAATTCCTAGAATATTGGTTTCCCTAGAATCCAATTTTAACAATGCTGATAGGATAATCAACATGCCCATTTATGTGTCCAGAGATGTTGTAGAATGCAACCCGGGGACTCAAGAAAACCCTAGGAAGGTGTGGCTAGGTTGCAATATGAGCAAGGAATAAAATCAAGCTTACACTAAGTTGTTGAGAGAATACCAATACTGTTTAGCCTGGTCATATTATGAATTGAAATCGTATAGAGAAGATATTTTTCAACATGAAAGACCTCTGGAACCCAATTCCAAACCTTTTAGGAAGAAACAAAGATCCATCAATCCTCTCCTATCCGTCAAGATGCAAGAAGAACTGATAAAGCTGAGGGATGGAGGAATCATATAGCCTACCAAGTATTCTTCGTGGATAGCTAATTTGGTGTCGGTCAGAAATAAAAATGGAGACCTAAGGATTTTTGTGGATTTCCAGAATCTTAATAAATCATATATTAAAAGATAATTATACATTGCCAAATATGGATAACATGCTAAAACTTGTTACAGGATCTGAGTAATTATCTACACTAGATAGGTTTTCAGGGTACAATCAAGTGGTTTTCAAGAAAACTGAACTGTTCAAGACTATTTTCACTACTCCCTGGCGGACATATGTTTATGTCAGAATGACTTTTAGACTTATGAATGTTGGATTAACTTTCTAGAGAGTTATGCATGTGGATTTATTGGCAATTATTAATTATTTTATAGTTATATATTAGGATGATGTGAAAGTGTTTTCTAAGAAAAGAGGTGACCATTTAGGACACTTAGAGAGAATGTTTCTCAGATGTAGAGAATATGGGATTTTATTAAATCCTAAGAAATGACATTTCATTGTTCAAAAGGATAAACTATTGGGACATATTGTGTCAAAGGAAGGGGTCATGATTGATCTTGAAAGGGTGGAAGTGATTGGTAAGGTTCCTATCCCTAAGTCTAAAAAGGGAATTCAATATTTTTTTGGCCAATTAAATTTTATCAGAAGATTTATCTCTAATTTTGCTGAGATAACAATCCCTATAATGAGGTTGAAAAAAGATCAGGTCATTAAATGGGAAGAAGGAGTTGTTCAAGCTTTCACAGGGATTAAAGAAGCATTAAATAATGCTGGTACTTATAAGCCATTGCTATAAAAAGGATTTTTAGACATTTTATTTTGCCTTTGAAAATAATATTGCATCAGTATTGTTGCAAAAAGATGTATATGAAAATGAAAGGCCTATTGCTTTTTTCAGTAAGGCCCTACAAAGTATTGAATTAAACTACACTATCATGGGAAAACAAGATTTTTCTTTGGCAAGAGCCACTAAATTTTTTAGCCCTTATATCTTAAGCTCTAGGATAGTATCATATGTTCCCTAAATGATGGTTAAATATATATTGATAGAAATGGAAGTCTCCAACAAAAGGTGTCATTGGGTGAATAAATTACAAGAATATGATATGGAGATATAGACCACCAAATTGGTAAGAGGTATGGGATTGGAGAAGTTGATGGCTTAAAGTAATTTGTAGGTTATGAAGGTGAATTTTGTTGAAGAGGATGGTATGAATCCTCATGAAAATGTGAATAACTTATTTTGGTATAAGGATGTAATTTATTATTTGAGGAATTTGGAGTGCCCTGAACACCTAGACAAGAAATCAGAGAAGAACACTCAAGTTGGCATCCCAGAAATATGTCATGACTGATTTTGTTCTAGTATGGAAAACTCTAGAGGGTGTATTACTCAGATGTATAATTGAAGAGGAAGTCCCCACAATAATTTCAGAATTCCATGGAGGAGTGTATGGAGGGCACTTTTCTGGGAGAGTAACCGCACATAATATTTTGAGAGAAGGATATTGGTGGTCCATGCTATTCATGGATACAACTACATTAGTCAGGAGATGTGAAATTTGTCAACATTTATTTGGGATATTCAAGGTTGTGTGTGCTCTACCATTATAACCAGTATCAGTTGAAACTCCTTTCAAATAATGGGGAATGGATTTCATTGGAGAAATGTCAGATCCCTTAAGTGCTGGGCATAGATGGATCCTAGTTGCTACTGATTATTTCACTAAGTGGGTTGAAGCTATTCCCACCAAAAAGGCCACTCAACAAGTAGTTATGGATTTCATCTTAAATAATATAATCTACAGATTTAGAGTTCTTGTCAAAAATAGTTGTTGACAATCCCATGAGTTTTAGGGAAAAACCATTGGTAGCTATGTTTAAATAATATGGCATTAATTTGACCTATGCATCAAACTACAATCCATAGGGAAACAACCAAGCTAGATCCAACAATAAAGTTTTTCTTAAGATACTCCAGAGGACCCTAAAAGTTAATAAAAGAAAGTGGGGTGAACAACTCAAGTTTGCTTTATGGGCAGACTGAGTTACCATTAAAAGAGTAATTGGTAAAAGTCATTTTGATATGGTTTATGGGGTTCAAGCTCTTTTTCCCTTACATACACAGTTGTCTTCGTATCAGTTCATGCAACAACTTGGAGATGAAGGGGAAGTGAACCCTAATGAAGAAAGGATGAACCAAATTCTGGAATTGGATGAAGAAAGTAGAGAATCTTGTCAGAAGCACTTGAAATTCAAGGAAAGACTCAAAAGGTTTTTTTGATAAGAAAGTAACCCCAAGAGAGTTTATCATTGGAGATTTAGTCCTGTTATAGGATGGTAGACATGAAGAAAAGAGAAAACATGGAAAATTTGATGCTCTATGGATGGGGCCGTACTCTATTGATATCATAATTGGGGAGCATACCTTTTTCTTGAAGGACTTAGAAGGAGATCTATTGGAATTTTCTATCAATGGCAGGCATCTGAAACACTTCTTGGATTGAGCTTGCACAGTCAGGTATGAATTTTTGTACAGTGTAATTTTTTATTTGTTTCCCTTTTTGTGTTTTTGGTCTCTAGTGACTAGTTTTTTCTGATATTTCAATTGTTTATGGTGCGTATTTTCTTGTAAGGCCCTATGTGTTTCTTTGTTATGAATCCGTTTATCTAACGAATTAAGGAATTTGGTCTGTTTATCAATTTTTTCTATATGGTTCTCGTGGCATCCGCAAGGGGTGCCCATCCCCGAGTTAGAGCCAATGTTGGTGCTTGTTTTAACTCGCCCCTTTTCAATTCAAAGTATGCATATGAAATTTTTTTGTGTCTTTCTAACTGAGGTAATTACCATATGAAAATCCATTATAAAGTTGTGTCAATCCCTGCAAAAATCCCCTAATGTGCCTCTTTTTGTCAAAACCTTGTGTTAACTACACCATGTTTCCCGATGTCTAAAACAAAATGGTGAAACATCAGTTTGCTTTGATATATTAGACTTAATTTGGAAGTCTGCAAATGGAAATCTAAATATGCAAGGCATAATTTATTTCCCATAGATTTGATAAAGTACCTCGATGAGCATTCATGTGAAGTACAATAAAGAGAACGTGGAATCATCCCTATGTCCCCCAAAGGAAAACACATGTAAGAATATTATAAGAATGTGGAGATGGGCCTCTACTTTCTTGGGAACTCTAAACATGGTAAAGTGCAATATGAAGTTAAAGGTCCTGAAACCTAAAGGATAGTGCACGTCATCTCAGTGGTCAAAGTCAGTTAGTAAAAGGAAAGAAATATGTGGAAAGTAAGGTCGGGAAGCCAGAAAAAAAGTGAACAAATTCTTATGGTTCCTCGGGGTGTGAAATTGGTAAAAATAAGTATGAGATTTGAGATCCCCGAGAACATGGACCAAGTCTATAGTATGCACGAGGGCAAGAACAAAAATACACCTCTCATATTTCAATAATAGTGTGTAGATCACCTTGCAAAACTTTCCCAAAGCCCGTTGGTGGCAAAGGAGGAGGTTCATTAATGCACTAGATGTATGGGAGTAAAGCCTTTAATGTAAAATACTCATGTAAGGTAGATACACAGGTGACATGACATGAAAATATTACAACAGTTGTAAGGATGAAAGAGGCTAAGAATTACAAAAAACTCCCCACAAGCGCAATCTTTAACATTAATGCATAAATCTGTGAGTCGTTAATAAGGTGAATTGTTTTAAAGCCACATATAGACGCCCCTAAAAGGTTTGATATTCTTGAAGTGACAATACTGAAAGATAGTTGAAGTGAGAATAAAACTCATGGGAATAGTTTTCAGTTGCAGATGTTTTCCAGAAAAAATCCAAAAAGTTGTCAAAAAGGTGAGTACATTAGTTCCCCCTATTTCTTGTGATATTTTTAAAATCGATATAGGAATTCCAAAGAGGTGTGATAGAAATAATCTAAGATTATCAAGATTCTTGTAGCACCCTTGAAAACAAGTTCCAGTCTTAGTTCCCCTCTAGATAAAATCACAGACTTTGATATCGCATCCGTAGACTTAGAGGATTTTAAATAGAGGTTACATTCCCCTAAATGAAGTGATGTCATGACCCAAATAGCTAATAGTTGCATCAAACTCACTACTAATTTCCCTCCCATTACACCATACCCAGAACATGTATGGGTATGTTCCCAAAATTAAAATTTTGAAACTAAAGAAGTCCAGGATGGAAGAGGAGAGTTGGTATTGTCCTTTCAGGAACATGCTTTTGACAGAATGTTAGGTTTTCCTCCTGCGAGGGAAGAGGGGGGTATCACTAAGGATTTAAGACATGAATCTTGGAACATTCATTCAAATAAATGGATGAAATATATGAATGACCATTGGTTGAATAGTCCTTGAACCTATGCCCCTATAATGAAAAAGAAATTGAATAGGGCTGAATTTATTGAAGAAGTAGAGGATGTGATCACCCTGTTGAACCGAGTAATGAGTATGGAATCTACTAATTTATTTCAAGAATGGATGTTCGAATTCATCCAAGTCATACTTATCAACAAAGAGCCTCTTCCCTGGGCCAATATTATAAGTACTTGTATTCATGAGCAAATGATGGGAGTGGCCCAGATATCAAGAGGAGAAAAGTTAGTAATGGGGGAATTCTTCATGACATCATAACATATCTATAATATTTATTTTCATAGTAATTTTCCTTAATTACTAATGGATGGAGAACTTGATAGTTCACAAGTGTATCATGTAATCTATCAGTTAAAATTGGAAGCACATTACATAAATATTACCAATCACTTTTTACACCTACAATTTATTTATACCATTCAAATTGGGAAAATGAAAGATTCACCCCCAATGCTAAGAGAGGCATTACTCAGTATGAGTGTTATTTCATTCAATTCATAACTTATTCATATATCAGGGTTAGTGGTTTTGATGGGAAACCTTATGTTCTGCTCATATGTGTTAATGATAAGTGAGAATTAATGAAACTAGTTAGAAAATTGTTATCAGTACACCAAATCAGTGCTCAGAAAACATGTAATGTCCCAAATCAAATTCCCTATATTCATAGGGAATTATACTTACCCTAATAACCAGAAAGAAAAACTACTGGAGGAGGAGATGAATAGGTGTACGATAGACAAGTTTGAGGACAGAAAACATTATGCTATCAAACACATTTTGCATATATTGCACTCACTCAAGTAGAGCACAAGCCTCATTATGAATATTTCTAGATGAATTGTGAAGATGAGAGGGAGGTCATAAGAAGAGAATATTTGAGGATGAATTTGGTTCAAATGGTTGATTTTTGGGTTATCCAAACTCCTGAAGGGTTAGAGGAGGATAGTAATACTATCAGTGAAGAATATATCTAGGACAACATTGCTTCTCAACCCTTGCCACCAATAAATTAGAGTGTCATTGAGAAGAATTATAATCATGAGAAAACTACTCACCCTATTTGACTTTCGATAAGGTGGCTGTTTTCAAAGGGAGTGGATATAAGCTACCACCTAGACCCTGATATTAAGAGAATACAAAAATAATCAACCCATTAATGATATTCTCCCTCTATTTAAGAAGGCTTATGACACTAGAGATGTTTCATAGAGGTAAAAAGTTAAGAAGTTGGATTCATTACCAATAACAAAAGGTGTAGGTGCTTATGATATAAATTCAAAATTCTCCCTCCTCAAACATCAAGAAGAACTAGTGTAGCACTTCAGGAAAGGTAAATGGTTACAAGTCCTTTTTTTCATGTTACTCCTTTACAGACTGTTCTAACATCTACCTCAGGAGCCAAAGGAAAAGGGAAAGTGATGAAATTTAGTCTCAAGAAGGCCAATGTAAGAAAAAGTGGTTGAGGTTCCCCATACTAGCATACTATAAATAGAAGAGGAGAAACAGACTTAAGTTTCAAAAGAGGAAAAGAAATAAAAATACTAAATGGGTGGATCTAGAAGAAATGGAGACTCCTGAACAAGTAGATGAATCTTGAGGTTCCTAGTCTCTTGTCTACTATTTCTCAGTCTCTTGCATTTTTTCCCATTGAACACCCTACACCTATTATAACTTTCTACCAACAACTACACATCCCAGGAAAAATACAATTAAGTTCACCCACCAGATAACAACTCCTTACACAAGATTATGTACTTGATGTGGTAACTACACCACAATAACATGTCGAGGCCACCTTGGGTGAAACAACTCTAAATATGAAACATCATCCCTAGGGGATTCTAATTCAAGTCAACACATGAATAAATTATAGATGTTATAGTTGCAACAGTGCCACAGGATATTGTAAGAAGATGTAAGAATCTTGGGTGTTTGCATTCCCATGGCAGGGGATCAGTTTCCCCTCAATAACTTGGTGAGATTATTCCTGTTCCTACAAATACTAGCTCTCCTCACTCGAGCAAGACCAACTAAAAAGGTGAAGGTCATCTCTATGGTAGTCTTGACTAGAAAAGGAGAAAGGTTCATAGAATTTACAACTCCTAAAGTTGATGTTCCTCAAGAAGAAGCATCTCCATTTGATTTCCATGTTTCCAAGGTCTCTCTAGGTAAGCCTTCTACTGAAGAAATGAAATATGATTTTTCTAAGGCAGTAGAAGGAGTGTTCCAGAAAATTGATGATTTCAAGCAAACAAAGAAATAGTTAAAGGCTAAGAATGAGGCATTGTCGAACTTAGTCAGAAAATTTACTAGAGCTTGCCAAGAAGGAAAAACTCAGAACCCAGAGATCACTGGTGAAGATATCAGGAGGGTAAGTGATTTGAGTTAAAGAGGGGAAGCTACCATTCAGTGGGAGAATCATTTGGTCGCTAGAGGTGAAATGTTAATCATAGAATTTGTAATAAAGTACTCCTAAATATTCATGAAGGTAGAAGTAGTCTGAGCATTATTGGACAAATGTGAGGCTAAGCAAACAATGTGGTAGGATATGCTACCAAAAATGGATATCATCAAGAATTTAGATGATGACATAATCACTAAGGAGGGCATTCTATCTCCTAGTTCTATAGGAAGTCAACATAAGTATTATAACATGAAAAAGGTAAGAGTGGGGGTCTTGGAAAATTCTCTTAAAATCCTTGAGAACGTGAGACATAAAACAACATACTACATTGAAACCATCTTTATGATATGATAGATATAATGATTAGAAGAGACCCTAGAAATAAAATCACCGAGGAAAGTATTGAAAATCTGACTAGACTTTTTAGGGAACATATCATACATGTAAACCAGGAGAACCCAAAAATATTTATATAAATCTCATGAATGCCTCTGAAAGTTCTAAGACAACAATTGATAAAGCAGTAAGAAAGTTAATAGGGGTAAAAGTAGTCTTCAATGAGATTGATGAAATAAGTATAAAATATGAAGTGATTTTAAACTACTACTCAGGACCTAATGAAGAAGTTGTAACTTGGATGTTTGAAAAGTATGATGCCTATAAAAATAGGGTACAAGAAAACTCAATCCAAGTACCTAACAAGTGAAAAATGACAAGGTTTATTGGGAATAAGGGAATACATTTTTTGTTTCCTCCAGATGTCACATCATGTTCTTACTCATCCCAATCAGAAGCAAAAGGGAATATTTTCAATTACAGGTTTTTTCTTTGTAGATTTTGAACTACATGGAGCGAGGATTCAAAGGCTATCTTGAAGGACATTTTGGGGGATAAAAGGAAATAGGATAAAATTATAAGTATGAGGGGTTTTTCCTCATACTTGGGGGGGAGAGGTTTCTAAAAGAGCTTTGAAAAAGAACAAGGATTGATATTTTACTTAAATACTACTTATTTTTTTCCTAGAAGTACATTTTGAGTTTTAATCTTTCAAATTCAAGTGTTAAGATGATTACAGAGTATAGTCATTAGCATACATTAGGATCTAGTATTACCTTTTTCCCTTGTCAAGAATTTTATGAATTTTAAAATGAAATTTGTCTAACTATGGGTTTGGTTTTTATGTCCTAGACTTTAAATGTTGAACACTTTGTTGATTTATTACATTTATTGATGCAATCCCGTGTTTCTTTCTTTCTTTTAAGTACACTGGGCCTGTTCTTAGTGATTAAGTTTTGGTGATTAGATCAGTATTGTATTGTGAGCCTTTACTTTACAATGTTGAATGTGGTTATAGAATCCTTACTGAAATCATTTTATTGATGGATCTTTGTAAGATTTTGCTTGTATTTCAAGCATATGAGATTAGGAGCATGAAACACTTCATTGGAATGCTTACATGAGATTTTGTGTTAAGTATTTTGAGGATTCTATGAAATATTTTTCTTAATTAGGTATCAATGAATGCAAATATTTGTGTAAGTGTGAATTGTGATGAATTTATCTGTGTTTTTTGGAATGACATATACATTTGAAAAGGCATTGTGAGTAGTGTTGTCTAGAGATTTATCAGTTTCTTGAATCCCCTATCATTTATAAAATAAAATTTTAGCCTCATCACAAAATAAAAAAATCTTGTTAGTCATCATGTCACAACATGTATGAATACTATTGAAAGGAGACATGGACTTCATTTTACCATTGCATAACTATGCAGGAACCAAAAAAATTTCCCACTGTAAAGAGTAGCTTGAGTCTTGCTTGAGTGAAATTTGCATTATTTAGTGTGAAAACTCGTAGGAGTTAAATTGTGCATATATTTACCATGTTCATTCAAAACTGATACCAAAGCTCTGAAGAACAGAATAAGAAGCCTTGATTATTTTTATCCTTTATCAAATTTGTGTTCTAAAATGGGCTCTCTCACCCTGGTCGAAGGCAGGGCCCAAAGAAGTAGGGAAAGGTCATCCTTTTTGCATTTGTCACTTAATCCCATAAAACTTAGTTTCAAATAGGTTTATCTGACATCCTCCCCAGCTACAAATGACATACAATTATAATCTGCCATTCTCGAATTTCATCAACTCATATGTTGATACTGCCTGACCCCCAACGGGGTGTAATTTTAGGTACCGATACATAGGTTACTACATTTTAAACTCAGGGCTTGTAGGTTTCCTATTTAACTCAGTTACATAGTGCTCACAAATCACATAGGATACAACCTAGGCCCTAAACTTATAGTTTTCCTATTCAAATATCAGTTCTCGTGGGTCATAGCCTACATTTTTCCTATTCAATTCTCAGTACTCATGAGTCAAATTTTTGAACCATTTAAAATAAAATCCATGTCTTGATTCAGTTGTTTCAGGTCTTGATTCAACTGTTTCAAGTCTCGATTTTCATGTGCAGTCTTCATAACTACGTCATGACAACTCAAACTATCCAAGCCACCACCCTACCCAAGATCCAATATAAGAACTTAATGTTCTCACACATTAATTTAGTATTGAAATTAAATGAAACATACTAGGAATGGGTACTTGATTGCGTGTTTGAAAGACTAGTTAACATTCCACCATTTGAGATATATGTCTCCATTATGAACTACCTCCTTTTGTCATTCAATCGAGTAGATAAACATTTTACTGTGACTTTTCTGGATGAGCATACATTTAGATTCAATGTTGATCCTATAGATATTAATCAATTGACAAGCCTTCCTTTCAAAAATTGTAACATTCTTACAGCCAAAAAAAAATTGACAGAAGATGATAAGATTTTCCTCGAATCCTATTACAATTTCCAAGTTGATGGTCTGTGTTTTAATTTCTGTGAATTTCAATTTAATTTAACATTTTAATTTTGATATAAATTGTGCTTGATTTTTATTTAATAATGAATTTTTTATGCAAAAAATCTCAACAAATCAAGATGAGGAGTCAATGTGCAAGGAGTTACACACAGTTTTCTTCTATCCATGATAACATTTTTCAAGCGAGAATTATTTTGCAAGGTAGGTAGGTAGATATTCCTCATTAGACTATTGCCTACATTCTTGCAACAATCCAAAAGTAAAATTTTGATTGGTGCACATACATATCAAACAGGATAAAATTTGATATTGTCAATGCTCAAGTTGCTGAAAATCCAAATTTTTGTTCCAAAAGCTATATCCTTGCTCTTTATTTTGAGGCATTTCATAATTTACATGGTGAACCCACTCTTACTTGCATAAACAACCAGATGAAGCAATTTTCCATTTTAATTGAAAAACAACAGGTTAGTAAATTATATTTTGATGTTAGTAAGATTATTCACTTTTTTTACAAATTACATTATGATGTTAGTAATATTATTCACTTTTGTTTGCTTATTTACCTTATAAATAATTTTTTTTCATCACCATTTCATGAAAAAAAGTAGCATCAAGAGGAAGAGGTCAACAACATGCCAAGACATTGGGAGATTCATAGTATGACATGGATGCTCACGCATCCCCTTAGCCTCAAGTGTTTAAATTAGTAAAATGACAAAGAAGTAATACTTCTAACGTTCATTATTATTATTTTTTACATTTTACCATTTGCCATTTAACATTTTGTAGGGACTTTGGACTACCCTCCTTCACATTTACAACTACAATCATCACCCACATAATCGGTTTAGTTACATGCATCTATTCAATTACTACAAGTGTAACCTCTTCCACCCACACAATCATTTCAGACACAACCACTATAGGTTCCCATTCAACAAGGTATAAAATTGTTAATTTTTGTAATTTTTATATAAGTTAGTAGTTTTTGTTATTGATAGTTCATTCATCGCTATCTATTGAAATGATGCCACCTCCTCCACCTGTACCACTATTCTAACTCCAAGTTCCAAAAGGATAAAGAAATACCATAGATAAATGCATGACACTTCTGGACCCCAGTGGGACACTAAGCATTGCTTCTAAATTTTCCAATTTCTCTTTCGGTGACGTGCCTAATACACAAGGAAAAATAGTTTTAAATCAAATTTGTTTGGATGAAGACTATTTAGGAATTGATAGCAATGACCCAATAGGTTTTTTGATACACGTGATATGATTCAGGGCATGTGGTTATGTTTTTCATTTTAATATATTTATTTTAATATTATTCTATATCAATTTCTTTTCAATTTTTAATTTTTAAATCATTCTAGCTTTAATATTTAAATTTATGTTGGCACATAAATAGGATCAGGGAACACAATGAAAATAAGAGGTGGCACAAATACACAAAGCCTCAAATGTTGATCCTTCAACCCCCATCCTATCCATCCTCTCCAGAAATTGATAAGAAGATTAGTTTTTCTTTGGATAGCTTCATTGCTAATGACTATGAATCCCATGCAAAAGAGGTTGTTATGCCTAGTATAAGTCATCTCAAATAGTGGGAGCTAAGGGATAAAGTATTAATTAAGGAGATAAATAATCATTTTCATAATCATACTTAGATGTATAGTATATATGCTATAGTTTAAAATCATCCAACTAAGATTGATATCTTGTTGAACTAAGCACAAGGCGAGAGTATAGCATATCGTAATAGTTATCAAGACAATATTTTAGATAAATTTTTGATTCAATTAGAGAATATTAATGTTAAAGCCCTGGCATATAAAAAAAATGGTCAAAGGATAAAGATCTAGTGGAAATTGAGAATGCGGAAAGAGATAAATCTCTTATAAGTATTATGAATTACAAGTTACAACATTCAATTTTAAATTATAGTTTTTATTACTTTAAATTTTTAATAATATGTTTTAATTGAACTCAATTATATTTATTGTAGTTGAAATATGAAAATTTAAAAATTCAAGAAAAGTTCCTCCAAGTTAACTTGGAAACAGTTTGGAAACGTTTATTTGTGACAATTCAGCTTAAGCAGACTATTGTTTTGCTTAACAAGAAAAACAATACTCTGAAACATATTATCAAAGAGAATGGCATGGATGCAGATATTTTTTTAAATACAAAGGAAAATATATATCCTTCTTTGTTATCCCATGGAGATGCTTCAAAGGAAGATGAACCAATTGTTAATAACTTAAATATTGCTATGGAGGATCTTTCATATTCTAGAATTATTTAAGCAGGGAATAAAGAAGTGATTGGGAAAATTGACGAAAATTCACAAAAGAAAAAAAAAGGAAACTGGGAGTGGGGAAGATGTTTGAGCATATACTACATGTGTAATTATATTTTTTGAAAAATGTTTACAAAACATTAAACTTAAAAAATGTTTAAGTTTGAAACTTGAAAGTTGAATCTTTGTTTAAATTGAAGAATATTGTCATTTTCTACGTCTATTGTCCATAAGAATTTCAAATAGTTTTTCCACAAGATATGCTTGCACGTTGCAATGGTTTTCATGGAATCTCATTTTTTTACACGTATTATCTTGTAATCTAGAATATATATTATGTTATAGAGAGAGAGAGAGAGAGAGAGAGAGAGAGAGAGAGAATTGTAATGATATCAAAATATGTATGGAATGCATGTCACACCCCTCCCTTTTGATATATGTTTAGGTCGTAAAATGAGTCTTGGAGTTAAACAAGTTGGGAACCTAGAACTAGTTTTGTTACGTTGTCCCGTATGTGGTTGTGTATTTACGCATAATAGTATGCAACTGCATACGTGGCATCGTAACCATACATACTATAGTGTTCTGCATTTTTCTTAACATTACAATTCATGTTACATACTCTGGATGTTAACATTTGTTACATGCTTGTTGTAGATGTTGATTTTGTTCTTGTCGCCATTTGTTATATGATTATGTTATTATATTGGAATATTCATGTTAATAGTTGGACATTGAATTTAATAGTTGGACATTGGATTTGTATACTTGCATATAGTATAATAACACTTAGTATCTCTATTAACTCCTTATGTTGAGGCATTCATTGACCATGATTTGATAAATATTATATTTTGGATAGAATAAAGGTTAAGTTGATTTGTGTTCAAACTGTTAACATGAATTACTATTTCTATCTACATGCGGGATGAATAGTCATCCATAAGAACGTAAAAATGATTAGGGAAATTTAATAACGCAACTATTGATACTAATCTTGGCGGGAAAAGTAATGATTTCGAATGGTTCTATAATATGGGGCAATAATATCAAAGGAAATGGTATTTATAGTTAATGTTAATACTATTATAGAATAAAATTAGATTCATAAACCCTATGGCCTTAGACCATGTTAGAGGTCATAAATAAACTACCATGGTTTTGACCATACGGTTGGGGAAATAATATAAGGTTTGTAAAGGTGGTCTAAGACCAACCTCGTGACATGAATGATTATTCAATCAATTATATGTTTAAAATTTGTTTATTTAGCCATAATAATGTTGATTCAGTCATGGACCACCACGTAAATATGGTAAGGTAATGATAATTTTCTTAATCTATTATGCAAGCTTAAATAGAAAAATTCTAAGTTTTAATTGGCAGTTTGTAAGCGACACATAATGGAGGGAAAAATGAGAATTAGACTCCTCGTTCCACTACGTGGTTCCTGAACCACTTTAATGGCATTAACTCAATTCATACGGTCCTTAGGAGAAGAATGAAGATTCTCAAGGAAGCTATTGTTAGGGTTTTGTGGTTAACTATGGTTCATTTCTATTTTTTCCATTTTTCTGATCTATCGAGCTCTGCATGGGAAATTACTATCAGTCCACTCCAACTTGAATCTAGTTATTTTGGGAGTGTTAAGTGGCATGTTTTCAGCATGTGGATATTGCGGATATTTTAGAGGGATTATTAATGGAATCTAGGAAGGTTGATAAGTTTGGTTCCACCGTTTCACTAACATTCAAATTGTTGGTATTTCGAAGTTTTAGTTTTATTGTGGTTAACTGCGTGTGAGAAGGATTTATGTTTCTAGATCCCTAGGAAAATTGTGAGTAATAGGCAATAAATTTTCAGGCCGTTTGTTGCAGGCATGAATTCATTTCCTTTCCTTTCCTGTCATTGTTAGATAATGCTTATTTAATATATTTTAAGATACTGGTTTCAAAATGGTGAAATGTATTCTATTAATGGTTGGTCAGTTTTAACTGCGATGAAATGGTAATATATATGCGACTTGGTTTCTTTTAATAATCTATTAATTATGAGGTCCATGCGTTTTAGCATGAATAGGAAAAGGAGGCATAAAAAAATCTTGTTTTCCATTATCTTTTGAAACCAATTTTGTGATATTGCCAACCCATTTTTGCGTGCTATAGTTTTCTTGTTTAACATGTGAAAACACTCCTACGTTTACATAGAAATATTATGTATTGTATGCTTTCTTCTTAAAGTTTTTTTTTTTTGACTTAGGGAAAATCATTCACGCTTGATCTAAGTAGATAATTTGTTCTTCTTTTCTGGGTGTTCATTTCTCTCTTTCTATATTAAGAAAATATAAACATGTATATACTCAGGTTTTTTGGATATAGGATAAAACCTGAACTACATATAAGGTCTAATTTCATGTTCTGGTTTTATCATTTCATAACATTGAAAAGGGAAATCGATAGTGGAATGTTATTTTTTATGATTTTGTTACATAATAAGGATTACTTTGAAATTTTAACAATTCGAGTTTTGATTACCCTGATTTGGGTATTATGGTCTTTTTGATCTGCATTAAGAGATGTTTTGAAATACTTGATTTGATGATTGATGAATATATTTTCATAAACTGTAATTTGATTCTTATAAACCCTCACATGGGAACGAATACGTTAAAACAATTTATACAGAAATCACTTAGAAAATACTAAAAGGAATGCTTGGTTAGAATAGATTTTCTATTCCTTCAAATACGACACTGTCTCTGTGTGTATGTGCGCACGCGCGCGTGTGCGTGTGCGTGTGCGCGCACACACACATGTGTGTGTGTGTAGAAGTAATTTTCAATTGATATTATGGACGAGATTATGGTATGGTGGAACGATAGTTCAAAGGAATTAAATGAAGTAAATTTAAAACTTACCCTTCTAAACTCTTAATTTCTTACTTACTTTGGACTCCATTGGTTTCATATGATGAGTTTATCATGATATTGGGTAACAAGTGATGAATGGAATTTTCAAGTCAAAGTTATAATTATGTTTATCTCTTTTAAAGGATTACAGTTAGATAATTGTATGAAATGGAATGATGGACTATTCTGAACCACAATAATACTTCGATTGATTAAACTTCAGGTAGAAACTTCCAATGATTGAACTTCAGGTATTTGGAATATTCTTGTGGAATTCGATTGATTGAAATTTGGGTAGAAACTTAGTAAAAACACTTGATTATCAATATATGCTCAAGATTAACCAATGGTATAATTCATATATGCACTCGTAAAAGATTGAAATATGGGGGATTGGGTAGATCTAAATGACCAATATAGTTGCACTTGGTTTTGATGTTATCAGATGGATTGAATTTTTAATTAATACTAGATTTAAATGTTGTGTATTTAAATAAGTGAAGGCATAAAATTAGTATGGAAATTAAAAAAATAATAATTTGGAGCTTTGATAAAGTAGATGTTACAATGCATTTGGTAAATCAAAATATGTATGGAATGCATTTACTTTAATGTTGAATGTTTAATTATTTACAATGCAAAATATGTAAGATGGATAACCTAAACTGTGTTTAAGTATGTAAAATGTAAAATATGTAAGGTGGATAGCTCAAACTATGTTTAATTGATTACACTTTATTTATTATTATCTTATGTCTAATTACGATATTTGAAAAATTGTGTTCCAAAAAATGCATGTTACAAACACAATATCAAAGCACTTTGAAAATAAAAAAAATACCAAATAAATAAAACATGATTATTATAAATAATTTTATTTGAATACATGTAAGGTGATACTTGTAACATAAATTAAATGATAGATAGAATCCTAGAGATGAAAGAATCCATTCTCAATAGCCTCCTCATAGTTGATATTTACATCTACAGAGTTAGAGGACACACCAAATCCATTCTCATCATTGAGATCATTTGCATTTTTGGTTGTATTATTAACACCTCTTCTTACAACAAGGAAATTCTAATGTGCAATTTCTATGTGAAAAGGAAATGTGTCTAGGGAGTAGTGTGAAACATACAACCTCATACAACTTTCTAGATTTTTATCCAACCTATTCCGTAGCTTTGACTTTACAAAAAATAAAGCACTCAAAACCCTTTCTTCCTCCACATATCCCAATATCATTAATTTTCACAACTCGTAAAATCGAAAATATTCACTGATGCCTTCCTTCTGACACACTATTTTGGTAGATTTTTCTCTAGAGCCTTGTAATTGTACCATTCTCTTGAGGTTCATTTAAATAAGGATATTGGTCAACCATTGTAATTGCAAAATGAGTTGAGAATTTATTAAGTCCTTATTCAGAATACCTTTGATTTCAAAACCATTGACCTATGGTGTCTTTTTGAAATGATCTATTATATTACCCATGGATTTATGAAATAGCTTATTGAAAAAATATGCACGATCACCTATAGTATTCCAAACAATTGAATTCATCATTCCCGTTTCTTCAAGAATTTTATATTTACTGAAACTCTCTGTGATTTTGGAAGATAAGGATCGTGAAAAAAAAAAAAGCTTCATTTGTGTATCATATGTAATAGTATCAAACAAAACACAAGTCATAATAAATTCTTCTCTTTCCAATCCTAGAGTATCTTTTCATTTTTGTAAATGGTGTAGTGGTATCTCCCTCCCATTAGCATTGCTACATAGGTGATCATGGATATTAAATATCAAATAACTATTAGTATTCTTAACATCCAATAAAACTTTCCAACTATTGAAAATAGGTGTATCAAAAAAAAATTCTGACAAGTAAAAGATACCAAGAGATTGACATACCCCCACTTTCTCAGCCATATAAAATCAACACTATAGATGGATTTATCTTGTGCATGCTTCATCAGTGTATTGGTTTCCTTAAACACTAATAGAATGCCAACCAATGTAAGTAATGTTTCTATATTTTGAAAACAAAACAAAAAATCCTTATCTTTTTCAACTTCATTACGATATTTGTGCATGAAACCAGCCAATAATGGATACTCCTCACTAATTCTGCATATAGGATCGTATACAGAAATCCACCTTGTATCAACATCCTTGATAAAAATTTACCATTAGTAATTCCAATTGAATTTTTTTGAAACTCTAGAAATTGTTTTGGACTGCTTGACATATAGGAATTAAATTCTCGGATAAGGTCTTCTACTCTTGTAACATTTTCAAAGTTGCCAACTATTTTATTTTCTAGATTCATTCTATGATTCATACAATGAATTGCAACCATATAAGGGGATCTTGTTGTTTGCAATCAAACACACATCCTAGTTCGATGAACTTGCATAACTGATGCACCATCAACACCAACACATACCAAATTCATAGCTATTTTGTATTCTTTTATGCCAGTAATATCTTTCAAATTGGAAACAACTATTTTTTAAGGTTTTCAACGTTGCAATTTTCCACCATTTTCTATATAGCTAATAGATGTGGTTTCCTGATGTGATTTTAAGAATTATAAATATGGATACATACCCATGACGTGTTGTCAACTTCTTTTACTTCATATATTTATAATGATATGAACTTTACATTTTCACTCTCTCTTTCAAATCTTCCTTTTCAACCATTATAAGGCATTTATCCATTTCCCAGGCACTTTTATCTAACCAATGTGTTTGAGGAATGTTGTGCATTCCACTATGTTGATACAAAATTTTAAAATCAAGGAAATAATAAATAGGTATTCCCTTATTAAGTATTTGGACTATGGTAGAAAATTATATGCTCTTAGCATGTAAATGTAATTGAATCACCTTTCTAATTTGTGATGTGATTGTTCCACCATTTTCCATGAGATGTCTATGTATTTTCTACTCAGCTTCATACTTAACTATGTATTTAACATGCATACATTATTTTTCAATTTTCCATCTGTGTGTTTTTATTATCTGGCCATCCTTCTGTTGTACAGTCACATATGTTTTCCATAATGTTTTTCAATTGTATTTAACTTCAGTTGCATTTTTTTATGTTTTCCTAGTTTTGAAGTACATATTGTACATGTACATTCAATTGGGATATCTTCATAATTAGTTGGCTCTACAGGTTCAATAAAAGGAAATTTTTCATCTCACTCAAACTTATTTGTCATACCAAGTGTCCACATATTCTTGTTTACTTTCAAAATTTTAGTTTTGCAACCAAATTTTGTAGGAATATCTTGATCATATTATTTCCTCTTTCATGAACCAAAATTTTCATTTGATTTTGGTGTTACAGTTTATTGAGTATTTGAGATATCTTGATCCTCTCCTAGTTGCATCTCAACATGAATATCTTAAAGCATTGACAAGTTGTCATCATATGTATCATTTCTTTGATATTGTGATGAAGCCATGTCCACTTTAATAATACCTTCCACACAGTCTTCATTCTAATTGATTCCAGTGATAGGTGTATAGGTGCTAGTGGTAGTTGTATCGGTAGCTGTATTGTTTCCAAAATACTTGAACAATGTTGAATTTTGAGATATTTTTGTTTCCTTATGGATCTTGTGAGCAATAGACTCCTCCATTGAGTACTTTATTTGGGAACTGGTCACCCATTTACACCCTTTTTAGATGTCTAGACTCTTGTCGCATGTCTACACCCTTATCGCACATCTTCACCCTTTTCATGCATCTCTACCCTTGTTGTGTGTCTGCACCCTCGTCACGCTCCTGCAAACCTTACTCGTTGCATGTTTGCAAACCTTACTTGTCATGCATCATCAAACCTTACTTCTCACACATATACAAAACTTTACTTGTCGCACGTCTACAATCTAATTTGCACTTCTTTTCGTGAGTATGGTTATATTTTTCAAGTTCACACGATACTTGATTGTACTTCAGATTGTACCTTACTAGTAAGTTAGTAGTATACTACCTAATGAATTACCTATGTTTATATAGGAGTAGTATTTAATAGTAGGGGAAGCCGACCCCTAAAAAAGTTATACTGGAAAATTTAGGAAAACGGTACACTGTCCTACTCTGAAAAAATTGTCTTTTCAGATTTTCCAAATACGGAATATTCGTCAAATAAAAAATATTCACCACTAAAATTATCCCTGGTTCTAAGTTTTGATACAACTCCCCACATGAAAAGGAACACAATCACAACTTGAATTTCCTTTTTCAGGGTTCAGAGTGGTGTTTTGTGAGTCACCAAAAATCATGTTTTATTAAATTTGCAAGCTTAAAAAAGGGGTGGTTTAGTTAATGATTCAACTTAATCTCGCCAATATAAGAAGACATGAATATCTAGTTTTGATACCTTTTCTTTACAACATATTAAGTTGTGGTGTGAGTACATTTGATGGTTAAATAATCAGTTAGGTTGCCTAGGTAAGAATCCTTTTTTTTATGATTTGAAACTATGATTTATTTAATTAAACTATGCACTTTTACTTAGTTTTGTTATAATTACAATATCATAGCAAAATGGAAACTACCAATACAAGAATTATGCAAGTTCAAGGTGATAAAACCATGTATGTTTTTATACCCATGTCTTTTATAATATACAATCAGGATATTCCATGAGATGGCTAAGCCACCCAATCATTCGATCAAACACTTCCCAAGTATCAATCAAATACACCATTACGCTTCATACTTTTAAAAATTTGGTGATTGGGAGTTAATTTTATTCTTGGAAAGTATGTTTGTAGTATTTAAAAATATGTAAAAGTGCTTATAAGGATGGGTCTATGTAGTGAGCATAATGTGTAATGCATTGTTCAATTAGCCTTCTCATTTTCCACATTTCAAAGTCCACATATTACTCTTGACATGGCTGAGTCAAACCCAAACCAAGATTCAAGTACCAAATGGTCCCATGACCTATTTCAAATCCCCCATTTTCACATAAGAAGGGAGGACGTAGACAATGGTTTTGGAGTTTGAATATATGCTTGTTAATGCTCTAAATTGAAAAGTTCCAAGGCTTTTAAACAAACCAATGTTTTTGCATATCCTACAACCATTGAAGTCTTTTAATCTACATTTATTTGTGAATTTTTTTTTTTCAAACAGTTCGTGTGCCTTCTATATGCATCTACATTTTTTCATACATGTTTAACCAGGCACTTGCAACTACAAAATCTACTTTAACCCACTTCTATATAAATATACATATGATTTGATGGATGTACATACCCTGTCCCAAAGATCAATTTTTTACACAGATTGAGAGTATGCCAAAAAAGATGAGCCAATCGTATGGACACCTGTTGGTTGTATTTGGTGAAACAACCGTAATGATAAATGAGGATGTGTCTCTTATTCAAACAGTCCATTCCCCTTGTATTTGTTTCCACAATCTGTCCCCACACGTCTACCCAACAACACAAGATAAGACAAAATCCTGCTATCCTGAATGCTTTGATGGGTATGCACACCCATTTTCAATGTTTTCATATTCACACGGGGAATGATGACACTAGAAAAGTTTATTTTTGGGTTAGGAATTAGTTGATTGTATGTCAATAAAATTAAATGAAGCTTACATGGATGTTCCTGTTTCATGGGCCACATTTATTTAATTCCCTCTTTACAAACAATACACGCTCAGTTGTGTGCGCTCCCTCCATAGGCATACATATCCACCAAATTATATGTATTCTAACTTCTAATCATTTTAGTATATCTTTTATGCTCTAATGCACACATATTCCTTGTCCAATCTTCTATTGTGGCGCATGGAAGAGGAAATCTGAAACAAAAGGTTATGGCCACCCCCAACACACTCACCTAATCCTAAAAAGCATAAATTCATACATAAAACTATGGACATGGGAAGATATGATCTAGGGGTTTTGGGTGCCAAAATCAGTCAATTGCATTTACTTGAAAATCCAAACCAATGCCCAATCTAACAGAGGCAAGGTGTGCAGATGGGGAAGGAGAATGCATACAAGCGTGAATTGATCATAAGTGGAGACTTGTTAGCATATGGTGGAGAAATTAATACTTGTGTGAGGATGCTCATGCCTTGTTGTACAAGTACGCTGGGAATGTGGCTGATTGAAATCAACACACATCCCTTCCACCAACCTTCAATCACTCACCCACTTGCCCCGGAATTCTTTTTTTTTTATTATTATTATTACTAGCAATTGCAAATGAGTTGCAAGTTATGCCGGAGAGGGCTTCAATTTTATGTGTATAAAAAACAGAACCATGAGTTAACACCGCGGTCACTCATGATGTCATTTAAAGGATGTGGAGTCAAAGAATAGTAAATATCTATGACTTACAAAAATATCTAAAATCCGGCAACCTGTAAAGTTAAGCCACCGGAATTTGACACTTTCCAACAATACCTTCTTCAAAGTAAACACCTCTGGCGAATTAAATATACTATTCAAACTTGTTAACATTTTAAATTATAATTTCAATATTTAATTTATTTTGTTATCATTGTATCGATATTTCATTTTATCTTATTTTATCTTATTTGTTGTTTTAATTATTTATTATGATTATTATTTATTATTAATTTAAACGTTAAATTTTGATTATATTATCATTATTATAACATTTTCTGTAATTACAACATGTGAAAAGCCTATATCAAAATTGAAGCTACAACAACGCCAACTACAATGGAAAATAGTGCCCGTTGTTGTATCTCTACATAGGACTTGATGATAAATCACATGGGATCTGCCCCACAATCGTTTGAGCAGTTGAAAAGATGAGATCGTATATGAACTGGCCAGGTGCAAGGGAGTGTGCATTACATTTCCCTCCCCTTATAAGAGCATCATCCTTAATACACATAACATTGAGGATACAATGATAATTAAGCTAGGTAGTCAACAACAATAAATCCTATATATGGAAAAGAACTCTATCATTAAAATGTGACCACAAGGTAGTAAAACAAGTTTTGACAATTTATGAATGTTCTGTGAATATTGGTAGTTCTCTTTTACTTTATTGCTAAGTTAGTATTTTCCTTTTACACCATTTCTTAATCCCAAAGCTCATAATATTTCATTATTTAGGATTTCTAGTGACTTATTTTTTGGGTTTTCTAATGGTATATGACATCACGATGCCACACAAGACCCAAACACAACACTAATGACCTACAAGACACCTTGTTAACACATTTTCATGACTGTAAATGAGCACAAGACCACCAACCCAACCATGGAAAGAAACATACAGTCCACATAACATTGTACTTGACACACACAAACCCCCAATAAAAATAGTACTTGTAACATAAACTTATTATAACAATAAGGAATTCCCAGCAATAGCCATACACAAGTTTCACATAAATCAAAACCATAATTGTAGCGCATAGTGTCAAGATGGGATCAAATATCCAATCCTCATCAAGGAGCATCAAGCCTCAAAAAAATAAAATATAACTAGACTCACACAACTACACATAAATAATAATACCAACTCCATACACCTCCCAATCTTCATAAGCCTCCAAAACAACTCCATAAAACTCCAAAGTATCAAGCATCGGCTACCACCTCCACCAAAATAAAATGAAGACAAATTTTCCTTTTCTCTCCACCAAAGAGGTTGGTCACCCTATGGACCTAGGCACATAGAGTACATGCACCTCTAACCCAAGTGACATAATAATCTATAGTTTGAAAACCACACCAATTATCTGTAACTCCTTGGGGCATGCCCCCATAGAATGAAGTGGGCCCATAAGTACCACTAGTCCATGGTGAACCCATGTGATGCACGAGAATCACCACAAAAGCATATTTTTTTTGTAATTTTTCATAATTATGGGGTGAATAAAGTCATAGAGGTCCTATTATGTGTCTTTTAAAATCCTCCATGGTATTTAGAAGACCTTCTTCTGTGGTAGATATGACATTTTGTGTTTCCCTCCAAAATAAAAGAGCATTTGAAATTTGAATTAGGAAGTCTAGTTTAGGAGGTATAATTTTGAAAACAAGCCATGCTAAGTTGTAATAGGTCATTTGAGACCTTATAAGGGGTAAGTAGAATGTTATCACCCTTTGTGTAAGGGTCCATGAGTCAAAATCATCCTCTAACCTTAATGAGTTAGGAAAACCTAATATAACTGCCTTGAGTCAAGAGTATATGATATGAAAATCGAAATGGAGGAGTTGGTTATGAGTTTTAGAAGAGATGTTTGAGAGGGGAAGCACGTTTGGAAGATCCCTAAGAGTCTCAAGGAGTCTATAAAAATCCATTAAAGGATAAATATCATATATTTCCTTGTTGAAGGATTCATAGACTCTATGCATCTTGTTTAATAAGGAGTATGAGATAATTTTTATACATTTTTATATTTGTTTAATGATGCATTGGATGGAATGAATGATGGTGTGATTTTTCAAGTAGGTTTTATGGGTAAAAATGAGGGTTGGGTGAATATATTTAAAGACAATCTACTTACATAGAGATTTGTTAGTACACAGGGCAGTTTGAAGGATTATAAGCCATGATTAATGATTTGTGGGATTTTTCATAAATTTATGAGGATAAGTAAATTTCTAATATACCCATTAGATGTTTTTTATTGTTTTACATAGTTGGTAAAAGGAGAAATTAATATTAAATATAAATTTTTTGCTCTTAGGTTACAACATAGAGCTAGGGTTTAATCTAATAGAAAATGTGTATTTTACAAATGGTAGTCTCTAGAATTCAATAATATTTATAACATAGTTGAGGATGACCATGTTTAATGTATTGGATGTATATTTATGTCATTTGAATGAAGTTCAATTAACTTGGAAGTAAATCTTGGTGGTTTCATAGTCTAAACACCTTGTTTCTGAGGGTTTGGGATCAATTAGATCAAAGACTAGAAATATTCCTTCTTTTATAATCATGTGGACTTGTAGAAGGTTGAAGATATGCTCTTAAATGAAAGGTTACCAAGGAACTAATGAAAAGGATGCCATGTTTGAGGGTAAAATAGCGAGCACACATAGTTGAGAGTGAATACTAAGGTTAGAGGGTTTTGATAAAAACAATTTATGAATTCCTTTAAGATTCTTCTTGGTGTTACTGTGAGGGTGTTGAAGAATAAAATGAGAGTGTAAAGTTTCAATGAACCCTAAAGATCAATGTACTCACAAAATATATGGAAAAATGTGTAATGCAGTCCTTCGATCAAGTCTGAGATAGTTATAACTTAAGAAGATACAATTATCTTGAACTAAGATGTAAGAGGTTTATGACCTAAACTATTTTGAATGGAAATGAGAAAGACATATAATTATTAAACTATAGAAGTCTTGTGAATACCATGAAGAAATAAAATGCGAGAGGAATCTATAAGTTACATGGTTAAAGCATGCATGTATAGTTTGGGATCCATACAGATGAGTTTAATTTCTTAACCATGTTGTGAGTGTGTGAAAGTTAATGAAAGTGTTGTGAACATCTATTAAATTCTTATAATACTTGAAGGGAGTTAAGTGATGCATCCTAGAATTCACCAAGAATAACCTAGGCACGTTGGCACATCACTCAGCCTAGACTCAGCACTCACCTGAAGTGCACAAAGGTAATAGGCCCCTCTTTAGAATTACTCGTATAGGATGGGATCATGATGAAAATTTAATGCATGTAGATACAAAATGACACAGATATTCCACATAGCTTATTCTATATCTAGATCTTTAGGAACCATGATTTAATAATAAACACAATGATATCATCCATGCAATAACAAACTATAACCATGTTTAACACCTTGATTCAGTCAATACCTTCCATTATATTAAAACATGATAAATACACAGAAGCTTCTTACAATAATAGCATTATATGCTCATGCGCGTAACAGATCTGGCAGTATAATTCTGCATACCTCTATATCCATCTCACACACACACACACACCTGTCTATATCTGTATCTCTGTATATCTCAATCACCTCTCCTACACAACTTAATAAATACATATTTGTAAGGGTGGGGACTTTCCATTCACCACTTGCATAACTCCAAAAATAGGTCACATGTTGTAAATAGCCACGTGCCTTTACAATAATAGGCTCACACGTAAGAATGCTAACAATAGACCTATCACAGTTAACTGTCAATAGAAATTATATCTTTAGTCCGCATCCATGGAAAGTGCTCCATACCTGCTCTTCTAAAAATAGTCGATGCATGTTGTGCAAGTATTTTCCCAGTTTATTTTCTTTGCACACCATCTTCCAAAAATATATCATAATCATGAAAACGGTTAAGTCCCAAATTTGTCTTTGTCCTCCGTGTGCGATTCCTTCCCAATCCTCTCGCTCCTTTGAACGTACTTTCTCTTCTGCGTGAATATTCGGTATGCCTTCTGCTAAGTGTTATGCATTGTTTGCTCAACATTAAGGCACATAATTATAATCAATTGACAATAATTCTCCAAAACACAATTTTGATGCAAAAAAGAAATCTTCCCCCTAAAATAGTTTAGTTAAGGTTTATGGAACTATTATAGAGTATAAATACACCACGAGAAAGAGAGATGGTCTAAATAAGAGTTATACCCTGACTGTGAATTGTGAGGAAAGGTTGGGAACATTTTAGTAAAGGTAATTACATCAATAGAAGAAAAGGGCAGTCTAGGATTAGTGACATAGTCTTAGAGAGGATAGAGAGAGAGAGAGAAAAAACTAGGGAAAGGTCAAAATGGAGAAGAGTATAGTGTAAGATATGGATGAAGAGGTAACATTGAGTACATGAATTGATAAAGAAGCTAAGATGGTTATGGAAAGTGGGAAAATAGAGATAAGAATGCTATAGGTGCCTTGAGCAAAGTTTGATAGTCAAGAAACTAGTAGGGTGTCTTAAGGTGAAAGGTGAAGTGTTTATGAAATTGGTATGCTGAGGAGTATAAGGAGGTAAAAAAAGTGAATAGGTGTTTATAATAATTATAAAAAAAATATAAGGATAGAGAAGAGGCTAAAACAGAGGATTGAGGTCTAGGGAAGCTTAAAAACAAGAGAAAGCTACAAAGAAACAAATTTGAGAAAATAACTTAATTAGAGATGAAAGATGATTTGGAGATGTGGGATATCATGAAAAATGTGTAATTGAGTAGGAAAATGTGTTCCAATTGTTGAAAAATAGAGGAAAACATTAAACCCTAACAAGCAACTACAAGACTCTAGAAGAAGACCTAGTTGTCTAGTGAAGGAAAGGTAAATGAGTGAGCTGGGGAGAATAGGTAAAGTAATGAGAAATTAAACTTTTCATGAAGTGAGAATTTCCAAATTGGTATTTTAAATGGTGAATCTCTTGTCTTGAAAGTTTATAGGTTGTCCAGAACACTAAGACTTGTCCAAAAAGGGGATGATTGTAAGAATTGTGATACAATTGTTTAAAGAGGATACAAGAAAATTGGTGAATGGTGGATCTCTAAAACATTGTAGACACCTAAATGGACATAATGTGTATCCAAATACCTTACCAGTAAAATTTAATTCCTTTTTTTGTGTATTTTACATCATAATTTGGTAAAAAGGAGGGCTACAAGCCTCATAAGAGGTATAAATGCACAAGGGAGAAAATTAAAGGGTTGATAATTTGATAAGTAAATGATAATTGTTATATGAATTAATTAATATTGTTATAAGGTAGAATAACCTTGATTGCATTGGTTTGGTTCAAGTTTAGCTTTTAAGCAAGTTTAAGGCCTCTTGAGAAGCTAGTTCTTAGATAGATCATGATGATTGCTCTTGGTTCATGTAAGGTGAGTTATTAAATGATATTATCTTCATCATTTTGGTATAAAAGTGGGTATATTAGAAAGAATAAAATCTTAAAAATGTTTCATGCAAAGATATATTTCTTTATTTCAAGGGCTATCTCAAAAAAGGACTAATCCATGAAGAAAAAAGGTATGAAGAAAGGACCAGAAATGGAGGAAGAGATATCAAACTTGAAGAGTGATTTGTAGAGGTTTGAAGCCTTGGAAAGAATGTGGTTATATGTAGGAAGTCAGGTAATAAGTTAGTTAGATGGATGGATTTTGAAAAAAAGAGTGAAGCGACCAATCAAGTCACTCGTGAAGAATGCAAGAAGGCAAAAGAAGCATGCTAGAAGAAGTGAAGGAAGAAAATAGGTAGAATCCTATCGAATTTTGAGGAAGATAAATTTTCCTTATGAGAAACATGAGATATAAGAGGATAAGATATTTATCATTGTGGAGGACATTGTGAAAGATGAATAAGAATGGAGGAGAAGAAAGGTGCAAAAGGAAGAACTTAGAGAAGAAGGGTGGACAAGGATAAAAGTGTCCAAGAGAGAGAGATTCGTGGATACAATATGGTCTATATTTTTATTGACTAATATTTTGTTTGCATGTGTGTATACATGTATGAAGAATTTTTTTAATAAGATCAATAAGAATACAATGAAAATTATAAGAAAGAGCCAAGTAGAGACTCCTTTGAGTTAAATTGACATGATAGAAGAAAAGAACAGGTTATGGAAGGTCATGAGGAAGAGATTCAAATCCACCAACATGCTAATGAAGATGTAAAATAATATGTAGAGTTCTATGATGCTTTGGAAATCATTCAAGTAAGATAAACCAATAAGATGGATGGAAAAAAGGAAAAGGGGAGAGATATGATCATAAAGATGGTCTATAATCAAGTATGTGAAGATGAAAATTATGATGCATATCATAGTGAACTTTTTGATGTATAAGATTGCACAATGCAAGTTGAGGTTTGTTCTTCAAAATATGAGCTCAAAAATGTATATATCATGCCTAAATGGATCAAAATGTCAGTTGTTTGTGAACAAGAGATAAAATTCATGGAAAAGGCTAGTGGGGTTGTGACGTGTAATGGAAGACAAGAAGAAAATGATAGGAAAAGATCAGACTTCATTTTGAGAAAAGTGTGCAATGAAGATAACCAAGTAATGAATAATGAATAAAGAACTTCTAGGTACAATCTATCTTTTGAATCAAGAGGAAATAATCAAACTACATTTATATATCATCATAAAGAGATAATAAATCAAGTGTGGAGAGTCAAAGGAAAGAGAGAAGAGAAGGGTAACCTGATAAGAGCTTGGTAAGAGAAGAAAACTAGTGAAGAACAAGGAAATTTTTTCAATATTTTAGATAAGCAAGTGCAAATAATGAGACCATTGATAATGAGAATGAGATGTTTTTTAGCACTAACATGCATGGTGACTAGATTGTGAATGAAAACCAAGAAGATGAAGATAGAGTGAAGAAATGGGAATTAAAGACTAAGCATAGTGATGTAGCATATGATTTCATGGAAGAAAAAGAGTAATTATATCCTAAATTTGACGAAGCAAGTGAATAATAGAGTGAACTCTTTTTGTATGACGAAATGAAAAATATTCTGGAGATTTTTATGGCAAGTGCATATTCAAATCAGATAAGGGAATACATTAGCGAAAAAGAAAAAGAAAATACAATGCAAGAAAAGTCATTGGTACTTTTGGACAAAGAGAAATTTAATAAAGATGAAGAACTATAGGTGCAATAGAAAGCACAAGGGGAAAATATAAAAAAAATCATTCAATAACAACAGGGTTAAGAGAAGATAATCATAAATGGCATGAAGAATACAAGGAAGGGAAGAAATAATATCTAAATGAGACAATTTTTTCTCATCTTTTTGTATCTAATGTTAATCCTAGTTGTGTTTGCTTAGGTAAGAGTAAAAAAATGAACATGGAAGATATAAAAAGACAAGAATATGAAGAAAAGATACAATTGAGTCATAAAAGACAAGAGAATGAAGACAATGATTAAGATTTGAAGGAAAATGAAGACATGGAAGGGAAATTCAAAGAAAGAAGAGACAAGCCAAGAAAGGAAAAGAGTGAGAGAGTTGAAGATGAATTTAAGAAAAGAAAAGGAGAATTCCATTCCAAGGAAGAAAGATATTGGAATAAGAGAAAGAAGATAAAAACCTCTATGGGAGAATGATGCAAGAGCACCACTTTAAAAGCATCATTTTTTGAAAATTTTCATAAGTAGAGATGAATAAATTCATATAGGTCATGTTAGGTGTATTTTAAACTCCTTAATGGTATTTACAAAACCTTCTTGTGTGGTAGATGGGGAAAAAAAAAAATTCCCTTAAAAAAAGAGAGAATTTAAAATTTAAATTATTTAGGAGGTATAATGTTGAAAACAAGCTATGATAAGTTTTAAGAGGTCATTTTAGACCTTATAAGGGTGTATAGTGTTATCAAACTTTTTGTAAAGTTTCATGATTCAAACTCATCCTCTAACCTTAATGAGTTAGGAAAACTTAGCATAACCACATAAAGTCAAGAGTATATGAGATGAAACTTGAATTGGAGGAGTAAGTTATGAGTTGAGGAGAGGTTTGAGAGGGGAATCACATGTGGAAGATCCCTAAGAGGCTAAAGGATTTTGTAAAAATTCATTGAAGGATAAATATCACATATTTCCTTGTTGAAGGATTCATGGGATATATACATCTTGTTTGATAAGGAGTATGAGATAATTTTTATACCTTTTATATTTGTTTAATGATGCATTAGATGGAATGAATGATAGTGTAATTTTTAATGTAGCTTTCAGGGGTAATAATGAGGGTTTGGTGAATATTTTTCAAGACAGTCTACTTGCACAAAGACTTGTTAGTACACAAGGAATTTTGAATGATTGTAAGCCATTATTAAGTATTTTTAGGATTTGTCATAAATTGATGAGAATAAATAATTTTTTAATAGACCCCTTAGATGATTTTAATGCTTTGAAATATATAGTAAAAGGAGAAATTAATATTAAATGTAAAATCTATGCTCTCGGGTTACAACACATCATTAGGATTTAATCTAATAGAAGAATGTGTATGTTAAAAATGGTAGTCTCTAGAACTCAATAATATTTGTAAAAAAGTTGAGAATAGACATGTTTAAGGTATTGGTTAGATCTTTATGTCATTTGAGTGAATTTTTATTAACTTAGAAGTAAATCTCGGTGGTTTCACAGTCTAAACACCATGTTTATGAGGGTTTGGGATCAATTAGATCAAAGACTAGAAATATTCCTTTGGTTATAATCATGTGTAATTGTAGAAGGTTAAAGAGATGATCTTAAATGAAATGTGATAGATTCAATGCAGGACAAGTCACTGCAGAATTTGAGGGTATATTAGTCCAATGCAGATAAAGTTGAAAATAGAGATAATCAGGTAAGAGGGTTTTGACCTAAGAGAGTCGCTATATTCATTTAATCTTCTGTGATTAGATGTGCAATTGATAATGGTATTGACGAATAACACGAGACCTAGAATGTTCCAGTGAACCTTATAAGTGCATCATTCATGACTGTAACCAGGGATCTGGATAATAATTTTCATGTTTACTCCTTCCATTGCATAGTTATGATGTCGTACTTGGAGGTGACGGTCAGTGACTAAGAACATCCAGGTATCCTACAATTGACACCATTTATGACTGCAGGAGGGGTTATGGTCTAAAGAGATATTTAATGCGTGTTTTTTTGTTTCAACAAGTGCATATTTGACAAAATTTTTGGATGGTCATGAATTTGATCAATTTCACCTGTGAAAATAAGATAAATGTGTGAGATTAGCTAGAAGTTGCATGGTTAAGAACAGGTGCATATATGACTTGGGAGTTGTCAAAACCAGTTTACTTGCGTAGGAAAAAGTAACGATGAATGAAGCTAATTAATTAAGAAAAAAAATCGTAGACTGAACATATCATGAAATTTTTACAATCCTTGAAGAGGAAATAAGTTACTTAAAGCTATTGAATAGAATTCTCCATAAACTACAGAGATAAATTCAAAGAACTGATATCTTCCCCTATTAAAATAAATGATCAAATAAGGTTTGTGGAACTATTATAGAGGCATAGAAAACACTACTGCGAAATAGAGATGATATAAATGCTAAGAGTACACTATAAACTATCTGCAATAATAATAATAATAATAATAATAATGGGATCATCATCTATGAAATGGTAATCACATGAAAAGGACTTGAAGTAAATTAAGTCTAGGATTCAGTGAAATCGATTCGAGATGACGGATGCATAGAGAGTTTTTCAGAGTGAGAATAGTTATGGACACACATAACTCACGCTTTATATGATTATTGTGTAAGCACGATCTATGCCATAGTTGGACTAATTTTCAGGTCATGAACATGCATAAACGATTTCTCAATATGGTTAGGTCACCCATGCGAAAAAAGGGACCAACAAGGTTGTAATTCCCACCATAGTAAAGCACCAATGGGTCATTCTACGTGGGAAAGAGTGTCTTCCAAAAGGTAGATCAAGGTTACAAAAATGGTGGATCTTTTTTATTGCAAAGAGGATAAGGAGGTGTAATCAAAGTGAATTGCCTGTTAGGAAAAGCAAAGTCCTTAAAAGTTTAATCTGGGAGGATGGGTAGATTGAAAATGGTTGGTCATATTACACATAGGATGTGAGCTCTTCAGGGATAGCTTGATTACATAGATGAAGACTACACAGAGACAAGTATGAGAACGAGAATACTATAATTAGCTATGGCGTATAATTTGGAGATCATGAGATAAATATGAACGAGAATATATAATTAGCTGGGAAAATGGTGTTACAAGTGCATCGCTTATAATAGATGAAATCATCAAACTCGTAACAGGATTATACTACCAAGATGCTCGAAGAACGACTGTACTTGTCACTATCCATGGAAAGCTTGCATGAATGGGTGAAATGGAGCTGGAGAATAGTGTAAAGTGATCAAACAACAAAATGAGCTCATGAGGGTGAGAATGTCAAAATGAGTATCATGACAAAGGTGAAGATGTGGTGTTGGAGTTGGGAATAGGTGGGTCTAGGAGGGTGAGATCTTGTCCAGGATAAAGGGTGATAATCGCAGGGCTTAGTGCTAAAATGGGTATTATGTCGGATAGGGATATTCAACTTCGATTTATAGGGCCAACTACTTATACAAAGTTTGTAGACACATAGTTGTTCTTTATATTGGCTATCCAAATACCATACTAGTAAAAATTTATCTTCCTGATTTGTGTATTTTACATTAGAATTTGGAAATATTAGGAATTATCTACAGCTCCAATAGGAGGTCTACACATGTAAAAGGATTCCAAAATCGCACAGGGTTGATAATTCCATAAATCACATGATCATATGGAATCCAGTAATCACAGCTATATTCGAAGTCTAAAATCACCTACATTGGAATTAATTGTACTCTAAAATCAAATATTTTTGAATCTATAAGCATGTTCAAGGCCTATTGAGAATCCATTAATTCTTACTTCTGAAGATCCGATGATTACTCTTGGTTCATGTAAGGTGAGTTATTAAGTGATCCACTTTGCATCAAAATGTTTCATGATTTCAAGGACATCCAATATTGATTTGAGAACCATACATGTCAATGGCAATGAGAAAACTAGCCCAACTATAGATACAAATACAATGTCTTTGTTTTATAGCAGGAAGCTAACGACTGCTAGAAACTTAATGATTGCATTTGGAACTCAAATTGATCTTATTATTTTTAAGATGTTTTTAAGTATAATTAACCACAGTTAGTGTAAAAAATTATGAATATTAGTCAAACTATCAAATTGAGCAATACGGCCACTATTGCTAAGTAGTACATTCAACGAGATGTGAGACACTTCCAGATTCAATTACTATGGTTCTAGAAATTGAACCTTGGAAAGAAACTAGTAGAATTGATAGCAGAAGACAAATATGTATGATTCAATGTATTCACATGTGTGTAACAAAATGTAGCCTTATAGAGCCACCAAATGGGTAAAGCTCATGCGGGAGTTGGAGCCACTTGTATATTGAGCATTAGTCCATCATAAAACATATACAAACAACAATGGACTAAAACTCAAAAGTAATGCATAACATTCCCCCCTTATTAAATTGAGTCGTAAAAACATCAAAATTTCATAATACTGGCATGTCCGACCCCGTCTGACATCGAGCATGACTCCCCCCCTAAATGATAACTCATCAAATAATATAATTGTCATGATCACTATCAAAATAATATTTCCAAACTCCCACGAGGCATAACATAGTATCACACATGATTATTTCTAAGGTTGACACATAAACCTAGAGGGACAGGGAATCAACTTTTCGACTAAGCTCAGCCTAAGGTGGTGCACATCCAAAATATAATAGGATAAATATCAAACGATACCAAAAGGATAGATACCTCGGTGGTTTTACAGGTCTACCACGAGACTCAAGAGGATTCCAAATCCTTAGTCGGTTTTACAGGTTTACCACGAACCTAGTGTGAGTACCATGTGCTGATCTCCACACATGCACTTTCTTCTCCCCATGACGCTCTTCAGTTTGGAGGTCCCAAAGTGTAGGGTACAAACTATAACACTTTATTGAACATTACCAAACAACATAGTGATTTACAACAAACAATAATGAAAAATATTCCACATGGTCACTATCTATGGAATCATAGCACATCATGTTCTTAGTTGTAGCCATCTGATGTCGATTGTCATGTTAGCCACATAATTCAACAACAAATGTGAAACAAATACGCTGCCACTAGGGGTCATAATATGCACCATATGCCCCTAAGTCATGACATGAATCTTTGCCCATATCATGTGAAACATTTGAATACAATGAGACATAGAAACTACCATCACAATATGAAAACAATGCTATCGAATAGATCATCGCCACTTAGAACATTGTACATCACAACATGGTGGTAACATGTATGCAATATGATACGTATTCACTACAAAGTGAACCATCTTATTGTCAGAAGCACATTACACTCAGAGGATCAATTCAAAATGAAGAACCATTGGTAAACAACTATGCTCCAAAGTAATCCATTTTCAGCATCCAATCACAAAACAACAGAACACGAAACAAAATAGAAACTGAAATAAACACAAACCAAAAATTGAGGAATTTGGTCCTCAATACCTTATTCACCACAATATTTGTTAGTAGCCTCATCACTTGTGGCTTGCAAGAGGTCGCTGGATTTCCTCTAGCCTCCGTTATCCTCTATCCTCCTGTGATCCTGCCAAAAGCTACATCACTAGGCCTGAAGTAACAATAGGGGTAATACCAAGTTCCATGACAGTTCCACGATTGGAGGCCAGGATAACATGCATGCAATAGAATGGATTTTCACCTGTAGATGAATGTATTCCATACAGAGGAAACTGACTGCATACTAGAAATATGAAAAGGGAGATTACGGTGTAAAGAACCTTGAATCCCTGAAGGGAACTTTTCTTTTAGCTGTCTAAAATTTAGGAAAAATAGAAAGAAATGGCCTCACAAGATGTAGCACCCTAAATCCACCGCTCGAAATTTTTCTTGGAAGGGAAAACCATAATATTAAACTTGAAAATTAAGTGATCTAATGCCAGAAAGACCTGATCTGCAACAAATTTTCCTCAAAATTGGTAATTTAAGCCCTTCCAGAAAATAAGAAAAGGGCTAAGCAATACTAATGCTCCTCCACGTGAAAAACTACATGTCAACTAAACTATGGTCGGGGTTGAATTTTTATTAAATTGACACAGCTTTTACGAAGATATAAACTGTAACCTATCCACACACAACTTCATCTTGATCTTGATCCACGTAGAATTCTATGCAGGTTATAGAAAGCAAAGGAATCTCTACACGTGAAAGAGAAGACAGTATGGCTCCACACGGTGTTGAAACAACCCAAATTCCCTCTAGTGCCAAGATGCCTGCTCTGATACCAATGATAGCAGAAGACATAATTATATTCAATGTGTGTAAAAAATGAGTAGATCCTCAAATATAAATCCTGTGGGAGAGGAGGACAGTTATAACTATCCATCAAATACATAACAAACAACAATGGATTAAAACTAAACTAATGCTAACAAGAATTACCGTAGATGTTACAACAAAACTTAAAGAGGGTGACGATTCAATTTAGGAGAATGTAATTAATTGTAAAACCATACCAGATATATTTTCATATTTAAATTTAGATATAAAATCATCTCTAAGAGACATGGCATAAAAATTATCATATTCAAATATGGATATGAACTTATTTAACATTAACTGTAAAACTATCCCATTTATATTTTAGTATTTAAATATAGCTATGAAATAAATTGAAATTACTTTACTAAAGGTAGGTAGAATTATAGTAAAACATTTGATGAGTAATTTGAATTTATAATCTAACACTATTCCCAAAGATGGGCTTATGAATCAACAATTAAAAACATATTAAAAATCCAATGAAGAAGCTCCCTATAATTTTTTTGTGATCTAATATAGTCGCAAACATCTTTGACGTCCTTCAATGGTTGCAAGAAATGACACAACACATATAACAAGTATGTGTCTTCTAACTTATAATCTATGTTAATTTTTTCAATAATTATGTAGTTCACAACATCATTGAACTTGATTTTATCTAAAGATTCATCTATAAGAACTGTATTTTTACAATTGTATGATGTATCAAACCGTGTATAAACATGGAGTTAAGATTCTTGAGATATAATTTGGGACTCCCAAAACCTTCATAATCAAAGCATTTAATCTTGATGAAATATTCCTGTGTAAATACGAACTCGAATCTTGCAACATTCTAAGCCGATGTTTTGAAGGAATGAAGACATCATGTCATCAACATTTGACTTTCCCGTCGATATCCATACTACTATGTTGAAATGTTTTTTTCATACCATTGCAAGAACCCTTTCACATTAGGTCTGAGAGATTTTTTTTTTTCGAGATCTCGATGCCACATATTTTTTTTTAAATTTTTAAATGCCGAAGATGCCTTGTGGAGGGTGTGTTCCAAAACACCGTTTATATCAAATATGATCAGTTTCATGTTGCATGTGTTCGTATTTTTAAATGAAAAAAAATAAAATCAAATGGTTGAGGGTGGTGAATCAATTAAAAAATAAAAAAACAAGTCCCTTTTGATATTGTTATATCAAAAATCAAATGGTTGTAGGTGGTGAGAAAGGTAAAATCTAAGGGTGTTTCTCATTTCTTATTGTTATACTAGGAATATTTTTTGTGAAGAATTTATTTGAATAGAATGTAATGTTTCAGTATGACGAGTCTTTACATACCATATTGTAGTTATTTCATTGCATTGGAAAGTGGTATAGGTTTTCTAATATCGAAGTAAAAAACAAGTATTTAAGCATGCTCAAAATTAATTTAGGAATACATATTTCATTAATAAAAATGGTTCAAAGATTTGTTACATTAAATATTTTATGTTAATTCACATTTTTAACTTATACACTCACACTCTGAACTTATAATCAGGGAAGATTTAAATTCTCCCAACTTATAATCGTACAATCGTAATTTAAATAGTTACGCAAAACCATCACTAAAACATATGAATGAATTTTATTTACAATGTTAATTTGTATTATCACTATAACATTTTGAAATGCTAAATTTTTATTTATCATTTACTCGTTCCAAATATTTGATGTCCTCTATTGCACATTCAATCCCTTTGACACTATTAGTGATAATTCTTTGTGCAAATTGGTCATCAACCACCTATCTTTAGAGAAATTTTCTTCTCTACTTGTCATCTTAACCATAAAATTTTCCGAAGGGTTTCCCTTTGCACCTCATGTAATACACATTATGTCTTCATAAATTTTGGGGAAATGGTTTCTACTCCAAACCTTTTCTAGACATTTTATCACAATTCCATCAACCATTTTGCAATGTTATTTTCCCTAGGTGATTAATGGATTCAATTCAATTGATAATTTTTTATTGAAGGTATTTGTCAGCTTTCTAACTTCAGCTGAAGTGAGTTTGTCTGACCAGAAACCCATTTCAAATTTTGTTGATAATGACTTTATAAACTCTTTCTAGACACCTCGCACATTGATAATATTCCTGTGGAACTTGAATGTGATGTCCCTAGAGGGAGATTGGTTTTTCTCATACAACAAGCCCTACAAATCTGAAACAAGCACGTAATTATTGTGGCTAACTGTAGGGAAGTAAATAATTTTTTTAATTGGTCTCATATCAATTCTAACCAATGGAAAAAATCAACATTTTAGCTTACGGCTACCACTTACTAGTGGTCCTTGCATGTAGGATTGCATCTTCTTTACCCACAACTAGATCCTTTGATGCAAGATCTATTTCAAACAATATTAATATTATTAATATAGATATTGTTATGGTAAATTCAATATTATCACTTTAGGTGGATACCACTAACCGACTAAGCTTCTAGTTTGGATTGCATAGACCTTACTAGCTGCTTTTTTTTATGCAATATGTATTGCGAATAATAGTAATCAATTCAAAATCGATTTCATGTTGTCGCAAATAAAAGAATAATTGAAAAGCATACTGGTCTTCATGGTAATATGGTAAGTAAAAATCAAAATTTAATGTCTTCTGAATGAATTGTAGCTCGTTTATATCCATTGAATCACCCATTGTCGGAAAACACTTTTGAGATATTGATGTGGATTAGCAACAACTAGGCTATGCCATAATTGGATGAAATAAGCATAGATTCTAATGTCTGTATCATTATGTTGATAATTTTTGGGCCCCATAATATTAGCTAAGTACAAGAACATGATTGGGAAAATATGACCTAGTTTAAGAAGGGCACACAAGGTTGAAGGTGCGCATGGAAGGGTTCTAGCAGGGTTTTGCAGAATACACGACGTTCGCATGTGTAAGACATGACAAGTTTTGTACTTAGCAATATTCAGCATCCTAGGTAGCACATGAGAAAAATGTGACCCTTGTGGATAAGGTGCCAGCCTGGTGAATGTAGGATCAAAAGGGAATATTCCAAGCATGCGATGGAAGGTTCCATAAGAACATCATTACACAGAGTGGAGAGCTCGGATAAAAGAGGGCATGCTCCATTAGTAGAACACTTGAACACTTGACAGCCAATCTGTTACCTCAGAGGGCATGGCAGTGAAGGCAGGAAAGCTATATATTGAGGTGCGCGGGTAGCAAGAAAGAGAGATATATAGAAGAGACACTAGATAAAGGTATATACATGGAGTCGTTGTGAGAAAGTAGTGCACTAGAAAAGAGGTGAAGCTCTGCAAATATCTCATGGATGATTTTATTGGTTGGGATTAGGGAAATTTAGGAGTGATGGTACACTTAGTGGGATGGGTCTGCATTATTATTTGTAATATGATGAACATAGTGTAGTTTGGATGTATGACTTGGCTTAGTGTTATTATATGAGGGTCTTTTATGACCTCTGGGGATGTAATGTGGTTGTTGAACTTGTTAATATGAATATAAGAATCTTTTCTTAATATTATAAGTGTTCATGAGTATAATCCTTGTGCATTTCCTTTATGTATGAACTATTTTCATATGTTGTTTACTATTTCTCTTTTCTGGATGCAATGGAGTGACAAATCATTCTAGGTTCTTTGAATGTTGTATGGTTCTTTTATATTCTTTTTCATTTGATTATTTGTCATAAGATGGTGCATTCTAACAAGACTCACATAAAGGAGAGACCTGATGCCCACACATATCTCGGGTGAGCACCCAATGCCTATTGGGTGATAGGCCAGTGCACACATGATTAGACTATTGGTCTAAGGGTATAAAAATGAATACTTCTTAGTTCTATTGCTGGGACCTCTTTTTGAAGTTGTGAGAAATGGCATACATTTTTTTCCCTGAGATGCATGATGATAGAAGCATTACCTTGGAAAGTGTTGAAACATTGTTCAAGAGCACGAAGGATGAGTTTTCTCAAAGATTCAACACTAGATCTGAGTTTGATGCACGTAGATGGGTAGAATAGAACCTATACCATGAGTTGTATGAGACATTATTTTGTTATTTTCCAGTTGAAATATATGAATGGATTTTAGCATATTCATCTAGATCAATTTGGTACTACAGATCATGCGTGTGGACCCAAGATGACTATCAGAGGCTGCATGATCTAGATTTAACTTGGACGCGTGCTATTGATCACTTGTGGAAAGGAGTGCTAACCAGGTATACTCTAGAATACGCTAGTTCTACGCATTATTGTCCAGAAGTTGCTGAGTTCAAGTTTCTAAGGGATCCCAAAGGATCATTTTCACATGTTATTCCTTTGGATATGAAGATCTTGGTCATTACCTTGAGTTTAGAGGCATTTCCCACGGCTAGATAAACTTCTCTGAATGCTGGGAGAGGAAGCTAGGGTGGAGGAAGATGGTAGACATTGCAGCTACAAAGGAAAGGGAGGAGAGATGACTCAAGTATAGTGAAGCTCATGAAAGGGAGATGACTAGACAAAGTGAGGTTACAAGTGTGATAGATCTATGGAGGCAGACGTTGTAGGAAGGAGTTGAGGTTCACGCAAAGGACATGGAACCTGAGTAGTATGTGCTACCCCAACTTGGTAAGCACAAGAGAGAAGCTCCTTCAACTTCATATGAGAATTTTTCACATGGAGAAAGGAGATTCATCAACGCGCATATGAACCTCCCTGGCAACCAACCCCTGATGCTTGGTTTTCTAGATCAAGGGAGAAGTATTGTTAACCCAGTTGGTATCAGTGGGAGTAACCAATCTTCTCCCAGGAGATATAATTTCTCATTTAGAACATCCATGGCTGCGTAATACATTCATGTATTTGGAGGAATCTTTGGACAAGGTACAAGTATGCAAGGTTTGGGTATCACATCTAGGATTGGCGTGGGACACACAACTGATAATGGAAAAATATCACAAACCATTGGCGTGTAGTTCAGTGGGATGTTGGGAACACTAGGTGAAACCACTTTAGGCCCTTTTCTGACTGCAAGAGGTGGATCTGGTGGGTCAGGACCTGGTGGATCCAATGGATTTGGTGGAGGAGGAAAAACTAGAGGGAACCAAGGCTCTGGATTAGGATGAGAAGGGCCTCAACCACATCCACAAGTATTCTTTGAGATTTCTTTTCACTTACCAGACTATAAGGGTATTGAAGACATTATAGAGCATGTGCACAAGTGTGAATTACTATAGCACATGAAAGGTAACACTACCATGGAGCAGAAGGCAAGTCATTTTGTAACAACGTTGCAGGGGCAAACACATAGTTGGTATAGGAAGTATGACCCCCATCAGACAATGGTAGACTACACCGTGTTGAAGAAAACCTTCCTAGAAAAGTTCCATATCCCTAATTTTGAGTAGAAGAGTGTCAACACTCTGAAGGAGATTTGACATGGAATGATAGAGAGTGTGCGGGAATATGACACGTGTTTCAATACTCTCTTATCAAAACTATCCTATGACATTCATCCTTCTCAACATGCTCAATATTTTGTTGGAGGGTTGATAACAACATTTTGAAGGGCTCTATCACACATGAATTTCATAGACCCACGTGAGGCATTGGAAGTTGTCCTACATGCTGAGGTTGTTGGGAGAATTGATGCTGGTGTTAGTTATTTTTTGGAGGCTTAAATTTTTGTAATGGCCAAGCAGTTGGAGAATCTATCTACAAAATTAGCGCATGAGGTTTGTAGTGGGATTTGATTTACAGACTATGAAGTGGAAGGGCATGCAAAGGATAGTTTCCCTAAGAAATTGGTGCTTGCTATGGTAGTAGATTGTGATATCTGCCATGGGGATCATGATGTAAGTAGATTCCCTCTACTACAACATGTAATCTATAAAAATGTTTCTTTCTATTATAAGATTTGTACCTCTACAACCTATGATATCAAGGATTGCAAAATGATTGATCAGATCCATGATTCTATTGATATGGGTGTGCGTAAAAATAGTCTTGCAATAAGTTCCAAGGATGATGAACGTCGTTATGAAGGGCACATAGATGGATGAGCACGTGGAAGAGGTTTTTTTGGAGGATTTCGTGGTCATAAGAACTACGGTGGAGGATGAAGTGAGTTCCCATGAGAAACCTGTTATAACTGTGGATCTACAAAGCATTACAAACATGAGTGCCTTGATCTGTTACAGTGCTCTTGGCGTGGAAATAAACATAAGTATGAAGAATGTCCAGAGCTTTATGAGCATATGAACCAGTAGAACTGGAAATACAAAGGCACTAGGATGGTAAGCATCAAGAAGGCCGATTCACAGTGGATGCCAAGAGTGGCGCATGAGTCAGAACTAGAGCCTATACTGGTAACAACGTGAGAAGAGGCCACCCACACTAGGGAGATGTCGAGACAAAGGACACTAGTTTCAAGAGAGGAAGTGGTACATGGAAAGTATCTGGATGCTACTCATCAGAAGGAGGTGTATCAAGAGACTATGAATGTGATTCAAATTTTACAAGGGGATATCCAATGTCTAAAGGAGAAATCAAAGCAGTTGGAGAAAAGGAAGAATTCCTAGGCTCCAAAGGATGACCTATATGAGGTCAAGGAAGTATGTAAAATGTTAAGGAAAGAGAATATTATTCCCTTGCTAGGAGAATGGCTGAGGGAGAAGGTACCACGCACCGGAGCAGAGCGCGAAAGGTAGGGTTTACATGTAAATATTCCTCCTCACAACCTTGACTATGATAAGGAGATTACTTTGAATGTGGTTGTTGATGGATGGAGTTTGAGTAATATCCTCATCGACACAGGAGAAAAAATCATTTTTTTTTAATTTAGATTCCTGACATCAAATGGGAAGGCCTGTATTATAGCCATCTTTGAATGTGTTGTATATGGAAAACAAGACTAATGCAATGCCCATTATAGTCCAAAAGGATGCAGTTATCACCATTCAAGGGGAAAAGTTCACTGAAAACTTCAAATTCTTGGCACTCGCCGAGGCAGAAAACTTTCTAGTGTTACTTGGGTGCCCATGGTGTTACAAGAATAATGCCGACCTGTGGTTTAACAAAGGGTATATCAACTTTGAAAACAATGAATAAAGGGTGCTTATCCCTTTAATAGATGGAAACTTAGAGCCTTATACTGAGCCCTTAGGAGAAAAATTCCTTTACAGAATATATGTGCGCTCCATCAGAGATCCTGAGATAATTCATCCCATGGAGGGAGTCATCTAGTTTGAAGATGTTCAGTCCTTGAGTGATACCACTAGTGTGACATGCGATAATTGGGTGCATGGGACTTATGAGTTGATTGGGAGACTATTGAGAGGATATGTAACAAGGGTAACAAAGGCGTGCTTAGTTAAGTGCCTAGAAGGAAAGAAGTTGCCAAGTTACTTTGGAGGAGCATATCCTAAAAATTTCTTGGGAGAAATGGAAGCTCAGTGGAAAAATGAGGACAAGAGGAGGGGAATGCTTAATTATAACCTACTCGTAACTGCAGCATGCTAGTGGGTTAGACATTGGGAGAGCCTCCTGGAATGGTGTGAGGTAAGAATCGAATTCTCTATAAGATTATCCAGGAGCAACATGCCCACTCTCATACAAGATTACCATGGTAAGGAGACCACCTCATTTCATATCCAAGCATGTGAGAAGGCCTAGATGGGAAACACAGAGGTTTTACCGCCTTCATTATGGATGCATAATTTTTATTCCACATTACAAGCTTGTGCATGTGCATGGTACATTCATTTAGAGATGTGTTGTCGAATAGGTAATTGGCAGGAGTTGGCGGATCTCATCCAATATTTCAAGTATAGGAGTACAAAACCATTAGTGGATAAGGCATTGCAAGTAATCAAGTGCCTTACAATGGGAGATAGTGCAATGGTAAAGGATAGGATACTGTAGCTACTAGGTGAGCCTTATTTGGAGACATGCCTCAATGAAGAATAGTCAGAGGAAGTACAACTTGAATGCATGTGCATGGAAAAAGAAAAAGGAAAGATGGTCTATGTAGTAGATAAAGAAGAGATGGAAACTTTGGATATTAACCATTTTGAAGGTACATGCAAAGTCATAGATAGCGCTGATGAGAAAGCACACGCCTACCACAAGCCCTTGAAAATAAAGAAGGTTAACATTAGGAAAGAGATAGAACCTAAGGAAGCTATCATTAGGGACTAGTGGTCAGAAAAATAAGTTTCAAAGATCATTGATCTATTGCACGAGTTCTAGAATTTGTTCCCTCAAAAGTACCATAAACTCAAAGGCATTCACCATTCCTTAGGGGAGATGAAGAGAAAGTTGAAAGAAGGTGCACACCTGATTCAGAAGAGGCCTTATCAGATGAATCCAAATTTACGCGTATGGATCAAGGAAGAAATTGACAAGATGATAACATTTGGTATGATTGAGATAGTGTAAGAATCAAAATGGATAAGCCCAATGGTTATCAATATCAAGAAGGATGGAAGGATAAGAATCTTTGTTGAATACAGGGATCTAAATGCAATATGTGTCATCGTTCCTTTTTCAACCCCCTTTACTTAAGAAATTTTGGAGAGAGTATCTAGGTGCGAATTCTACTCTTTCATGGATGGGTTCTCAGGGTATCACCAAGTCAGGATTGTAAAGGAAGACCAAAGAAAGACACCTTTCGCCACTAAATGGGGAAGTTTTCCCTACATGGATATGTCTTTTGGATTGAAGAATGTTCCTACTGTGTTATCACGCATTGTAGTACAAGCATTTCAGGACTTCATCCATAAATTTCTTCAAGTGTACCTGGATGACTGGACTGTGTATGGATTAGTGAAAGACCATTGTGACAATTTGAGGCTGATGTTTGAGAGATGTTGGCAATTAAAGATATCCCTCAACATTAAGAAATGTGTCTTTCCTACTCCATTTGGAACCATGTTAGGACACATTATATGCAAAGAAGGCTTGCTAGTGGATCCTGCCAAAGTTGTAGTTATTTTAGGATTAGGGGAGCCTACTAGTCAAAGCACAGTGCGTGGATTACTTAGGCATATGGGGTATTACAGGAAATTCATAAAGGGGTATGCCAAGATCACTGCGCCCTTTGAGGAATTGTTAAAACAAAATAGTGCCTTTCATTGGTGAGAGGCACAACAAAAATCATTTGATGCTTTGAAGGATAGGCTTGTGACGACTCCCATACTACGTTTTCCTTCTTGGGATAAGCCTTTCCATGTGCATATTGATGCCTCAAGGATAAGTATGAGAGTAGTACTAGCACAACCTAATGAAGGAATTTTTGATCACCCGTTATGCTTTCCAAGTAGAAAGTTGACACTAGTAGAAAAAAATTACACAATGACTAAGCGCGAAGCATTGTCCATGATCCACGCACTACACAAGTTCAAGAAGTATCTATTGGTGAAACCATTTATATTCTACGTGGACCACATGGAATTGAATTAATTAGTCAACAAGCTTGTTTTGCAAGGGTGCATATGTTGTTGGGTCCTATTATTTCAAGAATTTGAGTTCACAGTGGTCGTAAAACAAGGAAAAAGTAATTCAGGACCTAACCAATTATCAAGGATTAACTCAGAGGAGGATTCACAAAGAATTGAGGATACCATGCCAGATGCACAACTATTCAGGTTCTAGTGCGCTCCCTCAGACTTGGAAGATATCACAATATTCTTAAAAATAGGTGTGGCACCGGAAGGGATGAAGGCTCTAGAGAGAAAATAGTTAGCAACACGTGTCGCACCCTACATGTTGATTAGCGAAGGCATGTATAAGTTAGGTTTTGATGAGGTTTTGTGTTGATGTGTATTGAAACATAAGTGCATGGCAATTATGTAAGAAGAACAAGGTGGGATTGCAGGAGGAAACTATGTAGGAAATGCTACCACGCGGAAGATTTTATTATAAGGGCTTTGGTGGGAAACCATCTACCAAGATTGTATCAAATTTTACAAGGCCCGTGACCATTTCCAGTGCCTTGGCATACCTAGAAAGAGAGATGAAATTCCCTTATGACCAATATGTAGTGCTGAACCATTTGAAAAATGGGCAATCGACTTTGTAGGGCCAATTTCGCTAGCCATGCGAAGGACTAGTTTGCGGTATATCATTACTTACATTGATTAGTTAACATGATGGGAAGAGGCCACACCTAAAAAGGCTTCCATTGCAGTGACAAGTGCTATATTTTTATCGGAGAATATAATCAGTAGGTATGGTTGTCATTTAATTTTAACAAGTGATAGAGGTACAAATTTTCTCAATGAAACAGTCAGGACTCTGTCAGCAAAATTTCTAGTGGCCCATCATAAGAGTACCCCTTATCTCCCTTAAGCGAATGGAACTATTGAGGCATTTAACAAAATACTAAGTCACACATTGAATAAGATATATGACATTAGAAGACAAGATTGGGATGAAAAAGTATCATCTTTGTTCTATGGCCATATAGGACAACCTACAAGAGGTTGAACAAGGCCACACTATTTCAATTGGTGTTTGGTGCAGAGGTTGTTTTACTAGTTGAATTCATGTTACCATTGCTGTGTATAATGCACGTAGGAGGATTTTATGGTGAGAAAGCATTGGAAGAGAGGATTGATAAGTTGCAGTTAGACGAAAGATGAACACTTGCTAGATGGATTCAGAAGATAGAAAAAGTAAGATAAAAAGCATGGCATGATCGTCATATCATGAAGAAGAAGTTCGAGGTTTGGTAGATGGTGTTGTTGTATGATTCCAAGTAACTACGCCATCCTTGGAAGTTTAAATTTCATTGGTTGGGACCCTACATCATCTTGTACCTTCTTGATTCAGGTAATTTCCAGTTATAAGCACTATATGGAACGAGATTACCAGATCATTTCAATGGGAGTAGGTTGAAACCCTACTATAAATAAGTCTTCTTGGTGTTTGTAATAAGGTAGTATTTCAAATTAGTCTAGAATTTCCCTTTATGATTTTCTTTTCTTGTTTTTCCCTTTCTTGTTGCTTGTTCCTTTATTTTTGTTTCATTTTGTACCTTATGTGTTAAGAACCACATTATTTTTCCAAGGTTGTGTATGCGCAGAGGACTAAGCATCTATTTTAGTATGGGGTGGAATAATGTAAAGAAAAGTATAGGCTTGTAATACAAGTTAAGCGGCCCAGTAGAAGGAAGCGTGTAAGGTTGAGAAATCATGTGAGGAAACATTGGATGATAAATTATGGTGTCAAGAAGGCTATAACAAAGAGCACTTAAAAATGATGAAGAGAACAGGCATGACATGAGGTATGCGAGGGAAAAAATCAGGAAAAGGATAGAAGAAGTTCCTTCGACGCTGTAGATGCGAGCGTAACAGTCAGCTTGGCAGAAAAAGCCACATTTAATGTTAAAGTATGTTGGTAGGTGGCATAACATTTATTACTGGAGGGAAGCAAAAACCATAAATACAAGGTTGGGAAGTCATTTTCTATCTTGTTATTACAAAGTTGAAGTGCTCTTGCGAACTAGGGTATCTAGAGAGAAATTTGTGCGAAGGAAGGAGAATCTGAGAAATTTAAGTGTGTGACTAGAATAGATATGCATACCATAAGGAAGGAGTACATGGGCTAGAGGAAATGTTATTTGTGATGCATCGTCTTATGGAAGATTGTCTAAGTTATGGTTTGGTAGATAGGGAATGAAGAAAGAAGGATTAATTCCAGGAGTTGAAGCTTTGGAGTTGAGTTTGGAGTGTAGCAGAGTAGCAGAATAGAGTTAGAAGTCCGTAGTTGATCCCGACAGAAAATATGGCACCCAAGAAACCAACTATTTCACTAAATAAAAAAAAGGGCAAGGGAAGGGGAAAGCAAATTACCACTGTCACGAGCACTAATGAAGAATTATATGCAAAAATGCAATACCCAGATTGAGTATTGCTAGGAAAGGAATGGGTGTCGCATCTAATGAAAATGACTATGAGAACTTATAATCATCGGATGAGAACAATTGAGAAGGAAATAGTGCTAGAGTTGGCCCGACCAACTAATAAAAGGACACCATATGGGATGCTCATTTACATGGATGAGGTGAAGGTCAAATTGGAGATGGTAGGATTATTGCAATTGTATGTGTTTCCTTACTTTGGCAAGCCTGAGCGCCTTTATCAATGGTTGATGTCACACGTTCATGAGGATCAATTTTATTTTGTGAGGCACTAGATGCACATAACACCATAAATCATATCCAAGTTCACATGTCTTATTTGTGAGGGAGAAAGTATAGATGATGATCTGAGTGAGAAGGAGGTTATCAAGGAGATTGTAGATACATATCACTAAAAGAAGGGTTCACGATACTTTGACATTGTAGAGATTCTAGACCCGGTTATGAGTATATCCACATGCTTGGTGACCAAACTTAAAGATCAGGAACAATGGATGCAAGTGAAGGCATGGCTAAATACATGCCAGAGGATATCAGAGGGAACTATTTATAACTTGTCTTATTTCATCGCGGATGAGATCATAAGCAACATGCAAGAGGGAGAAAATATATTATTCGGAAACGTCCTCCTCATCATTGTCTTCTCATAAATTGGAGTGCTAGATGGGCTGGAAAAATTTGTTTGGGAGTATCCAGATGAGGATCCCTCACCCGCAAAAAGGTTTGAAAAATACACTTGTGAAACCATGAATGTCGCTCACAAGGCACTCCTGGAGAAGTGGTAGAAATGAATGTGTGACACATTCAGGGAAGAGTGGAGGATCCTAGAGAATTTTACCATGCTCGTGGATGGAGGAGAAAAATTTGTAGTGTATCAACATTTCTACATTGGCAGATTTATGTTGACAAATAGGACTAAGGGTCCATAGTGTAAGCTTCCCTTCTCCTTCACCATGTATTACTTCTATGTAGAGGTCAACAGGTTCAAGGAAGCCAAAAGAATAAGGTTAGACCTTAGTGAAGTGGACCAAGAACACTGAAAGCTACACCAAAAGCTTGTGTATCCCAAAAATCATGCATATGTGGAAGATTATGTCTCCCATGAGGTTCAAATGATTAAACCAATAACACTACCAATCGTTGGAATGGTTGTAGAAAGGATATACCTCTGAATAAGGCCAAATTTTGAGAAAGTAAAATATCTAGAGAACTATTTCTCCATACCAAGAGACCCCATAGGAAGAAATAAGGCCACACCGAAGAAGAGAGAAAGAGAATAGGGGTAGGAGAAAAAAGCACTAAGTGTGCATACCACACAATCGGTGGGCATGCTTGAAGCAGTCACGAATCCTAGAACTTACGTGTGAAGGAATAAGTCAGCTATGAAGGAAAATACCCTAGAAGAAGAGGCATTGGAACATGAAGATCCCCCCACCCATGAGAAATACCAAGGAATACATCACCTAGGGAAGAGAAGGAAAAGGAAGAATCTCCTATACTAGAATCCACATTAAGGAAGAAGTAGAAGGTGACTGATGAGGAAGATTGAGAAGAAATGGAGAGTCTGTATGCCTACATTGGTGAAAATGATGATGATGACGAGCTTGAAGGAGGTGAAGACCATTTAGTCTATGATGTACATGATTCTGAGGAGGAAGGAGATGAAGAGGAGTATAACAAGGAAGATGAGGAGAATAATGACAAGGAAGATGCTGAAGCTCAAGGAAAGCAGGTGAGAAAATAAGTAAGCACCAAGAACCGAAGAACCCCAAGCCTCACCAAGGAGGAAGTAAAGAAATCCATGAAGATAGAAGTGGCTGGAATCATGAAAAATTTGGTGGAATAGGAGTTAGAAAGAAGCACAGATGAAATCATAACAAAGATAGAAGAAGAGAGCGTTGAGAAGGAGTATGAGAACATGGGTGGGGATCCCAAATTAGCATTAAGATTCCCAAAAGCTATGCAGAAAGGTAGGAAAGGCGTATTAGTGGCACAAGGGCATGGAATGGGATACATTGATGATCCTAGTAAGCTTCTACGCACACACTTCCACAACACCGTACCTATAGAGAAACTCCTAGCAATGTCATCATTTGACGAAGAAGGAGCATACCCATGGACAAGAAAAATGTTATCTTGGGTGTTTGAGTCCCACGTGGATGAACCATAATTTGAGGTAAGTCAAAGAGCACTAATGAAGGTGCCAAAAGCCAAAGTGATAAATCCATTGGTGAACGCTCAGCAGCTATCAGATGAATAGGTTTGTAATGCACTTAAAAAAAAATTAGTCAAATTTGAGGCTAGACTATTTAGGAGAAATGATAGAGTGAGATCCCTGGAGAAGGAATTGGAGTAGAAAAAGAAGGAGCTCGTGGAGAAGAGAAAAGACCTAAAGCAAGAGGACTTAATCAGCGCTTAGCTAAGGTGTGAATTGAAGGAAGAAAAAGCTAAGGTACGCAAAGTCTCTAAGAAGGTGGAGATGATTATAGATGCAATTGTCCTGAAGCACCCTAATTTAGCACCACCTAATCAGAAGTACAAATCAGCCTTATAATTTCTAGAGGATTTGACTCACATTCTCAAAATGGAGAGGAAACCATTTTCTTTAGAATCTGCATAAGAAGTGCAGGTGCACCAAGAAAAAGAGAACAAGATGAAGGTTGTCGAGATCTTCGCTCAATACACCAAGCTTCTTGTAGAGTTAAAGGTTGCCACATAAGTCACTGAAGCTACCTATGACAACTAAACCGATAGGGATAGAGTGGAAAGTATCTTGGTTTCCACCCATGAGATGGAACTCAAGGAGTTCGAAGAGAAAAATAAGGTGAATAGAGTAGAGAGATACAAGATCTTGACCGAGGTGGAGAAGAAATCAGAAGCAATCGAGACCCTACGAGTTTTGATAAAAATCCAGTTGAAGGAACTCTACCCTCAGATCACCCGCAAGATGGACCCTCTTGAAGACTTGGGGAAGAAGTTGGAGAGTATTGTTGAGACCATGAGCAAAAAAGGTGAGGAGATGAGTTTTGAGGAGGTGAGCACCCTGGTGGGTGACCTCTGTTAGTAGGCACAGAATGAGGTTGATGCTTAGAAGAAGTTAGAGGTAGAATTGGGGAAGGATTTCCCTCTCCTACTCCAACAATAAAAATGTTCCCCATTCTTTCATTCTTTCTACACATTTCTTCATTCCCTTATTCTTTATTTCCAACCATTGTAAAATCCCACCATTCTTTATTCTTTGAAGAGTGTTTCTGAGGATGTAAAATAGGTGTAGTGTGGGGTGATGTTGGCCCCCAAGATATTAGCTAAGTACAATAATGTGCGTGGGAACATGGGACCTAATTGAAGAAGGGTGCGCAGGGTTTAAGGTGCATAGGTAAGGGTTCTAGCAGGGTTTTACAGAATACATGGCGCGCGCGTGAGAGATAGGACAAGTTTTGGACTTAGCCATATTCAACATCCCAAGTAGCACATGAGAAAAGCATGACTCTTGTGGATAAGGTGCCAGCCTAGCGATTATAGGATCAAAAAGGGAATATTCCAAGTATGTGATGGAAGATTCTATAAGAACATAATTGCATAGAGTGGAGAGCTCAGATAAAAGAGGCCATGCTCAACTAGAGGACCACTTGAAAACTTGGAAACTGATCTGTTACTTTAGAGGGCATAACAGTGAAGGCATGAAAGCTATATATTGAAGGGCGCGGGTAACAAGAAAGAGAGATATGTAGAAGAGAGACTAGATAGAGGCATATATATGGAGTCATCTTAAGAAAGTAGTGTGCTGGAAAAGAGGTGAATCTATGTAGAGATCTCATGGATGATTCTATTGGTTGGGATTAGGTAAATTTAGGAGTGATGGCACACTTAGACAGATGGGTCTACATTCTTCTTTTTAATATGATGAACATAGTGTATTTTTGATGCATGACTTGGCTTTTCATTATTATATGACGGTCTATTATGACCTCGGGGGATGTAATGTGGTTGTTGAACATGTTAATATGAATATAAGGCTCTTTTCTTAATCATATAAGTGTTCATGAGTATAATCCTTGTGCATTTCCTTTATGTATGAACCATTTTCATATGTTGTTTGCTATTTCTCTTTTCTGGATGCAATGGAGTGACAACTCATTCTAGGTTATTTGAATGTTGTATGGTTATTTTATATTCTTTTTCATTTGATTATCTATTATAATATGGTGCATTCTAACAAGACTCACATAAATGAGAGACTGGGCACCCACACATATCTCAGGTGAGCACCCAACGCCCATTGGGTGATAGGCTAGTGTGCATGGGATTAGGCTATTGGTCTAAGGGTATAAAAATGACTACAATACTAATAGTTTATGTAGACAACAAACAACCTGGAAGCTACAAAATATGTAGAATTGGATGCCACTATGAACTTTTGAAATAGGTTATTTGGTAATTCCTTCTTTAAAATGGTTTTGCTTCTAGAATTAACTGATATCGTTTTCTAGAAATTTTTGATCCTTAGAAATGGTTATGTTTAAAAATACTCATGGCTAACATACTTGGTTCTATCTACATATTCATGTTGTCTACCATCGTGCACTCGACTGTTACTTTCTCTAGGTGTTGGTAGTATGCATAAAACATCAATTTTTTAATAAATTTGTGGGGCTTAGTAGTGGTTCTTATTTATAAATGCACACGACTAACATACTAGGATTTGATTTCATATTTTTGGATGATTTGGTTAAGTTCTCCTCATCTGTGGTTAGAGATGGTGACCATAGAGCATTTTCAAAAAAATGAGAACAATGGCAATTGAAAATAAAGTTCATTAAACATATTTATAAAGCGATTAAAGGTCAGTCACCATGATGAGTTGGTTTTGTAGCATCAAGTTGAGAGGTTTGTACATCGATTCATATTGTTCTTTGGTTGTCTATGTAAATAAGAAATGTGTAAGTAGCTTTTTTCGGTTGAAATACTTTTAACATAATCACATGTTTGAGTTGTATACCGGTATGAACCTTTCTTCATATGAGAATAATAATGTTTCAAAAACATTTCCTAACTATGTGTCTTAACAATAAAAACAAAATATTGATTGGATTCAACTAATGCATACAATGTGACACTACCAATGTATAGTACTAATACTATAGAATCCTGGGAAAAACATCAAGTGAACATCTCAGACCAAAACTCATATGATCAATCATAAGGAAAAGGATGTTTTTTTACTTTTAGGCTAATTTCTCTTGTAGTTATGTATTATTGTGGTAGTTTTTCCATGCAATCCCTAGTGACTTATTCTCTTTCATCATTTTTATAGTTGCAGTTGTGCACTCTAGTTATTATGTACATAAGACATAAAATTTTAAATTTCCTACTTCTATTATAGATTCTGTAGCATCCATATAGAATTGATTCTTCATTGTATTTAACCTTTTACATGTTTTTTTTATTGTTTCTCTCAACATTTTTTAATATTAAATTAGTATGAGTACAATAATAATACATTCTATCCAATTGGTTCCAAAAACTATTAGCAACTCCATTATTTCTTCAGAAGAAATATCACTAGAAAAATTGAAAAAATCAACGATAATACATTATGCATTGAAAGGATTGGTGGTAGGAATAGCTACTGGAGTTGACGCAAGTTGGAATGGGTATGAACATTGACAATTAAATTCTTCTATGCCCACCATCCTTGTCAGTATATTGTAATTCATTAACACCACATAGTTTTCTAATATTGTCTGAGCCTCAACAGGAAGAACTTATTCCACCACCTAGTCCTTTTTTTGTTTAGCTTTTTTTCCCCTATTTGGAAATAAGATATTCTCTTTCCTTTCCTCTCCTCACCCAATAGTATAGAAAACTGGTGGTAGTGTGATACATGCAATTTGAATTTTTCAATTACGTTTGATTCACTACATGAAGTCAATAGATCATTATCTACATGTTTGTCTTTAAAATATTGTAGAACATTTTCTCTCATTTTTATGTCTCCTTTTATTCTCTGGTAGTAAGAATCAAAGGTATCTGCTATTACACATGCTTGATAGGGCCAGTTAACCAACCATCCCCTAATTTTACTTTATCTTCTAGCACTGATATTTCTTTGTTGTTCATTCCCCTAACATACCTGAATGAATTGGATGTGTATCTTGCCAATGAATTAGGCTAAAAGTTATCCTAATTATCTTTAATAGGTGAATAAGCAAGGCCACCAGATCTAAACAACTCAAATGTTTTAGTCCATTTAGTCCATATATCATCTGACAATAATATAAAATTCCATTTGTCATATAGATTGATGGTTGTGTCCATTTGTAAAATCAAAAGGCATTGATTCTCAAAGTTATGCATTTAAAGGACAATTATATTTTTTATATTTTTATATAAGGAAGAAAACGTTAATAACTAATGCAATAAAACTAAAATACATTAGCTTCCATTCCTTTGTTTTGTGATTTTCCAATCTGGGATATTGAGGATATTGAAGCAATTTCCAAACTGATCTTTCTTTGTAAAAAAAATCATTAAACTTGGTTTCTATCCAAGTTCTATTCACTTCATTCTGTTGTTTGCAAATATTAGTAATGGTTTCGTTAGTTACATTTGTGGAAGGAATGTGAGCCCTTCGAATTGTAGCCTCTTATGTAAAGACTTGTAAGTATGTGAGCCCAAAATTTTTTTTGTGCACATATTGTATGTTGGTCATCAAGTATATTAAATTTAAAGTCATCCCTTTCCAAGTCTTTTGGATCTTGGAGCACCACAACCTTATTCATAGACTACAAGAAGAGAAGAATAATTGTGTCCCTCTATGTAGGAATAACATTTATCAACATGGAGTACACAATATGGTCAACATTCTCATCAGCAAAAGGACAATACTGATACTCTAGAGGTGCTACATGACACCTGGTAACATTTGAAAATATTTCACCATTGAAAAAAATGTAATCAAATTGTTTCTTAGTTGAAGGTTCTATTTTCGTGAATATAGTGATTTTTTTCAGCAATGTAACTGATTTAGTATTCTTTTTCAACCCATGCAAATTTGATCTAGATGTATCGAGCTCCAATTTATCCAAATATGTTTTCCTAAACATAGTGAACAACTTGGCATGTTTAATCGATGAAAGAAAACCTTTTCTATTTAAAAAATGACAAACGGAAGAGGTTGTATCACATCTATATAATTTTCTAAGTACTGAAAGCATGCCACTATGAATGTCTTCTACATTTAAATAACTAGTTTTTATTTATCTACTAACAAGCCCAAATCCCAACCATATGTTGAACATGAATATTTTTTTTATCTTCTGAGAATTTCATCTTTCGTTTCCTTAATAAAGAAACATCCAACTCCATAACCAGAATAAGATACTTATTATATTCATAGTCAATGTGTTCAACTTGAACACACAGTGTACTCAAATCAATGAATGAAAATGATATAACCATTCTGATTTACTCATGTTTGTCATCTATAACAAAAAACAACCATAGGTTGTTGTAATACTTGTCAGGGCCATGGATTTTAACAAACCATTCCTCATATATTTTATTCTAGCACTCACTGCCTTCAATGAATGGAATTGCCAAGAATAGATTACGACTAATGGAATACATTGTACATGTAATTGGAGTAGAATATATTACAAATTACTTCACATATAGAGAAATTTTTGTTCCCATCATATGCTAATGAATGTAAGTATTAGCCTTTGTGATCACCAATATCTATAAAACATTACTTTTTATCATTAAAGAGAAATCAACGTAAACATTAGCTACTGTTACACTTTGAATGAACATGATATCTAACCTTCAACTAGTTATTGTAAATCATATTTTTTGGATCACATCATTAATATTAGAAAGTATGCAAAATTTTCCTTGACAATTAACACACAACATATTTTGGAAGGATTATCCATTGTTTGACAACCATCCACATCGTGTAGATTTCATGAAAGGAATTTTTGAAAACATAGATGTTAGCGAGAAAGAGGATTTAAGTTGGCATATGAATGGACAATTTTTAATATTACGTGCTAATAATTTACACCAATTGAATAGACTAGCGTAAAGGTCATTAATATTTAATCTCCATAAGTAGTAGAAAATAATAATGTAGTGGCCACTAGGATCAATAATGTATTTATTTGAAAATGGCTATATAATAACAAAAAATGGTGAAGATTAGCGGCCACTAAGCTCCTTTGATAACCGATTGTCATTGTAAGAACTATATGTTCAACTGTGGACAAATATTATTTTTCAATGATAGTAATTATATCATATTGGCTACTCTTCGCATGTCAAACCCAATTGCAGCACTACATTTCAACAAGATGGATAAAGACTTATATATTTCACCTAAAATATATCTTTGTAAATTATAAGCCATATTCATTTGTATCAAAGAAAAATCCTAGTGATCGCTACAATTTCTTAATTTCAAAATAACTATCAAATAAAAAATCATGGTCTAGCTTAGTGGTCGCTACAATAATTTCATTACCTTTAGCTGAAAAATCACTATAAGTATACCTTTAGAACGATTGTTATTTTCAATGACTATAATTGTATCAAATAAGCCACATGTTACTAGGTGGAGCCAATTACTGCACTACTTCCCATTGAGAGGGATCAAGAATTTCTCTTCATATCAAAGGAATAGCATTGTGGTTGATAGGAACAACAATTTCTAAATTTTAGATTAGATATATAATAACAAGCAATGCTCTACCTTAGCGGCCGCTTGGCTCATATCATTACCATTTTCCATTGTAATCACTATCTGTTCAACTTTGGATGGTTAGTGTTTCATTGATTGTAAGTGTCACATATTGGGTAGAATTCACATGGCAGACCCAATCACTACACTACATTTTTTCAAGAGGTATCTAGTCTTATTTATTTCTCCTAAGATATATCTTTGAAGATTGTAATCCTTATTCGTTAGTATCAAATAAAAAGGGTATCAACTGCTATGCTCAAGAATTTGTTAATTTGAAAATAGATGTTGAATAACAAATCATGGAATAACTTATTAGACACTATGATCATATCATTACCTCTTGTCATATCAATCACTATCTATACACCTCTAGATCGACTGTAATTGTAAATTATTAAAATGTTAACAAATTGTTTGTGTGTTACCTTGTGGAGCCAATTCTTGCAATGATTTCCATCAAGAGGGATCAAGACTTTCTATTCTTATCAATTAAAATTCTTAGGGACTGCCAACCTTCATTACTCATTAAAAGGAATAACATAGTAGCTGCTAGGCTCAACAATTTTAATTTTGAGAGGATTTAAGAACTATTTATTTCTCCTAAGATATATGTTTGTAAATTATAATCCATATTCTTTCGTATCAAAGAAAAATCCTAGCGGTCACTAGGCTTAAAAATTTCTCAATTTCCAAGTAGTTATTGATTAACAACTCATCATATAGCTTAGAGTATACCAAGATCCTTTCATCACCTCTTGTCATAGTAATCACTATCTTTACATATTTAGATCAATTGTAATTTTCAATGATTATAATTGTTTCAAATCAGTTGCACGTTACTTGGTGGAGACATTTTTTGCACTACGTTCTGTCAAGATGGATCAATAATTTTGGTTCGTATCAAAGAAAAGGTTTAGCAATTGCTAATATCAATTACTATTTGAAAGGAATAACGTAGTGGTTGATAGGCTAAACCGTTTCTAATTTGTGAATTGCTATATTATAACAAAAAATGGTCTAGCTTAGTGGCTGATAGGCTCCTATTGTTATCACCTATCATTGTAATTGTATCATTTTAGGTGGACTTTACATGATAGCACTAGTTTTTGCACTACATATTTATCTCGTACAAGATATATATTTTTAAATCGGAATCCATATATACCACTGAGAGTAAGTGATATTTTTTGTAGTTTTGATAAGATAAATCTTTACAATAAATATTTCACATTGGTTCTTATAATTTAAAATACATAACAACTGCTAAGCTAATTTATTTATTTATTGAAATGACATATGGTCAACTGTGCACAACAATTACTTAATTTAGAAATAGCGATAAAATAAAAAATCATGATATATCCTTCCGGTCGCTAGCTATATATCAATACCTCTTATCATTATAAACACTATCTTTACATCTTTGAGACACTAGTGCTTTTTCGTTGTTTTAATGCAAAAAAAAAACCTTCTAGGATTTTAGAATTTTCATGCCATGTGTCGTCATTTTAATGGTAGATATTTTTTTTATAATATCGCAGTTTCATATAATTTAAAAATATATAATATTTGTTTCTTTACATTTAAATTTAATAATAAATGTGTCAATTATAAGGTTTTCTAACTATCAGGTTCAAAACATGCCACGTGGCACAATATAATTGGATAATTATTTTTCATTTGCGCACTACATCTAACATTATATAGGTCGATTTTTATAATAATAATAAAATATGCCTATACAGTCGTACACTTTATTTCATTTGTTTTATTATAATATCATATTTTTATTGTGTTTCAACAATTTTAAACTATAGCCACGTGTCACCATTTTATTGGTTGTTATTTATATTATAATATCGCGGTTTCATATTAGACTAGCTTCTTTACATTTTAATTTCATAATAAATGTGTCAATTATAATGTTTTCTAACTATCACATTCAAACTTACCGTGTGGCACAAAGTAATTAGAGAATTATATTTCATTATTGCACTACATCTAACATTATCTAAGTGATTTTTTGATGAAAAAATAAAAATAAATGTTCCTATAAATTGATATAATTTATTTCTACTGTTTTATTATAATATTACAAGTTTTATTATGTTTCAAATATTTTAAGATATAGCTAATAACAAAAGGCATTGTTTTTAATATTGTTTATTTTTTCGATATCCCACTCCTTTTCTTAGTGAGTGACAAATTCAAATTTTTAATTGTAAATTCCCCCACATTTTTGAGAATTTGAAATTTCAATTTTAACACAATTTCCCCCATTCTAATTTTGAAATTTTTGCATCCCAATTTTTTTTATATTTTCAAAGTTTATAACGTGGATTGTGCCGGAAAAAATATCAAATACCCCAAAGAACCAATTTTTAGGGGTTTTTTTTTTCATTCTTGTAGAACAACTCTTGAAATCATATAACAATACAAGCAAGCCAAATATTGCAGAGCCAATTGAAAGAATCTCAGTCATTTTAATTAGGGAGCAATTAGGTAGTAATTATAATCTCATTTGTGGATTAACAGAAAGGGAACAATCAATAAGTAACAAAAAAGAGTGCTCACACACTGGGGAAGTAAAAGGGGTTACGGAAAATAAGTGCAGATAGTTAGTTTGATGTAGCAGTCAACGGTTTGAATGAAATCATCAAGCATGAAAAAATCTCATATCTAAATAATTTATTTATCAAAAACGTATATTATACTAAATGTGCACATTTTTTATTGTGGGATTATTCATTCGTTCTGTCTTTGACCAGATCCTGTCTTTTTAACCTCAGTCTGGCCCTAATTTTCCCTTCAAAAATTTTCTTCACGGCCCAACTCTTCTTACCAATTCCTTCTCATCATTTTGTCAAACCACCTTGTGATTACTAGATCCCTTCTTTTTCACGTCATTCCAACCCTACTTTGCCCTACAAAAATGTAATCCATGGCCTAACTCTGCTTACCGATTACTTCTAATCATTTTGTCACACCACCTTGTTCTTAAAGAAAACAAGGAATTTTTTGGGCCCTGACCGAAGAAAATTTAATCCCTCTTCATCTCTTGTTTTTATTTCATTTGAACCCTGTCAAGTTTCTGTTGAACTATGTCCCCCTCTAGATTGTTTTTCCCGATAATGATGGCTAGTCACCTAATCATTAGTTTTTAAAATTGTAATGTTTAACGAGACTCAAAATATTGTTTTGGTATTCGTTACATCTACGTTTTTTTCCTTTTAATATGATGATAGAAACAACCTGAGGTAAATATTTCATTATACATTGTTTATATGGTTTCCACTTTGACTTTGTGAGAAGATATTTGAGGTTAAAAAAATGGTTTAAAACTATAAAATCATATTACTTTTCAATTGTTAGATATTTTTTTGTGCAATAGAAGGTTAAACATATTATATATATGCCTAAATTTTATATATTAAATACTTTAATCGCTATGTATTTAAATTTATATATTAAATATTTTAATCACTATGTATTTATGTATATTAGTCACGACGATATAATTTTTTCAAAACAATATTATCAGTAAGCCACATATTATTGGCAGAAGATAAAGTGTTGGCATATATATATATATTAATTCCTTATCGTTGTTGTGGAAGACCACAATAATATTAGTTTGTCTAGAATGCCACAAACTAATATTATTTGGATATTAGCTTTTCCTAGGATTTAACAAAAACAATAAAGTTATTGCAAGCTTAACGACTGCTAGGGTATAACACAATACAATATTTTTAGATTAACAATCGATACTCAATAACACATATCATGAAGTCATATGCCGCTAAGACACTGACACATCATAATATTTGGAAATAAGCGGTCGCTAGGATTTAACAAAATAAAGAAAGATATTGTGAATCTAACATCCGCTAGGTATTGCCGCAACATATTATTTAGAGATTAGCGTTCGATGGGGTTTTACAAAATAAATAAAGATATTGTAAGTCTAGCATCCGCTAGGTATTTCTGCTAGGTTATGCTTCGAATTTTTTTTCTAAGCTTAGAGATCATTACTAAACAATGGATATCATGAATTTTTACGTTGTTAAGACACTTCCACAACATATTATTTGGAGCTTAGCGACTGTTAGGGTTTAACAAAATAAAGAAATATATTGGAATTCTAACGTCTGCTAGGTATTACCACAACATACTATTTATACCTTAGCGGTCACTAGGATTTCACAAATTAAATTAAAGTAGTGTGAAATTAGCGGCCTCTACGTATTACTAAAACATAATATTTACAAAAATCTTTTTACATTATTTATAATTTTAAATGAAATTGATTTGAGCTTAGCATCCACTAGCCTTTACAATGATGTAATAATTTTGGCTTAGTGTTCATTAGGATTTAACACATAAAATTTGGGGCATAGAGTTTGCTATCTTATGTTGCAACATTTTATTTGAATATATGATTTTGATAGGATTCAACTAAAAATAAGTAAGATATTGTGATCTTAGCGGCCGCTAGGTTATGCCTCAAAAAAAAATTCTGAGCTTAGCAATCGGTTCTCAATAATGGATATTATGAAGTTATATGCCACTAAGACACTGCCACGTCATAATATTTGAAACATAGTGGCCACTAGGATTTAACAAAATAAAGAAATATATTTCGAGTCTAGCATTTGTTAGGTATTGCCATAGAATATTATTTGTAGCTTAATGATCGTTAGGATTTCAAAAATTAAATTAAGGTAGTATGAAATTAGAGGCTTCTACGTACTGCAACAAAATAATATTTAAAACAAATCATTCAACAAGATTTAACATTTTAAATGAAATTTATTTGAGCTTAGCGACTGCTAGTCTTTACAACGTTGTAATAATTTAAGCTTAGCGTGTGTTAGGATTTAATCTGTAATATTTGGGGCATAGAGGTCATAAAAATTTAACACATTAAATTAAGATTCTATGAGGCTAGCATCCACTAGAATATGCATACTCATTGTGTTTATAATTTGTGAGCGGTATGCTTTAACAAATCAAATTAACAAAGTTTGAGCTACATGGCATCTAGTTTCTTCCATAATAAAATATTTCGAGCTTGGATGTATCAAGCATTTAACAAGATGAAGTATGAATTTTTTATCTTGAATTCCATTATCTTATGTTGCAACATATTATTTGAAGATATGTTGTCACTAGGATTCAACTAAAAACATGTCAGATATTGCAAGCTTAACGACCGCTAGGTTATGCCTCAAAAACATTTTCTAAGATTAGAGATCGGTACTCAACAACAAATATCATGAATTTATATGCTGCTAAGACACAACCACATCATAATATTTGGAACATAGCGGTCACTAGGATTTAACAAAATAAAGAAAGATAATGCGAGTCTAGCGTCCGCTAGGTATTTCCGCAACAGTTTGTTTATACCTTAGTGGTCGCTAGGATTTCATAAATTAAATTAAGGTAGTATGAATTTAGTGGCCTCTAAGTACTGTAATAACATAATATTTAAAAATATTTCTACAATATTTACCATTTTAAATGAAATTGATTTGAGCTTAGCAGTCGCTAGCCTTTACAACAATGTAATAATTTAGGCTTAGTGTTCATTAAGATTTAACACATAATATTTGGGGCATAGAGGTCGCAATAATTTAACACATTAAATTAAGATTCCAAGAAGCTAGCGTCCACTAGAATAACTGTACTCTTAATGCTTGTAAGTATTCGGGATTATGCTTTAACAAATAAAATTAACAAATTTTGAGCTACATGGCATCTAGTTGCTTTTTGAATAGAATATTTTGAGCTTGGATGTCTCGAGCATTTAACAAGATGAAGTATGGAATTTTTATCTTGACATCCGCTATCTTATAATGCAACATATTATTTGAAGATATGTTGTCGCAAGGATTCAACTAAAAACATGTCAGATATTGCAAGTTTAGCAGCTAGTAGGTTATGCCTCGAAAACATTTTTTGAGCTTAGAGATCGGTACTCAAAAATGGATATCATGAAGTTATACACTACTAAGACACTTTTGAAACATATTATTTGGAGCTTAGTGGGCGCTAGGATTTCACAAAATAAATAAATATATTGGAATTCTAGTTTTTGCTAGGTATTGCTGTAACATATTATTTGTACCTTAGCACTCGCTAGGATTTCACAAATTAAATAAAGGTAGTATGAAATAATTGGCCTCTACATACTACAATAGTATAATATTTAAAAAAATACTTCTACAATATTTACCATTTTAAATGAAATTGATTTGATTTTAGCGGTCGCTAACCTTTAAAAAGATGTAATAATTTAGGCTTATCGTTCATTAAGATTTAACACATAAAATTTGGGGCATACAGGTCACAAGAATTTAACACATTAAATTAAGATTCTAGGAGGCTAGAGTTTGCTAGGATAAGTGTACTTTTAATGTTTACAAGTTGTCAGCAGTATTCTTTAACAAATCAAATTAAAAAAAACTAAGCTACATGTTTTTATCTTAGTGTCCACTATCCTATGTTGCAACATATTATTTAAATATATGTTGTCGCTAGGATTCAACTAAAAACAAGTAGGATATTGCAAGGTTAGCAGTTGGTAGGTTATGGCTCGAAAAAAATTTATGAGCTTAGCATTCAGTTCTCAATAATGGATATCATGAAGTGATACTCTGCTAAGACACTGCGGCATCATAATATTTGGAACATAACAATGACCACTAGGATTTAACAAAATATAGTAAGATATTTCAAAATTAGATTGCACTAGGTATTGTCAAAAAATATTATTTGGATCTTAGCAATCACTAGGATTTCACACATTTAATTAAGGTAGTATGAAATTAGTGGCCTCTATGTAGTGCCTCAACATAATAAGTTACACTTAACATTCATTAGGATTTAACACATAATTTGGAGCATAGTGGTTGAAAGGATTAAACACATTACATTAAGATTCTAGGAGGCTGGAATTTTGAGCTACATGACATCTAGGTGCTTCCACAATAGAATATTTCAAACTTAGATGTCTCAAACATTTAACAAGACAAAGAATGAAATTTTTATCTTGTTGTCTGCTAGCTTATTTTGCAACATATTATTTCAAATATATTGTTGATAGGATATTATGAACTCTTAGGATATTAAGACACTACCACATCATAATAGTTGGAACATAGTGGCCGTCAAGATTTAACAAAATATAGAAAGATATTTCAAGTCTACCGTGCGCTAGGTATTTCTGCAACATATTATTTGTAGTTTATGCCACAATGACATATTTAGAGCTTAGTGTATCAAAACAACAAATGCATGTTTAGATAAGTATAAAATTTGGAATATATACATGATCATTGAATCAATTATAAATATTCATCTATTAACATTTCATACATATCACAGTGCTTTCCCACCTATCTCAGATACTACAATTTATGATTCATTGTGGTTCTTCCTTAACTACGTTGTGTTATTGAGCCGAGACCACGAGCATGGTTACTTCTTGGGTTTATTGCTCTCGTTTGGGACTTGTTTTATCATTTCAAGTTTGTGCCTCCTCAAAATATTTTTTCAAGTCTAAGAATCTCTTTTCATCTTTTCCATGTCCAGAATCATGCTTCTATATAGCACAACAGACTTGTAAAGAAAATCCTTTTGACTACCACTTGTTTTTTTGGAAATTTCCTTTAGAGTCTCTATTTTTTTTATTTTCTCACTTGTTTTGGAAACAATCTCAATGACATGTGAATTTTTTATTTCATTCGCCTCAACTATTATCATTTGAAAATTAACCATAAATTACTTAAGCGATGTCACAAACTCTTCATTAAAAACCAATGCATGGTTTCCTTTAAATATTTCCATGACCGAAGATTCTATGAAAACATGATTTCCTCTAGAAATAATGTCATCAAACTACAAAGAAAGTTTTCTTACCTGTTCATTCCATTCCCTTAGTCTTTGTTTTGTATAATTATCATATGTTTAACATATACCAATATCATCCATGGTCATAATTGTAGGGTCTTTACAAATTCCTTTTTCAATGACCTTCCCCATATGTGTTAATGTTTTCTACAATGATGTCATTCTTGTAATGAGTTTTTCATTTTTTTCAAGAACGGTTCTTCCCGCTCCTTTACATGGATGCAATTCTTTATATTATTATACAAGCCATGCAATTCCTCTTCTACATTAGAAACTGTGATGGGAGGAAATATGGCCTTTAATTGAGTTTCAAGCTCTTTATTTATAGCACGTACTCCCCTCACTACTTCTAAGGTTACTTCTGTTGTAGCCCTTATGAAGGATTTTGTATCTTCCTCATATTGCACCACTTGGGATCCTGTGGCTTTCCTTTTCTTTGTAAGAGTGAAGAGGTCTTATGAAGTTTTGTTCCAAATAATGGCTTACTCTATTGAAATATTCTTTTTGGTTACCCTTTTCAAGGTTCCCCTCCTTAAATTGAATTCAATGTTCACTAAGGCATCTTATTGTACCTCCTTAATATGGATGTTATTTGTAGGAAATTAAATTTCTCTACCTAATCATTTCTTTACTTGTTGTGAAGTGGAGGGAGAAGATTGAGAGGGTTGCATTGGGGCTTCATTGGTTGGATTTTAAGTTTGGTTAGTATCATCTTCTTCACTTGATGAAGTTAAGGCATATGCGACCAAATTTGGAGCTTTATTTGGTTTAAACAAGACTTCTCAAAAATCATATCGAGATTCATTTGGTGGAGATAAGGGAGCACAGGGTTATTGTGAATGTTCTGAATACAAATCTTGATTTCTCTTCATAGCCTCCTTTTTTATAATTACTCTCGGAGGTGGAACTACCCCTAACTCTTTCATATTCTACTAAAAAATGCTATCTTGTGTTTGGGTAATCCATACCCAGTCATTATCATCATTAGCGTGAGCATACAATATATTTATCTGTCCTTTAAGGGAATTAAGGTGTTGGGAAACCCTTTTCCTTTTATCATATTTCCTCAAAGGGTGTTCAGTGAGATGAAATTAATTTCTATGGGCCAAGGTAGCCTTTAAATCAGGAAACCTATTAAATTTTTTGTGTCCCACATAGACTGAGAAGGTGGGACGTGTTTTAAACTTCTTCTCCTTACACTTTAAAGCAATACCATTACAAATCTGATATGCAACTGCTTGTTCTGATAATTTTTTTGGCACATAATATAGCAACTAAAAAGCAGGTGTAAGGAGCCCCTCGATCATGATAATTGCATATTCTGGATAGAAGAATACAACTCCCATTTTCCTTATAGAAGTGAGGATGGTATCATAAATTCTTGGTGTCTTTGTTTCATGTAATTATTGGTAGAGAGTAGGATACAAAAAATATGCATATATTTTGAATATTTGATCTAAAATGATGAGCATACAAGTTTGTATATTTCTCATTTACCTTTAAATGGCTCGAAGGATATCTGATTTGACAGAAATCCAGACATTCAAGAACACCAAAGACAACATCGAGAAGATAGGAAGCCATGTAAAATGATTTCCTTTTGTTGACAAAATTATTTCTTTGTCTCACTAAATTGACACAGAGCACCTAACCTAAGGAGGGAATCTTCCATCATCAATAATAAAAGAAAGTAAGAGGATCCAGGAAACATCCACCTTAGATATTGATGAATTTCCATATCACCTATTCATGAGTGCCATGCTAATATAGACTCTTGGTCTAAACCTTTTAATAAGGATATCAAAAAGATTAGAATCATCCATATTATCTAATGGGTTGAATTCCCAACTCTACAAAACATCTCTTACTCTCCTTTGGGCCATCTAGGACTCGACTGTGTTTGAGTTGTATAAGAGTTCTGACTCTAGAAGTTTATAATAAATTTTGTATGCATTCCCAGTAGATAAACCTATTCTCTTTTTCCCTAATTTAGAAAATAATGACAAATCCTCAGACTTGGCATGAAGTAGATAGGAAACAATCACTTTCAAAAATGGAAGCACCTCTAGTTTAGCAGCAATTGAATGGATACCAACTCTTTTTATCACGCTTATGTCTTGGAACCATAGTACTTGTTACTTAAGGTATACCCTTTATGTCTACGACATCAACATCAACACTTTCATTCTGAACTATGGACTATAAAGTTGAGTAATGCTAAAATTCTTCATGTAAGGAAGCTGGATCAAACACAATATCTCTTATTACTTTATTTTCCTTGTTGGAATATAAATAAGTATCTACCATTGACATTTCTTGATCTCTCACCATGTTTAAAAATTAAAGGGCCATGAACACTGCATACATCATCAACAAAAATAATTACTGAGATAAATAATGTAATTGATTTTACGGAAACATTCATATGTCCCTTAATATGAATATTAGGTAAGATTAGAAAATAATTTCCACATAAATGATATAATTGTTGATCCTAGAGGTCGTTAGAGTCAGTAATTACTAAATATTAAAATATTATCATTCGCTAGGCATTATTCACATAATTATTATTAATGTAATCAGAAAAGCACGGGTGTACATGCACCACTGAGGGGTCAAGATATATAAAGTTTTAGCCATGGAGTTTGTTAGGCATCACAGTAGTAAAAATATTAATGTAATGACCTAAGTATATCAATACAAACACTCTTGAGGCTTCAATACTTACGTAATTCAGATCCTAGAGATTGCTAAAATTAGAAACTATGAAAAATTGTTCATGACAATTAACACGTAACATTGTTTGGAAGGATTATCCATTTTTTGACAACCATCCACATTGTGTAGATAACATGAAAGGAAAGTTTGAAAACATATATCTTAGCGAGAGAGAGGATTTAATTTGAGATATGAATGGACAATTTTTAACATTACCTGTTGGTAATTAACACCAATTGAATGGACTAGTGTAAAGGCCATTAAGATTTAATTTTTTAAATTTTGAGCAGAGTGTGCGAGAAATTCGAAAACACAATAATGGGTCCAACGGTGGCTAAGAAGAATTTTGTTAAACAAAAAAATGTTTAGTTGTCCCATAACACATTTTGTAAATAATAACGTAGGAACCCCAAAGACCTAATGAGTTTTATTTTAAATTAAGCATTGGATTATTTTGTAATTCACATCCGTTTGTATCAAAGAAAACACTTCGCAGTCACAAATCACCATTACTAATTAAAAGTAATGACATACAAACTGCTAGGATTTTTCGGTCCTTAATTTAAAAAGTCAGATAAATTATAAAAAACATTATCTAGCCTATTGGCCTCAAGGTTCCCAACATTACCTCTTATGGTTTTAACCACTTTTTATACACTTTTGAATTGAAGAAAAATCCTAGCGAACTATAAAAAAAAATATTTTTAAAATAAATACTGAATAACAAATCATGGTCTAGTTTAGCACCCAATATAATTATTTTATTACCTCTTATCATAACAATAAGTGGTTGTACAACTTTAGAATGATTGTAATTTTCAATGACTATAATTATATCAAATTAGCCACACGTTACCTAGTGGATCCAATTGTTGCACTACTTTTCATCGAGAGGGATCAATACTTTCTCTTCATATCAAAGAAAATTCTTAGTGACCACTAAGCTCCATTACTAGTCTAGCTTAATGGCCGCTGGGCTCCTATCATTACCATTTTCCATTGTAATCACTATCTATTCAACTGTGGATAGCTAAGTTTAGAAACTATGCAAAATTGTTCTTAACAATTCACATGCAACATATTTTGGAAGGATTATCCATTGTCTGACAACCATACACATTGCATAGATCTAAGTCTGATCTATGTCTATCAATAGAAGAAATATTGAGGCTTTAGGACTTATGTAGTTCAGATCCTAGTGATGGCTACATTTAACTACAACAAAATATTTAGAGATTGGTTGTATCTATGTATTCTCCACCAAACAACTATTATTAGAATGAGAAAAATTTCTCCAATCTTTGAACTGGTGGGGTGTCAAGATATACGTAGTGTTGATATTAGATGTTGTTATGTTTAACCATAATGAATTATTTAGATAATCATCGTATCTATGCTTATTTCAAAACCCAACTATTATTACGATGAGCAATAGAATGCCAATACTTGCACTACTGAGGGGTACAGAAAACTATTTCTGATCCTAGAAATCACTAGGGTCAGCCGCAACATATTTTTTTGAGCTAACAGTTTATAAGAATCATCAACAAATAAATATGTACTTCTTATCGTAGTTGTTACTACCATCAGCCATAATGATATACCTATAGCTTAGCAGTCGCCATGCATCATTAACAGGATAAATACTAATGCATGAATAATAAAATATATAAAGCTTAGCGATCAATAACATCCACCTCAAAAAAATATTTAGAGATTAGGGTTATAAAAACACTATTCAATGGAATTCTATTGTTAACTTAAGAAAATTGTTGTAATACATGTATTCATAAGGGATCAACATTTACTTATGTCTGATTATTTCGTTGTAGGATCATGAATACGTATCATTTCTAGACATCATTCACAGACTTACTATTAATGGAATGACCAAAGCACTACTATACAAACATCACTAAGGGGTCCAGATATATGCTTTTTAACCATGACATTTTCTAGGTGTCACTACAGTAAAAAATATTAATGCAATGAGAAAATAATTTCAATACAAGAACTCTTGAGGCTTCAAGTCTTATGTAGTTCAGATCCTAACAATCGCTAAGTTGATCAACAAGGAAATATTTAGAGATTGTACATATCTAGGATTTAATCAGAGGACAACTATTATTAGAATGAGAAAAATTTCTACACTCTTTGAAATAGTGAGGGGTCAAGATATACGTAGTGTTGATCTTAAAAGTCACTAATTTCAACCACAATGACCTATTAATACCTTCTCCATAACTACGCTTATTTCAAAGCACAACAATTATTTCAATGACCAAAAGAATTCCAATTGGATCACTACTGAGGGGTAAAACAATATTTTTTCTTATCCTAATGGTTGTTAGGGTCAGCCAGAACATATTTTTTGGAGATTAACGGTGTATAAGAATCATTAACAAATAAATATGTTCTTCTTATCCTTCATGTTACTACGATCAGCCACAAGGATATACCTATAGCTTAGCAGTCACTGGGCATCATTAATAGGAAAACTACTAATGCATTAAAAAGAAAATATATAAATCTTAGTGGTCAATAACATTCACCCGGATAAAATATTTTGAACTTAGTGTTAGCAAAACACCATTTAATAGACGTCTATTTAATTAATTATAATTGTATAATCTCCCAGGTCATTAAATATCACAATGAGTAGTCAACACATACAAACTTCTATTCCTAGCGGTCTCTAAGGTTAGCCAAAACAAAATATTTACAAGCTTAGTGGTCACTATGATCAACATCAATAAAATATTTTGAGCTTAGTGTTCGTGAGGCATCATTCACTGGACATCTATTATTAAACTGAGAAAAGAGTTACATTACATGTTTTCTTCAAGGGTCACAAATTGCTTACTCTTACCAGTTTGTTACAAAAATTTGTTTGAGTCAAGTGTTGCACTAAATACCCTTGTGAGGGATCAAACCTTAACTAATTCTCATACTATTTACTATAAGTTATTGAAAGGAATATAAAAAATTCCACATTTTAATTATAAATGAAATTTTCAAAGTGATGGTGATCTATAATTAGTTAGTAAATGAAGTCTCAAAGGCCATGGTACACTTTTAATAAATATAATGAACACACTCTTTGTAGTGTTAGTATGAAAATATAGACTCCAACCCTTTTGTATAATCTTCCTTGTCATTAAACATCATAATTTTCCATGATATCACATCTCCCTATTTCCATATGCTTATTGTCACATTAAGACAGAAAAGCCATGACAAATTATAATTATTAGTGTTGATATACCATTAGCTAATTTAACTAAAAAACCAGAGCTTGTAATTTTAATCTTTAAATGTTGTATATGTCTTTCTAGAACTATCAATTAAGTGAAACATTATTCAAAATCTTGTTTAGCCTAACTTCTCAAATAGTAGGTTTTATAATTCTGTGATTCATTTTTTTTAAAGAGGAACCTAAAAAGATGGAACTCTTTGAATTTTCACTTTGGCAGTCACATATATGTTTTAAAAAAAAAACTCCAATAATTTCCTTATGTGTATAGAAATTGGCTACTAACGGTCCAAAATCCCTAAATGATTAACAACCCTAACTGAACAAAATCTATTTGCCTCATCCTTTTCAAAAATACACATTTTTTTCACTTCTAGTAGTCATTGATGTCCATCTCAAATATTTTATGAATAACTTATCAGTCCTCTTACATGTAAATACCCTTAACATGTTTTACATTACTCCTAATAGGGGTACACAAATATTTAGCAAATCATTTAGGGATCTGAAAAAAGACTGAAAAAATGATTTCAAACCATGTCAGTTGAGAAGTATTTGTCAAAGAGCGTTAAAGAATAGACTGATTTAACTACTGGAAGTAAAGAAAATAGGGTTTCATTGAAAAGGATACATAATATTCTACATTCATATAATTTAAAAATTTTGGAAGGAGAGAAGGTGAGAATTTATACCCATTTTTGGCACCTTCACAAAAATAAACTGTGCTCATAATTTTGGTAATCAAACCGTGATCAAATTTTCTAATGAATTATTATGCTTACGGAGTTTTTCCCTTATTCCAATGTTCTCACATGAAGCTTCACAAATTTAAGTGTCCTTGAAATATACTAATGAATGAAAATCTATAACCATATGGAACTGACACGTCCAACTACCACTTTCTTTGGCACATGAATTACAAAAGGCATGCAGATGCCGTCAATTTTATTTATATTTAATTGTTAATTAATGGTTATCAAATGGCACACATATTTTGAATATCGCACAAACTTTAATTTTTTCAGTTAATTTCCAATTAATTCTAGGGGAACAAAAATGTTAACCATATATGCCACACACAAAAATTATCAATATTAACAAAAATATCATCAAAAGAACAACATGCTCATTGTCAATTTTATCATCTTTAAAGTTGAATAATGAAGAGCTTTGGAATCTTCTCAACCAGGGAGGCATCACAAAGTTTATTGAGAAGATACAGGGTCACAACCAAAGCATTTCTGTGCAATTTGCAAAGGATTGGAAGGATCGCAAAGTTGAATATGGTGGACAAAAAATTTTGATCAATGAAGAGTTAATAGCTAAAGGAACATGCCTTGGAATGGATGGTTACTACTTTTTTAATAAAAGGATTGATAGGGCTGATGAGGAGAGGAAATTTGTTGAGGGTAATGAGAAACTAGTTTTCATCATGGTGGGTTTATAGGTCAGCTCTATCCCTCTGCCTTTTGATGAGGTCACTTGTATGATGGTGTGATACACCTCTTTGGAGGGGAGATTCGTCATAGTGCCCTTAAAACATCTTGTGTTCCCCAATCACTTCCGCAGAAGTTTCACGGTATGTTTCCCTCATTATCTACTTAATTCTCTTGAGCACTCCATTTTGGAGTTTCATAAGCATACTCATGTGGTCCCTCTACATCAAGGTCTCATCTTCTTGTTGCATAAAATTTTTCTTCTTAATTTTCTCGGCATTCCAACTTCCCCCATCTCTATTCCATCTTTTACCCTCATCGCTACTGCTACCCCCTTCTCTTCTCCTTCTATCCCCATCACCACTACTACTACCCCTTTGCCTTTCTTCTCAGATCCCCCTATCATCCCCCCACCTCTGCTCCCACCCCCTTTTCTTCCACTTCGACTAGACCTATAACTAGGTCTTCTAAAAGACTGAACATGGATACCCCTATTTTGGGGAATGTTCCTTAGGACTTGGAGGTTGCTCATAATATCCTTCATATTATTAGTACTGGTTCATAGGAGGAACACACTGAGAGCTCCACAAAAATGTTGGAAGCCTTAGAAACAGACATGTTGCTATTAAAAGAAGAAGTTAAAAACTTGGCTAAGAAAAAATGTAAGAGGAAGAAGGAGGAGGAGGTTGATATTGACAATAAACATGTTGAGGATATCTACAAAAAATAATCTCCCTGGACAACCATCTATGGAAAGAAAAGACTCTCCATGACCATAATATGGCTATATTTAGTGCAATCAAAGAATTTATTGAGTAGCATGTCCGCAACGTCTCTAATCTCAGTGGAATACCAGCAACTCTTTGGGGCACGGAAAAGGAAAGAAAACAGACCATTCAATAGCTGGATATTTCTGACCCTACTCATATGATGACATTGGCTATGTTCACCTCTTGGTAGACTATTAAATCCAAAATCACCAAAGCCACCAAGAAGTAATTGTGGATCTGCACTGCTCTTGCTGCCTTTGTGTTTTTTGCTGTTTTTTTTCTATTTTTTGGCTACTCTTCTGCATCGAACTGGTTTGATGTTTTGGGGTAACTACTCTTTGGTTACCTTGGGTTTTTATGTCTTATCTAGATCTTGATCCTTCTTGTAATGATTTTCATTCCTATTCTGGCTTCTAGGCCCTCTTTGTATACAAGGGTATAGTCCCTTTCAAAAAACTATTTACCAATAATAAAATTTTTTTTGTCATCTTTAAACTACATATTGAGTATATAAGTATTCCATATTTTGACTATAATACTAATGATATGTGGTTCATTTGATGTCTCACATATTGAATTATCATATTTTGAATATCATGTGAACTTTACATTGCTCAGTTTAATGGCACTCACAAATATTAACCTTATATGCCACACACAAATAATATCAAAATTATAAACATTATCAATAAAAGAACACCATGCTCATTGGCAATATTATCATCTATAAATCACATAGAGAGTATATAAGTATTCCATACATTGACTATACTACCAATGATATGTGGTTCAATTGATGTCTCGCATATTGAATTATCCTATTGTCCTCAACCAAAATATACATGTTTACTAATATAATTTTAAAATTGCTTTGTTACAAAAATAGTATCTTTGGATGTGTGTGTCAATGATCCTGGTGGCACCCATGATGTCGATCATTGGCATTGTTCTTAAATAAAAAGGAAGAATCCAAAATAGAGAAGTATTAGCTAACTCCAATTCATGATCTTTTAACTATACTACTATGGTTAAAAACCTGTACTTTACCTGGGTAAAAAGACTTGCGACTTGAAGTGCCAAAATGTAAACTATTAAAAAACTACGGTAATGAAATATAAAAAACTAATAATGCAAACCTTCCCTACACTTCCTTCAATGAAAACCTCGGTAAGGTTGTGGAGACCTTGTTTGTGGTACCTTGCAAATGAATGTGGGTTCTCTTGAATGTTCTCTAAAATTTGGATGCAAATGCTACAAACACAATGAAATGCAGTAGAGTTTTTGTACTTAAGATTCAAGAGGATTTGTAAGCAAGGTAATCCTATAATTTATATAGGCAAAATTAGTTGAAGTTGATTACATACGGGTGAATGCATATGCTAAAAATCATTGTAGGAAGTTACATTAGTGCTGGGGATAGTAAATGAATTAATTGCAAAAAGTTGCATCCGAAAAGGTGGTTGTACGTGAAATTAAATTACCCCCACCTTTCTAGGATTCTAAAAGTGTAGGTAACTAGGATAAGCATGTGGAGTCCAAGTGGAGTCTAGGTGGATTTGATCAAATGGCAGTTGACTAGGATGTGCACACACTTAATTAATTATTTATTTAATTAATAAATAATAATTAAGTTAGCTAAAATGGGTACTAAGGATACATGGGATTAATTTAATTAATCCAAAGGAGTACAATGTGTATGAATTAATTAATTTAATCAATTAATCACAAATGGGTGAATAACAAGGCGTATTAGGAAGTGAACTGAGAACAAGTGGAAAAAAGTGTGTAGATTTGAGGTGTCTACATTTTCTCCCTCTTTAAAGTCCTATAGCGAAGTAATAGTTCTTTAAATATAGTAGATGCATGCATATCGATGAACGAAAAATTGAGAAGTATTAGCATGCCCCAACAAGCAATGAAGCATTAAGATACCTTAATAAGAAAAATGTTAGAGGAATGCCACCTCAAGTGGGTGGATGACGCTATAAAGTGGCGGAGAACTGCTTGATAGGAAGGAAAACAAGGGATTATAACAAGAATGGGAAAAGACTATGCTCGTAGCATGAGCATCATTTGGAGAATAATTTTAGAACAACCTTATTTTTGTTGTTGCACAATAGAGTTGTCACCATGATTATAAAAGAATCAATATTGTTAACCCAAATGCGTGTAAACAAACACACACAACAAAGAAAAGATAAAAAGGAAAACAAACCCAAAATACAAAGTTGGTGCCAACACCAGGGTTATAAAGGAACCAAGATGTGATCACACTACTTGTAAGTGGTCCAAAAAAAATATTAAGCATCAACAATGCAACACAAAGTCAAAAAAGAATGCAATCAACCATGCCCCTAATGTGTTCCACAATGATGATCAAATAGATACAAATTCTCCTAAGTGGGAATAGGATCAGACTAGAAGAGTGGAGTTAAAGTGACTCCTTATGAAACTCTTGCTGAATCCGTTGTGCAAATGATAGAAGTTAAAATTTCCCCAGACAAAGTTGTATCACAAAGGAAAAGATTTTTTTTGGCTTTCCCCAAGTAGAGTTAGCATATCATGCAAAGGGAAGAAAGTGATAGTTGTAATATTGGCACGATCATTAGGGTAATAGATAAAGGTATGACGTTTAGCAAGATTGTATTAAAATGTTGAATGATTCAATTTAAGGGTTTTCCAATTGTAGGGTTTCTATGATAAGTGAATGTTTGTCCAAAAATTTTGTAATTTTTTTGGATTTTGATATATTTGATTTTTTTGGATTTTGAAATATCTATTTTTTTGGATTTTTTGAAATATTTAGTTTTTTTTTTTGGTAAGTTTTGAAAAGTTTGAAACATAAATGCAAACAAAAATGAATAGAAAAAAATGAAAAATGTTCCGTTGCTTAAATAAGATAGGAGAAAAACACAAAACATGCAAACGATAAGGAAGCACGTAACAAACATTGAAAACAAACCCAATATGAACATGAAGGAAGAACATTAGATTTATATGTGAACTAAGATGTAAAGAAATTTCCTATGATCAATCCATAAGTGCATTCCAGATACACAGAGTACTGGTTATTCTAATTAACAAACATAAGAGAGTAAGACAATAATATAAAATACAATATTCCATATGTACAAACTTAAAAAAAGAAAATATAACAAACAAGCTAATGAACAAAACACACCAATGTTAAATACTAACAAGAAATCTATAACATAACACAACTTAAAACAATAATGTCCAAAGACTTTTCGAGTGTTTTATATAATGAAGAAATGAACAAATATCAAGTTTCCCCCAAGAGAAAGCCAAAGAAAAATGATATCCCTAAGAAAAGTTACATTGCAAAGAGTGGCTTGATTGATTCAAAAGATGATTGGGAACAGCTAAATGAAGAAACTAGTGAGTGAAATTACATAGTTATGAGTGTATTCTTTTTGGAAAGCATTTTGGAATCATTTTGTATGTTGTTTTTGTATTTTCGGAACAATTTTATACTGTTTTTGGGATTTTGAACAATTTTATATTGTTTTTGAAGTTTTTGTGAGACGTTTTTTGAATATTTTTGGGTCTTTTTGAAATTTTGAACCACACACCAAAGAAGAGGGAAAGGAAATTCCCAAGTCAAAACCAACATACTATGTATGAAAGCATAATGGAAGACGAACAATAGTTGTAGACAATGGGCATGACAAGCTAACAAGGAAACATGCGACTCACAACGAGGTGAAAAGTTAAAAGATTGAAACAAAGCGAAATGACGAAATAGGTGGATGCACTGATATGCCCCCAGTATAAGGGTTACTCTTTGGATAGTCAGGAGAATAACTTCTTCAAGTTAATGGCATTCAAAGGCTCCTTCAACTCTTTTCCCTCCTCGGTAGACAATTTATATGCGCTAGATCCAAATTTAGTAGTTATAACGTAAGGGCCCAACCAATTAGGATTAAATTTTCCCAATTTTTCTCATGGTTTAGTTATGTTACTTTGATTTTCCAATAGGAACAAATCACCAATTTAGAAATGTCAAGGTTTTATCTTGCAATTATAATTATGGCACAATCTATTATGATATACCTACATATGGCCTAAGGCACAAAGTTGTCTCTCGTTCAATAATTCTAGATCTGCAAGGCATGCAACATGGTAATCCTCTTCATGAATGAGATGTTGAAGGGAGAAAAAAAGTGATGGAAGTTCAACTTTGATAGGTAATATGGCTTCATAGCCATATACTAGGGAGAATGGAGTAGTTCCTGAAGGAGTATGGAAGGAAGTGTGGTAGGACCAAAGGGTGGGATATAATTGTGTATGCCAATTACATCCATGTTTATTGAATTTCTTTTCCAGAATGGACTTGATAGTCTTGTTTGATGCTTTGGATTGGCCATTGCATTGTGGATAATAGGGTGTAGCCCATTTTAGGCAGATATTATATTTCTTAGCTAGGGCCTTGAGATCCTTATTTTTGAAAGAACCACCATTTTCAATGATAATAACATCGGGTATGCCAAAATGATAGATAATATGGCTAAAAATGAATTTAGAAATATTGCACCTAGTAACATCGGTAAGAGGCATAGCCTCAACCCACTAAGTGAAATACTCAGTGGAAGTTAAAATAAATTTGTGGCCATCAGAAGATGTGGGCTTTATTTTTCCAATTAAATCAAGTCCCCATTTTGAAAAAGGCCAAGGTGATGTAATTGGTTGTAAGGCTTGGGATGGTGCATGAATGAGATTACCTTATTTTTGGAAATCTTGAAATTTCTTCACAAATTTGCATGCATCTTCCTCCATTGTGGGATAGTAGTATATAATGCGCAATATCTTCTTCTCAAGGACCATTATTCTTTTATGGGCACCGTAAATACCTAGATGTACTTCATCTAGTGTCTGATTAACTTCATCCTGATTGAGACATCTTAAGAGAGTCCCATCATAGCCTCTTCAATAAAAGGTGTCAGAAAGAAGGGTGTAGCGTAAAGCACGTTGTGCTAAGGATATTTTATTAGATAAATTAAAATTAGGGGGACAAGATTTAGTTTGAATGAAGGTATATATATCGTGGTACTTGTTGGTTGGATATTTTGTCAAACCAAAATATGAGGTTCAACCACAGTATATGAGATTAAATCCCTCCTCAAAGACAGGTGAGGCTTCCTGCTTATTGCTAATCTAAAACACGGTAAAAACGATATATACAATATTCACACTAATCTAACCATTGGGGGTGGGATGGAATCCCGAAATCCACATTCACACGATTCAAGGATATTTCTTTCGTAAATGAACTGGGTTAGAAATTGTTACAATGAAAGAAGCACAGTAGAAAGGAAATGAGAGAAACGTATTTTCTTTCAAGTAAACACAGAGCACGAAATAATCATACGAGTTTTAGATCATAGATATAATGTCCGAAATAATCAGAAACACTAAGATGCTATGCAAAGAATAGCTTAAGATCATGAACATAAGAACACTGTCTTAAGTAATATATATTCCACAACACAAAGTCTGTAAAATGATATCAACTCCTATTCTTCAAAATGATTGAATGAAAACACAAATGTTTTTCTTCTTTCCAATAGCCCCCAAATATTCCAAAAAATCTTGACCCTTTGGAATGCATAAGCATTCCTTATTTATAACAAAAGAAGTAGAGATAAAATAGGGTAGATCCTAAAAAATAGCGTTTTAACAAGAGTTCTGTTTTGCTTGATTCTCACGCAGGAGATCAAGTCAAAATATGATTCAAAAATGTGATGAAACAGAAATGAAAAAGACATGTTGATTTCAAGATTGAAATGACATGAAACGTTGAGACTTAATCTGAATCATCATCCTTTGCTCCTTCCTCTTTTTCTTCCTCTAGCTGAGACTATTTGCTCTGAAATTCCTGGAACTTCCGAATTATGCCTTGCATTTCATTTTCATCAGGCGTAGTGGAATGATCATTCCAAATTTTGTAAGTTTCATGAGTATCGCTGGTATTGCCGGGAAGCTTTTTCAATCCTTTGCTGAGCTTTCTTAAGGCCTCCAAAGAATGTTCAACCCCTTACCAACCGATCCATGATCTCAAGGTCAAATCCGCTTATTGGTCCATGCTGAACAGACTCTTGGATTTGCTTGAAGAGATCATCTGCTGATAGGATACCTGAGTTCCCAACTGACACCTTTGGACAAATCTTCAGCAATTCTTCTTCCAGATCACTTTTCCCATCAATCAATTTATCCCTTGATTCTCTCAACTTACTGCAGGCTTCATTGAGAATCTTTATTCTGAACCTGATGGCCTTGGTCAGCTGGAAATGCTTATCTGTATGTGGGAGAATACCTTCTTCTACCAAGAGATGTGCTGGTATTTGCTTTAACACCTGGAGAGCTTCAAAAGTCAAATCAAGATGTCCAATTTCCTGAGAGAATTCTTCATCCATCTTCTCTCCATCCTTCTGAATGTCTCCCAAGGACTGATGAACTTGCACCACGTCTTGAATTACTTCCTTCCCCTGTTGGAGCAACCTTTGGATCCATTCATCAACCACCCTTCCTTTTTTAGCAATCTTCTCAATCGTAGGTACTGATGAGAAGTCGAATCCGACAAAAACAGAAGAAGGTGGTATGGATTCAAGGGGTTTTGAGAGTTTAATCAAAACCTCTGTCAACTGCTCCACTTTTTCCTTAAGCTCATCTCTGCTGTCCTTTGTTTCTTTTAACTTTTGGCACAACACGTTTATGGAATCCCGTGCATCTTGTTGCGCCCCTTCTACTGTCACTTTCCCTAGAGCCACCCTGCCTACCTGATAATCAGAGGCTGTTATATCCTCTCTAGTTTTTTCAGCTGAGGGAGTGGCAATCTCTGTGAACTTATCTCCTGAAGCATCCACCAAAACCCTTGAAACTGTTTTGGGTTTCTTAGCTGATTTCGCAGTAGGAGCCTTGAGTGAGCTGAAATCAAAGGCTGGTAGGGGCACAATCACCTTCCTCTTCCTTGGAGTTTGCTCGAGTAGCCATTGCGGCGTATCAGAGGGATTTTCCATGGTTGTAGAAGCTGGTATCATACTCTTAAGGGGAGAAGATTCTACTAGTGGAGGAGGAATAGTTACCAATGTGGTAGTAGATCCAATAAAAAGAGGCACAGGAGGGGGCGTGTTGGTGATCACTTGGGTACTAGCAGAGAGGGGTGAAAGTCTAGTGAAAATACTGGCCATTACTGAAGAAGTTAATGGAGAATAAGGAGGTAGGAGTGGTTGTGTGGAAAGAGGCACAGATCCAGATTCCAAAGCCTTAGATGCAAGAGATAAGGTCTCTTCAGTTGAGCAATTCAGCAAATGGTGAAGACAGAAGCTGGCTTCCTCCTTCTTCCAAATTAATTTCTCCTATTTCTGGTGGTGTTGGTGATTCTAGCACATTCACCGTTTCTACTGGAGAAACAATTGAAGAGATTTCTCTTTCTTTCCTCTTTTTGACAATCTTGACCTTTATAGGCTCCCTAGAAGATTTTATGTCCTTTTCCTTTTTGGAGGGCCCCGCCTCTGAAGCAGCCAACTTTGAAAACTTATCATCTTTAAAATTCATTCCCCAAGAGGAGAGCCATGCTTTGGTTCGAGCAAGGATTAGAGCTGACCTATCTGTAATAGAGGCTTTTTCGCTGGCTGACCAATCAATAGGTGGGAAAACATATTGATCCTCCTTTAGTCCATCATAGGAAAGATCCAAAACACTTTCATTGTCACCCGTACCCTCTGGTAAATCAGCAAGCTCCAGTGTTTGAATCTTAGCAATAGTCAATCTGCTATTATCCTTTTTGCGAACAACAACCTCATTACGCAGATCCACCCAAATATCTTCTATGTTTGACCTGTGCAGATGCTAGGTTCCATATGCTCTGAGCACTCCTCGGATGTCAAAAAATTCTCGAGGCTTCATATGTGTTTTCAATTTGTCTTGAAGTTCATGGACAACATTTTTGGCTTTCATTACTGTTGAGGAAGTATATCTCCCAATAGAAATTGGGAAGGATACAGCAGCCTTATGTTTGCTTTGTTGGAATTTATGGAAATCCAATAGCTGCCTAACCAACTCCATCAATATCAGTCTATCCCCTAGATATCGGGGCAAGCGAAAAGGATCTCCCGAGTACATGACCACCCGAAGATATGTAAACTTCTTGAATTGTAAGAAGATACATCCCCATTTAGAAACTTCAGCCCAAGCCTCATCTGAGACTCTTTTCTTCCTCAGCTCAGGGTTTGTCCTGTAAATATTTTCATAGAAGAAGGCATCATTCACCCTCCTGAAATGGTCTTTGGACCCCTTCTTTGTCAATTGAGGGAAGTATTGATACACCTGGTTCGCCGTTCTACTTCCCTTGGTATCCAGCCCGGGATAGTTCCTCATCCCGGCTGCTGCATATGTGACATATGAAGACATATAAAATTTCCCAGTTGACAAGACCGTTGTCATTTGGGAATCAATCTCATTGCTGATGAGAGTACCCCAGTCGATCCCCTGCTGATTCTTCTTGATGGTGATGATAAATTGATACATCCATCCTTGAAATACACTCGATTCGGACAAACCAAAAACCTGACTCAGCAGGGTGATGATGTCATTGATTTCTTGGATGAAATTACTCCTGGGGATAATCCTTGGAAATATGGAGACAGCTGGTTTGGGCTTGATCAGGAACTTCTTGTTCACATGTTTGATGCAGTCTTCCTGATCGTTATCCCAGGCTTTCTAAGCTGACTTGATGTCCAACTCTCCATACTCGTCAAAATTGGGCAGTTTTAGGAGATCATCAAAGTAACCTCCATCCAATTTGATCACTACTTCACATGATTGACTTCTCATAGAACGAGACGCCGAGTCATAACCGGATGCAGAAGCCAAGATGAATTCTAAACACTGAGCAGACATGGGAAGACCCACTGCGAGAGGAAAGCCACTATCGGCTATAGTTTTCATCCATGGAGTTTGGGAGGAACTCCTCACCCTACTCCAGAAATCTTCAATGTCTATATTTCCAAGTTTGGTGTCTCGGATGTCATAGTTGCAATCAATATACGATGGAGATTCCAACTTTTTAAACTTGTATTTCATTTTGCCTAACTTCTCAGTCTTTTCCTGAGATGGACCAGGGTCGGACATGAAGGATGTCGAAGGAAGAAAGTTTCAAAGCTCAGAAGATGCTGCTCACTGTGAGAATTCTGACCCGCTGAAAATGTCGAAACTTCTGAAAAACCCGATACGTTTGATAATCTCAGAACTTTGGGAAAGCCCGACACTTCCGATGATGTCAGAAATGGAAGAAAGCTCGACACTTGTGTTGATTTCGGGAACTCAGGAAAGTCCGACACGCCAAGCCTTCAATATACTTCGGGTCTTCGACACTGCATAAGAGCCTTTAAAACTCGAGAAGAGAAAAACAGGGTTTTTCGTTGAATTTCAAACATGCAATCTCCTTTTAACCATTCATGTGCTAAGCACATAATAAAATTTTGAAGAAATAGCACCCAATGGTAATTTAGAAGAGATAAACCCTAAAACCCCTTTTTTCAAAAGAACTCCAGAAAGAAGAAGAATAAAAATCTTTCAAAACCCAGCAAGAAAATGGGAAGAATTCTCGCGCAATCAATCCATAAAAACTAGGAACAAAGAGTGGAGAGAGAAATACCTTCAACTAGAGAAAGGGAAGATTGAAAAATGGTGATTCAATCGGGCATAGGTGAGCTTTTGGGTTTCGAGGTTGGAAGAGCATGTACGAAAAATCTACGAGTTAAAAATACGTCTGATAAAAATGACGTGGAAATCGACGTATTTATAAGAAAAATTATAATTAATACACTTCAGCTCAGCACGTGCCAACTCACCGACAACTCGGCATGAATGCCATGTCAGCATGTTAGAGAGGTCCGAAAACCCGACACAAGGAGGCTTAGTGCAATTCGGGTTTCGGGTTTCGGGAAACACAAGACATAAAGCATGAGATGTTTAGATGCTTCACAGCTCCGAAAACCCGATACGAAGGACTAAATCAGACTTCGGGTATCGGGGAATAGGTGACACAAAACATGTTTTGAATTAGGCATGTTCCGATGCGCCGGAGGTCCGAAAACCTGATTTACTCAATATGAAGCGGGTTTCGGGTTTCGGAAAACAGGCGACAGAAAGCATGTTAAAACTCATGTCGAACTGTCAGACAAACCTGAAAACCTCAATTTCTCTAAAAGAGGCCATAATGCAAAATCAACTTCAAAAATTTCGTAGGGGTTATCTAATCATTTTGTCGTGAACTCAAAACGGAGATAACAGCTGGCTCCAGCTAGGGACTTTCTTTGTAATACCAAAGGAAGAGAACTCAGAATCTCTGGTCTCATGGACCAGAGCCTTATCCATTGGGCTACGGAGTCAAGAAGAAAACCAAAACAAAATGAAACGAAGAAAGAAAGAAAACCAAAAGCAAACAGACAACAAAACAAAGTAAAATATGTACAATGCAAGAGAGCATCTTGCATTAATGGTGGTACATCTTTAGGTGTTGTCCACTGAAAGGCAACGGGAGTAGTCCTCCATCTAGATATGATAGCAGGAAACTATTTTCACCATTCAGCTCATGGATTTTGAAAGGTCCTTTCCACAAAGAATCAAACTTCCCGTGCATTCCTTTTTGTTCTCTTCTCTTATCCCAAAGCAACACCAAATCTCCAATCTGGAAGTTACGCTACTTTGATTTTTTGTCAAAAATTTTCTTCACTCTGCTCTGATGATCTGTTATATGATCAACCACCTTTATTCGTTCCTCTTCTAGCCTGGCTAGGTACATAACCCTCTTCTCGATAGAATTCTGAAAAGCCGCATCTTCAACTGCTTTTGCCAATTGCAAGGCCGGCAATTCTACTAAGATAGGAATTTCAACATCAATCCCGTATATCAATTGGAAATGAGACATCCCTATGGCTCGCTTTGGAGTGATCCGATCAGCCCACAATGCATCATACAATGCTTTGTGCCATGTCCTCTGATTTTCATCTACTAGTTTCCTAATTATGGTGACCAGATTCTTATTGCTGGACTCAACTTGCCCATTTCCCTAGGAATAATAATCAGATGAGTGAGCCAGAGTGATGCCAAATCCATAGAAAAATTCTGTCAACTCATGTGACGAGAAATTAGAGGCATTATCAGCTACAATCTTATGAGGCACACCGAATCTGACAATTATATTTTCTTTAAGGAACTTGCAAACAACTTCAGAAGTTGCTTGCTTGATTGGTGCGGCTTCTACCCACTTGATAAAATAATCTGTAGTAGTTATCATGTAGTTATGTCTAGCACTGGAAGCAGGATTCATTGTTCCGATGAAATCAATCCCTAATTTGTGGAAAGGTTCTTCAATTACTACAAGCTTCAGAGGAAGAGCTGCTAGCTTGGGGTGACCAACGAAATGTTGACAAGCTTCACATTTAGACACCCATTCTGCTGAATCCCGGAAGAGAGTAGGCCAATAGTACCTAGCCCGTAGGATCTTATATGCTATTACAGAGGATGAAAAATGTCCTCCACATACTAGGCTATGAAAGGATTCTAATAACTTTTCCTGTTGTGATTTATCAACACAACGCAGGAAAACACCATCAATACCTTTCTTGTATATTGCATTATTCCACAAAAGGTATTTTACAGATCTCAACTTGACGGTCCTCTTCTCCTTTTGATTTAAATGCGGGGGGCATTCACCATAAGTTAGGAAGAAAGCAATGTCCGTGTACTATTCATTGGTCATACTCACGAAAAGCACCATGGGCAGCTCTGAAGAAGTGTCTTGAGTCTTTTCATACTCTGCTTCGGCATGATTTTCTGCAATTAATTGGCACAGACCCCTTCCTTGTACCAACTTGGTAGGCCTGATGTCTAAATTTTACTCCTAAACCTTAGCTATCCAAGTACCTCATTGACTTCCCAGCTCTTGTTGAGTCAGAATGGATTTAACAGCAGTATCAGGAACGAGAATGAGAGTATGGGAATTCAGCACATAGTACCTGAAATGTTTTACTGCTCGTACCACTACGTAAGCATGCTTTTCAATCTGTGACATCTTCAATTCATGTTCTTTCAATGGACAGCTCATGAATGTGATGGGAGCTTCGATGCCTTCCCCATTTTCCTGCATTAGGATGGCTGACACTGTGTGGGTAGAGGCGTAGCTGTACATGATGAAATTTTTCTTGAAGTCTAGACATACTAAGATAGGAGCGCAAGCAACTGCCCTTTTGATTTCTTCAAATGCAAGCTTCCCTTCTGTACTCCATCAAAATGGAACTTTTCCTTTCATCATTCCAAGGACATCCTTGGTTTTGTCAGTGAAATCCAGTACAAATCTTCTCAAGAAATTAACCTTTCCGAAGAAAGAATGAACTCCGGTTTTACTTGTGGGTAAGGTAAGGCTCTGAATAGCCTTTACCCTTTCTGGGTCAATTTTGGTTCCTTCTTTAGTCACAATATGACCCAACAATTTTCCTTCGGTCACCCCGAACATGGAATTCTTGGGATTCAATGAAATCCCGTGACGCCTGCATCTCAAAAGTACTTGTTCTAAATGATCATAATGATCACTCCGTTTTTTAGAGAAAACGGTCAAGTCATCCAAATACACAACTATGACCTTGCCCATCAAATCTCTGAATGCCAAGTCCATAGCTCTCTGAAAAGTGGCTTCGGCATTGATCAAGCCGAAAGGCATCCTCCTGTAAGCAAAGGTACCCCATGGGGTCATGAAGGCCGTCTTGTGTTGATCCTCTGGTATTACCTCGACTTGGTTATATCCCGAAAATCCATCGAGCATGGAAAGCATTTTTGATCCAGTAACAGTTTGTAAAACCTGATCCATGATAGGCAAGGGATAGTTATCCTTCAGTGAGGACTGATTCAAGTTCCGGAAGTCAACACAAATCTGGATCTCTCCATTCTTCTTCCTGACAGGAACAATGTTAGCAATCCAAGTGGAGTGATGGATTGGGAACTAGCATCTGACATCTTCTGAATTTCTGCTAGGATAGTTCCTAAGATCTTGGGATTGTAATGTCTTTGCTTTTGTCTGTACGGCTTCACATCAGGTTTCAAAGGGATACTATGTTGTACATCTTTGGGCTTGAAGGATTTTAAATCTGCATAAGACCAGGCCAACACATCGATGTATTTCTTTAAAAGTGAAGTAAATCTTACCTTCTCTTCAGGAGAACAACATTTCCCAATATTCACCATCCGAGGTTGATCAGACGAACCTAGATTGATTTGATCTACTTCAGAAGAAGAAACTCCTTCGACTTGCCTTTTGTTTTGGATAAAACGATCATGCTTATCAAATAAGCCCTCAAAAGAAACCAAACCTTTTGGTATCTTGTTGCCTTTCAGCTGAATAAATTCACCATCAACCTCTTGATATGGATCCGAGATAGTTTCACGGAAGGCTGATTCTGAACCTTCAAAATATAACTCACTAAAATTGTCAGCCTTTTCTAGAAAAGCCAACACCTGTTGATCATCATTGAACACCTGCCAATGAGTTGCATTATCTGGAATATTGGGACGGTAGACAATCTCGATAGAGTATGTATCTTGCTTGAACTGAGGATGAGGGAGAAGAAGGGATGCAGATACGGCCAAAGAATCAGCCTTGTCATTATAATCTCTCAAAACTGCCCTAATAGAAAATGCATCAAAGCATTCTATACTATCCCAAACTTTATTTCGGTAATGTTTCAACTGATCATTTTTCACCTGATATATACCCCTGACCTGATTGACAATCAGCTCCACATCTCCCTGAACCTTGAGATTTCAGATTCCCTTCTATCTGGCCATTTCTAATTCTAATAATAGGGCTTCATATTCGGCCGTGTTGTTAGTATTATCAAATTGCAACTTGTAAGCTGATCGGAAAATCTCGAAGCTAGGAGATATAAGGACAACACCAGCGCCTGATCCAGAGGTTGAGCAGCTACCATCAAATTCGAGAGTCTAGATAGCATTGGGATCTTCTTCTTCAACATCTACAATGGGTATCTCTGAAGTCATGAAATAATTCCCAAAGCTAGCATCTTCGAAAAGAATCTGAGCTTTTGGATCATCTGATTTGGTCACCAAATACTTCGCCTGTGGTTCAGGATGAAGAACTTGATGAACCCCATTGATCGGGATCTTAGCTTTGGTCCAATCCATATTAATCTCTCCTCCGACGTCTTTACAAAATCCTCTACCCAAGAGGATACCGTAAGCTGCAGGAATGTCGGCAACCAGAATAGTCATTTTCACTCTCTTCTCAGGGAAGGCAACAAATGCAAACTGTGTGTCCTTGATTTGACCAATCAAAGGGACTTGTTTAGTTTCCATGGAGTAGCACCGTCCATATGACTTAGTCAAAGTAAGTCCAAGGGCATGGGCCACTTTTTCGGGCATAACATTATCAGAGGCTCCTGAGTCGATGATGCAATTACTGAGTTTAAACCCATTTATAAGTAGAGACAAATTAAATGGTTCAATATTTCCTGAAGAAGAAGCAGAGGTCAGATTGTTTTGTGGTGGGAGTTGAGTAGGATTTGGAAGGAGACCTTTTGAAGGTGATGGAACAATCGCTTTACTTCCGATGAACTTGGCCAGCTTTTCAAACTATTCAGGATTCGACTGAAGGTATTCTGCCTCTGACATTTGAATTTTGGTTCTCTTTTCATGATCAATAATGTCAAAAGCAGTATAAGAAGGAATGATGGTAGGCTCAGTCCTAATTACATGAGCTTGTGCTGAGGCACTGACCTTAGGAGAAGGAGAATAAGGAGCAACTACCTTTTTGGTAACCTCTCTTTTAGTTTGCGCCGAAATAGGGGTACCCCTCTTAACTATGGATATGGGAGGTTCCTTATTCTTCTCCTTAGAGTTTTCAAGAGGTTTTCTGGGATTCTGAGATTGGGACTGAGTGAAGACAACAAATGAATGACCATCTAGCACACAATCATCTTCATCGTATTCCAAATACCCAATGCTGGAGTCACTAGCTGACTCGTCATAAGACTCATCAGCATATCCTGAAGCTTCGAAAGCCTCACGGGAATCTTGTTCTTCTCCTTCATCGTCTTCTTCAATTATTTCTACTGCTGCATTGACGGGAGGAGCTTCAATTGCTAGTCTCAGTTGAGCAGGAGTTAACCGTGGCCTATCTCTGGCAGGTGCACCATTGTTGTTATTGAAATTCTGTCTAAGGATATCCCGATACGGAACATTGCTCACCTACTGGGACATTTGCTTTTTTAAAGCAATCAAATCATTAGCCATTTTTTGAAACATAAGATCAGTGTTACCTTGAGAAGAACCTTGATTTCTGAGTTTAGGTACGTCTTTCTTGATCCTTCCCGCCAAGATGAGATCATCCTCTATTTCAGTAGCTGTTGACTGAGTAGTAGCCAAATCTGGGATAACCAACCTTCTTAATAAAAAGCTTATATCAGGAGGTTGAGCATTGATGAAGAAGAATTTTTGATTTTCCGGAGTAGGTACAGCTATTTCTGGAATCTTTCGGACCAGCTTGTTGAACTTTGCCACGAATTCCTGCATAGGTTCATGCGATTCCTTCTTCATATGCGTGAGCTGAGCTAACAAAGCATGGGAATCTTCGGCTGGTTTGAAACGTGCTTTGAACTTCATCCGCATGGTAGCCCAGTTTGTGATGCATGCATTCAGGAGGTGATAAAACCATTCAGCTGCTGCACCCTGCAACGTTTCAACGAAGAGTCGGATGGAGACATCTTCGTGGGCTACTCCGAGAACACCACATGCAACAAAGAAAGATGCAATGTGCTCATTAGGATGTTGCTTCCCATCCCCATTGAACTTGGGAATGTTTTTACATGATCCACGTGGTAACTCGTGTAATGGAGGAGTTAAAGAAAGAGGACCAATAACTGCGCCCCAAGGCACAGGTTGAACCGCCATCCTCCTAAAAAGAGTGCGTACAGGGATCCGAGTATCAGACAAGAGTAGTGCATGACAAGTTGCAGATGCTTCCCGTTCCACAAGGATCTGGTTTCTCCGAACAGGCGAAGAACTTATGGTTCGGTTAGAGACAATGCTGTTGGGAGAAAGACTGAAATTGTGCTATTGTAGTAACTCAAAGAGTGGATCAATTTCACCTTGAGCTCGACGATACCGAGTGAAGATATTCCTGGCCAGCTTAAACTGAAAGGAGATCTTGTTGAAAAAAAGGCAAACACGGAGTCGCCAGACACCGAGAGGATAAGCTTTGTACTATAGATCCGTAGTCCCCAGCGGAGTCGCCAAAAACTGTTGGTTGGATATTTTGTCAAACCAAAATATGAGGTTCAACCACAGTATATGAGATTAAATCCCTCCTCAAAGACAGGTGAGGCTACCTGCTTATTGCTAATCTAAAACACGGTAAAAATGATATATACAGTATTCACACTAATCTAACCATTGGGGGTGGGATGGAATCCTGAAATCCACATTCACATGATTCAAGGATATTTCTTTCGTAAATGAACTAGGTTAGAAATTGTTACAATGAAAGAAGCATAGTAGAAAGGAAATGAGAGAAACATATTTTCTTTCGAGTAAACACAGAGCACGAAATAATCATACAAGCTTTAGATCATAGATATAATGTCTGAAATAATCAGAAACACTAAGATGCTATGCAAAGAATAGCTTAAGATCATGAACATAAGAACACTGTCTTAAGTAAGATATATTCCACAACACAAAGTCTGTAAAATGATATCAACTCCTATTCTTCAAAATGATTGAATGAAAACAAAAAGTTTTTCTTCTTTCCAATAGCCCCCAAATATTCCAAAAAATCAGGACCCTTTGGAATGCATAAGCATTCCTTATTTATAACAAAAGAAGTAGAGATAAAATAGGGCAGATCCTAAAAAATAGCGTTTTAACAAGAGTTCTGTTTTGCTTGATTCTCACGCAGGAGATCAAGTCAAAATATGATTCAAAAATGTGATGAAACAGAAATGAAAACGACATGTTGATTTCAAGATTGAAATGACATGAAACGTTGAGACTTAATCTGAATCATCATCCTTTGCTCCTTCCTCTTTTTCTTCCTCTAGCTGAGACTATTTGCTCTGAAATTCCTGGAACTTCCGAATTATGCCTTGCATTTCATTTTCATCAGGCGTAGTGGAATGATCATTCCAAATTTTGCAAGTTTCATGAGTATCGCTGGTATTGCCGGGAAGCTTTTTCAATCCTTTGCTGAGCTTTCTTAAGGCCTCCAAAGAATGTTCAACCCTTACCAACCGATCCATGATCTCAAGGTCAAATCCGCTTATTGGTCCATGCTGAACAGACTCTTGGATTTGCTTGAAGAGATCATCTGCTGATAGGATACCTGAGTTCCCAACTGACACCTTTGGACAAATCTTCAGCAATTCTTCTTCCAGATCACTTTTCCCATCAATCAATTTATCCCTTGATTCTCTCAACTTACTGCAGGCTTCATTGAGAATCTTTATTCTGAACCTGATGGCCTTGGTCAGCTGGAAATGCTTATCTGTATGTGGGAGAATACCTTCTTCTACCAAGAGATGTGCTGGTATTTGCTTTAACACCTGGAGAGCTTCAAAAGTCAAATCAAGATGTCCAATTTCCTGAGAGAATTCTTCATCCATCTTCTCTCCATCCTTCTGAATGTCTCCCAAGGACTGATGAACTTGCACCACATCTTGAATTACTTCCTTCCCCTGTTGGAGCAACCTTTGGATCCATTCATCAACCACCCTTCCTTTTTTAGCAATCTTCTCAATCGTAGGTACTGATGAGAAGTCGAATCCGACAAAAACAGAAGAAGGTGGTATGGATTCAAGGGGTTTTGAGAGTTTAATCAAAACCTCTGTCAACTGCTCCACTTTTTCCTTAAGCTCATCTCTGCTGTCCTTTGTTTCTTTTAACTTTTGGCACAGCACGTTTATGGAATCCCGTGCATCTTGTTGCGCCCCTTCTACTGTCACTTTCCCTAGAGCCACCCTGCCTACCTGATAATCAGAGGCTGTTATATCCTCTCTAGTTTTTTCAGCTGAGGGAGTGGCAATCTCTGTGAACTTATCTCCTGAAGCATCCACCAAAACCCTTGAAACTGTTTTGGGTTTCTTAGCTGATTTCGCAGTAGGAGCCTTGAGTGAGCTGAAATCAAAGGCTGGTAGGGGCACAATCACCTTCCTCTTCCTTGGAGTTTGCTCGAGTAGCCATTGCGGCGTATCAGAGGGATTTTCCATGGTTGCAGAAGCTGGTATCATACCCTAAAGGGGAGAAGATTCTACTAGTGGAGGAGGAATAGTTACCAACGTGGTAGTAGATCCAATAAAAAGAGGCACAGGAGGGGGTGTGTTGGTGATCACTTGGGTACCAGCAGAGAGGGGTGAAAGTCCAGAGAAAATACTAGCCATTACTGAAGAAGTTGATGGAGAATAAGGAGGTAGGAGTGGTTGTGTGGAAAGAGGCACAGATCCAGACTCCAAAGCCTTGGATGCAAGAGATAAGGTCTCTTCAGTTGAGCAATCAGCAAATGGTGAAGACAGAAGCTGGCTTCCTCCTTCTTCCAAATTAATTTCTCCTATTTCTTGTGGTGTTGGTGATTCTGGCACATTCACCATTTCTACTGGAGAAACAATTGAAGAGATTTCTCTTTTTTTCCTCTTTTTGACAATCTTGACCTTTATAGGCTCCCTAGAAGATTTTCTGTCCTTTTCCTTTTTGGAGGGCCCTGCCTCTGAAGCAGCCAACTTTGAAAACTTATCATCTTTAAAATTCATTCCCCAAGAGGAGAGCCATGCTTTGGTGCAAGCAAGGATTAGAGCCGACCTATCTGTAATAGAGGCTTTTTCGCTGGCTGACCAATCAATAGGTGGGAAAACATATTGATCCTCCTTTAGTCCATCATAGGAAAGATCCAAAACACTTTCATTGTCACCCGTACCCTCTGGTAAATCAGCAAGCTCCAGTGTTTGAATCTCAAGGCTTCATATGCTTTTTCAATTTGTCTTGAAGTTCATGGACAACATTTTTGGCTTTCACTACTGTTGAGGAAGTATATCTCCCAATAGAAATTGGGAAGGATACAGTAGCCTTATGTTTGCTTTGCTGGAATTTATGGAAATCCAACAGCTGCCTAACTAACTCCATCAATATTAGTCTATCCCCTGGATATCGAGGCAGGGGAAAAGGATCTCCCATGTACATGACCACCTGAAGATATGTAAACTTCTTGAATTGGAAGAACATACATCCCCATTTAGAAACTTCAGCCCAAGCCTCATCTGAGACTCTTGTCTTCCTCAGCTCAGGGTTTATCCTGCAGATATTTTCATAGAAGAAGGCATCATTCATCCTCCTAAAATGGTCTTTGGACCCCTTCTTTGTCAATTGAGGGAAGTATTGATACACCTGGTTCACCATTTTGCTTCCCTTGGTATCCAGCCCGGGATAGTTCCTCATCCCGACTAATGCGTATGTCACATATGAAGACATATAAAATTTCCCAGTTGACAAGACCGTTGTCATTTGGGAATCAATCTCATTGTTGATGAGAGTACCCCAGTCGATCCCCTGCTGATTCTTCTTGATGGTGATGATAAATTGATACATCCATCCTTGAAATACATTCGATTCAGGAAAACCAAAAACCCGACTCAGCAGGGTGATGATGTCATTGATTTCTTGGATGAAATCACTCCTGGGGATAATCCTTGGAAATCTGGAGACAGCTAGTTTGGGCTTGATCAGGAACTTCTTGTTCACATGTTTGATGCAGTCTTCCTGATCATTGTCCCAGGCTTTCTGAGCTGACTTGATGTCCAACTCTCCATACTCGTCAAAATTGGGCAGTTTTAGGAGATCATCAAAGTAACCTCCATCCAATTTGATCACTACTTCACATGATTGACTTCTCACAGAACGAGACGCCGAGTCATAATTGGATGCACAAGCCAAGATGAATTCTTGACACTGAGCAGACATGGGAAGACCCGCTGCGAGAGGCAAGCCACTATCGGCTATAGTTTTCATCCATGGAGTTTGGGAGGAACTCCTCACCCTACTCCAGAAATCTTCAATGTCTATATTTCCGAGTTCAGTGTCTCGGATGTCGTAGTTGCAATCAATATACGATGGAGATTCTAGCTTTTTAAACTTGTATTTCATTCTGCCTGACTTCTCGGTCTTTTCCTGAGATGGACCAGGGTCCGACATGAAGGACGTCAAAGGAAGAAAGTTTCGAAGCTCAGAAGATGCTGCTCACTGTGAGAATTCTGACCCGCTGAAAATGTCGGAACTTCTGAAAAACCCGATACGTTTGATAATGTCAGAACTTTGGGAAAGCCCGACACTGCCGATGATGTTGGAAACGGAAGAAAGCCCGACACTTGTGTTGATTTGGGGAACTCAGGAAATTCCGACACGCCAAGCCTTCAATATACTTCGGGTCTTCGACACTGCATAACAGCCTTCAAAACCTGAGAAGAGAAAAACAGGGTTTTTCGTTGAATTTCAAACATGCAATCTCCTTTTAACCATTCATGTACTAGGCACATAATAAAATTTTGAGGAAATAGCACCAAATGGTAATTTAGAAGAGATAAACCCTAAAACCCATTTTTTCAAAAGAACTCCAGAAAGAAGAAGAATAAAAATCTTTCAAAACCCAGTAAGAAAATGGGAAGAATTATCACGCAATCAATCCATAAAAACTAGGAACAAAGAGTGGAGAGAGAAATACCTTCAACCAGAGAAAGGGAAGATTGAAAAATGGTGATTCAATCGGGCACAGGCGAGCTTTCGGGTTTTGAGGTTGGAAGAGCATGTACGAAAAATCCACGAGTTAAAAATACGTCTAATAAAAATGACGTGGAAATCGGCGTATTTATAAGAAAAATTGTAATTAATACACTTCAGCTCGGCACGTGCCAATTCACCGACAACTCGGCATGAATGTCATGTCAGCATGTTAGAGAGGTCTGAAAACCTGACACAAAGAGGCTTAGTGCAATTCAGGTTTCAGGTTTCGAGAAACACAAGACATAAAGCATGAGATGTTTAGATGCTTCACAGCTCCGAAAACCCGATACGAAGGACTAAATCAGACTTCGGAATCGGGGAACAGGTGACACAAAACATGTTTTGAATTAGGCATGTTCTGATGCGCCAGAGGTCCAAAAACCCGATTTACTCAATATGAAGCGGGTTTCGGGTTTTGGAAAACAGGCGACACAAAGCATGTTAAAACTCATGTCGAACTGTCAGACAAACCCGAAAACTTGAATTTCTCTGAAAGAGGCCATAATGCAAAATCAACTTCAAAAATTTCGTAGGGGTTATCTAATCGTTTTGTCATGAACTCAAAATGGAGATAACAGTACTAAGGATGATCAAGACCAACGATCTCACAAACCATGGTGGTCTCTGAAAATTCATATGGGGGCACCAAAAGATGTTCAACGAGCAACTTGTTATGAGTTTCATTAGTGTTGAATGAAAAAACGGAGGTGATAGTTTCCATGGAATCCGCTTCTTTGTTTTGTACATGAGGAACTTGTTCAAAATTTGTAATCTAGAAATACCCTCTAAGGATATCAACCTTTCTTTTATAAGGTAAGTGATTTTCATCTTTTACTTGATATTATTCATTAACTTGATTAATGACTAGAAGAGAATCACCAAGAACTTTCAATTCTTGTAGGTGCCATGAGATAACAAACCCTAATCCTACTATGAATGCTTCATACTTTGCTATGTTATTTGTGTAAGGGAAGATGTACGATAAGATTTAGGTATGAGGTCTCCATCCAGTGTACACAAGATGATTCCTGCTCAAGAACCATGGATGTTACAATATCCATCAAAAAATAATGTCCAAAAGGGTGTTGCTTCTATGTACAACAAGTCTTCATCTAGAAATTTAAAATTTAAAGGTTGTGATCCTAAGAGTGGTGTTGCGGCCAGTTGATTTGCTAGTGCTTGACCTTTGATTGATTTTTTATTGATAATTTCAATGTCAAATTCACTGAGTAGCATAATCCAGCTAGAATTGTGTCTTGTTATGACTTGTCTCAAAAGTAGGTACTTAAGAAGATTAAATCTTGAAATTATCTTGGTGATATGATTTAAGAGATAATGTTGCAGCTTGCCAAAAGTATAAGAAACTGCTAAACAAGCCTTTTCAACCTATGAATACTTGGTCTCATGTTCAAGAAGATTTCTTCTCAAGTAATACACAACTTTTTCCTGACCCTTATCATTATGTTGCACCAATAATTCCCTAATGACATGTTCTGTTGCAAATGTATACAACAACATAGGTTTATCATGTATAGGTGGTATGAGTACTGATGAAGATGTTAGGCATTATTTCAATTTTGCAAATGTGTCTTGATAGTCTTGTATCAATTTGAACTGGACATCCTTTTTAAGCAACTAGTTGAAATGATGGCACTTATCTACCAATTGAGAGATGAAGCAACAAATAAATTGTATTTTTCCTTGTAGGCCCCTTAGTTGTTAAAGGTTCTAAAGAGGTGGCATATCTATTATAAATTTTACCTTGGTAGGGTCCTCTTCAATTCCTCTTAGTAAGACAATTAATCCCAGAAGTTTCCCTGAAGTGACACCAGAGACACATTCTTTTGGATTAAGGTGAACTTTGTACACTCTTAATCACTCAAATATATGCCTAATAACTACTAGATGATCCAACCGAGTCTTTTATTTAGCAATAATATCATCGACATAATCTTTCATTATGTCATAGAAAATAATAGTCATGACACATTGATAAGTTGCACCAGCATTTTTAATGCCAAAAGGCATGACCTTGTAACAAATTTCTCCCCATGGGGTTGTAAAATTTGTTTTATGATGGTCTTCTTCAATAATCTGAATTTGTTTATACCCAGAAAATCCTTCCATAAGGGATAACATCTCATGGCCCACAGTACAATCAACAATCATGTCAATATTAGGCAAAGGGAACTCATCCTTAGGACATGCCTTATTAATGTCAGGAAAATCTGTACAAATACGGATTCTGGGGATCTTCTTCACAACTGGTATCATACTAGATATACACTCTGAGTAGTCAATGCACTATATAAATTCTACATCCAGTAATTTTTGTAGTTCATCCTTAATAAGCAATGTGACTTTAGGATGAATTTTACGTAGTTTTTTCTGTACAGGTTTGGAATCTAGATGCACCATGAGGTGATAAACAAAAAGAGAAGGATTGAGGCCTAGAATATCTTTATAAGACTAAGCGAATACATCCTAAAACTAGGTTAGAAGCACTATGAAGGATTTGATTTCAGTTTCTGATAAACTAGCACCTAATTGTAAAAATTTTGGTTGGTCTTCAGTTCCAATGTTAATGGTTGTCATATCTTCTACCAACAACTTAGAAGTGTCATTATCTTGAAATGATGTTGCAGGATTGTGTAGATTGTTAGATATTTCTGGATCCGAATATTCTCTCTAGAACCTCTGAAAGGTTTTCACTAGGAGATTCATCTTTTTCTTTCTTTTTCTTTTTCATTTTTTGCTTCTCGTATAATGCCTCATAAAGGTTTTCACTATGCGAGATATAATTTGTCTTTTTTCTGTGTTTAATTTATTTTTCTTTAGGACTGGAGATTTTAAGTTCTTTGCCAAAGTAAGTGGTAGAATCAAGGCTTATATCAAAACCCTTCTTGTAATATGGCAAGGGAAAAGGGTCCCATGCCTCGAAGAACTCCTAGATGGCCTCATCATTTTGAAAGAGGTCCATTGAAAAATGATAGTTTTGGTCTTTATCAATGAGGGAAGGGTAAACAACATCAAGGGTTTGAATAGATAAGTATTAGAGGAAAAGCATAGTCTCAACTAAGTCTTCGAAGAGGCTATGGGTGGAATCAGTCTCAACTTCAGAATTTGAGTCCTCATCACTAGGTAACACATCAAAGGCTATAGGTATCTTCTCATATTTATTATATCCTATACCATATGTATAAATATTATACTTGATATTCATAGGTTCAAGAACACCATGCCATTGTGGGCCAAGGCCTCTTCCTTTCCAATTCATGTTTTTCATCATTCTATGGCCCTTGGTGTAATCAGTAGATTCGTAGCATTATGCCATACTGTCTTCACGTAGCAAAGAGTCGTCAGAGCTTCAAATGTGTTCATCTTATAGATATCTATATTGTCTCCAAAGATTATTTATTAGATAGTAATTTGGAGGTTCTTATAGATGAGGAGCGTTAGGATGCCCATAACTGCGAGGTGATAATGGGAGTTTGCCAACAAGAAATGTATTTTCAAGTGTGTACTCACCTAGGCCTTTATGAGAGAATGTAACTTCAGGTAACACCTTAGATGCAGATGCTTCAGAAGAAGACGAGGAATCATGATGGCTCAATATTATATCAGGGTCAATACGGTTGGTAACAATAGGATTTGCACTAGATCCGGTTGTGCTATCAACAGATGAATAATAATTTTCCTTTTTGTACCTTGCTTCAAAAAACCTATAGTATTCAAAGGGTTCAATATCGCCACACAAGGTAAACTCTCTGTCTTTATGTGGAAACTTTATGCATAGATGTAAGGTGGAAGGTAATGTGTGCATCACATGTATCCAAGGTATACCTAAAAGAAGGTTATATGACGTGTCTATGTATGGTAAGAGTGATGGTACAATAGGACTGACACTCAATATTATCATAACCATGAATAGTACTGATATTAGCATCTAAGTAATCTATTGTATGACCAAGGAAGGGGCTCATTTTTATAGAATATATGTTAAGAGCCGCTCCATTATTAATAAGAACTCTCTTGACTTCATGGTCTGTAATGTAGGCTTTGATGTACAAGGAGTTATTGTTAATCAGATTTGGGTTCAATATATCTTGAGGGCCAAAAGATAGGATAAAAGTTTCACGTGTAAGATTTACGAACATAGCCTGAAACTATTGAACATTGAGAGTATGAGGAACACGTGATTCATTTAGAGAATGAGTGAGAATATCCTAAAATCTAGGTGACTCTTTTATAAGCTCTATTAGAGAAATATGTGTTGGTGTGGTTGTTAATTGTTTGATGAAGTCATATTGACCTGGAGTGGAAGATTTGGCATTAGAATTTGACTTTTGATTTGAAGGAGCTAATGGTTTAGATTTTTGAGATTCTGTAGAAGATGTAGAATGTTGGGTTTCCACAGGAACCCATATCTTCCTTTGGCATGTGGTCACAACATTACTTAAAGGTTTTAATTTAATTATCACCATTGTAGATGGTACTTCCTCAATAAATGAGATAATCAAACTGAAATCAGCGTTATTGACAGAGGGACCTTTGTCAACATTTTTATTGTCACTGCCATAGTTGGGAAATGGGTTTGGGAACACCTTAAGATTATCATTGGGTTTCTTATTTGGTGATGGTTCTTCAATAGTGATATCTCTACTATTAATAAGGTCTTGGACAAAGTGACATAAATGAAATCATTGATTAGGTGGGTGATTATCAACGTGATGAAAATCACAATAATTATTATCTTTATACTAAGTAAGCTTCAGTTCTCCATCAACCTAAGGTTTGGTGATAGGATAGGTAACCATGTTTACATTAACAAGTTTTTGAATGAAAATTGATAGGGGTTCTCTCAAAGGAGTGAAACAATGTCATTTATAATCAATAGAGGAGGAAACCTCTTTACTAGAAACAATAAGAGGTTATCTTTGTTTGGTCTAGTCTAAGTTTTTTGGATGTTTTGGACATTGCGGTTGTCTATAATACCATAATTTAACATATTGTGATTGTGGTTAACATGTTTATATTTTTCCTTTTAAGATCTATTAGGATGGTTACTATGTTGCCCATTGTCTTTTTAATGAGGTTATAATCAAACCTTTTTTGATAAGGGATTTTTCAATTTGTGATCCTTTATCAATTAATTCTTCAAAAGTATTAAGGAAATACATTTGCATGGGAAAGGATATATTTGTAATGAACCGTTACACCAAAACCTTGAGGTGTTAGTGAAATCCGCACATGAGGATCATAACATCCCACCACGCTTCTGTAGAGCCCGACTCAGGTTGGGTTTGCGCCCACACTCCCATACGTATGAGCCCTACTTCACTGGCGTTTAGGCACCCCATGGGCCCTGGCTACATGATGTAACCAACTGAATGGGATTCAAACATGAGTGGTTACTCTGATACCAAATGTAATGAACTGTTACACCAAAACCTCGAGGCGCTAGTGAAATCCGCACATGAGGATCATAACAAGATCACTATTGAGATTAGGTATAAAGATACCCATAAATTGTTTCTCAGGCATGGAGCATGGGAAAGGACAGGAAATCCCAAACCATCTTTGTAGGAATTATGTAAAGGTTTGATTTGTTTGTTGTTTGGCATTACACAAGTCCATAATTGTAATTTCAGAGTCTAGGTTGAATGATAAATGTTTAATGAACTGCTTTAAGAGGTTTGCAAAATTTTGTATAGAGCCCTTAAGGAGGTGTAGGAACCAATCCAAGGCTTTTCCTCATAGAATTAGTGGAAGGAGATGCATTAATAATACATCACTATAGGCCACCTATTGGAAATCCATATAAAATTCCTCGATATTCTCTCTAGGATCATTCTTTCCCTTGTATTTGTTTAATTTGTTTTCTCAAACGATTTTAGAAAAGGGACACGAAAAATGTCCTTATCGAAGGGGTAAGGACAAAATTCTTAAAATTTGAATTGTTTGCATTGATTTTTCATACCATAGATGGTGTCCTTCATTATTTTCCATTCTTAGGCAAACAATGAGTTGTTGTGTAAGAAAAATAAGAAACCATCACTTGTAGAGTTGTTATCTTTGGTGTGTGCGGTATGCATTTTAAATGATGCATCATTAGTTGTCTTTGGTGCCTCATTTCTATGGGATTAATTGGTGACTTTGGAATTTAAGATAGAAAGTTTCTTAGCCATGTCATTAATTTGATTCATGAGGGCTTGAATGGGATCGGTGGCCGAATCATTTGATTTTTCTTTATTCCCTTCATCAGATTTGTCTTTGTTTGATTCATCACCTTTATTTTTTCTCGAAATGGACTTGTTTCGATCATCATTGTTGATGTTACTAGGGCCTACCTCATCATCATTGTTTGTCAAAATGAAAGGTTCACCCGTTTTAGGTTCCCATAGCTCTTAACCGAACCTACAATTATAGTGTTTTGATTGTGGTGTTTTTTTTAATCTTTGGATTTTAATGTGGTTTGATTGAACTCCTTTGAAAACCTGTAGTTAGTAGTTTTTGAATGTTTGATCCACCTTGTAGGAGATCGAGTCCTGCAAACAAAGATTATAAAGTTTTTCAGAATGAGGTAAAAAAAGAACAAAAAAACAAAAAAATAGAAGCGAGCCAACGTTTTTGATTTCCAAGATCTCTTAAATAAGCATGAGGAAAGAACATTCATGTGGGTTGGCTTTGGTTAAGTGAAATGTTAATTCCCCAAAAACAAAAAAGAAAGAAATGACCACATTTCTGATTCCCAAGATCACTTTAAAAAGAATGAGGGAAGAGCATACACATGAGTAATTCATGATTAGTCGCACAAAAAACAAAAGGAATAGACAAAGCAAAAGCATGCAAAACAAATGAGAAAATGTTAGTCTAGTTTGCAAAAATGACTAAAAATTTACAAGAAATGATAAAAATCAATAAAAATTGGACAGAAACATCCAATAACACTAATTTTGTAACCTACAAAATTGGTCCAATAAAATAATAAATAATGAAACTAATTTAATTGTAACTTAAACTACAAAGAAGAAATTATAAATAAAAATAAATAAAATAAAAAATAAAAACCTAACCCTAAAACTATACAGTATAAAATAAAAAACACATAATGTATTCTAAGGTGTGTGTGTGTGTGTGTATGTGCGCGCGCGTGCGTGCGTGCATGCGTGCGTTTGTGCAGGTGGGTCAAGCAGCTCGGTAGAGGGCTTGGGAAAAAGTGTGGGGTTCGAGGGTGAAATAGTTGGTTGGAAGAGATAGGGATGGGCTTAGTCAGGGTAGGGGAAGGTAAAGCTAGGGAGGGAGGGTCTACTATGGGTAGGGATTGAGGTTGGGATCTAGGTGATAAGGGATCTTGGGCATGGGTTCAGCGTAGGGGCTTGGTCTATGGGATACATGGAGGGATGATAGGTGAGGGATTAGATCGACGGTGGGAAGGGTTCAGTCTGAGATGGGGGTGAGGTGTGTGCAGAGGGCTCGGTTGGGGTAGTCGGGGATGGGGTGTGGAATGGGTAATGAGGGGTAGGGAGGGAATGGATTAGTGAGATTGGGGCTCGGGGTAGTTTCTAGTCAGGGTGGTCGGGGATGGGATGGGGAATGGGGAATGGGGGTTAAGGAGGGAATAGATCAATGAGAATGGGGCTTATGGTAGTGCCTAGCCAGGATAGTTGAGGATGGGATAGAGATCAGGGGTTGTTAGGGGCTTGGTCTGTGGGGAACATTGTAGAGCAGAGGGCTTGGCAAGTGTCAAGGTGTGTTATAAAATAGGGGGAGGTCCAGGGGAGAAAAATGGGTAAAGGGGGAAGGGATGAAAGGGGAGGGAGTGAGGTAATGTGGCTCGTTCAAGTTGGCCAAGCTGGGTAGGGAGGGGGGGTAGGGGTCTAGCTTAGCGTTAGAATTTATTTTCTTGTTATTGGATTTTATGTGTTGTTAAAAAAAATCTATGTTATTTTTTTTAGAAAATCTAATTTAGAAAATTGAAAAATCTAACAAAAATAAAAATAAAAATATAATTATATATTTTTATTTTACAGGTTGTGCAGAGAGTACAGAAAAGAAATCAAGATAAAAAATGTATACACCAGGAGAAAACAACAATGAAGAAATTGATAAACTAAAAGAGAAGCCACTTTTAGAAAAATCACAACTCCTTCATACAAATGTGAAACAATAAACAATTGTAACTTTCCAATTCACCTGTGAAATATTCACACAAACAAGAAGATTTTTTGTGAAACAAATAAAACACAAGAATAAAAAATGAAACCAAAAATGAAAGGAAATGACATGCGAGTCCCACCGGGTGTGCTAAAATGTAAGCTATGAAAAAAAATACAGTAATGAAAGACAAAACAACTAATAATGCAACTATTCCCCACATTTCCTTCAATGCAAACCTTAGTAAGGTTGTGGAGACCTTATCTCTGGAACCTTGCAAATGAATTTTAATGCTCTTGAATGTTCTCCAAACTTTCAATGTAAATGCTACAAACACCTTGAAATTTAGAAGAACTTTTGTACTTTAGATTCAAGAGGAATTGTAAGCAAGGTAAGCCTGTAATTTATAGAGGAAAAATTAGTTAAAGTTAGTTACATACGGGTGAATTCATATGATAAAAATAGCAGTGTATGAAGTTACAGTAGTGTCGGGGGAATTAAATGAATTAATTGAAAAAAGTTGCATCCGGAAAGGTGGTTGCACCTGCAATTAAATTTTCCCCACCTTTCTAGGATTCTAAAAGTGCAGTTAACTAAAATAAGGACAGGGAGTCCAAGTGGATTCTAAGTGGAGTCTAGGTGGATGTTGATCAAGTGGCATTTGACTAGGATGTGCATAGACTTAATTAATAAATAATTATTAACTTAGCTAAAAGGGGTAGTAAGGATACATGGGGTTAAATTTAATTAATCCAAAGGGGTACAATGTGTATGAATCAATTAATTCAATGAATTAATAAAAAATGGGTGAATAACAAGGTGTATTAGGAAGTGAATTGGGAACAAGTGGAAATAAGTGTGTATATTTGGGGTGTCTACACATTCAATATTTTCTCCATTAGCTTTCTCTATTATTTCATTCTTTCACACTCAAGTTGAAGCCTTCCCTGTTTAATTTTTTTCAATTTCTAACTGAATATATGCATGCTATTTTCGATTACCTCTTTTAAATCTCCATAAGAGTTTATTTTTCTCTTCACACCTTTTCTCTTAATTCCATTTTTATTCAAAGGGGTTTCTATCTTTTCTCCTTCCAAATTTTCAATGTTGATAGAAGGGATTTCTAATTTCCCTCTCATGTATTTTTCTGAAGTAGAAGTGGTTGTATTAACCCTCTCTTTTCCATTAAAACCAATAAACTTGTGTGTTTTCTATGCAATGTGATCTATATCTTCATAGAAAGACCATGTTGTATATGTTGCCAATGTTGTGTTTTCCAATTGTTTCTCCTTCTTGAGGGTTTTCTTAAACCTATTCATCTTGTTTTTTCATTTCTTCTCAGTGAATGTTTTTCTAAAAGCTTGATTCAAAGCATCTACTATATTATCCCAATGTTTCTTACTGATATATCCATGGTTTAAATGTTCATACACCTCTTCATATTTTGAAATAAATGTTTTCACATCATATTTTGACCACAAATCTTCTTTGTATTCTTTCATCAGCTCATTATTTATATCTCTTTCATATGTATGGGTTATTGAAAAAATTTCTTCTAATTTTGAATCATCAACATCATCAAAAATATATGGAGAATTTAGATTCAATTTACGAATGTCAAATGCAATGATCCAATTTTCCTGTGTTGCACTTGTATTCTTTTGCAAATTTGAGACACTATTTCCATCTAAGTTTTACATGCATAAGTCCTTTACAAAGGAATTTACTTATCTGTGTTGAAAAAACCATATTGTTTGCATAGTTTCTTGGAGTTGATTTGAAAACTTGGGAGTCAAAACATGAAAACAAGAAAAATGGTGATATTTCCATGTCCTGAAAATTTATTAGTGACTATAAACAGCCACAAATGAAACAATTTACCTAATTCATCTTTTATCTAAACTTAATTTCATTTTCCATTTTCTCAAAAATAATATACAAGGGGTCCCGTGCTCTATAAAATCATAGAATCAAAACATGTGGAGAACCATTGAAAATTGGTTAATGACCTACTAACAAATGTAATATTTATAATCATTGTGAAATGGGTGTATAAACTAAAATTCTTCCAAATAAAATAACAATGCTTTACCTCTTTTAATTTTCTATAAATTTGGTTTTCCCCCATTTTTGTTTGTGATCCTTGTTTTGGTGTTGTATCCTTCAAAATTAGTATACAATTATCCATTTTATTGCATTAAATACATACGTAGGAAAAGTTTGTGTGGATTAAAATTTAATATTGTACGACTTAATATTAAATGTAGTATGAAAAAATAAAAAAACATACTCTTAAGTGGCAGATTTTACATTGCAGAGTTAAATGGCCATTTAATGTTGACAGAAGCACAATATTAATTATGCAACATTTGACCTTACAAAAAAGTGTAATTGTTATTATATTATAAAAATATTAATCTTTCCCCTACACTATGTGGTTTATGGATAAAATTATGCACATGGTAGTGTGATCTAAAATGAAGGTAACATTTTTATAACATAATTTTTAATGTATGAAAAGTACAATTCCACATTGTTTAAAACTTAATTTTTTTTATTAGATAGGGTAAAAACAAGGATTGGCTCCCAAAGGCCAGAACATGAAATATTACATTATGAAAGCACACAGAAAAAAAAAGAAGAGGAACATGACCAAAAGGAGTTAAACGAGCTTAACTCGAAAACAACAAGGTCCAAAAACACAACCAACGAGAGAAACAGAAACTAAACAACTAAACTAAAAAATAGAGACAGTTTGCCAAAAAACCTCTGAAAGTTCAGGAACAACACCATTAATTTTTCTTTTGATTTTTGGAGGGATTTACCTCCATGGTCACAGTATCCTTATTGTTCTTGAGCTATAGCTTATTTTGGGGTGGATTCTTCTCATCTTCACTTGCAGCATCCTCCTCTATCTCATCCTCATCCTTCTCTTCTTCATCAAATCGGGTGGATCTAGAATATTTTATTTTCCTCTGCTCCTCTTCAACTGCTTCCAGATGAACCCTCTTGTCCCGAAAAATATTATCCAAACCATTGATTTACCCCCTAATATTATTATAATCCATGCACACTTTTTTAGTGGCTTCAATATTGTCGATCATGCCATTCCTAACAACTCAATTTGTCTCCTCCATAACCTGTAACTCAATCTCCAAGTACTAAATTTTTTTCTTCAAGTCCTCTTAGCTCAACTCAGATTTTGAGATCATATTTCCTTTACCTTTCAAGGACCCTACCTCTTGACTCACCAAAACAACCACATTCTTCTCCTCCTCAACTTTTTTATGGCCAAATTTTCCCTCACACATGTTTTTAAGACATTTAACTAGAGAATTACCTCCTCCTCCTCGATTAGGGGCATGGGTTTAGCCAGCAAAGGTTTACCATTTTGAAACAAAAGGAGAATTATCCCCTCATGAATAGGGGCATCCACATTACCCCTTTAAAAATATTTCACATAGGTAGTCAAATACATGAGCAAAAAGAAGGGAATACTTAACATTTTCTTGTGCTTGAACATATTCAGGAGAGAAAATTGATGAGTGTAGATATTACAATCTTTCTTTCCAAAGTTAAATACTTCATAATGTGGAGGAAAACCTCCTTCCACACTCCAGGGATGAAATCCCGAGTAATTTTATCAGTGAAGTAATTCACCCTTTCCTTTCCAATGAAAAATATGTTAATTTCATGCTCATGTCAATTCCTGTCCTTGAAAATTTTGAGGTCATCCATGTCCATACCAGTAATCCAGGCAATGGATTCCTCCAAAGTCTCAATGTCCATACCCCTGATCACCACCTTACCATCCTTTCATGCCAATCCAAAATCCCTGGTTAATGAAGGATCATGCCCTTGTAACTTTATGATATACTTTCTAAATCCCCCAACCCAAAGAATGTGCCACTTAAAAGGGTCATCCACAATATTACCATGGCTAGATGGTTCCACCCTGACTCTGTCTCCACCCATGGTCACTAGAATATTTTCTAGAATCCTAACCAGATGGTTCTTACAAATTTTTGTGTTAAAATGTCCTTTCCAAAGTGAAATAAATCCAAACACGAGCTCTTTGTCTTGAAAAATGAGCTTATTTTCCTTGCTCAAGTGGATGATAGTGAAATTATTATGATTTTTCATGGTGTGCAATATCATTAATCGGTGTGGGGATGACATCACCTTTATGCTAGAATTTTAAATCATTATAATGTACCCCTCCATTAACAAGCCTATCCGTGCATGTGTTACCAAGGAAAGGAGTATGAAAGAATCAAAATCATTAAGATGCTCCTTAATATAAAAAATAATGTTACCCAAAGCCCAATTGTAGGAATGATCCTTTTTAATGGAATTGATAATGAGAAGAGAGTCCCCCTCAATTACAATATGGTTGATACCTCTTTCCTTATCTAGGTTAACACCCCAGAGCAATGCCCGAGCCTCCGCCACATTGTTGATTTTAATTCCCAAAGTACCAACATAATCAAGGATCCAATCACCTTCATGATCTCTAATAATGCCACCTCCCCCTGTTATGCTAGGATTACCTTTCAAAGCCCCATAAAAATTGAGTTTGACCCTTCCCCTTACCATTTTGGACCATTTGATGTGAGTAGAAGGAAATACCACTTGAGGAGGGCTATAGGGAAAATGTTTGAGGACTTCCTCTTTGTTGCTAGAACAAGCCTTTTTAATCTTACCTCTAAAAAGTTTGGAATTATCTTTAATTGAGGAAATCAAAAAAGCACTGACCTTTCTAATGTGAGCTTTTTGATTTCTGAAGATGAGGGCATTCCTTTCCTTCTATAAGTACCAGAATAAATTGGGAAGGGCCATCTTCCAAGAGACAACAAGAAAGGGAAACCTGAAAGGGCATTCCCATTGTAAACAAAAATCCTTAATGGAATTAGGAAGGATCCACTGCACTTGGAACAAATCCATCACCTTAGTAAAGACCAATTGAGAGAAGAGGCACAAGATGAAAAGTTGGTTAATACTTTCCTCCTCTCTGTTACAAAGGACACACCTGTTGCATATAACCATTCCCCGTTTCCTCAAGTTATCAATAGTGAGGATTTTATTTTGTGCCACCAGCCAAAAGAAAATGTTAACTTTAGGTAGAAGATATTTCACCCAAATTCTACCTCAATAGTCCTTTTGGAAAGAATCCTTGAAATTAAGGAAGTAGGAATATTTAACAAAATAATTTCCCGAATCCTCTTTCTTCCATATAATAGAGTCATTGTGTTGTTGAAATCTTAGGATATATAAACTCCATAATTTGAGGTTGAGAGAAATAAAGGACAACCTATGCCCATTGAAATTAGGGGATGGTTTCAAAACCTCCAAAATGATATCCTCATTAGAAAAAAAATCAATGGTATTTAACCCACACTTTGCCTGTGTCTTCAAAAAATTGCGCCACAGTTCTCCAAGGCTCTTCCTTCACAAGAGGTTTCTCAGACAACCAGAAATCCCTCTAGAATTTAATATTGTTTCCTTTACCAATATTCCATTCAATACCCCTACTCAGAATATCCTTGGAAGAAAGAAAATATTTCCACAAAAAAGATCCACAAGGGAGATTATTTTACAGGAAAAAAGTCTTTATTCTAAAAACATTCTTTAAGTGTTTACTTTTGATGATGTCAGTACATAAACCATCTTAGTTTATCACTCTCCATCTTGCTTTGGATATAAGGTCCTAATTCATGTATCTCATATTCTTCAATCCTAAACCGCCACATTCCTTGGGTCTAGTAGCTTTATCCTAAGCCACAAGAGGGAATTTGAAGTTCTCTGCACTAGCCCATTCGAACCTTTTCTATATTTTTTCTAGTGCTTCCAAGATTTTAACTGGTAACTTGAAAAGAGACATAACATAAATGAGAATTCCTTGGAGAGAGATTTGGAGCAACTGAATTTTTCCAGCTTGAGTAAGGAGGATTCCCTTCCAAGTAGCCATTTTCCTATTGACTCTCTCTAGAAAATTATTTCAGATAGAAGGATCCAACTTCTTATGAATGAGAGGCATTCTCAGGTAAGTATCCAGCAAATTATTAATCTTGCAACCAAGGATATGGAACAATATCACTTGAAACTTCTCATCCAAATTAATGAAAAAAAAACACTTTTGTGGAAATTGACAAATTTACCAAAGACATTCTCATATTCATTTAGAACACCCTTGAAATTAGAGGCTTCCTGAATATAAAATTTTCCCATCAAAAAATTGTTATCCAAAGATTGATTGAGATAGATGGGAGAAAGACCATTTGAAATTTTGAGTCCTTACAAAATATTAATGGATAAATCTTGATTGCATAGTATACTTAAAGACTCAGCCACAATAATATAAAGGAAAGGGGAGAGAGGATCACCTTGTCTAAGCCCCCTCACATCTCAAAAGAAACCTTCAGGTTTTCCATTAACAATAATAGAGAAACTAACAGTAAAAATACAAACCATAATCATGTTAAAAAAGAAATCATCAAAACCAACCTTGATCAAGATGGCCCGAAGAAAGGCTCACTAAACCCTGTCATAGGATTTATGCATATCAAGCTTATCAAACATAGCAGATCTTCCTAAATTTTAAACAGAAATAATGGGCTCTTGGATAACCAAAATGTTTTCAATAATTTTTCTACCATGGGCAAAGGTGCCTTGATTATGTGAGATGAAATTGGAAAGAACTTTCCTAATCCTGAAAGTGATGATTTTACTAAGCAATTTGTAGCTAGTATTGCAAAGGATGATGTGCCTGAACTATTTAACATCCTTAGCCCCTATCATCTTGGGAATGAGGACAAGGAAATTATTGTTTGTTTGTTTTAGGATTTTCCCATTACTAAATTAATCTTGAACCATCTCAATTACCTCTTTCTTAATTACCTCCCAAAACTGTTGGAAAAAAACCCCAGAAAACCATCTGGCCCAGGAGATTTATTACGTTTCATATCAAATACAAAAAATATGATCTCTTCCTCCCCTTGAATAAGAAAAAATCCTCTGTTTTCCTATTGTGAGATAAATTTTTTGAAGAGACCTAATAACTTATCCCAAGATGTCCTATTGAACTCTTACCTAGGAATAAAAATATACTTGAAGTAATTAATAACAATTTCATTGATTTCGTTTTCATCAGTAGTAAGTTCTCCATCAGTTTTCCTAATTTCCTTAATCTTGAGTTGGCTGGTTTTGGAAGTATCTAAGAAATGAAAGAACTTGGTGTTTCTATTGCCCTCCTTTGACCATTTTACTTTATATTTTTTATTCTAGTACACTTCCTCTTTAGCTAGGATATCATGATAATCTATAATAAGAGTATGCTCTTAGATTTTAAGGGCCTAGTTGAGGAAATCCTCCTCCATCAGTTCCTCTATAGTTTGTAGATCCTCCTATATTTTTCTTTTAGCCTGAAAAATATTCCCAAAATTCTTCTTATTCTGAATTTTCATGTTATTTTTGCCATGCTTCAATTTGAAACTTAATTTGAACATCGACACCCCATGAACATGAAATTCCCACCATTCTTGCATTCTCTTGCGAATGTTTGGATGTTGGAGCCATGTTTTTTTAAATTTGAAGGGTCTGGAATTTTTGGGAATAACCATGCCCAAATTGAGGAGGATTGAATTATGGTCAAACATGATTCTAGGAAAAGTGGACAAAGAATAAAGTTGGTTAATCAAACAAAGATGGATCACAACAAACCTATCTAATATGATTTGGATGAGATCTTGACCAGTTATTATATCAGCCCAAGTTAATATAGAACCTTCTAACTCCAGATTAAACAAATCATTTCTCATCAAAAAAATATCTAGATCGTCCATACTATCAGTATAGGAGATGGTTCCCCCTTTTTTGTCATCAGAAGAAAGGGGGTGTTGAAATCACCCCCAACAACCCAATCATAGTCCTTAAACAAAATCCTAAAACTTGTGAGCTCCCCCAAAGTTTCCTTCTTCCAAGAGTAGAGTTGGGGGCATAGATATTTGACACAATCCAAGTTTTATTAGAAGCAAAATCAGTGAAACACATGGCTAGATGGTTAACCAAGGACAAGAGCACCTCACCTTTCATCGTAAGAGGATTCCAAAGAGTGTCAATACCACTTAATTCCCCTTCCGAGTTGACTCCAACCTAGACACCATCTTTCCAAACCATCCTACTAACATTAAATCTTTGAGTACTCATTTTAGTTTTCTGAATCATACAAATGTTAGGTTTATATCTGTGCCTAAAATAAGTCACAATTCTATACTTGCTAGGGTTATTCAACCCCTTTATGTTTCATGACATCATAATCATTTATTTGTATTTACATGTGATAACCTAAGGGATTTCTATAACCCTTTATCCATTTCTTTCTTCATCAAGGAATCCACATTTTTACTTAGTTTTTGGTCTGTTTGGAGTCAAAACTTTACCAACATCTGCTATGTAGTTGCTCCTTATTATAGGCTTGGTCCCCATGATTGGAGTGGCTAGAGAAGACATTATCACTACTGAATCCTGAAATATACCACCCATCAAAATTTCAAAAGCATTTCAAGCTGAGATACCAACATCCTTTCTCTAACTAAAGGATATTTTCCCTATCAATTAGACCTTCTCCAGGGAAGTCTCAAGAGCCAATTTGAAAAATAATTTCCTTCTAATATTGATATATACTCAGCTTCCTTCTTTTTTGGTTCTAGTGATGAAAAGAACTATTCATCCTCCTTGTCAGTCTTTGCTTTATCCCTTTCTTCCTTGTTGTTTGGACCTTCCTCAACAGGTTCTTTTTCTTGCAAATCTAGAACTATATTGAAACTTAAATTTTACATACATATATTTAATTGAAATTAATTCTTTAATATTGAGAATTATTAATAAGAAACTATGTAGCATGTGTTACTTCTACTCAATATTATATAGAATTATTAAAAATAAACTTATATTGTTAAAATATTACCTAAGATATACAAATCTTAGAAACAATTAATACACATAATTGAATCAAATAATATACCACAATCGTTAATCAAATAAAGACTAAACTTGAATTTTATACCATAAATTAAGAATAACTATACAATTATAGAATTAAATACATGAACGATTTACTTCAACAAAATATTAATGGACCTAAATTTAAGTCCAAGAGGCCGCTAGGCTATAGAATTTTTTTGAATAGAATGGCAGGTGAAAATATGCCCTTTGATATTCGAGTGATCATTATTCCAAGTGCGAATTCACACTTCATTTTGAAAATGCACATACATTCTTATGCAAGTTATCACACATCGAAATGCAAGGGATCACACTTCTATATGTGAGGGAGATTACACTTCAATGTGTGATGGATCATACTTCCTTGTGTAAGGAATTACACTTGGTAGATGTATAAGGCCACGAATCTCATGCTCTACGATGAGCTATCACTATTACATCCAAGTGTGATTTTTTGAACTTGGAATTGTGTTCGCTCACACATTGAAGTGCGATCGCCAAATTCTTACCTCCCATCCTAGTCAATATTTGAATTTTAGCATGTAAGAAAAAATTATGTCATAGCGGTCACTAGGATATACAACTATTGAAAGCCATAGGGGAAAGAAGCCAATGACTGTGTATAAGCCAATAACTTTGAGTGGTAATGTGTAGTATAGTACCACCATTTGAAAAAGTTGAAGTCAACATTTATAAATTTTATACAAATAATTTATAAAAAAGGTATCCAATAACACAAGTAAAATCAAGTCACATGTACAAATCAACCAATAAAAAGGTGACACATCAGCTGTCCTGAAAAGGTGATTTCATTCACAAGAAAGGGCCGATATTAATTTTCTTTGTACTAAAAAGTACTTATTTTAAATCCCTAAGAAATACTTTTTCAACAAAATTTAAATGCACAATAGAAAATGTGTGCATTATAAAAATATTAATATTTCCCCTACACTATGTGGTTCATGGATAAAATTATACGCATAACAGCAGGATCTAAGGTTGTAATGCAATTTGTTATATGTTTAAATATTTGGATTAAATGAGGTTTTAAAGATGTTCATATGAGATGTATATTTTTATGTTCTCATTTTGATTTCAATTATCAATACTAATGTTAAAGATTTAAGTGTCCTTAGTACTAATTTTCTCTTTTTATTTATGGATATAATTGAAAATGAACTCTTTTTTTGAAGATGGAACACATGTAGATTTACTATCCAAATGTGTGAAATTTTTGGAGGGACTAGTTTATCCATCAAAAGATATAGTTCATTGTAGAGACATGGGGTCTAGCTTATTCGTTGTCACAATAAGTATTGTATTCAATGGTAGAGAGATACTGCCATACACAATTGATTATTGTGAAACCCTAGTAGAAATTGAAAACAAGGAATACTTTATCTCATGGGAAAGGAAGCAAATGATTAAGCATGTGATTTCAAAGTTTTTACATGTGGGGGATGATGGCATTCAGAACATCATGAGAAGTGACTCATTAGATACATTTAATGAGGACAAGGTTTTAAATTCTACTAGTGACATCCACTGTTTCACAACTCCTAAAGACAGGGATGAATTTTATACAACCTACATGGTGCTAAAACATAAGTTTCCTCAGAAAAAGGTGACATAGCTAAAGGGTTTATATCCCTGGTACAAGAACAACATATGATTTCAGGAGTGTTTTTAGGAGCCACATACTTTATTTTTTTTGTGGAGAATAATATAACTATATGCAATGATTGTTATCCAAGTATACAATGCAACAATGAAGTTTCCTAGCCAATCAAAAACTTAGTTTATCTAGAAACAATAACTGCACTTCATGTGAATGTAAATTATGAACTCTAATAAATAACTACCACATCAAACAATGACTTAAATTTAAATTTATAGGGGGTTAATGCCAAATTGATACATTTTTGTTCAAAAGAACACATATTTGTTGCAAAAGAAACAATTACAAATGTATGTGAAGGAGACATGGTGGACTTTAAAAAATTAGATGGAAATACATTTGGGGAGTATGTTGATAAATTAATTACACCTTTTTGTAAGGTTTTCTCCATATGATAAGGATCTCTCATCCAATGGCCTGTCAGCCAGTTGGCCCATCAAGATAGATCTCTTATGGAAGTAAGGGTAAAATAAATTCCAGAAGAGTTTCTGGTAAAAATTTGGAGTGAATTTTAAGATCCAATGCCTCAATTGGTATACCCAACTTCATATGAATCCTCCATATTTAGTAGTAATGAAAAATTGATAAACAAAACTTACAACGCGTGTAAAATCTAAAAGTAAATTCTAATCCATCTATTACAGCAAAGGCAAGGGAAAATGATGAAAAATCAAGAGAACATTTTTTTTGAAGTTGAGAAAAAACCTTTCTACAAGGAAAGATGTCTCTCCAATCTATCTCTACGTCCTTTCAATCATAGTTGAAATTTAACTCTAGGTATGAATGAACCTACCATAAAAAACTGTGTACTTAATACATTCACTGTAAATGATACCAGTTGTGATTAAGGTCAAAATTTAGAACATACTATAGATAAATTGAAGTTATGTGGAAGGGATGTGTGTCAGAATGCATGGTACATATGTCATGGAATCCTGAAAAAGCACCTATTATAGATACAGATAGTCTTGGATTAATGGTGAGAGGAGGGAAGTAAATGGAAATATAGGAAAACAAAAACAAATTCCAAACATTGTCACAACTATTGCATTGATATCTAAAATGGTGGAGAATAATTCTGATATATCCCTACACATGTCTCATTCAGTGGGACAAGATGGTACTAAAGTAACAATGAGACTGTTGCCTCCATGTTATACTTTTCCTTACATGCTACAAAAGTGTAATGTGGCCCTTTCACTATTGGAACTTTCTCCAACGTCATAGTCAAGTCACATCAAAAAATGGAAAGAACATTTATCCCATGTTTCAATCACCAAGAGCAACTTCTTCAGTAAATGTGATGAGTGTAAAGAGCTTAAGAACAAATATGCAATGACCTCATGTTCAGAAATTATGGGACAAATAGATTAATACCAGAAATGGCACAATTACTACATTCAAATTTCGTGCAACCTACTATGCACATAGAGTGAAATCACAACAAAATCCTAATAGCTATTTGATAATTGTGCATGAAAAAATGGACAAGATGAAAAATTCAATATGAAGGACATGCAAAAAAGAAAAATCAATAAGTAATGTTATTAATATCCCCATCACCTTGACTGGTATAATGCCACATGGGCACAAACTGGGGGATTTCAGGCACTTTGGTCTCCCTTTTGTTGAGTGAGGATAAAAATTCACAATAACATCATTGGCACTATGTATCTGGAAGGTAGAAGAACCTTTTACAGATTAGTATGGTGATTTTTTATATAGTAGTGGGATGTCAAAACACCCATTACATGATGCACTCTTGCAAAATGATGCATATGACAAGTGCAAGGAATACAAGCGTAAAAATGAGGGTGCTCATACAACTAATACTGTAAGCAGATGTTTAAATTCATTTAGAAAATAACCACCAACTCTATACTTGCAACTAGATAATGCTCTAAGTGAAAAAATGGACATTGTTTGCATTTGCATGCATGCTGACAACTAGAACAGTTTTCAACATAATGTATGTGAGTTTCCTTCTAGTGGGTCACACACATGAAGACATAGATGGGATATTTGGTTGATTATCAACAACATTGTGCAAATTGGATACATTCTCTTTGCCAAAAATAATGGAAACTTACAGAACATGCCAAAAGGAGTCCAACACATTCACTTCGTACCTTATCAAGGATGTCTACAAATTTAAGGACTTTTTGGAACCACAACTACTAGATAGTAACCAAAATATCATGGGTATCAGCAAACCAAATATGTTTAAATTATATATCAAAGACAACAAGCTTATCATGGAGTTCAAAGCATTAATCATGGATTCTGATGGGTTGCACTCAATTAAGATCTAGAAACAATGGATGGGAAACCTTTCTTTCCTGAATAAGATCCTCCATTGGCACCATTCAAATAACAAACAGAGATGGCACACATGTAAAGAGGAATTTAGTAATACATCACACAGTGGGAACAAATTTCAACAAATGGTGGAGAATCATACTATGTTCCAAAGATTGCATATTGGAAAAAAATTCTACATGCACTAGAGAAGCCATTTGTCAATTGTAGCATGATGAGAAGAGAGTTTTTTTGGCCAAAAAAAATTCAGGACAACACAATGTATGATCAAACAGTTGGTACACCACGTCTTGACATGGATAACTACTATAGTCAAAATTTCCTTTCAAATAAAAATATATATGTTTGGCCTATTTGTGATAGACCTTGAGTGAAATTCAACCTAGTAGTGGATGTGAATATTGGGTAGATGATACTAGTAAGACTAGTTGATGATAATGTACCTATATGGATGGGAAAAGCTGAACTAAAACTAATACATGATGTTCACACAAACACTCAAAAGATAAGGGTGCACATGTGGGAATCCACAAGGAAAGGAAATATAGAAAAAGAAATGTATTAAGGATGCTTAAAGAAAAGGAAATGGTGGTGAAAATCAAGGGACACATCTGATATTGATATAGATAACATCATCTGGGAATGGATTCTAAGAAAAATATGGAAATTAAATGAAATTAAAATACTGAATTGGGGTCATGAAGCTATCCAACAATACCTTGCACAAATTCAAGAACAATAATTAATACCCTTTTTATGGATCAATGCTTATGTAATCTCAATGTATTTTTCTTGAAGGATTGATTACCTATGGAAATATATTTTCAAATTCATTTCCTCAAAACAACTTGTTTAATTTAATTCTTAATTCTTTATTGTTCTTTATGATTTACAAAATGGAAAATCATAAAAGTAGGTGACTTTATCACACATAACTTGCATATTTATAATATCAGATTCATTTTTTATATAGATTTATATAAAAATTACATCCATATATAATATACATAAAATATTAAATAAATATAAATTTGAAGTATTTCGATAACTACTATTTTGTATTTTTTAAAGGGCAATATTACAAAATTACCGTGATCTAAAAATTGTTTGACAGGCATAAGTGGCCATTAAATTTAACCCCTTCGATGATGTAAATTTGTGGCACCTAGGCTTATGTAACATAGTGGTAGCTGGGCTTATGTAACTTAGCGGTAGCTAGGCTTATGTAGCTTAGTGGTGGATAGGCTTATGAAAATCACTACCGGTAGGCTGGTGTAACTTCCTAGCCACTAGGATTATTTCACCTACATGATTATACTATTGTGTAAATTAGTGGGCACTAGGCTTATGTAAGTTAACAACCTATATGTTTATGTAAGATAGTGGATGTTAGGCTTCTGTAATTTAACATCCTATACACTTATGTAAGATAATGGCCACTAGGCTTATCATCCTTTTATGTAACTTAGAGGATGTAAGGCTTACATAACTTTGACCCCGCTAGGCTGATTTCACCTAGCATGTGATTTCATCATGTAAATTTGCAACCTCTAGGCTTATTGAAGATAACAGCCACAAGGCTTATATAAGATAGCAGCCACTTGGATTATGTGGGGGATTCAAATAATAACAAAATAGAAATTGTAAAATAGTGAAACTAAAATCCAAAAATTGGTATTTATAAATTGGATTACAATATTGGTGAAATTGGAATCCAAAAATAGTGTTATGGGAATCCAATATTATCCAAATTGGAATCCAATAATAATGATATTGGAATCCAATAATAATGATATTGGAATCCAATAATTCGAATCCAATAATAGTGAAATTGGAACTAGAATAAATCCAATAATGACAATATTGGAATCCAATAATAGTAATAATGGAATATAGTACAGAAAAAAATGGAATCCAATATATGGAAAAACAAGGATGCATTTCTTCCAATACTTGAAATACTAGAGTCTAGATTTACTGGAATATGTCCCGATTTAGTGAAATAAGTGTTCTTACATTACTTGATACACAATACCACATGGGATCACTTAGGATAACTCATAACATATGGGGTGTTTGTACAAACATAAAACCACATATATACATGATGAGGAAATGATAAGAACACAAATATAGATGACACACATTGCCAAGCCTACCTAAGAGGATTATAATGGGGAGAAAACATATTCACATGAAAACACATGTTGTACATCAAAACCCCATCCTCTAAATGAAAAGGTACAAAACAACTATCCAACTGCAATATAAACTTACTGATAGGAAATTTCCATGACACAAAAATTTGATGGTTACATATTTATTACAATCCTATTTCGTTATTTGACCTTAATTATTTGAGTAACACTTAACATTTAAAGATCCACTCTTCTTAAAACTAGACATTGTTTTTCTGTATTTCATCTAACATTGAACTTATATTGGTTCCATGTAATTTTTTTGATCATTTGTCTTATTACAATTAATGTATATAACTTGATGGTAAATAAGAACATTTAAACACACATGGTTCTACCAATACGTTTCCTAAGAATTCATTTCTAAGATTCATATATATTTGGTTTTGCATTATACTTTCACTATGAGGAGGAAGATTCATGGAAGGTAAAAAAGTAGACTAATAGCTCTAAAAATAGACATAGTACCTGGTTCCTTACTTAGATTATTGTTTAAACACTAAGGATACACTCTATTTACTTCTGAATTATTACAACTATGTAAGTTAACTATTTAGTTTATATTTCACGTGATGTGATTCACAATCCACTTTCCCAAATAGGATTCCTTATTTTCAAAAATGAGGTTACACATGGAAGGATACATTTCACCTATGTTAAAGTTATAGAGGTTTTGCATTGATTTTATGTAACTAATCTCACACTTCACTTTACTTATAAACCATCATATTAAGAATTCATTATCGATAGTTAGGAGTTAATTATAGGTTTTAGCTATAAATTTTACTTCTTAAGAGGTGTAGTATTTTTTTAACCAATTCTAAGCTAGGTGTGCTGGAACTTCATCTAGACAGAGTTTGCATGCTCACCCAAAACATGTGTAACCACTAGGTCCCTCATTTTTTCACTCATGAATATTTTAGACCATGCATATTGATCACATCCATACACACAAGAAGATACATCATATCATAACAAGTATGGAAACACATATAATAAGGAAAGAAATCATAGATAATGACTAAAAATATTTAAATAACCATCCAACCATACTCAGTTCTTACAATGTAAACACATTTGTCCATCATAACACAGTCTATTCATTTCGATACTCACTGATTACATCCATACTTCAAATTACATCCATGCACTAGAACATGCATGTATATATTAAATATCTCTCATGCAGTTACCTACTCCTCTAATTATCAGTGCTACATCAATAACTTGTCATAAATAATAAGTACATGAGAACAACACCTATTAGTACAAGGTGGGGACATTCCCTTGACCATTTACATGTGTTTTCATAAATATAGGTGGGTTATTAATAGATTACACATGTTTACAAATTTGTCTTAACAATAGATCAAGCTATAAATAGTCCCATGATTTATCCTAATTTAATCCTATTAATAACATGATTTCATGCAGTGTCTCCATCCATTTTTACATGTTCTTTCTTATTTATAGAACTTTCTTGCACAAAAATCCACCTTTTTATTTTATATTCTTAGCCCTTTCTCAAAAAATGGCTAACTCCTTAGCTATATGTTTATATGTGCGTGAGCCCTTGCACGCTAGCCTATTCGTCTGTAGTTTTTACACCTTTGTGCACTATTTTTCTTGACTTTTCTTCCTGTGTGAATGCTTCTATGTGTTCCTTAAAACATGTGTGAACCTTTTTATACCCTGCACACGTCATCCTTCATACATGGCCACTACTTGGTCAATTTCTCCAACCAACATTACCCCACACTAGAGATATTTTTCATCTTCGACAATAGTTGAACTAGAGATTGTATTTCTAAAGTATGAATAAAAGAATGAAAGAATCCAAAGACCAAAGAATAGGAAATATACCCAATGAATTTAAAGAATGAAAACATGTTATCTTCATGCACATCAACAATTAATACTTTTGAGGTGGAATGAGTTCTAGGAATTCCTTGTGTAATATATTTTCTAACTCCTTCCATCCCTAGAGTTATCTTGCAGCCTTACCAAGTGTTGCCTCTACAATATCATGTACTTTTGCATGATTCAACTCGTCTACCTTCTCCTTGAGCTCCTTGACTATTACATCAAGGTCAAAAGCCACTCCTTCTAAGGTAGCCATCACGCATGTGACCAATGGGTAGAGATATTTGAGCCTTACCTCAAGTGTGTCCTTCATGGCCTTAATCAAATATATTTTATTCACAACCTCGGCCTTGCAATTCTTGAACTCAAAACTATTATTTTTCATATTGGCCCATATTTTATTTAATTCTACCACTCACTAGTAGTGTGCACACTTATAATTTGGTCAAAATATTGGCAGTGATAAAAAAAACTCCTTATGCATGGCCTCTTTTACATCTATTGTCAATGCTTTATACTCTACGATGTTCTTTTCCACTTGTTCCTGGTTATTATTTTTCTATGTGACAAATTCCTCCATCATCATCCCTAGACCATTCTTCGTTTCCACTAGTAAAATTATCATTAGGTCTTCTAAATAGTGAATATCCATTGGATACTCATCATTTTCCTGTTCAACTAACTTTAGGAATGCATGTGTGATATTGGAAACTAAATCTCTAGCCTTATCATAAGCTTTGGTGGTCCATTTCTTCTCATTGCACACTCTCTCTACAAGATTTTTAATTTCATGGTCCTTGCACTCCCCCTCCTGGTGTGTCCTTTTTTATGGCAACATCCTTGTAAAAAATTATCAATCCCACTTCTGCAGCCATTCTATTTAGCACATTACAAGCTAACTTATCCATTAATAGCGTGGATTTGACAATGGGAAAGGTTTCCCCTGACAATTTCTTCAATCATGTAGCATAGATCGATTCCTTTTTCACCTTGAACTCCAAATATTTGATATGCACTTGATAGTTTCATGAGATGATTTTATTTGTGTGCGATATGGATTCATTCTTTTCAAACATTCCCCAACAGAATAAATCATCTATTGGTACTTAATTCTAATATATGCACCTTAAAACATTTGTGGTTCATCAATCTATGTCATCTTGGGACCCTTCAGAGACTACCTTCATTTTCTCCCCTTCGTGCAGTCTCTTTGTCACCTCTTGTACAATATTAAATTGTGTGCCACTTTTTTCTCCTACACTTGTGTCCTCCCCAATTATTTTATCATCATCTTTCTTTTCTTCCTCCTCATGATTTTCCTTGTGCTCTTCCTCATGATACACTTCACCCTTAGATTCCTCCTCATGCACATCACACATCTCTTCTTCATGGTCTCACACTAGATCCTCCTTTTGTTATTATTCTTCACCCTTCCCTTTCTTTACACATGACTCTTCCTCGTGCACCGGTATCTCTTCTTGCTCCATATCTTCTCCAATGATCATCTCCTCATCTTCTTCATCATCCACATCATGAATGATTAGTGGATTTTACCTTACTGAGCTTAGCTCCCTTCTTACTGAACTTGGATTAGTTTTAGTACATGACACATTTAGCTCTTTGCATTTTTTCCTCAACTTTTATCTCTTGTTGTGGTCTAGTCTTATTGCAACTATATCTTCCTCTCTCTCTCTTCTACTTCTTCTTGAGTCTTTTCACAGTATTTTTTCTTAGTGGTTGTGGCATTGTAGCATCCTATACCTCCACTTCCTTCCCATCCTTTGTCTTTTTTCAAAGGAAGAAAAACATCTTGCATGACTGCTTTCCCACTACTAGGGTCATGATCATATTAAGGTCTATCAATTCAAACTCCATTGTCTAAAGGTATGCTGCATCATGCACATATCCATATGTTTTCCTTATATTATTGTAATATGAGTCCACCATTTCTACATTTAATTTTAAGTGTTGCACATCCTTTATCATATTCATTGCACACTAGAAATACTTGGCTATAAATGGAAATGGTAGTTTTCACCCTGGCCAAAATTCTTCATTCATTAAAAGGAAACATGCAAGGCTAAAGTGTTTCATTTCTAAAAAATCCTCATGTTTTTCAAGTAGCATCAATATATCCCCCGAGAAGTGCCATTAATTTTTGAATGCTTCACATATTCTCTTGTACCATTTCTCCACATGTGATTTTTATAGTTTATTAAGTCCTCCTTCACAAGTTAAGTTAGCAAATGTCATTTCTTGAGACTTGTCTTCAATAAATTGCATCTGATTAACGAAAATGGAACCTAGAATGGGGTATAGGGTATTAATTTTAATCTAATCAGGAGGACTAAAATGTTGTAATAACTAAACTAAAATAGTATGGAATACTTGTAAGAATTATTCTAAGTCGAATAAAACCCTAAGTATGTAAGAGAAAGAAGTGAAGTTACTTAGTTGATTCGAAGAGACTATTGTAGGCTATTGCAAGTATATAAGAAGAATCTAAAAGTGTAGATGAACACTCAAGAACCCTACAAAGACCAAGTCTACAAGATCTAAAATGATCCGGGTACCCCGAGGTGCCTTGGTCTACTATCTATGTGCTCTAATCTTTGTAAATGCTCAAAAATTGATTTTATGATGATCATTAGGTGTCTCCAAATGTAACTTGATTATCACTCTGGATTCATCAAATGAGCTTGAAAATGACCTGTAATGCTAGAGGGAGTATCAAACTCTAAAAAATAAAAATATGCAAATGAATGGGTCATACTGACCATAACTGCCAAACTAGTGGTCTTATCACTGAGCACTACACTACATTTTAAACTCGGATAAAATTTTGGTGTGTGTGTGCATGTCTTTCCCTACATGCTCTCATGTCAGTCACAGTTTGTGAAGTAATGAGAAATAATAACTATAAAAAATGTAAATAGCATGTGTGCATGGAATAGAATAAAATCCCTTCCTTGATGCATGACACTGTGTGGATAGAAGTGATGTAATGGATGCAACTCTAGATGGAGTGATAATAGTATGTGATGCTCAGACCCTCATTATGGTTTTATAACTTTATATTTATAGGGATCTCAAGATTTATTTCATAATTAATCTCCACAAGGCCGACTGAGAAAAGGATAATGATGAAAATGGCTAGAAATGCCCAAAAAGAAGCGAGAAAGGATGTGCATAGATCTAGGCACCTAGGGTGGGACCGGGACACCCAAGTATAGGTTGGGGTGCCCTAATTTTGGGCTAGAATGACGGGGAAGTTTTGAATTAGGGGGATAAGTGATAGAAAATACATGGGAATGGTGAAATAAAATATAAAATAAAGATGGAAAAAATGTGGGATTAATTAGTAATTTATTCACTTGGGAACCTTATAAATAGTATTATAAGACTAGACTAAATAATATCTAAAGTGCATAGTTTGGTGTCTACATTTTTCACTCACTTTATGTTGGTGAGAGAAAATCTTGGTAACATAAAGTAGATAGAGATGTCTTCCTAATATCCATGTAGAGAGTAAAAGAATACATGCTGATGGACTAGACTTAAGCATGAAATGATAAAAAGAAAAATTTGGAGGAGTGTGGATTCTAAAGATGAAAAATGTGCATGAAAAGTGATGAGAGTGAACCTAGGGCAGAACATGTGTGTAGTTTTTGTGTGTATTTTACTTTAATGGTTCGTAAAGGAAAGTTCCTATAGTGGTGTGTTGTCATTTTTGTTGTTTTTGTTGTTATTATTGTCCCTAATTTAACTACTTGTTTCTCATACAACCAAAAATGCAAGGAGAAAATGATCAAGTAGTCAAATATGTATGTATGTAAAAATGTTGTGTAAAACACACATGTATATGGAAATGTGTAAAGTATGCAAATGCAAAATACAAGAATAGAAAAAGTGTAAATGGAACATGTGCACCTGATCCATGTCACGAAAAATGGTGTAAAAGGATATCTTGTACTGTTGCAAGTTTTTGGATAATCTCATGCCACCCTGGATGAAGAAGTATAGGTAGAAAATGATTTGTATCCTCCAAATTTAACCACTTATGTTGAAATGTGTTAAGATATATTTGTATTGTCCTTGGTTTTTGGGTGATCTGATGTCATTAGATGGAGAAGTGTAGAGAGGCACACCCACTGTAACCACCAATCCTATAATTGCTTCGTAAAATTTTTGAAGGACACCATGTCTTGTAGAGGCCACAATGTATGGAGTTCGTAGACTAGTATGAACTCAATCGTTGTATGTGAAACGGTGTAAATACGCTATGTTAGTAAAAAACCATCAATGATGCCCCCCTCTTTGGGGGTGCATGCAATGACCCTATAAGGAGAATGTGGCCCCAAAAGAGGACCAACCAAAATTTGTGCTGTAGAACTCTTCCTTGTAAGGGGAAAGGGAAAACACTTGGTATATACTAAGGCATGCACAAAAGGGGATGGCTAGCCAAAACAAGTGTCAATCTGATTGTAATAAGACAAGTGTAAAACACATAGATAATGTAGAAACTACCAAACACAGTAGTGTAAACACACAAGAAAACAAGTAGGCTACACACAATGGGTTGCAAACATAGGACATCACCCATGATTTTGTAAGACGTGTAAGTATGTCATGGCCACAAACAATAGAGGAGTGTGTACAAAAGAAAAGGGAAAATATTGCATACAATGGAAAAAAATAAGACAAGTAGAAACAAAGTAGTCATGGAAACATGTAATCCTACAGAATAAGTGTTGTACATGTGGATCACCCATTTGCATGTTAGAGTGATAACCAATATCTCAAAGAATTTATGAAAAAATATTATAAGATGCTAAGTACAAAATGGAGCAATAGTACATGTATATGATGAATGTGGATGTACCCAATGACTGGTATACAAAGGGTAGAAGGTGAACATCCATGTCTCGTGTAGAGTCCTGTATCTATGATCAAACTAGACAAAGGCATGACCGTGCATGTGTGTATGATAACGAAATATAAGAAAGTAGTCTAACATGTGTAATAAAGTGAACATGTAAAAACTAGTAAGAAAGAGTAAATACCCCTAAGATAATGCAATATGCTATGAATGGATGGAATGGAATGCAAGATGGAATGATAGGAGCAATGTGCCCCCTGAGTAAATGGAATGTATAAAACGAGGTTCCTTTTTTTTGTGGTTGAGTGGTGTTGGTTGTATCTAGTGCACTGTGATGAGTGTGTATGTGTAGTGGTGATGAAATGCAACATGTGGAGAGATATGCATGGACCCTATAGCCTAAGCGTATACCATGACTTTTTAAATGGAGGAGTGATGCTTTAGCCCTAAGCATATAACATTATAGAATGAGTGTATGGTGAGGATACTTATGGAATTATATGTGTGGACCCTATATCCTAAGTGTATACCATGACTTGTTGAATACGTAAGTGATTATTTAGCCCTAAATGTATATCAATATAAGATTAAAGGATAAATATGGATGATGATTTAGCCTAAAGTGTATGTCACTATAATATGGATAGTAAGGAAGTGGTGATGTACCCAACGGTGTATGTCACTATAAGATGACAACATGGGGGTGGTGATTTAGCCTAAAGCATATACCACTACATGAGGATAGAGTGGGTGAGAATTTAACCTAAGGTGTATGTTAGTAACATTGAAAACGTTAGACAAGAACAATGTCGCATGATAAAAGGGAGGTCCATTTGATTTTAAACCTTTGCTAGTTGAGTATGGACCAAGGAACTAAAATGTGTCACAGGGTGGTGAGTGTAGCGCACATAAAACAATGTAGTAGAAATGACCAAGTGATAAATATGTAAATGAGCGGTGTGTGAAATGCAATATTGGACGTGTAATATATATAGGATATGTAGTGTATATAGAAATGGAATATGCAATAATGAGAAGTAGAACTAGATCTGTGTGTAATGGAATCTAGTGTAGCATGTAGAATATATAGGATCTATGAAATATGTTATGGGAGGTATGTACTATTGGAAATATAGGGTGTGGAAATGATGTGGGATGTGATGGTAGTTATAGATAGAATATGTAGTGATCATATGTAAAGATAGACCCATATATAATGTGACCTAGTGTAAATATAGGATGTAAGGACTAGACGTAGGTGGGATGATGACTAGTGTAGTATGTAAATGACTAATAGATGAGGTATGCATAGGATAATGTAGGATGTAGACTATGTATAGAAAGGATGATGTAAGATGTGTGGTGTATGTGATATAATGTATATGTGCAGAACCTATAGTGTCATGTGTGGGGTTCATTATAATGGTAATCCCTCAACAGTCCAGTATGAACCAAAGAATAGGAGTGTGTCATCGGGTATTGAAGGTGCTAGAATGTGTAATAAGTATACCTATATGTAATGAAGAATGAAAATAGTTGAGGTGAAGTTATGCTAAGATGAGTAAGGTGGGTTGTGTAATGGCTATGCCCCCCAAGCGGTAGTGGCCAAGAATCATGTGAAGTCATCCAGAAGATCATCATCCTCAGGGTCAAATTCATATGGACAAGAATTAGTGACCTGGTAAGAAATAATATCAAGTTGATCATCTAATGATCCTGTGAGGTGTATATTATACACACCCATAGCATTATCTTCATCATTAAATGGGGGTTGTGGGAAACCATGGGCATACCAGCAAACGTAGTTATGTGAGTAGCCAAAAAAGGAACTATTGTACATGAGAACATGAATGAATGGCATATGGAAAAAAATGTTAATGTGACTAGGGTCTAATGTACCATCAATGTAAGTAAGCCAAGAATACCCTAATGTGAGTGGAGAGGAAGAAGGGGTACACGGTAAATAGACTAGAAAATGAAAAACACACAAATCATATAGGCAGTAGTGATAGTAATAAAGCCATAGTAGAGATGATGAGCATGAGTAGAAGGCTGAAGCTCCTCAAAAGTGAAACCAAGAAGAGTGCGGCCAACATGAGAACATATGGTGACATCATAGGTAGGATCAAGTGGAACATGTTCCCAATATGAGCCATGGATGAAGAGTGTACCTATAAAAGGGGTATGAGCTAATTGTGAAGATGAAGAGGGTGTGATATTATTTATGGATGGAATAGGTGGCTGATGTGGAATAATAGTGGTAGGAGGAGGAGGTGTAGAAGGGATAGGATCTAGTAAACAAATAGTTCCCTCAAGAATTGGTAAATGAGGTTGATCATCCATAGGTTAAGGCTCATCGATAGTATCAATGTGAGGGAGAGGAAGACTAGTGTGAGGGTCATGAACGTAGTATTGGAATGGATCACAATCTCGGAATATAGTATACTCAACATACTCATGTAATAACTTGACACAAAAATGGATGGTAGAAGTAACAACTTGCATGGCGTGAAGTCATGGCCTTCCTAGGAAGCAATTATATGAAATGGGAAAATAAATGACAAAGAAGATAGTAGGGAGATTATTAGGACCTACAGTTAAAAGTAAGGTAATGTGGCCTCGACATAGAAAAAAAGAACCATCATAAGCATTTAGTTAAATGGATGAAGTGCTAATGTCACGATAAGAAAAACCTAAGGCTTAGAGAAAGGACATAGGGCACAAATTAAGTCAAATCCATAATTGATAAGAGTACGCTTGAAAAAAACATTGTAGATGTAAGACATGATATAAAGTTGTGGGTCATTATCAAAGGGGTGAATGTCAATGGGAGGATTGGCCTTGAATTCTCTATGTTGGGAAAAGGCATTGATAAACGTGTCATACATGAAATCTGGATGCATGTCCACAGAAATATTTGTAGTAGCAAAGAGGATTGGAACATGATGAAGCAAATATTCAGTGACAGAAATATCCATGATCACTATAAATGTAAATGAAAAATCCTATAAGGCTCTATAAGGAAACATGGGGTTCACCAATATGATAAAAAATAATGGAACCTAGATTAGGGTATAGGGTATTAATTTTAATCTAATTAGGAGGACTAAAATGTTGTAATAACTAAACTAAAACAATATGGAATAAATCTAAATAATTTTTCTGAGTGGAATAAAAACCCAAGTATGCAAGAGAATGAAGAGAAGTTTCTTATTTGATTCAAAGAGACTATTGCAGGTTGTTGTAGGTTTGAAAGTAGAATCTAGAAGTGTAGACAAACACTCAAGAACCCTGCGAAGACTAGATCTAAAATGACTGCGGTGCCTAAGAGAGTATTGGGGCACCACGAGGTGTCATGGTATGATGTCTAGGCACTTTGATCTCTGTAAATTCTTAGAAATTGATTTTTGGCTGGTCACTAGGTGTCTCCAAATGCTACTTGACTGTCACACTAGGTTTGTCAGATGGGCTGGAAAATGACTTGTAATGCAAAAAGGAGTATCAAACCCTTAAAAATAAAAGATACAAATGAATTGGTTGGACTGACCTCAACCACCAAACTATTGGTCTTATCACTTAGCGTTGCACTACATTTTGGACCTAGATGTAGTTCTGGTGTGTGTGAGCATGTCGTTCCCTAGGTTCTCTCATGCCAGTCACACTTTGTGAAGTAGAGAGTAATACTAACTATAGAAAATGTATAGCGAATGTGTGCATGGAATAAAATAGAATCCCTCCCCCTATGAAGTGTGTCTAATGAATATATCCTATCCTTGATGCATGACACTATGTGAATGCAAGTGATGCAACTCTAGATGGAGTGATAGTAGTATGTGACACTCAAACCCTCATTATGGTCTTATAACTTTATATTTATAGGGATCTTGAGATTAATTTCATAATTAATCCTAAAAATGTTGACTAAGAAAAGGATAAGGATGAAAAATGGGTAGAAAGGCCCCCAAAAGAAGAGGGAAAGGATGTGCATAGATTGGAGCGCCTGGGTGGGATCGGGGCACCCAGTACAGGCTGGGGCACCCTGATTTTTGGCTAGAAAAATAGGGCAGCTGTGAATTGGGTGGATAAGTGATGGAAAATACAAGAGAATGGTGAAATAAAATATAAAATAAAGATGGCAAAAAGGTGGGATTAATTATTTCTTTGTACACTTAGGAACCTTCTAAAAAGTAGAATAACACCGGGCTAATTAATGTCTAAAGTTCATAATTTTGTGTCTACAACATAAACATGCTATTATCTGGCCCATCGGGGACTCTAATTTCCTAAAATACTATAGGAGGATCAAATCCCATGTAATATTCTCCCCACATTTAGTTTTTACCTGTTATAATGTAATATTAAGTTCCTATAAACCTTATTTTATAATTAAATATTTAAGAATACTTTTATTATTAATTATTTAATATAAACTTAGTTGTATATTTCTAATTGGTTATTAATTAATCAATTTATACTAAATTAGGGTGTTATTTATTCATACCCCATCACTTGATATGGTTTTTGACCACAAGGTCAAATAAATATGGCTATAGGTCATATTGGTTATTCACCTCATGTGGATTGGTGGAGAGAAGTGAAGAGGGAGATTTACTGGACTGTAAAATCATGTTTCTTTGTTAATGGCAAATCTCAATTTCACCACGGTTTTTTTCCCTCAGGGGTTTTCCACAAAATTCCCTATGTTCTGTGTTATTTTAATTTCTCGCATGGTTATAATGTTTCATATTAATATTTATTTAATTTTTTGATTTAATATTATGTTCCTCATGCATAAATTCTATCAAAATAGGAATAAATAATTAATACTAATTTACTTACACCAATCAGGTGTGTCGTTTGGGGTGGTTAGGTGGCTAGGTGATTAGAAAAAGTTTAATAAATACCCACTCCCCCTTTGGGACATACATTAAATTTTTTCTATGCATAAGTGAAAATAATTCAAGTCATTTACCTTGCCTAAAATTCTTCTTAGGTGTACTCAAAACCTATGCACAAAGGTAAACGATTAATTTTTTTAGAAATATTTCAATAAATTTCCTATGTTTCTAAAGTGTGTAGGAAAAAAAATGCAAGAAATTAAAACCCAGGTTAAATATTGAGGAGACAAATATCCACAAGAATATGAATTTAAATATTTAATTCATTCAATCTTTATCCATGTCCATCTGGTGTGGTAAAACTATAATTTTTTATTTCACCATTGTTATTCGAAAAATAACTTTTATGTCCCTGGTACATCTTTAAATAAATAGGTTACATTTGAATTTGAAAAACTATAGTATAAAATGATTTATATTAATAAATCTAGTACCTATACTAATTGGGACCCTTTAATAATCTAAGGGAAATTAATTTAAAAAAATTATTCAAAACTATAGTTTATTTTATAAACTATAACTAAAAATTGTAGATTAAAAACTATGGTTCGTAAAATCCTAGAACTATAACCTAAATCTATGTTATGTGAGCTATACCTAACCTAATGTCTAAGAGACCCCTTCTAAACTCCTACACATCCCTTTTCTTTCCACTTGGAAATCTATACGTCTCCTCACCTACGCCAACCAACAATGGGAAAGTGGTCTTCCTTGTCCCCTCGCAGGATGACTATTTTACTTCCTCCTATTGCAGTCTTGGATGAGATGGCCATGGAATGTTATTTTTTCTTTTGAATTCAGTCCCACATCGAGTGGGTGACAATATATTTTAAGGATTTAAAATTATTTGGGAAAGGAGTGTGTGGTGTGAATTTGGTCACACCACCATTTGTTTTGTTGACAAGAATAAGTGGTTCAGCCATACGGTAGAATGTGGCAAGTTGTGGTTATTGTAGTAAAAAAATCATGGACTTTAGACATTATTTATCCTAGTTTCATACTACTATTTAGAAGGTTCTTGAGTGAAGAAATTAATAATTAACCCCCGTATTTTAAACATCTTGTTTTACTTTATTTCGTCATTACCGACCTCTTACACCCATATGTCTAGTCAAGTTATGTCATCCAACATTATTTTAGCCTCGAATGGGGTGTCCACATTAGTACTAGGGTGCCTGTGGGCAATCTGGTCCAACCAGGGGTGCCCCAGTCCATTTTTTACTTTACCACCATTTTTGGGATCTTTCTAGCCGTTTTAACTTCTTATCTTTTTAGTGGTCGGCCATTTTGGGGTTAATTATGAAATTTTATAAAGAGAAATGTATAAATATAAAGTTATGAGATCATAATGAGGGACCTAGCATCATTCACTATTATCATCCATCTAGAGTTTCATCCATCTATTGCATTGGAGATCACTTGCATCCACATAGCTCCATCATCAAGGAAAAAGGATAGGACATATGCATCACACTTCATAGGGGGAGGTATTATATTTTTTTCCATACACACATATTATTACATTTTATACATTTATTTATTACTTGCTACTTCACAAAGCATGACTGGCACAAGAGATTCTATGACACATTATGCACACACTCACCAGAACTACATTTGGGTCTGATATTTAGTGCAACACTAAATTAGTAAGACCATTGTTGTGGAATCTGAGGTCAGTATGACCCATTCATTTTCATATTTATTTTTTGAGGTTTTTGATACTTCTTCTTGGTCTTTGGCAGGTCTTCTCATCATCTTGGAATATCAGTGACATCTGGTATAGGGAAACAAATCTAATGTGACACACAACAATGGTTTCATACCACCTCCCCATCTAGTTAGATTCAATTTCAGAGCTTTTTCGTGGACCAGGGTGCCCATTTTACAGACCAAAGCACTTGTGAGTGTCCCAGTACCTTTCCAGGTGCTCCACTCTAGCTAGATACTCTCGATCAATCCTCTTCAGAGAACCTGCACAGTCGTTCCTTCTTTCATATTTTCTAATCACTTATGTGACACATTCCTACAAGAATATATTATTGAACTGAGTTATTTCCTCTTCTTTTTTACACATTAGGTTAAGCATCTCATTTTATATATTTTTTTACATCATTTACATACTTCTTTACAACATTCATTCATTTTATTTACAATTGTTCATAGATTAGATTAGCTATCCTAACATACTACATATTAGTTAATTTTAGTTAATCAACTGGAATGTTGGTTAGATGACTCAGTTGGCATTTTCATCGGTATTCACATTCGCGTTGGCATAGGAATTGGTATCACATTAGCTCGGCTCGAAAGCATTGACAAGTTAACTCAACTTGCTGAATTTTTAAAATCAACTTGGTCGAGCTAAGAAATGTATTATAACACCTCATAAGAGATATGATCTATTTTTTTGTATATAAGTATTTTATATTTTTCTTTCTTTTTAGTAAAATTATTAAATTAATTTATCTTTTTCTTATCAAATAGTGTAAAAATTGTCAAATAGTATCGTGTGTATTAGGTTATTTTCTCGATAATAAAAAATAAGTAATAATACTTTTCTTATCACACGATGACTAAAGTCATTATTGTTGATGTAAAACTATTTTTTTACATTTCAACAAATCAATGTTATTTTCAAATTGATATATTGTATGTATAGAGTACTTGTTCGACAGGTCTATTTTTTATGTGAATTTATCGAAGTATGACTGGCATGGTCTGAACAATGATAGGAAATTCTTAAACTAATATCACTAAAAACCTCGTTGTTCTCGTTTGTTGAAATTATTTAAGTAAACATGGGATCTAATCACTTTACCAATGAAAAATAAAATATGTTGAATGGAACCAATTACAACATATGGAAGATAAGGTTGAAGATGGAATTTATGGCTCACAAACTATGGAGGTTGTGAATGGTAAGGAGAAGGCTGTGATAGGAAAACAAGCGACAACAAACAATGTTGTTGCATATCAAAAAAAATTGTAGGAAGTAATGTCTATTATTTTGTGGAGCATGCAAGATGATTTCCTCCTTCATATCAGGAATTAGGAAAGTCTGAGTGAGCCTTGGACAAAACTAAAATCAATACACGAAGGTACATAATTATCAAAAATCATAAATTTTATTCTAGAACTCATGACGACTTCCATGAAGGGAGATGAAAAGGTAATCAATATATTACCAAAAATAAAAAATATTAAATCTTACCTAGATGGGTGTAACTATAATTTAATTCAAGTTAAATTATTATATTTCATTTTTCAATTGATTATACATTAAATATTTAGTAATTTTATTGGAATATTGAATTCTAAATACCAAATTGAGGATGACATCCTCGATTTGTAAACTCTGAGTGATCTCCTGATCTAGGAAGATTATGTTATGACTAATTTTTATTTGAAAGAGAATGCCACTCATGTACTTGAACTTATCACTCAGAAATCTAAAAAATCCTTTTTGATTTAACAAGAATCAAAAACAAAACTTTAAACAACCTGATAAAGATAAGAAGCCTGTAAACTTAAGAGTAAGTTTTGATGGTAAATTTGGTTACAATAAACAATACTATATAGTCAAAATTAAAAAAAATAAAATTGGAATAAACAAGGTCAAAATAGAAATGAGAATGAAGAGAATAATCATAGATCTAATATAGTAACTGTTATCCAAAATGTACCCATTGCTCATTTTGTGGCTAACTCCTTTCATTCTTCCCTCTCTTGTGCCTCAGTCATATTTTTTTACTTTTTAGGAACTCAAAAATTTCTGGAAATGGTACCATTGGATAGAGCTCTTTCTCATCTTTCCAAAAAGGTAAAGTTTTCCTCCTAACTCCATGTATTTTTGAAGTTATGGCCTGACGGAGTTTTTGTGAGAAATTTTCCCCTAAAAGGCCTGCACAGCCAATGAAATGGTGCCACATGTCCAAGGAAATGGCGGGGGTTAGAGGAAAACTTTTTTTTTTTTTACCAAGTGTTTGGAAAAGTTTTCAAAAGGGATATTTTTTCCCCGCAGGCCCACCAGCAAATTAGATTATGCCACGTGTCCAGGGGAAAAAAATTGAAAAATCAACTAAGTGTTAGTGCCATGGAAAAATTCAAAAGGAAGGCCCATGCCGACCAATCATGTTACGACACATGTCCTATGTAGCATCGGACCTTCGGAGGGTGGAGGAAAGATTAGAATTTTTGGTGAAGTGTTTTGGTAAAAGGGAATGAAGAAGTTTTTGGCCCGCTACCTCCTGCCAACCAATCATATTATGCCATGTGTCCATGGGCATGCGGGGTAAGGCGGAGTGCAGGGGGGAGATTGGGATTTTTTCCCAAAAGCTAAAATGAAAAGGAAAAATATTTACCGAGGCCCCGCATCCAGTAAGATGCCGCCACGTGTCCTAGACTGGCGGGAGATGGGGGAAATTTGGGAAATTTTCACAAGGGAATAAAGAAGGAAATTTCAAAGGAAAAAATCACCCCCAAAACGCGAGCCAATCACATCTTGCCACGTGTCTGGTGGTGGAAAAAGATACAAGACAAGCCCGCATGGAAAATTAGAAGGAAAAGGCCTCACAACGAATGAGGTTTTTCCATGTGTTCTGAGTCAAGAAATAGGATCAAACAGTGATGGAACAATTTAGGTGGAAAGGCCCGTGCCTAATCAGCACGTGCCAGGTGTCCTCAGATCATTGGCCCAGTGCAGGGAATTTTTGGAAAATTTTCCAAAGGGAAAAATAATGAAAAATGAAGCGTTAAAGGCCCGCGCCCAATGAAAACATGCCACATGGCACCTAGAAATGGTGGAGCACAGGGAGTTTTTGGAAAATTTTCCCAAATGACAAAAAAGTTGGAAAATTTAAAAAATTTTGCCCGCCAATCCGATTTGGCCCTATTTTGCCCTAAAATTTCAAATGGCCATATCTTTCGATCCAGAGCTTAGTTTTTCACGTTATTTATATCAATGGAAAGTATGGTAAAATTATCTACAAGATTATCGGGGTCATTTTTGCACTTTTGATGGAGTTTGGAGAGATAAAATTGAAAAAACACCTTTGGCACGTGGTCATGGACAGAAATGACGTTTTAACCACCATTTTTAATGAAGAATGGCTTGCATTCTCTCCCAGCATGGTGAAAAATGTCAAGGGATGGGCCTGTAAGGATGCCCATGCTATGTTTTATTACATGTTCTGGGTTGGTGGTTGAAGCTCTCCCACGTTTTCCCACGTTTCTCTCTCCTGGGGTCGTGGCTTGCACTGTAAAAAAGCCAGAATGGGTTCATTTTTTAGAAGAGGAGACACTTTTTCTGCTATGCAACTTCCCTTTTTCTTCCTTTTTGGTAGAATTTGTGAAAAATTATTACCTTTCCATGCAATACAACACCCCTTTTTGCCTCTTGATCACTGTAATGCATTGTATTAGAATCTGGAATGTTAATATATGGTCTGTGATTAAAATGTCTCAATCCTTTCATATATCTACCATTGTTTTCCTGATCTTTCATTACATTTTGAGCAATTTGTGCATGCTTTGTGCTGTGTTTTCTTATGGATTGTGTATGTATTATAGTATCAGGTGTCTGTAACTCCTTTAGTGCATCACCTCATTAGCATTAGCTTCATTTTTTTGCATTCCCTATCCTTATCCCCTTGGAATTTAGGTTAGGAACTAAGAATTCAAACCTCTGCAACTTGTAAGTGATATATCTGATCATAGGAGTTCAAGAACCAACCTCTAATCTAGATATTCCTCTCCCATTTTTACAAGTCCCACACTTGGGGAGAGGATTCAATGTTGTGCAATCACACTGAGATGTCCAAGACTGTCAAACTAGAAGTCTGATCAACATCCAGGGGTGCTGCTGATTTGCAACAATAGTTTTGGTACGTCCAGGTGGGACCTTAGAGGTCTTCATCTTCATTACAACAAATTGATGTGCATTTGTTGTAAGTTTCTTGCTTAAAAGAGCCCTAAATTACACATCTGGTGACTCCAAGGAAGAAGAATCATCTGGTTTTAGAAGTGTCAGACCTGAAAACTTATGAGAAGAATCAACAGAAGGTCTAGAGTTGGAGAAGAAGAGGTGATGTTTGAATATCTGCAGTTATCTCCAAGAAGAAGGAAAAGAGGGAGGAGAATTCAAAGGTCTCCATCTCCATCAAACAGAACTCTATCAACTCCTCCACCTGGTAGGCCTTTCATTCAATCAACAAGGGTTCTAAGGCCAATCAGAATGGCACAAAACAACCCCTTTGTCAATTTCACTGGCAGCAGCCCACTTGCTCTCAATGCATAAAATCCAATCCCAGTTGTAGAATTGAAGAACATCCCATACTTTACTTGAGAGAATCAGACCCACTCCTTGGTGATCATGTTAAGGATATTGCTAATATTTTTGTAATCCATAAGATCAATGAGATGCAAGTTACTGTATCAAACTGTTGGAATCTTCATTCAAAGGGAAAGCTTTGCAATGGTTCAGGAGTCTTGCCTCAGGTTCTATCTCAAAATTGGAACCAGCTATGTATAGCCCTCCATGAGCAGTTTGGAGAAAAAGGAGACAAATTTTTCCTTTTGGAGCAGCTGACAACCATCAAGAGAGCTCCCAATGAGCAGCTGACTGACTTCAACTTTAGATTTCAAATGACTTGGGAGAGAATTCCAGTAGCAGTAAGGCCAGCAGCAGAAGGTGCTTTTCTATATTACCTTAAAGCTTTAAATTCTAATATTTCTATGTTAATTCAATCCATGGGAGGTACAACTATCCCTGTTGCTTATAGCATTGCCATTAGAGCTGAAAATTGTTTGATTCAAGCTGGCAAGCTAGCTCCTAGGCCTTTAATGCCACTATTTCCAAGTTTAGAGAGCCCAAACACTAATCAAACACCTATTTTAGCCCCTATTCCCACTCCTAGGAATAAAAATTCAAGTGAAGCTTCTACTTCATCTTCTAGTGCCTCAAATGAACTTCAAGAAGTCATGAAGCAATTGCAAAATCTAGGTAATGAGCTGGTTACACTCAAGAGGCAGCAAGCCCAAGGTTTTAGGCCTTCTTTCCAGCCTCAAGCTCAGCCTAACAAGGAAGCCATACCAGCCTCAAAGACCACCCAATCCAGTTGCAAATTTAAACCAAGCAAGACCTCCTACCAACAGACCATTTCAGCCCTATAATCCCAATGATGTATCTTCCTCTAAGGCATTAGTGCCAGTGAAAAACAACATAGCTCAAGAGTATGATTGGTATTTCCCATGCAACGAACCTCACAACCAGTCTATGTGTTTCAATGGTGCCTTAAATCAAGCATTAATGGTGACAACTACTGGTGTGGAGGGTGAAGGTGGTCAAGGAAATAACCAACAACAAGAAACATTCCAGCAACAATCAGCTCCAAATGATACTACACTTGTAAACTGACAGGCTAAAGATTTTTGTGGCATGAATCAAACAGTTACCCAAAGTGTTGCAGCCAACACAAGGTCAAAAAGGAGGAATTTGGGTGAAGAACAACCATTGGATCCAAATAATCCACAACCTCCTACTCACTCCACAAATTATTGGCAAACAAAATTTAGTTCCAAACACACAAGGGCTGCCTAAAACAACTCTTAGGCCAACTCAAATGCCAGTTGTTGCTGCCCATATGCAAGGAATGAATGTGTAGGCCAAGGGACAGCAAAGAGATGCTTCATCTCCATTCAACATCATTGATCAGATGAAGAAGACAAATGTAAACATATCAATGTGGGAATCACTATCTATCCCAGGCCAGAGAGATTTGCTACAAGCTGCCATGAAGGACTAGTCAACTTCAAATCAGCAAGTCTAAATGCAAGAGAAGGTGCTCAAAAATGCTGCTCAGCCTGAAGGGAATCATGGAGGATAGTAAGGTAAAATGTTGAAGCCCCCTCCATTCTATGTTTTATTGATCATTGGAAACCAATTAGTACACATGATTGAGTAAATAGCTAATCAGTTGGGAATTCAATATGAAGTCATATCCAAAGGGGTAGTGCAATTGGATGGGACAGCAGTAACAACAGTTGGAGTGATAAAGAACTTGATTCTTACCTTACATGCCTACCCCAACATTGTTGTTTTGCAAGATGTCTCAGTAATAGATATTCCACCACTCTTTGCCCTATGTCTGTCAAGGGATTTCACAGCCAAGATTGGAGGTTACTTATCTACATATTGGTCACACATGTTGTTCAGAACAAGATATGGAACTAAAGCCACAATCAGATCTGAGCCTATTGCAAACTTCCACATTGAGCCTTACACTCAGAGCAAAATCAATACCAATTGTTCAGCGTTTGATCAAGAAGATTATCTGAACACTGATGAAACTAACACCAAGGTAGGGAGCATCCCATATCTAACTCTTGATGAATGGGCAAATAAGGTGCATGCTTTTGACCCTTATCAAGAAATAGAAGAATCTAAGCTAGGAGTCTATTGCATGCATGAAGAAAATCATCCTATTCCTAGTATCACCAAGCCAAACCACAAGGATGACAATGAGGTATGGTAGTTGTTTTTTAATGGATCAAGGAGTAGACAAGGTGCAGGAGGGGGAGCTATGCTAGTTTCCCCTCAAGGAGTTAAGTATTATTCAACTTTTAGATTTCAGTTTACATGCTCTAATAACACTGCTGAATATGAAGCTTTGATACAAGGATTGCATTGGTCAATCAAGAGAGGAATAAAGAACTTGCAAGTCTTTGGTGATAGTGAGTTGATTGTCAACCAAGTTAAGGGGCAGCATGCTGTCAAGAATGATCTACTCAAGTGCTACAAAAACAGGGTGTGGGACCTCATTGAAGATTTTGAGGGCTTTACCATAAAATCCATTCCTAGAAAAGAGAACCAAGCTGCTGACAGGCTTGCAGCAGTTGGGGTAGCCTTTGATGTTGTTGAAAGCATTCAAAAAGACAAGGTACAACCAAACATCCATGTGATTGTGAGGCCTTCAGTACCAGACAACAATGTAAGTTGGAAAGTGTTTGAAAATGATCAGAAAATCATCCATTTCTTGCAAGAAGAGGCTGAGTTCTCAGCTAAAAATCAGGAAAAGTTGGAGCAGCAGTATGGTGACCAAGTGGTACAGCTGAGAACAAACAAACTACCAAAGGGACTTATTACTTTAGAGTCCATTTTCAATCCTAATGATCAGTTTAGGAAGGAGAAAGCAAACATTCAAGTCAAGGGAGAAGATTCAGTGTTCATCTTGGTGGAAGAAGGCAAATCACTCCGAGTTGGTAAGGTGACAACTGAGCGAGAAAGGTATGAGTTCATACAACTTTGTCAAGAATTCCCTGATGTGTTTGCTTGGAGCTATGAAGATTTGAAAGGTTTCAATCCCAAGTTAGCTCAACACACCATTGAATTGGATCCAAGTACTAAACCCATCAGACAAAAACAAAGGCCAGTCAATCCACACATGGAGCCTCTCATGAGAAAGGAATTGAATAAGTTGATAGAATCAAGAATCATATTCCCTATCAAGCATTCTAGTTGGGTGGCCAACTTGGTTCCAGTTAGAAATAAGAGTGGAGAAATCAGATTGTGTGTTGACTTCAGAGATTTGAATAGAGCATCTCTCAAGGATCATTATCCACTTCCTTCTATGGAGCATATTTTACGGTTATTGCCGGCTATGAGAGGTTTTCATTACTTGATGGCTATTCAGGGTATAATCAGATTATGGTGAAAGAAGAGGATCAATTCAAAACAACCTTTACAACCAAATAGGGAACTTATGCATACAGGAAAATGCCATTTGGGCTGTCCAACACTGGAGCTACTTTCCAAAGAACAATGGACATGGCATTCAAGGGTTTGATTAACAAAATTGTGCTGATATATCTTGATGATATCACTGTTTTTTCAAAAAATGTAGCAGACCACCTCTTTCATTTGAGACAAGTGTTCCAAAGGTGTAGAAGATTTGGAGTATCCTTGAATCCTAAAAAGTGTATTTTTCTAGCCCATGAAGGAAAACTCCTTGGCCACATTGTCTCCAAAGAAGGATTAGCAATTGATCCAGAAAGAGTTGAAGCCATAAGAGCACTACCATTGCCAAGCCACAAGAAGGCCCTTCAAAGTTTCTTGAGGAGAATAAATTTTTTTTGAAGGTTTGTCCCAAAATTTTCAACCCTTATCAAGCCTATCACCAAGATGTTAAAGAAAAGCATGGCTTTCAAATGGACAGCAGAAGGCAAGGAAAGTTTTGAAGCAATCAAAGAAGCCATCTCTCAAGCCCCAACTCTCATCAACCCGAATTTCTCCAAGGATTTCATCCTCTATGCATTTGGGGGTGATGATACTATTTCTGCAATTTTGGTACAGCAGAACAAAGAAAATGATGAGAAGCCAATTGCTTTCTTCATCCAAATCCTGGAGGATTATGAGGTGAGATATTCTTTCATTGAAAAAGCATGTTCTTGTAGTAATCAGAAGCTTGAAGAAATTCAAGCATCTAGTTTCAAACAACAAGGTTCAGTTGCTGGTTTCTCATGTGGGAGTTAAAGACTTCCTCCTCAACAAAGACTTGAATGAAAAGAGAGTAGGTTGGATTACTCATGTCATGGAGTATGACATTGAGATCAAAGTCACCAAGTTGGTTAGAGGAAAAGGATTGTGTGAGCAGCTGATTTTGAGCAAACAAAAGGAAGCATGCAATGAGAAGGAGGTTGTTTTGGTGTTTCAAGAAAACCATGAAAAATGAAGCACTTAAGAGGAGAATGATGGTGTCCTCACTCCTTGCTGGACCATAGACATAATGCACTTCCTAAACACAGGTCTATGCCCTCCAGAGATGAACAAGACCAAAAGAGGACACTTCAGATTGCATGTTGTCCCATATGCCCTTGTTAATGGTGTTTTGTTTAAAAGGGATGTGAATGGACTGCTGTTGCGATGCATTAGTACAAATCAGATTCATAGGGTGTTGGAAGAGTTCCATGGTGGATCAGTTGGTGGTCACTTTGCACCAAGAGTGACAGCTCTAAAGATCATGAGGGCTGGCTATTATTGGCCCAAGATTTTTAGTGATTGTTTTGCATGAATCAAGAGGTGCAAGAATTGTGCATTCTTCACAGGTAAAGAGAGGCTAGTTGCCCTTCCATTGCATCCAATTTTAGCTGACCATCCATTCATGTAATGGGGTTTATAGTTCATTGGAGTCATTAATACCAATTCAAGCCAAGGGCACAAATGGATTTTAATAGCCACAGATTACTTCACCAAGTGGACTGAAGTAGTAGCACTCAAGGAAGCAAATGAATCTAGCATCCTAGACTTCTATGAGGGAATAACAACCAAATTTGGCATACCTGCTATAATAATATCAGATAATAATATCCTCCAACTGAATGGGATGTCATGAATGGGATCTACCTAAGCATTTCATCAAATTATTACCCTCAGGGTAATGGCCAAGCTAAATCTACAAACAAGAACTTGTTGAGAATCATTAGGACTCTTGAGAAAAATCAGAGGTCTTGGCATACTAAGTTGAAATCAGCCTTATGGGCTGATAGGATAACTCCCAAGAGATCTACAGGTAACTCTCCATTCAAGATTGTTTATGGAAGAGAGGCAATCTTGCCCATGTCACTTGAGTTGCCAACATTGGAACTCATGAAACAATTGGAGTTATTGGAGTTTGATCCCATGGAGGTTAGTTATGCAGAATTGATGGAGCTACAAGAAATCAGAAATCAGGTATCCCAAGCAATGGAGAAGGGTCAAACTTTGATAAAGAAGACCTTTGATAGAAAGGCCAAGAATAGATCCTTCCAAGTTGGAGATCTAGTGTTAAAATGAGATTTAGATAGAGCAAAGCCGGGAAGGCACTCAAAATTTGATGCCATATGGAGTGGCCCATACATGGTCACAAAGTGTAAGGGTAGCAATGCTTTCCAATTGTCTTCATTGGATAGTGAAGAACTACAGATTCTAGTCAATGGGATCTATCTAAAGCATTGCTACTGAAGGAAGTTCTCCACCTTGTACATATTAGCTTAGATTTTCATTCCTCCAAGTGCTTATGCACATTGATTTGTTGTAGATTAGCTTTGCTTTTCGTAAGTGCTTTGGCACAAGCTTGTTGTTCCTAGAAATGTGTGTTAAAGGCCTTGCTCCAAATCAGATGATGTGCCACCCTCCATATTCCTCCTTGCAGTGTTCTAGTCAGTTGGGGTACCAAATAGAGAATTTGATGACTCCATGCCCAATGGATTGCTTCAAGAAACTGGTAACTTCATCCAGTAGGAAGATGACCCCTCTGAGTACGCCAAAATTGTTATCCAAAATGTACCCCTTGCTCATTTTTTGGCTAACTCCTTTCATTCTTCCCTCTCTTGTGCCTCAGTCATAATTTTTTACTTTTAAGGGACTCAAAACTTTCTGGAAATGGCACCATTAGATAGAGCTCTTTCTCAGCTTTCGAGAAAGGTAAATTTTTCCTCCTAACTCCATGTATTTTTGAAGTTATGGCCCGATAGAGTTTTTGTGAGAAATTTTCCCATGAAAGGCCCGCAGCCAATGAAATGCTGCCACGTGTCCAAAGAAGAAGTAGAGGTCAAAGGAAAACTTGGTTTTTTTACCAAGTGTTTGACAAAGTTTTCAAAAGGGATATTTTTCCCTGCAGGCCCCCCACCAAATCAGATTATGCCACGTATCCAAGGGGGAAAAAATTGAAAAATTGACTACGTGTTAGCACATGGAAAATTTCAAAAGGCAGGTCCGCCGACCAATCATGTTATGACACGTGTCCTATAGCATCGGACCCTCGGAGGGCAAAGGAAAGATTGGAATTTTGGTGAAATGTTTTGGTAAAAGGGAATGGAGAAGTTTTGGCCCGCTGACCCCTCCGACCAACCATATTATGCCACATGTCCATGGGCACGTAGAAAGGTGGAGCGTGGGGGGAGATTGGGATTTTTTACCAAAAGCTAAAATGAAAAGGAAAAATGTTTGCCCAGGCCTAGCGTCCAGTAAGATGCCGCCACGTGTCCCAGACTGGCAGGAGATGGGGAAATTTGGGAAATTTTCCCAAGGGAAAAATGAAGGAAATTTCAAAGGAAAAAATCATCCCCCGAATGAGAGCCAATCACATCTTGCCACGTGTCCAGTGGTGGAAAAAGATACAAGACAAGCCCACATGGAAAATTTGAAGGGAAAGGCCCAAAATGAATGAGGTTTTGCCATGTTTCTGAGTCAAGAAATAGGATCAAACAATGATGAAAATTTAGGAGGATAGGTCCACACCCAATTAGCACTTGCCACGTGTCCTCAGATCATCGACCCGGTAGGGAATTTTTGGAAAATTTTCCAAAAGGCAAAATGATGGAAAATGAAGCATTAAAGGCCCACACCTAATCAAAACATGCCACGTGGAACCCAGAATGGTGGAGCATGGGGAATTTTTGGAAATTTTCCCAAATGCAAAAAGGGTGGAAAATTTCATAAATTTTGCCCACCAATCCGATTTGGCCTTGTATTGCCCTAAAATTTCAAACAGCCATATCTTTTGATCAAGAGCTCAGTTTTTCACGTTCTTTATATCAATCGAAAGATGGTGAAATTCTATACAATATTCTGGGGTCCTTTTTGCATTTTTATGGAGTTTGGAGAGATAAAATTTAAATATGCCTCTGGCACGTGTTCATGGACATAAATGACGTTTCAACCACCATTTTTAATGAAGAATGGCTCGCATTCTCTCCCAGCATGGCGGAAAATGTCAGGGGATGGGCTTGTAAGGATGCCCATGCTATTTTGATTACATTTTGGTCGATGGTTGAAGCTCTCTCACATTTTCCCATGTTTCTCTCTCCTAGGGTCGTGGCTTGCACTGTAAAAAATCTAGAGTGGGTTCATTTTTAAAGAAAGGAGACACTTTTCAGCTCTGCAACTTCCCTTTTTCTTCCTTTTTGGTAGAATTTTTGGAAATTTTTACCTTTCCATGCAATACAGCACCCCTTTTTACCTCTTGATCACTGTAATGCATTGTATTGGATCTGGAATGTTAATATATGCTCTATGATTAAAATCCCTCAATCCTTTCATATATCTACCATTGTTTTCCTGATCTTTCATTACATTTTGAGCAATTTGTGCATGCCTTGTGTTGTGTTTTCTTATGGATTGTGTATTTATTTCAATATTAGGTGTCTGCAAACGCTTTCGTGCATCACCTCATTAGCATTAGCTTCATTTTCTTGCATTCCTTATCTTTGTCCCCTTGGAATTTAGGGTAGGAACTAGGAATTTAAACCTCTGCAACTTGTAAGTGATATATCTGATCAGGGGAGTTGAGGAACCAGCCTCTAATCTGGAGATTCCTTTCCCATTTTTCAAGTCCCACACTTGGGGAGAAGATTCAATGTTGTGCAATCACACTGGATGTCCAAAACTGCCAAACTAGAAGTCTGATCAACATCCAGGGGTGCTGTTGATTTACAACAACAGTAACTTTATAAACTACATCTATCACTACTAATGAAAAGTGAATGTTTTATTTGTGTGTATAGTATCAAATTGAAAAATAATTTGATTTCATTCACAATTAACTCAGAATAAATATAGTGTAATTTATGATGAAAGATAAATTGTTTATTAAGAATTAACTAGATGTCACTATAGATGAAAGCATACAAAACATGGTTTATATGTGTTTAATTTTTTTCTTCTGCTTCTTGTTTTTCAACCCAAAATAGAAGGTATGTTCAATTTTGGCTTGAAAGACTAGATCAATTTCTAGGAGCATGTATGACATGTCTTGGCTTAATCTAGTCTACGACTTATCTCTCATGAAATTTGTGAAGGGTTCTTGCATGGAAAGATATCACCAAAAAACCTTCCTTATCATTTTTGAAGCAAATTCTACATAAATCATGGGATGTGTCCATAATTAGAGGATATTTTCCTAGATGATTTAGTGTATGTTTTGATTATTCTTACGTGATTTGGTTATCTTTTTTAGATATGTTATCTATTAGTCTTATCATATTTTTAAACACTTATAATAGACAATGAAGATGTGTGTGTGTGTGTGTGTGTGTGTGTGTGTGTGTTGTTAAAAAAACATTTCTAAATTATAATTTAGTATGTGATTACTAAAAATATTATTATATGCATATCGAATGACACTTGAGGGATGCCTTTGTGTTTTTATTAGAGATGTCCAATACTGATTGCATCTAATATATATTTTACTAAGATTAATATGTTGAAATTACTCAACATATTGGTAATATAACATAGTTAGTAAGCATATTGTTCTTTAAGTTGTTATAAAAATTTTGTTTAGGCTATCAATGTAAGTTTCGAGATGGTTAAAACAAAAATCAATAATGATTTATCGTATGATTATTATGGATATTATGACTCTAGCCATGTTGATGTTATGTTAGATATATAATCAGATATATGTTCAATTTTTTTGGTACATGTTTCATTACTTGAAGTAGTAAAAAGAAGTCAAGAGTTTCCATATCTTCTACTAAGGAAGCTTATACAAGTGTAATGGAAGCAAGCGAAAGAAGCCATGTAGCTAAAGTTGTTTTTGGAAGAGATACACATGGAAGTGAAAGTAATTACTCCTCTTCTATGTGATATCCAGAGTTGCATTACAGTTCAACATCAAAGAAAGAAGCATATAGATCTTCATTACTACCTGAATTTAGATCAAATTGAAAATATGTTTATGAATCCATTATGTGTTGTAAAATTCTGCAAGTTCAATGTAATGTTTTACCTTTAAGAGTTTTCATTGAGGGGGAGTGTACATGTAAATATCAACTCCTAATGGTTAGTTGGTTGATATCTCCTTCTCCTCTATACTTTTACTCCAATTTTAAAGCATTGTAAAAAGATACATACGATATTTGTAAAATTATCACTCTGATTTTACTGTGTATAGTCCAGTGTGTTGCATCTATTTGTAAAGGAGTTCCTTATGTTATAAAAGGATCTTAGAGATGTTGTTTAAGATTTTTTCCATGAGAAACTATGAGATGTAGTCTCACAAATCATGCTTATCCTAAATTATTCACTAGTGATTTATAGATTCCAAATAATTTTTTACTAAAAGGTAATTTGAGCATGATAAAGGTTTATAAATCCTTCAAAGTTGATATGCTAGTGTAAACCTTCACTATGGTTTATGGATTTATAAATCCTGTTGTATTAAAAGGTAATGTTGGCATATGGTTACCCACTTAATATTAAGGGGGAGTGTTAGAACATAATATTAAGTGCATATAAACCTTATTTTATAATTAAATAATTAAGAATAGCTATATTCTTAATTATTTAATATAAAGTTAGTTGTTTATGTTTAATTGGTTATTAATTAATCAATTTATATTAAATTGAGGTGTTGTTTATTCATACCCTGTCACTTGATATGGTTCATGACCCATGGGGTCAAATAAATATGGCTATAGGTCATATTTGTTATTCACCTCATATGGATTGGTGGAGATAACCGAGGAGGGAGATTTACTAGACTATAAAATCATGTTTCTTGGTTAATGTAAAATATTAGTTTCACTGTGGTTTTTTTCCCCTTCAGGGTTTTACAATTAATTCCATGTGTTATGTGTTATTTTAATTTTTCACATGGTTATAATGTTTCATATTAATATTTATTTAATTGGTTTATTTGATATTATGTTCCTCATCCAAATAGTACCTTATCCTCTTCCACAATTCCTTTGGCAATGTACAGGGAAATGTTATACCTAGTCTTATTCACCATGTTATGCATGATGTGAAGGAACTTTTTATTTATCTCGTTCCAATTCTCCAAGACTACAACATTGTAACTCACCAATTGTTTGGATACTCTAGTAGTGGGTTCAATAATCTAATTTATGTCAAATGAATTCCTCCCTCATTCATATTATAATAATGTGGCCATCTCCTCAATCATTGGTTCATCACACAAGTCCATTTCTATCTCTTCTCTTGTATCACGCAAACCTATGACTTTTTTTTTATCAATTTGGCAGTCAACCTCATCCTCTTACCTATGAAGTAAATGTAATCCTCATGCACGTGTGACATGAGCCACTGAAACAACCACGTAAGCCTTCCAAAATATAGAATTTCAAATAACTAGAGTGATCTGGAAAACTTTTAAAATGGTACCCAAGGGGTAAAAACCGTTTTATATCATTTTTTTGTATCACAGTTAGTTTATCTTAGTGTCTACTTTTTTTAGTTTTATTTCCAAATTGGTTTTACATTTTGGGCTTGATCTTTCCGTTTGCATTGTGTAATGTTGTAGAAGTACATGTGCTACAGAAAACCCTAGGAAATATGTGAAACAAGGAAAACAGTGATGAGCTTGAATCATTCAATAACCAAATTCAGGATGAGAATACATTCTTGAGATGTCAATTAATCTCCCTTGAGCAAAAATTTAACAGATTGAAAAAAGATCTTAAATCCAAGGATGAGATATTGATGATTTTACAATGTGTTGAACCCAAGAAAGAGGTACCTTCTAATACAGATGCATCCACTATGAAATAAGAATGCATTGTATGTATTGCACCATCTAATTCCTCTCCCCATACAGAATTGGATTTGGTAATGTTCTAGGTGAATATGAAAAGCACACAATGGGCATAGGATATAAATTATTAAATAAAATGGGATTTATGGAATTTTCCTTGGTAAGGATAATCAAGGCATATCTAAACCCATACAGGTTTAATAATTACCTCATTTTACAGGAATGGGTTACGCTAATGCAGAGTAAATAAAAGTTGGAGAAGGCTCCACAACCACTGAAATAAGACAAGCTTATAACAACAAAGAGGCTTCCTCATTAGCATCTATAGAATTATCCTCAGAAGAAGGAATTGGTAAAAGATCACCGCTAACAAAATGTGAATCCAGATTACATTTTTCATATTTGACAGTGCTGGAGGATTAGTGTACAACATATGAGTATGGCATTTTGGTTTTCATATCAGTTACAGTATTCACCATGGGTTATGTTACTTGTTAATGGATTTTGATATATATTATAATTTTTTAAAACTTACCATGCTATAAACTAGGTTTTACATGTTTGAGATATGCATAACACCTATTAACAGTTTAGTTGGGTGAGTTTCCCTTTTAAGGAAAAAATGGTCTTATTGTGGAGGATTGATCTGGATGATATTCTAAGGATGAGTTCATATGATCCCTAAATCTCCCTAAACCATTACAGCGCTGTAGAGCATATGTATATCTTTCCATCGATATAAAGAACTTAAAAAATAGATCTCGTATGTGAAAGTTATCGCAAGTCAAAGTTTGGAAAAATGAGGTCAAACTTGGTCAACTATCTAATTAGGAAGTGACACATGGCAAGAGTGAAAAAAATTGGTAAAATTTAAAAATGTGTTTTGAACACCAGTTTTCATCACTTGTAAACAGACGAGTGGGCCCCGTTATTTTCTAGTTTGGGGCCCTTAGCCAAGTTCAGTACACTCTTTTACGGAGGGGTTCCTTGGCCTCCAACTCATATCACCATTTATGAGCAACTGTATATATTTTCCATTACATGTTTACATAAACTGCATGTGGGATTATATTGTTGTAGGTATTTGAATTGTAATGCAGGGTTTTAATTTTGCATTGAATTATATTAAGGACAGCTCTCCCAAGATACTTACTAGGTCGGTGGGGTGGCCAACTCCCCATCGAATTGACATTATTATCTCCATATTAATGGTGCTTAGTTCTTTATATGGTGTAGAGGGGTTACATATCCAGTTCTTCCTTATCAACTCATTCAATCCACATAACTACTAGCGCAGTGAACTCCATGTACTAACTCGCCACATTGACGTGGCCTCAACAACCTAACAACTCAACCTAATGGATTGGGTAGTTAGAACAAACCAACCAACACCACATATACATTGTGTGGTGAGTGAACATCCATAGGACCTACATGGCACATCCCCATTCGACTAATAGTTCCAACAAAAAAAATAGTCACAACCCACATGGAAAGGTATAAAAGGCATAGTTATGACCTAAGTCGCGTATATATTGGGTGGGTCGACCCAAATATAAATAACATAACTACCTCTTGTGCAGTCGATGTGGGAATTTCCCACTATAGTGTGAAACTGTCGGTAAGAATAAAATCATCATCTTCAATATTGTGTACAAAAATAAATAGGCCTTCTTATACTTCACTCAAAATATCCTCTGGAAAGTGGAGGAACCTTACTTCTTCTAAGGTGTTGTGCACAAAGTCATCAAAAATCATATGTTGCTTTTTAGTCCTTATGCATAGCTTGTAAAACATATCCTTGTTGACAGTCACTTTGTGCCCCTACGCACAATGGTTATACTGACTAATTTTGTAAATTTGAAGCTTTGATGCCCACGACTGCCCAAATATCACCTTGGGTTGGTAGTGCCTCTCTAAGAACCAATCCTCAGGAACCTCATCCACAACCTTCTTCTTATATTTTAGTTCTTTCCTAGGTGTCATTATTTTTCTTTGTAACTGGTCTAGATTTCAAATTGATGTGTTCCCTACTCCAACTTAAACAACCCCCTCATTTTCTTTAAATATTCCTTATATTGATGCTCTTTCCCTGTTTTAACTACTTCTTTTAACTCTGTGCCTAAACTTTATAAACCCTAGTTCTTTTTCCTCAACCAAAAACCTTCACCTATGTGACTCACTTCTAGTACCTTCAACCAGCTTCTACTTCATACAAGGAGTTCTTTAGTTCCAAGGTATGTGTGCTCAATCTCTTTGTTCTTTGGTTCATTTTTGACACTTCATCATTTGAGCTCTCTAATCACACAAGTTATCAAAATAAAGGTAGGAATTAATTCACATGTGTCCCTTTTATTGCTTTTAATTTTTTATTACATTGATTGCACTCCACATACCACTGTATCTAGCTTTTAAAATGCTTTTTTCTTTATACTACGCTTTTTCCTGCACTTTATTTTGTGTGCCACAGTCATAACCTTTAGGCACTCCAATACTTTCTGGGCTACATACCTCCTTGCATGCACCTTCCTACACCGTACGAAATCCTCGTCTATGCCAATTTCCATGTAGTCTCCCTTACTTCTGCCTCCCTTGTGTTATACTATACGTTCATATTTTACCTTTAGTTCCTAATCAAGCACCTACACAGAAATTCAAGAAATTAATCACACCATTTTCCTCTCATCCTCATAAGCACCATACCATAACATGTACCAACAAAATCCTTTAGCATGCACATGTGTCTATCCCCAATAAACATGTCAACCCTTCTTCCATGCATCTTTTCCTCATACCGACGCACACTCACTCATAAAATTCTAAAAGGAGTACCAATGTTACATTTTCTCCTACGTCCCCTTGTACCTGATTCACCCCACACTAAAATTATATGCAGTCCTATATGTATCAATCTAATATATAGTAATAAGCTCCTACGTGTGAACACACTTATTAAAAAAATAAATAAATAAATGAAAGGGAAATATAATCTAAGATGGCAATATTGTCTTATTACAAACATAAAATAAGCTTACTTATAGTAGGTTTTCAGCCTACTCCCATTGAAGTAACTAGGAAACATAGTGTCATCCAGTGCCTATAATTGGAATCTACCTAATTCTAATATCTTAGTTACTAAAAAGGGTCCTAACCAATGAAATTTAAGATTTCTAAGATGGTGCACAAAATTGGAGTCATACAAGAGCACTTCCTTCCCTACTGCAAAGGCATTGTTCTTAATGTGCATATCATGCCAATACTTATGTCTTACTGTATCTATTTTTTGATTCCATCTTGCAATGAATTGCCACACCTTTGGCTACATCATCTTATCAATTCACTCCTTTATTATTTCCTCATCATCCTATCCGTATGCGTGTAGAATATGCAGGGATGGTAATATGAACTCAATTTGTAAAACTACCTTTGTGCTAAACACAAACTGAAAGGGTGTGGCCTTATTCAACCTCTTATAGGTTTTTTATATGCCCATAATATTGTTGATACCTTATCATCCCAAAATTTCCTTCCAACATCACATATCTTTTTCAAAGTTTGTTTCAAAATCTTGTTGAAGGCCTCAATATTTCCATTGGCTTGTGGGTGATAGGGGTATTCTTGTGGTGTGCTACTGTAAACACTAAATCATGCACTTTGGGTAAATAGGTAGTCTCGGTCTCATAATACTATTTATATGGTTATTGAGTGAAAAATATTACTAATTAACCCATGTCTTTGGACATTTTACTTTGTTTTCTGTCATTAATTTTGATCTTTCCTAGTCAGTATTTCACTACTTTGTTTTCCCTATTGCTGACTGGGGCACCCCAGATGCTTAGCCAAGACTAGGGCACCCCAGGCACCTAACCAGGACTAGGATGCCCCAAGTGCCATGTCCCCTTTAGGGCACCCTAATCCTCTTTGCACTTTACTCTCACCTTTCGGAACTTTATAGTCGTTTGAGATTTCTCTATTTTTGGTGGTTGGCATTTTCAAGGTTAATTATGAAATTAGAACAAGAGAACCATATAAATATAAAGTTAGGATACCATAATGACGGACTAAACACTAAGAAATAGTATCTCCACCTAAGTTTGCATCCATTAATGGCTTATATTTCTCCATTTGCATCCATCTAGCTCCATAACAAGGGACAAAGGCTAGTTCATCTATATCACACTTTACAGGATGGAGAGTTTATTCTATTCCATGCACCATTTATTTACATTCTATATCTAATTATTTCTTGCTTCTCACAAAGTGCAACTAGCACAAGAGAACCTAGGCTACCATTTTCACAGACACACCTAGAACTACACTAGGTCTAAGATGTAGTGCAATGCTTAGTGATAAGTCCATCCATTTGGGTGCTAAGGATAGTCTGACCCTTTCATATGCATATTTCCTTTTTTAGGGTTTTGATGCTTTGTTTAGGGTTTTGCAAGTGATTTGTTTATTGTAGGTTTACAATGACATTAGTGAAATAAGTGTGAAATTCACTTGAGAGGAAGTGAACACAGGAAATCAATCAACAACACATCATAGGAGATTTCCTAGTCATTTCTATAGATCAGGGTGCCCAGATCTTAGACCAAGATTCCCCAGGTACCCCTATCCTTCTCCAGGCACCCCAATCTACCCAGAAAATTGAGAACTACATTTTCTCGAGCTCTTGTGTGGCAGTTTCTTTCTCTTGTCCATCCGGTATCCACTGCGACATAGTCTCATGACATCTTCAAATCAACTAAGGTATTCTTAACCTTCTTTGCACATTAGGGTTTCACATTTCATTTGATTAGTTTCTTGGGTGTATTTCAATGTTTATTGATATGTTATTTACTACTTCTATATCATCAGATTATACTATATTATTCCATTTTAGTTTAATCATTTTAGTGAACCCAATCTTCGAATACACTTTCTCCTTGGGATTTTTCTTCATATGTCTATCACTCGTAGTGAACGTTTTGGGTCTTTTAAATATTTTGAGCTTCCTTGATTCATTTGTATGGTTTGCAAACCAATGATGGATATCCCTACTTCTATAACTACCATTGACATTCCTTTTTATAATTTGAACAATGTTCCTCTTCATGAAATAGAGGTGCCTGATACTAAAAAATCATACGATCATGATACCAATGTTGACCAAGATGAATTAAACACACTTAATAATTTTTGACAAGATTTGCGTGATAATACCACTCATATTCTATATATTCTACATGATTTTATTACTTCTAAGAATACTCATGATGCTTCAGCCTCTATAGTTTCTCATTCTTCAGCTCCCATGGTCACCACCCCACCCATTTATGTTTTAGCTCTTATTCCTACTACTACCACTCCCACCATTCACCCTAGCACTCCTAATATGCAGCTTGAATCTTCTTTGAAAAATCCTAATTTAAAATCTTTATATCAAAATTTGCATACCCAAATTCTCCAGCTCCATCTCACTACTTCTTGTGCATCCCCATCTTTAGAATCTACTTCATTGTTGCATACTTATTTTATACCTACTATATATTTATATCCATTGCCACCTAATTTCGTCTCTCCCAAATTACCCATCTATAAGGGCCATGGTGACCCATAAGATCATCTCCAAGATTTTCATGTAGCATGCCTAGACTATGCGGATGACTATACCAAACTAACTAAACATTTTCCTCATAGTTTACAAGATTATGTGATGTGTTGGTTTTATGACCTACATTTCCACACGATATCATCTTCCACACATCTAGCCAATGATTCAATCATTCACCTCTCTATAAACATGAACTCTAATATCTCTCATGCCCAACTCGCATAACTCAAATAGGGATTTAATGAACACTTAGTGGATTATGTCATTCGTTACAAAAAACATTTTATCTAAGATGAAAAATGTGCTTGCAGACACTAGAATTCAGGACTTATTCAATCAGATTCTCTTACCACCTCTCTAGGAGAGTTTTCTCTTTTATACCTCTCCTTCATTTGATCAAATTTATCATACTCTTAAGCTTCGTGAAATCAAAATATTAGCTATAGTCAATCTTAAATACCAAGAGAAAGAATCGTCCTCTATTCATTTTCGAAGTAAGTCACCATTTAAACCATCTACAACTAAAACAACAAACAAAAAAGTTACCATTAACACCATATCTACTACGAAGGAGCTTAAATCGATACTACATTGGCATATATTCACTAAATTTAGTGTACCTCCACGTATTTTACTACTAGAAATTGTTGATAGTCACCTTATTACACTAATTTCTTTGCTACAAATAGATCTTTCTTGACCAAAAGGACGTAATTTTGATGAAATTTCCCATTGAGACTATCATCAGTGCATACAACACTCTACCGATCATTCCTTCCAACTTCACTTTCTCAGTCAGGGTTTGATTAAAAATGCTAAAATTTAGCTTCCAGAATCTACAGTTTCTCCACATGTCAATAAAAATTATAAGCTCGAAATATTTTACCACCCTCTACCCAAACATGACACAAAATCAATTGAATCTTTAGCTATGTATATCATGCAGTGCCCCCTCCTACATCAGGGGATCTTAAATTTCTAGTTTCACATACTGACTCTTATCCCCCGATCATATTTTTCTCCGATTACGATTATCATGAAAATTTCACTTCTTATAATTTACATATCAATGCATCTATTGAATTGATTTATATCAATAATACTAAGGTTCATCTGTCTTATCCCATTAGCGCATGCTCTATTCCACTTTTTATCGCTATTGGTTATCCACTATCACAAATTACATATCCCATGAAAAATTCATACGGTGTTGTCAAAATTCACCTTTACAGTAGGTCCTCTTACTATGCTTATACCTTTCCTTGTTGGAAAAACGGTCAACAGTTGTGACATGCTTCTAGGCCTCAATTGGATTCATAGGTAGAATTCCATTATCTCTATGAATTATTTGCGACTCAAGTTCATTCATAACAATAACGTTGTTTCGATCAATGGTGTACCTCCATCTATTCCATGGTTGTCATTTCCTCAAACACTAGTCAATCCACCTCTTACGTCATCTAGTACATCGCTATCTATATTACTTAAAGAAAAATATACTCCTAGTTCACCTACATGTACACCATCCACATGGCCTCACCACTCTATTAGTCCTATGAATTGACATAGGGACATTCCTCACATACTTACTACATCTCGACGTGGGTTACTAACTCATTTTATTCCGCTTAAGTGTCCATCACCTCCGTGCTCTACTTCTCATCAATCTCCATCACCTACACATTTTTTTGTACCTACACGCTTTGCTTCTCAAAGATATCCATAACCTACACATTTTTTTACACCTGCGTACACGTCATATATTTATCCATTGCATGCGAATAGACTTCACTCGCCTACACATAATTTATCTGCTATACCACCACTATTAGCACATGGTCATACATTGTCGTCACCACCAACATCAGCTGAGGGGGTTTCTTCTTGTACTTTCATTTGTTAATTCCTCCTCTCACACTCGCTTTGGGGGCATGAAATTTATCTCTTCCGCCTCCCCCTCGTACTAGCACATTTTTTATCCTATCATAGGCACCGTCATCTCCACATAGCTTGATCACTATCTGATGACACACTCTTGTGCTTTATTTAATAATTGACTGTTGAGGGCTTCCTACACACATGAACCCCACACACTGCACATTCAACTTTACATGTCATATATCTTCACACATCTTATAGTAAATCCCACATTCTACATATTACATCTCACATAATACATCTTTCATTTACTCTACATCATGCATATTTCAACCTTTGCACATATACATACTGCATATCATCTATAAGCCATATTATTAGTCACTAATCATACCTATTTTATCTACACATATTGTATTGCATACTAAATATCACACATAATACATTATACACATCACATGGTCATCTCACATCATCGCATATACTACAAATATCTACTAGTACACACTGCACTCACTACCATATGACGCACTCTAGTCTCACGGTCCGTACTGGATTGTTGAGGGTATATATCACAAATGGACCTTATCACATTAACATCTTCATCATTCAACCTACTATCATGTGACAGTCCTCACTTAATGATAAAATCCATAGGATACATCATCACTTTCTCTTATATCACTTAGTGGTATATGCTTTATGCTACAACACAACTTCTTCTCCTCATCTTGTAGTGATATATGTTATAGGATACATAATTACTTAATCTAACATCATAATCACTTGTTATAATCATCATTTAGTGATATATGCTTTAGGATAAATCATCACTCCTTTTCTCATCTCATCGTGATATACACTTAGGCTACAGGGTCATGCCCACTTCATCCCTATGTCACATTTCATCACTACACACAAACGCTACACACAACACATAGTTTGACCATTTCCCGATGACAAACTCTTGTTGACAGTTCATTATTGACTACTGAGGGGAATAATAAAATGAAACTCACTTCATACAACTCTACTCACTCAGTGGGCACATAGATTCGACCATCCATTATGAATTTCATTCCATATATCTAGAAAATTTTGTATATCTTGGTTGCATTTACATTTTCTTGTACATGTTCATTTTATCATGCATGATAGATAGATTTTGTGTATGTCATTATATTTACCATACACACATGCGCGTTCATGTAATTTTCTATTTATTATTATAGATACATGGATTCTTCACATAGCATGGATGCTTGGCACACTACCAATCCCATAATGGCTCCTGGGGGCATCCACATTTTGTACACTATAGGTGTTATTATTTCATTTTGTTTCATAACACACTGCTTTATTAGTTATACACATTTTTTAAATACACTTTATCTTTCTAACATGCTAATGGGTGCTTGATGTGTAACATTTGTTTTATAGGATTACTCATTTCCATGGTTATCTATATGTTTGTTTGTTCTTTCTTATCTTTGTTTTCTATTGTATGTGTGCCTTTCCCTTTGTTTTGTGTGCAAACATTTTTTTATCATATGTAGCCACTATGGGCTTGAGTGTCTTGCGACATTTTGAGTGATGTCCCATGTTTGCAATCCACTTTTTTTGGTTTATGATTAGATTCTTGCATGTATACTTGTATTTTATCTTACACATTGTTTAGTAGTTTATGCTTGTTTTCTACATACATGATTGTTTATATTAATACTTGTTTCCTAGCCACTTCTTTCTGTGTGCCTTGGTTTATACCAAGCACATTCCCTTCCCCCCTATAGGGCATAATTTTTGTGTTTGTTCCTCTGTTGGGGATATATTCTCCTATCCATGACATCGCATGCACCCAAAAAGAGGTGGAATTGTTTGGGTTTACAGACACTACAGAGCACAGTACTGGTACAGTCTAGTTGTTATTTTTCATCCATGACATAGTGGGTTATACAATGAGTGCATCCAAACTAGTCTATAGAACTCCATACACCATGAATTTTATAGGGAAGATTGTCCTCAGAATTTTGGGGAGTAGTTGTAGGTTGGAGGAACATCAGAATTTCCTCCCTATACTTCTTTGGTCAATGGTGTCAGATCATCCAAAAAATAGATAGTACAAAGATCTCTTCAAAGTATCGGGAAGTAGTTATAGGCTGGAGGAACATCAAATTTTCCTCCCTACACTTCTTCAGCTAGTGGAGTGAGATCACCCAAAAAACTCACACTTCATCAATAGTTACAACATCCTTTCTACAACATTTCTCTCATCACAGATCAGGTGCACATGTTCCTTTTTCATTTTCATACTTTCATTACATTCTATTTACATATATGCATGCGTCTTTAAGCAAATTTTTACACATATACATGCGTATTTGACTACTTTATCGTATTCTCCTTTGAAGACCCATTCATATGGAAAGAAAGTAGTCCAAAAATTTAACAACATCACTTTTCATCACACACAACATACTAAAATGTAGGTACATCAAACACATTGGCATCTACTCACGTATTTCTGCCCTAGGTTCACCCTCATCACCTTTTACACTTTTACATATTTAGTCTACATGTTCCATATTTTTTCATTCCACACTTTGTCTAGTCCCTCGGTGTGTTTTCTATATCACTATACATAGATATAAGGTACACATATCTATCTATTTTATCTTACTAATAATTATTCTCACCAACATAAAGTGGGGGGAAATATAGACACTAAATCACGCACTTTGGGTAAATATTTAGTCCCAATCTCATACTACTATTCATATTGTTTTTGAGTGAAAAAGAGTACTAATTAACCCATGTCTTTGGCCATTTTCTTTTCTTTTTGTTGTTACTTTTGATCTTGCACCTACACTTTCCCAGTCTGTATATTCATGTGTTTTCCCTATTGATAACTGGGGTACCCAACCATGATTTAGATTCCCTAGGCACCCTGGTACCCTCTAGGGCTCCCTAATCCTCTTTGTACTTTACTCTCACCTTTTGGGCACTTTCTAGTTGTTTGACCTTTCTATATTTTTTGTGGTCATAATTTTTGGGGTTAATTACAAAATTAGAACAAGATAACCATATAAATCTTCGAATCAACTAGGGCCTTCCTAGCCTTCTTTGCACATTAGGGTTTTACATTTAATTTGTTTAGTTTCTTGGGTGTATTTCAATATTTATTTACCTGTTATTTACTTATTCTATATCATTATATTAAACTGCAAACATTCTATTTTATTTTAATTAGCTACCATAAACTATCCTAGTAATATCCTTATTGTCTTATTCAGAAAATGAGTCCCATTATCACTTGTGAGGCTCAATGGACATCCATACCTTCTTATGATTTTCTCCCACATAAATATAGTTGTTGTTTATGTTGTGAAATCCTTTGTAGGCACAACATCTTCCCACCTTGTCAAGTTATCTAGACATGTTATTATGTAGCGCACACCTATTCTATGTGCAGGTGGTGTAATGAGGCATAAAAAGTGAATTTCCCACTTCTCAAATGGCTCTACCTTGATATGGGTTGTAATGGCATTTCATATCTATTTTCAAGATTAACCATCCTCTATCAATGGCCACAATCCTTAACAAATGATTTAGTATCCTTATACAATGTTTCTCACCATAAACCTGTCAACAAGATCTTTCCCATAGTTACTTCACCTATGGCTCCATGTGCTTCCTCCATAATAGATTTATGCTCATGATCTAGTACAAATCTATGAAATAATTCATCTCATCCCATCTTAGACAAGTCTCGTCCAATGAGCTAATAAGGTGTAGTGTGAATAACAAGTTGCTTCTTTTCCAAAACCTTCATCCCTTTAGGCGCAAGTCTAGTGCGCAAGAAAACTACAATATCTTCCAAGTTTTTTGGTGTGCACTTTAATTTGAACAATTGAGAATCCATCACAGTATTCTCTATGCTTTTTGTGTCTTCTCTGGAGTTAATCCTTGATAAATGGTTAGGTACCAAGTTGTTCTTGCCTGACTTTACTATGACAGTGAATTATAATTCTTAAAACCTCTAGCTCCATAGTTATTTTTTTTCCAGTTGGCATCAGCTTCCTACTCGTAAAGTAAATAGGGTGATGAATGTTACCCTCTCTTTGTTACACCAATACTTGTCTGATTGCCAAACTAGAAGCATGTACATGTACATGGAAAGGATTTTTCCAAGAAGGGAAACATAGAATAGGCATGGTGGTTATTTTTTCCTTTAAGGACTTAAAATTATTTTGTTTTATGTCACCCTAATAAAACATCCCTTGTTCCTTTAAAAATTCTGCCAAGGGCACAACGATCTTGGCATACCCCTTTATGAACTTTCTGTAGTAACCTGTGTGCCCCAAGAAATTGTGTATGTCACTCTGATTAGTTGGTTCTTCTAGCCCTAAAATAATTGTAATCTTAGCTGGGAATACCAAAAATCCTTCTTTGTAAATAATATTACCAAGTGATGTACCAAAGGGGGTGAAAAAAATACACTTCTTGATGTTTAAAGAGATGCCAAGATACCTACACATCTCAAAAATAAATCTTAGGTTGTCACAATGATATTTCACCAACCCATAAATGATCCAATTATCTAAGTAAACCTACAAAAAATTGTGAATGAAGTCCTGAAATGCTTGGAAAACAATGTAAAAGAACATTGTTGGTGCATTCTTCCATTGAAATGGCATGATGGTGTATGTAAAACATCCCCATTCATTTGCAAAGGTGGTCTTCTCCTGTTCTTCGTACACAATACTCACATGATGTATCCAGAGAATCCATTAGTGAATGAATAGATTTCACATTTTGATACCCCTTCCAATATTTCTTCAGTGAATAGTGTAGGGAAAGGATCTATGACACAAGAAGCATTCAGAAACCTGTAGTCCACACAAATCCTTATCCAACCATCATTCTTGATGTTGATCACCATGGGTTTTATCCACTAAGATTCCTCAATAGGCTCGATAATACCTGACTTGAGAATCTTATCAATTTCCTCTTTCACCTTGATGCGTAAGTTGGGATTAATTTCATAATGCCTCTTTCTAACTGGTCATGTGCCCTCCTTAAGCTTGATTCTCATTTCTTCTAATTATGGATGTACACCTTTCAATTCATAGTATCTATTTGGAAAAATGATCTTGAAAGTCACAAAACAAATCAATAATTTTTGCAACCTTAGGTTCAAACCAATAATCTCTTATAATTACATCCTTAGACGTGTCCTTAGTTCTAATGTTCACCTTCTTAGTCTTTAAAACCACATGGTATATGTGTGCCTACTCATCTACAAAGTCCAAAACCTCACGTGCACCCTTGATGTGCTTTATATCCAAGTCCTCAACCTCCTCATCATATATGAGGTAAACAATTTTTTCCTTATCTTTTTCATTCCACATGCACCCCAACTATGTCTCTTCCATTTCTACTAGGTCTTCACGCACCTCAATATCTTCATCACCAATAAATTGAACCATAAGCTCATCATCATTCATGTTATCCCCAAATGTAATGCGATTCATTATATGTGAGGCTTCATGCACTGGTGGATTAGTAGAAAAATAATCAAAAGTGTGAACAATACCTTTAATCAAGTTGTGACAATTTTCCATCTCTTTCTATAACTCATCATGTACATATCAGGCATGGATGCAACCTTGCAGAGTAGAGTAAAACTTGTGCACCAAAAGAGATGGTGGTAAATATTCTCTTCCATACATCCAATTCCTTTCACAATTGTGAACATGTGCCAAAGGAGGGGTCTTCCCATCATAATCCCGTACTAAAGAAGGGAAATGTTTCCTTGCAAACATTGTAAAAAAGGCTAATATGATCTCATGCCATCCTAATTAACTATCTCTGTATGTTTCCCACCAATACGGTGTAGTCCCACACAATGTGTATACCATCATATTTCTCTTATCACATTTATTACACGGTTATTGCTCCATTACATATAATAATGACTTAGGATTCTCCTCCCCAATATAATTTGGTAAATTATCCTTGCCTAAGTGCCTAATAATGTGCGGAATAATCATCCTAGTAACTCATCCTCATACCTCGTGACTGACCATCATGTATGTACCATGGGCCCAATTATCACAAGCCACACTATTGGTATCAATGATGTACTTCACATCCTACCAATGGATCATGCCTTCTTTTTATGTATTCATGTTCTCAAGGTCACGTATCATATGCACATACATTCTATTGAGATCCTCTTCATTTACAATATTTATATAAGGAGAAATATTTGCGTCATCCAATGGTATAAAAATGGATCTTCTTTATTTTCAAAAATCATGTAACACTTGTTAAAGAGTAAATCAATGTTGTTAGCATAGCACCATAGATGACCTAAAATCACCAGAAATTTATCTACCTCTACCTTGAATTGTGATAGTGGCATCTTTGATAACTCTAATGGGCATAGCCCTTGTTTTTTTTTCCATGTACATCACATTCAAGGATTGTTTTAATGGTCACCTTCCCATATGGCTCCAAGAATACAATGTGAGGACATTAAATTTTGTTCCTATATGAATAAAAATTTTACTCACCAGCCAAAAATTTATCACAACATATAGTGTGTTCTCCTTATCATATTCATGGTCATGTGGTGGAAACTTTTCATGAAGGATTTGATTTTCTTATTCAAGGCCTGTATGTGGTACCTTGTCTTACAACTACTCTTCCAATTATAAGATGATGTTCTATTGCCTCAACATCCTACACACTTCCTTAATAACATCAATATCCTTATGAGGGAGTTCAATACCCCTCAAGCACTCCCTCTCACACACTTTCTCTTTAAAAAATTGTATCTCTCCCTCTAGTTCCATGATAACACCAATGGTCTCTTGATAAACTTCCTTTTACTGGGCCATGTCTGAATATTTAGTATGTATGACCTATTCCCCTCTGATAGTTGGTTTTACTTTGATGTATTTGTATTTGTGCACTGATTTTATGCTCATAATAATTAGTACATGTTGAAGATCCAGATCAACCATATTATTAGCTTCTCATCACTCATACTTTGTGTGTTTCACCTTAATAATATTCGTGCCTTTATCCTTATTATTATTCTTACATATATAGACATACAAATCTGGAAAATCCTCAACCTTGTGTGCTTTTTTATATTACGTGCAAACATGATTCTTTATACATTCACGTTGATAGTGATCTGGTGATCCACAAATAAAACATGTCCCTCATGTAAACCTTCCTCTACTACCACTACCTTTACTTTGGAATCCACCTCTGAAGCCACTATTTTCATTATATCACTTTTCATTATTTTGTTCTTCTTTCTCCTAAGAGCTACTTTGTATGGTGGTCTACCGCAATCCTATATCACATGCCTCATAAATATGATCAATCAAATAGTATTCATCTATGGCATGAGTATGCGCATCAAAAAATTTGAAATACATGGAGATATTATTCTGCATCACATGTTATAAAATTGGAAAATTATAGACTTCATGATTCTTATGAAATATATCATAAGATGTCAAAAATGCGTGTATATTCCTATGTGGGAATCTATCCTTGTATGTCCTTCTACCTCATAATTTATGCACCAACATCCACTACGAGTCTCATGCACTGAATTGGTAGACAACTTCTACAACTGAGTATTCATTGCTACTATCTAGGCTTCAATGAATGGAATCACTCTAGTGGCTATGCTTCTAAATACTGTAGTGAGAACATTTTATTCCAAGGATTTGTGCATGTCAGTCAATGTCTTGTGTTGAATTTCTCTCCATAATGGTGTCAACAAGCCTCCTACAAACCATTGCAAATGTTGGATTTGATGAATAGAATAGGAGATCTTAGACAATAGGGTCTTAAAACTACATCATATTCTCTAGCACTCTCATATACGCCCTTCTTGATATCCGTTAGCACACTATTGCTCTATTATTTAAACTCAGGTATATGAAACTCAGCCAAAACATTAGTGACAATGCATCATAATCCACTACAGTCTAATGTGGATCATATTTCCTATACCAACTGTGTGTGCTCCCTTGAAGTGTGGTGGTAAATTGACTTGCCTTCTCATCAGGAGTTATTATTAACTTAGCTCTCCACAAAAAATCAAACTTATGCACATGTTCAGCTGCATATTCGACACTCCTATACTCTGGAAAATGAAGACACATCTAAAAAAATATTTGAGGTGTCTAATACTATGGTTTTTAAGGTTGTTGTAGTGGATGTTGTGGCCCTTATCCTAGAGTAGGGTCAGATCCTAAGCTTGATCCTCTACTAGGATTACCTTCACATAGTGGCTGACCTAAACCTCTTGAGCATCCCACCATGACCTCGGAGCCTATTAAGGAACTAAATTATGTCCCCTTGGTCATACTAAACTACACACCACTTGTTTGTCCTATAACTATAACAATAGTACTACTTCCAATAGGTACCGTACCACTTCTTTGTCTTGACAACGTGCTTACCAAATGGGTTCCAAAATAATTATGTCTAAACATAGGTTCCTGTTGTGATCCCATATGTGTGTCTTTAATCTAGTGCACTTCTTGAGCTAATACCAATACGTTCCTAATATTATCTTCAACCCAACTGGGTGATACTTTATTTCCTTCCTTCTCACCTTAATTATGATGATCTTCTACAATGAATTCCAAATTCCAATAAACTTACGTAAGGGATAGGTATCTAGGTTGTGTAAGATGCGTGCCCATGGTTCTTGCTATTTCCTCAAACTCACTCTCATATGATGTCAAAGGGGTCTCTCTACTGTGTTTCCCCAATACTAGAAATACGTAATCCTATGGTCCATCACCTTCTACAGGGTTCTCGTCACTACCACCAGTCATCATTCTCCTCAGTCTCAGTACTTCTGCAACTAACCTCTCTCATGTATCGTTATAAATGAGTTGTCTTACTTCTCTCTCTTTCACCCATTTAAGCCAATTCCATCCTTACCACACCTAATTCCCACCCCTACACATGGTGGGATTTTATCCTGTCTTTGGTAAGTTCTCCATCCCAATCTCAATCATCAAGATATTGATAGCTAATTATGTGGCGCATAAATACAATCCTCTTGGCTAGTATAAAAACCAAAAATCTTCTTCCTCTAGGAAGGATTAGGTTAAAATCACATACTCTAAGGTATAACTGTATAGAACACCTTCCCACCAACGATCTACAACTTTAATCCAAGGTGTGTCCATATCATAGAGTGTTTGATATTTTTATTGGGTCCACACTTGCCTTTTTCCTATTCGGGAACCTTTATTATCCACGTAAGCTATCAACCATTAGTACAATTCTAGTGGAAATAAGTTGAATAATTTCTTATTTAAGTTATCATAGAGATTATCTTCCACCCACTTGTGTGCATAAAATTTAGGCCCAGTGTTGTATCTATAAGAAAATGCATCTTGGCCATCATGTATCTAGATCTCAATGTTCTCCAAAGACAAATAGAATGTTATGTGCATGAAACATCTTGGTGAACAGATTGAAAAGAGGACCCAAAAATAGAACCAAAATGTAGTATTTTTTTAAACTAATGCTAATCTAGGCACACATGCACATCATCCATACTGATTATGCATGCTCACCTGAATCACCCACATCCACAAGGTCCCTCCTTTTTTCACTAATGAAAATATCAGCCCATGTATATTAATCACATACATACATGTAAGAAGATACATCATATCATAAAAAGTATGGCAACACATGTAATAAGGAAAGCACCCATAGATAGTACTAAAAAACATTTTAATACCCATCTAGTTATACTCAGTTTTTGCAATGTAAACACAATTGTCCATCACAACACATTATATTCATTACCATAGTCACTAATTAAATCTATCCTTCACATTACATCCATGCACTAGACCATGTGCATAAATATAAAATAGCTCTCAGACAATTACCTACTCCTCTAATCATCATTATTATATCAAGAACTTCTTAGAACTACTAAGAACGAGAGGACATTACCTATTTTTACATGGTGGGGACTTTCCCTTCACCTTTTACATGTGTATTCCTAAATATAGGGGTGATATCAATAGATTGAATGCATTTACAACTTTGTCTTAATAATAGATCGAGCTATAAATAGATCCGTGCGTTATCCTAATTTAATTCTATTAATAGATTACTTTCATACATCATATCCATCCTTGTCTATATGTTATTTCTTATCTATAGAACTCCCTTGCACAACACTCAACCTTTTAATTTTATATTTTTAGTCTTTTCTCATAAAACAGATAAGTCCTTAACTCTATGTACGTATGGATGTGAGCCCTTGTGCATTATCCTATTCATCTATGGTGTACAAACCTTTGCACACTATTCTAATTCACTTTTCTTCCTGTGTGTGCTCTTCCATGCATTCCTTAAAACATGTGTTATCCTTTTTATACTCGGTGCATGCCCTCCTACACATGGTCCTTTGCACATAAACAATACTTATCAAATTTCTCCGACTATAGACACTAAATCATGCACTTCAAGTATCTATATAGTCATGATCACATAATATTATTCATATGATTCCTAATCAAGAAAATTACTAATTGATGATTGTCTTTGGCCATCTTTGTTTGCTCTCTATTTCCTCTTTTTTTCTTTTTTTCCTTTCCCAATCTGTATTTTCATACTTTGAGATTTCTAATTCAAGACACTAGTGCCTAGATAGTATGCCAATGTCAGGCACCCCATCCCCTCTGGGTTCCCCTGACCTATTTTTTCTTTTCTTGTATCTTTTGGGTCCTTTCTAATCATTTGGGCCTCTTTTTTTACTAGTCAGCCTTTTATTGGTTAATTATCCCCTCTAGGTTCCCCTGACCTATTTTTTCTTTGCTTATCTTTTAGGTCCTTTCTAATCATTTGGGCCTCTTTTTTTACTAGTCAACCTTTTATTGGTTAATTATGAAATTGAAGCAAGGGAATCATATAAATACAAAGATATGTGATCATAATAAGAGACCAATCACTAAACATTAGGTATCCCCACCTAAGGTTACATCAAAATGCATTTACAAGAGCATTCAAACATTCATCTAGCATCCAAAAAGGGAAAGGGGTTGTATTCTTTTGCATACACTTCATAGGAGGGGAAGTTCATTATTTCATGCACACATCTATTTAGATCTTTTATATCTACCTAGTAGTCATTATGAAGTATGACATGCACAAGATCCACATAGGGAATGATTTCGAAACACACACACACATATAACTACATTGGGTCTAAGATGTACTGTAGCATTTGGTCTTAAGTTCACCTTATTGACTGTAGTCATTTTAATACCCTTAGATTAATAGTAAAATCCCATACACACTGAACTATGACCCAACAGGTGTTGGGCGCTCACCCGAGGTAAGCACGGACACCAAGCCTATCCTTTATGTGAGTCTTGTGAGAATGCATCATCTATGATAGATACTTAAGTGCAAAATAATGGAAAGGAGATATGCATTTATTCTAAGAACTTAGGATGATTTATCATCTTATTACATCCATAAAAGATAAATAACAAAAAAAATATAGAATTGATTTATACATAAAGGAAATGCACTAAGATTATGCTCATGAACACAAATATGATTTAGATAAGATCCCCATATTCATATTAATGAGTTAAATAACCACATTACATTCCTTGAGGCTATAATATACCCATATAATAATGTAGAGAAAGGGCATGCATGAGGGACTAAACTATGCCCTTTACAAAGATAGATATAGACCCATCCCTCCAAAAATGTCATCACTCCTATATTTTTTGTAATTCCAACCCATAGAATATTCCATGGTATTTTTGTAGATCTTTTCCCCTATTCCACCACCTCTTCTCTCTTAGGATGATCCTATTTATATCTATCTCTTTTCTATGTTTCCTTCTACTATCCACGCACCTCTATATATAGCTTCCTTCCTTCACTGCCATGCCTTCTGAGGTAATAGATTGGCTGCCAAGTGTCCAAGTGGTCCTCCAATGGAGCATACCTCCTTTGATCTGATCTCTCCACTTTTTGTAATGATGTTCTTATGGAATCTTCCATCACATGCATGGAATATTCCCTTTTTGATGATGGCACCTTATCCATTCTGCATGCTAGACGGGTCACACTTTTCTCGTGTGCTACCTGGAACACCAAATATGTCTAAGTCCCAAAAATTTTCTTGCCTTGTGTGCATGCCGTGTGTTTTGCTAAAACCTGTTATAACCCTTCCCTGTGTGTATTCACCCTGCATGCCCTTCTTCAAATAGGTCTCGTGCACCCACATGCCTTCTTGTAATTAGTCAATATTATGGGGCCCAACATCACCCCACACTACACATGTTTTGTATCCTTAGAAACACTCTTCAAAGAATAAAGAATGGTAGATTCTTAACCTGGTTGGAAAGAAAGAATAAAGGAATGAAGAATTGAGATAAAGGATGAAAGAATGGGGAAATTTTTTATTGTTGGAGGAGGAGAGGGAAATCCCTCCCTAGTTCTTCCTCTAACTTCTCCTAAGCATCGACCTCATTCTAAGTTTGTTGACAAAGATCACCCACCAGGGCTCTCACCTCTTCAAAACTCAGCTCCTCCCCTTTGGCTCTTATGGTCTCAACAAAACTTTCCAACTGATTTCCCAAGTCCTCAAGTGCATCCATCATGTGGGTGATTTGGGGGTATAATTCCTTTAGCTAGCTTTTGATCGAGCCTCACAGGGTATCGATTGCTTCTAGATTATTCTCCACCTTGGCTAGAATCTTATCTCTTTCCATTCTATTCCCGTTATTTTTGTTTTGAAAATCCTTAAGTTTCATTTTATGGGTGGAAACTAAGATGCTTACCACTCTATCCCTATCAACACAGATGTCATAAGTAGCTTTACTGACTTATACGGCAGCCTTTACTTCTCTAAGAGTTTTAGTGAATCGAGCAACAATATCAACAACCTTCATATTTTCCTCTTTCTCTTGGTATGCCTATTCCTCTTTTGTAGACTCCAAAGAGAGTGGTTGCCTCTCTATCGTGAGAATGTGAGTCAAATCCTCTAGACATTGCAAGGCTGATTCATACTTCTTCTCGGGTGGTGCTAACATGGGGTGCTTCAGGACAATGGCATCCGTAGTCATCTCAACCTTCTTGGAGACTTCATGCACCTTTTATTTTTCTTCTTTCAGCTGACTCCTGAACTAAGCGTTGATCAAATCCTCTTACTTTATGTCCTCACTCTTTTCCACGAGCTCATTCTTTTTCTTCTCTGATTCCTCCTCCATGAATCTCACTCTATCATTTCTCCCAAATAGTCTTGCCTCAACTTTGACTGAAACCTTATTGATCGCGTTACAGACCTGTTCATCTGATAACTGCTGAGAATTCACCAAGAGATTTACTCCTTTTATTTCTAGCACCTTTATTAGTACTCTATGGATTATTTTGAACTCAGGTTCATCTACGTGAGACTCAAATGCCCAACATAACACCTTCCTAGTTCAAGGATATGTGCATTCTTCATCAAACGATGACATAGCTAGGAGTTTCTCTATTATTATGGTGATTTGGAAGCATGTGCGTAACACCTTGTTATGATCATTAATGTATCCTATTCCTTGCTCTTGTTCCACACTATGCATTTCTCACCTGCTTGCGCAACTTTTGGGTAGGTTACCACCAAATAGGGATTCCCACCCATGCTTCCATACTCTTTCCCAATGCTTTCTTCTTCCATCTCCTTCATATTTTTTTCTATGCTCTACTACAACTCATGTTCTACCAACTCCTTCATGATGCCTACCACTTCTCTCTCTGCAGATTTTTCTACTTGCTCCTTGGTGAGGCTTGGGGTTCCTTGGTTTTTGCTGCTCACTTCTTCACTCACCCCTTGCATTAATCATCTAATTTTTCCTCACCATTCTCCTCATCTTTCTCATCATTCTTCTCTTCACCTTCCTCCCCCTCTGAGTCATGCATATCATACAATGGATGGTCTTCACCTCCTTCAGGATCGTTTTCATCCTTTTCACCAATGTAGGCATCTAGGATTTTGGTATCCTCTGAGTCTACCTCTTCTGCCACCTTCTGCTTCATCCTAACTTCTAATTCTAGTATAGGAGATTATTCTTTCTCCTTTTCTTTTGTAGGTGACCTCCCTATTGGTGATTCTTCATGGGTGAGGGGCTCTTCATACTCTAGCACTTATTCTTCTTGGGTCTTTACCTTGACAAGGGAATTCTTCCTGCACACATAAGTGTTAGGCTTAGCACTTGCTTCCTGTGTGCCCATAGTTTGTGTTTTTTGCACATTTGGTGCCTTCTTCTCCTACCCCTTTTCTCTTTCTCCTTTTGGGGTCTTCTGAATGGATACATCACTCTCTAGATAGGTGAATTTTTCAAACTTAGGCATTATGCATAGATACACACTTGTTGTGGTTCTTTCGGTGATCAACAACGTCATGGGCTTCATCATTTACACTTCATGGGAGACATACTTCTCCACGTATGTGCACATTTTAGGGTACACAAGCTTTCAGAACAACTCACGGTGGTCTTGGTCCACCTCAATAAGGTTGAACCTTAGTCTTTTGGCTTCTTTGAATCGGTTGAATCTATCCTAGAACTATTGCGTGGTGAAGGAGCAGGGTAGATTTCACCATGGAACCTTAGTCCCATCGTTATTGTAAATCTGTCAATGCAGAAGTGTTGGTAAATTGTAAGTTTTTCTTCTCCATTCATGAGTGTGGGAAACTACTGTGGGATCCTCCACTCTACCCTGAATGCATCACACATTCATTTGTACCACTTCTCTAGGAGTTCCTTGTGAGCGGCCGTCATGGTTTCACAAGTTTACTTTTCAACCCTTTTTTTGGGCAAGGGATCCTCCTATGGATACTCCCAAACAAACTTTTCCAACCCATCTGACACTCTAATTTCTGAAAAGCCAATGGTGAGGAGGACGTTACTGAATAATATCTTTTCTTCCTCCTGCACGCTGCTTATGATCTCATCCATGATGAAAGCAGACAAGTTATAGTTGGTTCCCTTTAATATCTTCTTGAATACATTTAGTCATGCCTTGTTCACTTGCATCCAACATTCCTGATCATTGAGTTTGGTCACTAAGTGTGTAGCCATCCTCATAACATGGTTTGGTATCTTTGCAATGTCAAATTATTGTGAACCCTTCTTGTAGTCATACGATGGTATAGTCTCTTTGATAGCCTCCTTATCACTTAGATCATCATCTATACTTTCTCCTTCACAAATAAGGCATGTGAACTTGGATATAAGCTTTGGTGTTATGCACATCTTATGCACCCCACAAAATAAAATTGATCCTCATGCACATGTACGACATCACCCATTGATAAAGGCACTCGGGCTTGCCAAAGTAATGGTAACTCATACAATAGTAACAATCATTTCCTTCTTCAATTTTAACCATCACCTCGTCGCTGTATATGGGCATCCCATCTGATGTCTTTTTGTTAGCTAGTGTAGACCAATTCTAACACCATTTCCTTCTCAATCATTGCTCATGTGATGGTTATAATCACTCAAAGTAATTTATCTTAGATGTGAACACCCACTCCTTTCCTAGCAATAATTCATATGGGTATTGAATTTCTATGCATACTATTCTTTGTTGAAGCTTGCGAAGGCAACGGTTTTCTTTCCTTTTCCCTTTCCATTCAGTTTCTTCAGTGAAACATGGTTGCTTTTTTGGGTTCTATGCTTTATATCCGGATAAAATACAAAATCCTTACTCTCTCTTTGCTATTCCGCTATACTCCAAACTAAAATCCAAATCTCAACTCCTGGAACGAATCCTTCTATCTTCCATGTTCCTTACCTACTAAACCCTAACTAGAAAAACCTTCCCATCCAAGACGACACACTTCACACAACCTTCTCCTCACGCATGTGTACTCCTTCCTTCTAGTTTGCATATCCACTCTAGTGACACACTCAAATTCCTCGAATTATCCTTCCTTCACACAAATTTTTCTCTAGATGCCCTAGTTCACAATAGTAATTCGACTTCATAATAGCAAGATAGAATAATGACTTTCCCGACCTTGTATTTATAGTTTTATCTTCCCTATATCAATAAATGCTATGCCACCTACCAACTTACTTTAATAATAAATGCATATTTTTCCACTAAGATAACTTTAATTTCCCTTAGCCACGCACACCAATCCTACATGAAAAATCCATCTATAACCTTATGGCGTGCACAAAACTCCAATTTGACCATGAATAATCATATGTGTGTGTCTATAGCACTGAAGGCACTTCTTCTTTCCTTTACGTAATATTTGCCTTCATCCTACCTAATGTTGTTCTTGCACTCTTCATCCTTTATATGTGATATTTGTTACAGTCTTCTTGACACCATAATTTATCATCCATTGTCTTGCCTATGAACGCTTTTTCATCCTTACACGCTTCCTTCTACTAGGCCTCTGAAATTGTATTGTAGGGCCTATAATTGTTATTTGTATTACTCCCACACCTACACTAAAAAATATACGCATGGTCCTCTGTGCTATACACAACATTGGATAAATAAAGTGTTTACCAGGCACACAAGGCGCAAAATGAAATGAATAGAAAGGATCAAGCAACGAGAAATGGAAACAAAAGGAAATAGAAAATCATAGAGGGAGATTCTAGGATAACTTGGAAATATTACATTATTTACAAACACCCAGAATACATATTCATAGTAGGGCTTCAGCTTACGCCTATTGAAATGACTTGGTAATATCATCCCATCTAGCACTTTTAATTTGACATGCACCTCATTTAAGAATATAGGAGATGATGTATGGTCCCAACCAATGGACGTTCAATTTCCCAGAATGGTTCATGATATTTGGAATCATACAACAAACACCATATGTCCAACATCAAACTACTTGTTCCTGATATGACGATCATGCCATGTTTTTTGTATTGCCTTTTCTATCTTCTGACTCCATCTGAACAAGTGATTGTCTTTCATCTAATTACATTAACTTATCAATCCATATCTTCCAGATACTTTCTCATCAGCTAACCCTCCTGCACACACTATACATAGCGATGGTAATATGAATTCAATTGGAAAAAAAAACTCTGCACCAAACACCAATTTAATATGAGTGTTGTCTTGTTCAACCTCTTGTAGGTTGTCCTATATGCCCATAAAATGTCTGATAATTTTTCATCCCAATCTTGTCTTCTAACGTCAAAAATCATAGTTAACATGTGACTTATTATTTTGTTAAATGCCTCAACAGTACCATTCTCCTGAGGGTGATAAGGGGTAGTCTTGTGATGGGCCACCATAAATTCTACTAACAAAATTCTAACTATTTCATTGAGAAAATGTGTACCTCTATCACTTGTTAAACTTAAAGGACAACCATACATGTTGATTATGTTCTCCTATAAAAATATAGCAGTTTTCATTGTGGTGCAATCCTTTATAGGCACTACCTCTACCCATCGTGTCAAGTAATCAGTGCAAGTAATGATATACCATGAACCAATCCTTCGTGCTTGGCTGGTGAAATTGTCCCTACAAAGTCGGTTGCCCATTTTTCAAATAGTTTAGTGCTAGCTATTAGTCACAAGGGAATTTCATCCCTCTTACCAGGTTTGTCAAGGTGCTGGAAATGGTCATAGGCCTTGCAAAACTCAATACAATCCTAGTATATGGTTTCCCACCAAAGCCTTTCTAGTAAAATCTTCTACGTGCGGTAGCATTTCCTACATAGTTTCCTCCTACAATCCCACCATGCACTTCCTCCATAATTTCCATGTGCTCATGTTCCTCATCACGACCTAACTTATACAGGTCTCCATTAATCAACATGTAGGGTGTGGCATGTATTTCTAACTACTTTCTTTCCAAATTCTTCATCCCCTCTGGCGCCACACCTTGTTTTTAAGAACAATTGTGATATATTCCAAGTCCTGAGGGCACATGCTGCAACCTAAACAGTTGTGCATCTGACATGGTATCCTTAATGCTTTGTGCATCCCTACCCTGAGTTAATCCTTGATAAGTGGTCAGGTCTGAATTACTTTTTCCTAGTTTTATAACCACTATGAACTTAAACTCTTGGAATAATAGGACCCAACAACATATGTGCCCTTGCAGAATGGATTGTTGACTAAGTACTTCAATGTCCATGTGGTTCATGTAGAATATAAATGGTGTTTCCAATAGATTACTATCTAAACTTGTGCAACGTGTAGATCATAGACAATGATTTCTGCTCAGTAGTTGTGTAATTTTGTTCTATTGGTGTCAACTTTCTACTGGAAAAGCACAAGGGATGATCAACAATTCCCTCACCAGGTTGTGCTAGTACTACTCCCATAGCTGTCCCTGAGGCATCAACATACACATGGAAAGGTTTATCCCAAGAAGGAAAATGTAGTATGGGCATCATGACAAGCCTATCCTTCAAAGTGTCAAATGCCTTCTGTTTCGCCTCTCCCCAATGAAAGGCACTCTTGTGTTTTAGCAATTCCTCCAAGGGCATGGTAATGATCTTGGCATACCCCTTGATGAATTTCCTGTAGTACCTCGTATGCTCAAGGAATCCATGCACTACTCTTTGACTAGTAGGATCCCCTAATCCTACAATAACTGCAACTTTGGCGGGATCCACTAGTAAGCCTTCTTTGCATATAATGTGTCCTAATAGGGTTCCAAATGGAGTAGAAAAGACACATTTCTTAATGTTGAGGGATATCCTTAATTGCCAACATCTCTCAAACATTAGCCTCAAATTGTCACAATGGTATTTCACTAATCCATACATAGTCTAGTCATCTAGGTACACTTGAAGAAATTTATGGATGAATTCCTGAAATGCTTGTAACATGATGCACGAGAACATAACAGGCACATTATTCAATCCAAAAGGCATAATCATGTAGGAAAAACTTCTCCACTTGATGGAATTTTTTTTCTTTCTCTAGTCTTCCTTTGCAATCTTGACTTGGTGAAAACTTGAGAACCCATCCGTGAAAGAGTAGATTTCCCACCTAGCTACTCCCTCCAAAATTTCTTCAGTAAAGGGGGTTGGGAAATGATTAATGACACATACTACATTTAGATCCCTATAGTCAACATAGATTCTTATCCTCCCATCCTTCTTGATACTGATGACCATTGGGCTGATCCATTCTGATTATTCCACTACCTCAATGGTACCAGATGCTATCATATTTTCTATTTCTTCCTTGACCCGTACAGTGTAAATTTGGATTCATCTAATAAGGCCTATTCCAAATCAAGAATGCACCTTCCTTCAACTTTATCTTCATCTCCCTTAAGGAATGATGTAGGAATTTGAGTTCATGTTGTACCCACAAGGGAACAAATTCCTATGGAACTCTGTGCAACAGATTAATGACCTTTGAAACTTCTTTTTCTCGACCAATAGTCCCCAATGATAGCTTCCTTAGGTTCTATCTCTGTCCCAATGTTAACCTTCATTATGTTTTCAAGGGCTCATGGTAGGTGCGTGCTTGACTAATCAACATGTTATCTATGACTTCACGTGTACCTAAAAAATGGTTAACATTCAAGGTCTCCACCTCTTCACCGTCCACTACATAGACCATTCTTTCCTTTTTCTTTTTCCATGCACGCGTGCTCAAGCTGTAATTCCTCCTTTGATTCTTCTTCATTAAGGCGCGTATCCAAATAAGGACTCACCTAACAACTCCAGTAGCCTATATTTTTCCATAGCACTATCTCCCATTATAAGACGTGCTTGATTACTTGCAGTGCCTTATCCACCAATGGCTTGGTACTCCTATACTTGAAAGCTAGAATGAGATTAGTCACCAACTCCTACCAATATACTTGTTTTGACAACACATCTCTCAAATGAATATACCATAGTGTGTGCACATCCTTGTAAGGTGGAATACAGATTTATGCACCCATAACAAAGGAGGTAACACTTCTACGTTCCCTATACAGGCCTTCTGGCATGCTTGGATATGAATTGAGGTAGTCTCATTACCATGGTAGTCTTGTATGATAGTGGGCACGTTACTTCTAGATAACCTTATAGATAATTTGATTCTTACTTTGCATGCCACTCTAGGAGGATCTCCCAATGTGTATCCCACTAGCGTGTTGTAGTTTTGAGCTAGGTTATAACTAAGCATTCCCCTTCTCTCATTCTTATTTTTCCACTGAGCCTCCATTCTCTACGTAAGAAAATTTCAAGGATATGCTTCTCCAGGGTAACGTGGAAAATTCTTCCCTCCAAGGCTGCCTGATCTAACGTGTTCTTTTTTCACCCTTGTTACAGATCCTATCAACTATCCCCCAATCAAATCATAAGATCCCATGCACCCAATTTTTGCATGCCATACTAGAGATATCACTCAAGGACTGAGCATCTTCAAACTGGATGAGTCCCTCTATGGGATGAATTATCTCAAGATCTCTTATAGAAGCACACATAGATTCTGTCAAGGAATTATTCTCCTAAGGACTCGATATAAGGCGTTGACTTCCCATCAGTCATAATGAGATGACTCACCCTTTCTTCCTTGTTCTCAAATCTAATATATCCTTTCTTAAACCTTAGGTCGGCATTGTTCTTGTAACACCATGGGTGCCTAAGCAATCGCTAGAAAGTTTTCTTCCTCAGCGAGCACCAAGACTTAGAATTTTTTAGTGAACTTTTCCCTTTGAATGGTGATAATTGCATCCTATAGGACTCTAATGGGAATTTCCTTCGTCTTGTTTGCCATAAAAAACACATTCAAAGATGGCTGTAATGCGGGCCTTCCCATTTGATGTCAGGCATCTAAGGTAAGAACATTTACCTCTACTCCCATGTCGATGAGGATATTACACTAGAAGCCATCCATCAACAACTGCATTCAATGTAATCTCCTTATCATAGTCAAGGCTATGAGGAGGAAGGTTTGCATGACAAAACCTTCCTTTTACACTCTACTCTAGGCATGTGGTACCTTCTCCTCATCCATTCTCCTAGTAAGGGAATAATATTCTCTTTCCTTAACATCCTACATACTTCCTTGACCTCATGCAGGTCCTCCTTTGGAGCCTCGACATTCTTCCTTTGCTCCAACTACTTTGATTTTTCCTTTAGACATTGGGGATCCCCTTGTAAATTCCAAATCACATCCATAGTCTCTTGATAGACCTTCTTCTGATGAGAAGGGTCCAAATAATTTCCATGTACCACTTCCTATCTTAAAACTAGTTTCATTTGTCTTGGCATATTCCTAACACATGTGGCCTCTACTCATGTCATCACCAATACAGGTTCTAGTCCTGACTCACGCGCCACTCTTGGCATCTATTGTGAATCAAATTTCTTTATGCTCACCATCCCAGCACCTTTGTCATTTTTAGGTTGTACTGGTTCATATGCTCATAAATCTCTGGACACTCTTCATACTTATGTTTCTTTCCACACCATGAGCATTGTAACAGATCAAGGACACTCATGTTTGTAATGCTCTATAGATCCACAATTATAACAGGTTCCTCATGGGAACTCACTTCATCCTCTTCTGCCATGGTTACTATGACCATGAAATCCTGCATGAAAAACTCTTCCACGTGCTCCTCCATTTGCACACCCTTCATAGCGATGATCACCATCCTTGGAACTACTTACAAGGCTAGTCTAGTACACACCCAGATCAATATCATCATGGATCTGATCAAGTAGTCTGCAATCCTTGGTATCATGGGTTATAGAGGTACATATCTTACAATAGTAAGAAACATTCTTGCGAATTGTGCATTGTAGTAGAGGGAACCTACTTGCATCATGATCCCCATGGAAAATTTCACAATCTACCAAAATAGTGCATACCGAACTTCCAAGGGAAACTATCCTTTACATGTCCTTCCACTTCACAGTATGTACACCAAAGCCCACTACAAACCTCATGCACTGAGTTTGCAAATAGATCTTTCCAACTGCTTGGCCATTACAGTCAATTTAAGCCTCCAAAAAAGGACTAACACCAATATCAAAACTCCTCAATAGCCTCAACGTGAAAGTCAACTTCCAAGACCTCGTACATGGTTCTATGAAAGTATTATGTGAAAGAGCCCTCCTAAATGGTGTTATCAATCCTCCAAAAAACCATTGATCATGTTGAGAAGGGTGGATGTCATAGGATAGATTCAACAAGAGTGTCTTGAAATGCACGTCATACTCCCACACACTCTTTTCCATTCCTGGCTAGATCTCCTTTAGAGTGTTGATGCTCTTTTACTCAAATTATGGGATATGGAGATTTTTTAGGAAGGCATTCTTCAATGCAGTGTAGTCTACCACCGTTTGATGGGTTTCATACTTTTGATATCAAATATGTGTGCACCCTTACAATATTATTACAAACTTACTTGCCTTCTACCCCAGGGTAGTGATCCCTTTCACACACCAAAGTAATTCAAACTTTTACACATGCTCTGTAGCATCTTAAATACCCATGTAGTCTAGTAAGTGCAACAAAACCTCAAAAAAAATTGTGGAGGTGGTTGAGGATTTTTTCCTTCTAATCCAAAGCCTTGGTTTCCTCTGGTGTTTCCTCCTCCACTAGATCCACTAGATCCACTAGGTCTTCTTCCTCCTGATCCACCAGATCCTCCACATCCACTAGGTCCTCCAGCTCCTATACAACTAGATCCACCTCCTACAGCTGGAAAATGGCCTACAGTGGTCATGCCTAGTGTTCCCAATGTCCCACTAAACTATGCGCTGATGGTTTGTGATATTGTCCCACTGCTATTTATGTGTCCCGTCACTCCCAGATGTGATACCCAAACCTCTTATACTTACACGTTGTTCAAAAATTCCTCCAAATACCATAATGGTTTCTGCAGCCATGGATGTTCCAAATGATAAAATTATATCTCCTGGTTGTAGACCGGTTACTCCCATCGATAGAAATTGGGTTAACAATACTTCTCCTTTGACCTAGAAAAATAAGTGCCAAGGGTTGGTTACCAGGTGGGTTTAAATGTGCACTAACAACTCTTCTTTCTTCATGTGATGAAATATCATTAGAAGTTGAAGGGGCTTCTCTCCTATGCTTGCCAATATAGCTAGCACAGACTTCTCAAGTTCCACATCCTCTACACAAACCTCAACTCCTTCCCGCAACATCTACCTCCATATATCCATCACACTAGCAACCTCATTTTGTCTACTCATCTCCCTTTCACGAGCTTTGCTATACTTGAGTCATCTCTCCTCCCTTTCCTTTTCAACCGTAATGTACACCATCTTCCTCCAACCTAGCTTCCCCTCCTAGCACTCAGAGAAGCTTATCCAGCCATGGGAAATACCTCTAAACTTAAGGTAATGATCAATATCTTCATAGCTAAAGGAATAGGATGTAAAAAGATCCTCTAGGATCCCTCAGAAACTCAAACTCAACAACTTCTGGGCAAGAATACGTAGAAATGGCATATTCTAGAGTATAACTGGTCAACACTCCTTTCCACCAGTGATCAACAACACACGTCCAAGTCAGATCTACATCCTGTAGCCTCTGATAATCATCTTGGGTCCATACATGAGATATGTAGTACCAACTCAATCTAGATGCATATGTTGAAAACCATTCATATAGTTCTATTGGAAAACAACAAAATAATGTCTCATATAAATCATGATACATGTTATCTTTTACCCATCTACGCACATCGAGCTCAAGTCTAGTATTGAATCTTTGAGAAAACTCATCCTTTGCATTGTTGAACCATGCTTTAATACTTTCCAAGGTCATACATTTTGTCATCATGCATCACAGGGACTGTCGACACTAAAATTTTCCTCCAAAATTTCTATTTCATTAATGTATGTATTAGGAATAGGATGTTGTTAAGTGTAATTAGTAGTAGCGTCCGATAGAAGATAACGGCGCCGTCAGTACGGTGCCACCAATAATGTGGAGTACGGTAACAGTCAAAGTACAATAGGAATGTTGTAAAAAGTAAATATTTGTCGTAAGTGGTCCGGTAATGTTAAAATGTCAAAGTTTGGGTAATTAGAGAAGTAGGGTCTACATGATTAGGAATTAGAAATATTATATTGGTAATAAGGACAAGGAGTGAGGTCATAAATATTTTGTGTATTTTATTTGTAAAAAGTCTAAAAATGTGGAACCCATGTAAAATGATAAGGTTTATCTTATCTTAACAGATAAGCTTACATGTACAGATAAGAGTTAAGGTATGGAATATGATTCGTCAGAGTGGATTTCTTATCCTATCTTAGAGATAGGATGGATAAGCCTGGAAGTTCTATAAATAGAGAGGCCACCCCCCTCATTTAGCATAGAAAGAAGTAGTGAGAAATATTGTAGGAAGTGTGCGAAGGAAGCCATCAGTTAAAGGTGTGTTGAAGAAGCCATCAAGAGGTGTAATTGTAAAGTTTCTCCCATAGTCTTGTTGAAGTATCTCATGGGTGAGATTGTAACAGTTTCATGTTAATATTATAATTTATTTTGATATTTCAGATTTTTCGTCATTCTGTCTTATCATAGTCAATGGTATTCTTGTGTTCGGTTGTTGTTTTGTTTCCAGATTACATCCACCAAACTAAAGGCTGTGCATTAGTAAATAATCATAGCACGAGGAGTTCCCGGTGAAGAATTATCATAGTGTCGGATTGGTGATGACATTTTGGTTCCGTTGCCGGGACCATTCCTCGTTGGTGGATTTTCTGGAGAGATATTCCCACTTAGGCAAAAATTAATTGGAGGGTAACCTTGTTTTTACTGTGCATAGTAGTTACCATGGTAAAGTCATTTTTACCGTGAATAGTAGTTACCATGTTAAAGTCATTTTTGCCATGAATAGTAGTTACCCTGGTAAAGTCCTTTTTGCTGGGAATAGTAATTACCGCAGTAAAGTCACTTTTTACCGTGAATAGTATTTACCGCAGTAACTTCACTTTTTACCGTGAATAGTGTTTACCACAGTAAAGTCAGTTTTTACCGTAGTAAGTCAAGTTTTACCATAGTTTACCGTGGTCATTTCTATTTTACTGTAGAAAGGTGTAAAGTCACTTTCTAGTATAGTGATTCCAATTATTTGTGCACATAAGTCTTGTTAATTGTACTTGTGGGTTGGTATTTCACGGTGGTTACTTTTGAAAATGGGAAAGATTCCTATTTTTTCAGCTCAATCTAATGAAGATGCTTCTTCTTTCATTCAAGAGTTTAAACGATCTTGTATTTGTAATGGCCTTATAAGAAGGGAACAATGGACTGAATTTTTTCCTACCTTTTTGGATGGTTCAGCACTTAGGTGGTTTGAAACACTAGGTGATAATGTGAAAAATTCATGGGATTTATTAACTGAAAGTTTTCTTGAAGAATTTGGTGAACAACAGAAATATGCAGATCTCATGATCGAGATCACAAAGCTATCCCAAGGAGAGAAGGAGAAGATAAGGGATTATCATGCTCGTGTTCTAGAGCTAAGGAGGAAGCTCGATGCCCAGATCCGGAAGGAAGGACTAGCGGATGGGTTGATGAATGGCGTGGATAATCTCCTCTGTAAGCACTTCATTCTTGGGATGAAGCCGGAGATCAGACAACGAGTGAAGTATGACCGCCCAGCTACCATTGAACAAGCAAAGGAGATTGCAAGAAGGCAAGAAGAAAGCATGGAAGAGGAGCCCAAAGAAATTGTTGCTAAAGTAGAGCCTACACCAGCACCTTTGGTCCTGAATCCACAACCACTCCCGGTGAGCACAAATATTTCTCCTAATACATCTACTGAGTATGAAGATCTGCTCAAAAAGATGGGTCAGTTAACTATTAATCTTCTTCAAGGAAAGGAATTTAGTTCTCAGGGAGGAGATAGAGGTCCAAAAAGAAATATTTCTGAAGTTGTTTGTTATGGTTGTTATAAAAAGGGTCATTATAAGTATAATTGTCCAGATAGAGCTTCTACATCTGGTAAGGGAGATAATGATAAAGGAAAAGCACCTGTGAATTCTTTTGATGTAGTAGATAAGAGCAGAAATAATGAAGTAGATGTGTTTGTAACAAAAAGAAAGAAAGAAAAAGATAATCAAGATGGAAATGATCCTAAGAAGATGAAAGAAGAAACTAGTAAGAAACATAGGAGAAGAAAGTTGGGTGTGCAGGATTTTCTGATTTCACAGGGGCAAGGACCATACTCCATCTTGGAAGATCTGTCCAAAAGGCCTGCAAATATTACATATGGTCAACTCTTGGCTATGTCTTCTGAGAAGAGGCGGGAGTTGCGAGGTGGACTCAATGCTCGAAGAAGGAAGGAGGTTGAGGTCCCTGTTTTGGAGGCAGAGGCAGATCCCTATGCTCCACAAGCTGAGGTATTATGTAATGGTATTTCAATTCATGATGTCTTAGTTGATGGAGGTGCTGTAGTTAATGTAATGACCGAGTCTGTAATGAATATGTTGGGTTTAAAAATTGATCGCCCTTCAACACTTATGTTAAGGTCATTAAATAAGGGAAAAACTAAACCAGAAGGTGTAGTTTCAAATGTGGCAATATCTGTTATGGGTGTTGTATGTGTGGTAGACTTTCAGGTGATGAAAAATGGTACTGTTGCGTACCCAATGCTGCTGGGAAGACCATGGCTAAGGAGAGTTCATGCAAGAAACTACTGGAATGAAGGTTTCATGACACTTGGACGTGGTAGAGAGAGGGTGAAGATAAACATGATCCCTCGACATCATAAAGCAGAACCTGTGGATTCAAGTGATGAAACTGATGATTGGACATCCTCTGATTACTCTAGCACCAGTGAAGTGGACACTGAAGATGAAGAAAGTGAGGTTGATGTTTCAGTCATGGATATTCTTCCAGTCACACCAACCCAGGACCCCATAAAATTATCTGAAGAAGAAGTTGATGATCGTCTCCAACAAATAAAGATTGGTGATGCTGTGATGGAGAGTGAGAAGGAATCCTACCTCCAGCTCTTTCGAAGGTACATACACCTATTCACTTTTGATTACAAGGAACTCCGCCAAGTAAGTTGGGTAGAACATTGTATTGAGCTGGTAGATGGTGCTAAGCCCATAAAGCAAATGCCATATAGAATGAATCCTAATTTTTCCAAGACTGTAAAAGAAGAAATAGATAAGTTGCTTGATGCAGGATTCATATTTGCTGTGGAGAATTCAGAATGGGTTTCTCCCATTGTGATCTCAATAAAAAAGAATGGGAAGCTACGCATTTGTGTTGATTATAGGAAGCTCAATAAGGCAACAAAGAAGGATCATTACCCTCTTCCATTTTCAGATCAGATCTTGGACGAAGTAGCTGGCCAGGAGTGCTATAGTTTTGCTGATGGATATAGCGGCTACAACCAAGTTCGTATAGCAGAGAAAGATCAGCTGAAGACCACGTTCACCACTCCTTGGGGAACGTTTGCTTATAGAGTTATGCCTTTTGGGTTGTGTAATGCTCCAGCAACATTCCAGCGTTTGATGAATAGGGTGTTCGAACCCTACATTGGGACCTTCATCAGAGTATTTCTGGATGATTTTTGCATCTATGGGAGCAAGTTGGACCACCTGCACCAGATGGAGACAACATTTCAAAGGTTAGATGAAGCACAAGCCTCACTAAACCCTACAAAGTGTGTCTTTGGATGTTCTAAAGGCGTTTTGTTAGGGCATGTTGTATCCAGAGATGGTATTGGTACTGATCCTGATAAAGTTTCAAAAATCAAAGATTTACCATTTCCTATGAATAGAAGTAAGTTGAGATCATTTTTAGGCCATGTGGGTTACTATAGAAGGTTCATCAAGAATTTCTCAAAGATTGCACAGCCACTAACCCAGTTCTTGAAGAAGGATGTTGCTTATGAACCAGGAAACAAGGCGCATGAAGCTTTTGGACAACTGAAGGAAGCCCTGGTGTCTTCACCTATTTTGAAGAATCCAGATTGGAGCAAGCCATTCATTGTGTACACTGATGCCTCAGATGCAGCACTAGGTAGTACTTTGAGCCAAAAGGATGAAAATGGGAATGAACATCCAATTTACTTTGGGAGCAGACAAATGAGCAGTGCTGAGGTAAACTATATTGTAACTGAAAAAGAGGCTCTGGCTATCATTTTTGCTGTAAAGAAGTTTAGAAATTACTTGCTAGGGCAGAAATTTATAGTTGTAACGGATCATCAGGCTCTGAAATATATTGTCAATAAGCCTAACCCATCAGGGAGGATAGCAAGATGGATAATTTTGCTACAAGAATTTGAATTTGATATTATAGATAGGCCAGGAAAGAAGCATGTCAATGCAGATGCACTCTCTCGAGCCTATGATGGTTTAGGATCATCTTGTGATGATGATGATTTTCCCGATGCAGCATTATTCTCCCTTGACACAATCCCTAGTGAATACATAGATATTTGGAATTATCTTAATGAATTCAAGTTTCCTGATGGTGCCAATGCAAAGACTAAGAGAAAGATTACTCAAGCCAGTCGTCCATATTCTATTCTGCATGGAGCATTATTTCGAATAGGACCTGATGGACAGTACAAGAGGGCAGTTGGACGTGATCAAGGAAAGGAGCTGCTAGAAGAATTCCACAATGGTACATGTGGAGGGCACTTCTCTGGACAACTTACAGCAAGAAGGATCTTGGATGCAGGTTATCACTGGCCCACTCTTTTTAAAGATTGTTATAATTATTGTAAGACATGTGATATTTGTCAAACACATGGTAACCGTAAGACTTCATCAGCTCCATTATGTCCTATTCTTCCCCTTGGTCCCTTTGAAAAATGGGGAATAGACATTGTAGGTCCACTTCCAACTACATCACGTCAAAATAAGTATATTGTAGTTGCCACAGATTATTTAACCAAGTGGGTTGAAGCTAGGCCATTGAAAACAGCTTCCATGGATGAAGTGGCAAGGTTCATATATGAACGCATTGTCACCAGATTTGGTTGTCCATTAGAAATTGTAACAGATCAAGGAAGCCACTTCATTAATGAGGTGGTAGAAGCCCTAGTCAATAAGTTTTCTATCAAGCACAGGAAGGCAACAACATACAAGCCAAGCACAAATGGACAGGTGGAACGAACAAATTTTGTGCTGTGTCAAATTCTAGCAAAAGATGCAGCCTTGCAGGTACATAAATGGGATAAAAGGATTCATGCAGCATTGTGGGCATATAGGGCAACATCAAAGTCAGCAACAGGATACTCCCCATTTCAGTTGGCCTATGGCATTGATCCAGTTCTTCCTATTGAGTTTGATATTCCCACTGTGAGAGTTATGAAAAATGAAAGGATGGATGAAAGTGATTCAGTAAAAGAAAGGTTGGTACATCTTCATTTGCTAGAGGAAATGAGGGAAATAGCAAAGGATACAAGCCATAAGAAGAAAATGAAGCAGAAGGAGTACTTTGATCAAAAGATCCGGTGGTCTCCATTTCAAGTAAATGACTTGGTTCTAGTATATGATTCCAGATACAAAAAAAGAAGACAGAGAAAATTTCTTCCAAAATGGATGGGGCCCTACAAAATAGCAGCTGTGCATGAAAATGGTACGTACCGACTGGAGGAATTGGATGGCACTCCCATTACGAAATGGGTCAACCACGACAAGTTGAAGATTTTCCAAGCACCAGAATAGTCTACTCCGAGGACGGAGTAGAAGCTAGGAAGGGGGAAGATGTCGACACTAAAATTTTCCTCCAAAATTTCTATTTCATTAATGTATGTATTAGGAATAGGATGTTGTTAAGTGTAATTAGTAGTAGCGTCTGATAGAAGATAACGGCGCCGTCAGTACGGTGCCGCCAATAATGTGGAGTACGGTAACAGTCAAAGTACAATAGGAATGTTGTAAAAAGTAAATATTTGTCGTAAGTGGTCCGGTAATGTTAAAATGTCAAAGTTTGGGTAATTAGAGAAGTAGGGTCTACATGATTAGGAATTAGAAATATTATATTGGTAATAAGGACAAGGAGTGAAGTCATAAATATTTTGTGTATTTTATTTGTAAAAAGTCTAAAAATGTGGAACCCATGTAAAATGATAAGGTTTATCTTATCTTAACAGATAAGCTTACATGTACAGATAAGAGTTAAGGTATGGAATATGATTCATCAAAGTGGATTTCTTATCCTATCTTAGAGATAGGATGGATAAGCCTGGAAGTTCTATAAATAGAGAGGCCACCCCCCCTCATTTAGCATAGAAAGAAGTAGTGAGAAATATTGTAGGAAGTGTGCGAAGGAAGCCATCGGTTAAAGGTGTGTTGAAGAAGCCATCAAGAGGTGTAATTGTAAAGTTTCTCCCATAGTCTTGTTGAAGTATCTCATGGGTGAGATTGTAACAGTTTCATGTTAATATTATAATTTATTTTGATATTTCAGATTTTTTGTCATTCTGTCTTATCATAGTCAATGGTATTCTTGTGTTTGGTTGTTGTTTTGTTTCCAGATTACATCCACCAAACTAAAGGCTGTGCATTAGTAAATAATCATAGCACGAGGAGTTCCCGGTGAAGAATTATCATAGTGCCAGATTGGTGATGACAGGACCAATATGTATGTCATTTCTCACAACAACTTTGAAAAGAGGTCTTGACAATGAAACCAAGATGCATTCATTTTTATACCATTAGATTAACAGTAAAATCCCATGCACGTTGGCCTATCACGCAATAGGTGTTGGGTGCTCACCCGAGGCATAAGCGGACGTTGAGCCTCTCCTTTGTGTGAGTCTTGTGTGAATGTATCATCTATGATAGATACTTAAGTGCAAAAGAATGGAAAGGAGACATACATTTATTCTGAGAACTTGGGATGAGTTGTCATATTATTACATCCATAAAAGAGAAATAACAAACATATAGGCACTAAGATTATGCTTATGAACACAACTATTATTTAGAACAGAGCCTCATATTCGTATTAACGAGTTCAATAACCACATTCCACTCCTTGAGGCCATAAAAACTATAATAATGCAGATAAAGGTCATGCATGAGGGAAAAAACTACATCCTTTACAAAGATAGATATAGACCCATCCCTTTAAAAATGCCATCACTCCTATATTTTCTCTAATATCAACCCATAGAATCTTCCATGGTATTTCTATAGATCTTCGCCCCTATTCCACCACCTCTTCTCTCTCAAGATGATCCTATGTATATTTGTATCTCTTCTATGTCTCCTTCTTCTATCCGTGCACCTCTATATATAGCTTCCTACCTTCACCACCATGCCTTTTGAGGTAAAAAATTTTCTGCCAAGTGTCCAAGTGCTCCTCTAAAGGAGCATGCCTCCTTTGATCTGATCTCTCCAATTTGTGCAATGATTTTCTTCTGGAACCTTCCATCGCATGTATGGAATATTTCCTTTTTTATTATATAGCCACCAGGATAGCACCTTATCCATTCTACATGCTAGACGAGTCACACTTTTCTTATGTGCTTCCTGGAATGCTGAATATGGCTAATTTCCAAAACATGTCTTGCCTTGTGAGTGTGGTTGTGTTCTGCAAAACTAGAACCCTTCCCTACGTGCCTTCACCCCACATTCCCTTCTTCAAATAGGTCATGTGAGCCCATGTGCCTTCTTTTACTTAGCCAATATTCTGGGGCCCAACATTGACAACTGAGGAAATTTCTACCCCTCATTTTATTTTTTTTATTTTCAGGATTTGATGTATTTTTAGGGTTTTGCAGGTGCTTTTTTTATTATAGGTTTTAGGTGATTAACAATGAAGTATAAGTGATCAAAGGTGAAAAAAAATGAACATCTTGAGACCCTTCAAAATTAGTTTTCTGAGCTCCTAAGTAGTCACAAGTACCCAGAATAGGTATCTGGCACCCTTTACCTTCCATAGGTTCTCTAGTCCTAGAAGTTTTTACACCTATGCAAGTCTCTAGTTTTGATTATGACATTGAGTTCCTATTCCAACAAATTTCCAACTTGGTACACCTTCAACACCACTATGGATTAGCTAAGTATTGTATTCCCTTGTTTGAGTAGATAAAATATAGCTCAAGTATGGAAGTATGGCAGGTTTGGGCACGCAGACATATGGCGTGTAAGAGTGCGCGGAAGTATAGAATAACATGGCATGCCCAGGAATAGATTGAAAACAGGACTTAGCCACTTTTGTGGAACAAGTCTATTTTTGGGACACGGAGTATGGAGCATGCAACGGTAAGAAGACTTACAGACCACACAAGGCTATTTTTGGAATTTCACCAGTTCGAGTGTCATGCAGAGTTATGAAATAATAATAGGATTTGAACTAGGAGTTAACTTAAGAATATCTATTACTAACACTTGCATGCTTTTCTATTCTTATGTAAGGGTGTATGGATATTATTATCATGTAGCCTATTTTTTGGAAGGTGCATGGGTGGTGAAGGGAAATTCCCCACACTTATAAATATGTATTGATTTGCACAGTTTAGGGATCTGATGTTTTGTAGAGTTATGTTGGTGGTTTGTACATGCACATGACTCATGGTGACATTATTATGGTGTATGAAGCTTTTTTGTTTTACAATAATTAATACAATGGATGTTATTGGGTGGATATTGGTGTTAGATGTAGCTAAACATGGATCTTTCATTGTAAATCTCATTATGGTCATTATTTGGTGAATCTTTCTTATGGTGAATATCTAGATTTGGTTTATGCACTATGGAATGTTTACTATCTATTGTGAATCAAAACATAAATATACTCAATCATGCTAACATTATGGATAAGCATCTCTAAAGAGAGACCGGGTACCCTTACACGCTTTGAGTGAGCACTTAGTTCTTGCTAAGTGATTAGCTAACACACCTTGGGTTTTTATGGGTATATTCCAGGCTACATCATTGGTTATGTTGTTGGGACCTCTTTCTCAGTTGTTTTTCAGGATGTTACATGATGAAGATGTACTAGTTGACTTTGGTGAGTATTGAGGAGTGGTTAGAAGATCTATAATAATATTATGCTTGCAAACTCAGCATTGGATCTAGCTTTAATACATGCACATGAGTTGAAAAAAACATGTATCATGAACTGAACGATAAGTTCTTTTCTTACTTCCCTATAGTGTTGTATGATTGGTTGGTTGTTTATGCATCTCAGAGGAATTGGAGGTTTTACACACTTGTTTAGACATAGGAATAATTCTAGGCCTTGTATGATGTAGATCTAATTTTGATGTGCTCTATGGAGTTTTATCTCCATGGTGTTTTGAATAGCTACACATTGGAATACGTAGTCTTGACATACTCTTTCTCACAAGTTTATGATTTCCAATTCTTGCATAAACCTAGAGGAGTATTTACACGGTATTCTATTGGAAATCAAGATCCTAATTATAACCATGGATTTCGAAGAGAAGCCTATGGATAGCTAAAACACAACATGCACAAGGGAAGGAGTAGGATTGAAGAAGATGTCAAACCTAGCGGTAGAGAGATAGAGAGAAGAAAGGAGATTTAAGTTTAATGAAGCATGCAAGAGGGACTTGGTGAAGCAGTGAGAGATTGTGGAAAGAATGATGTTGTAGAGAGAGATGGCTCATGAAGGATTTAGGGCTCATATAGAAGACGTGGATCTAGGACATCTATATCTCCCCCATTTGGTAAATCATGGTAAAGAATCCTCCTTGGATTCAGATTAAGGTGTGTATATAAAAATAGTGTGGACCATGGGCGTGCATCTATACCTAATTATCAACCTAGCACTTGCACTTGGTTTTCCATATTTTACAATAATTTACAGTAAGCAAGCTTGTGTGGGTAGTAGAGTTACATTAGATAGAGTTAATTTGTAGTCAATTTCAAGGGTGAATCAGGTAGCTTATTCATCTATAGCACAATCATCATAAGTTATTTGGAGGTCCAGTTGGAGGTATTTTTTCAGGCATGTCATCAACACAAAACTTAGGAGTGTAGAATGTTGTCGTTTGGTTTTCAAATAAGACTTTTTAGAAGAGCAACAGTCAGGGGACAAGAAGTCCCTCCTCTTTAATGGGAGAGGTTCCCTTATTGAGACACGAACTTATTTACAAATATACAGAGGGTCATTTTATGGTTGAACTTGGATACCACGAAAATGTTTTCCACAAAGATCATCAGTTACAAACGGGCTGAGGAAAGAGGGTACGAAGATAAGCAGAATAGCAAACGTTTGGAATTATAGATAACAGAATAATTCTTTACGAGTGCGAAGTTGCGGGGAATTTGAAACAAGATTATTTGCATTAACTGAATAAGATCAAAGACACAAAGTTCTTCAACGACCTTTTTCAAATTCATTAATCAAAGACACAAAGTTCTTTCTTGGTCGTGCAAGATCACTGTATTTGCAAAAGCAATCAGCAAGACTAACGAATTAGGTACAAAATAATCTTCACAATACTAAAGGAAAACACAGAGCTACAAAGATTCAGATAGAGAATGAAAAGAAAAGCCCTTTTGTATTGATATGTTCAAGATCTATTTACAATTTCGAGAGTATGCCAAGTTCTTCCTCCTTTCAAAAAATGGCGTGGAAAGGCCATTATATAGCTTACAAGTCGGTTACGACTTGTAACCGTTTCTTTTAAATAAAGAATAGTTGAGTATTGCCGGTTGCAATACCTTAACTAATTACAACGAATACGAAAAGAAAGGAAAGAAGAGGGAAGGAGAGAGAAGGAGACAGGTGGCCGGCTACTGGGAGGGACCTACTGTCTTCAGAATCCGCTGCCTGAACTTCTTCAATGACTCAGCTATATCTCTGCCACGAGGGACTGATGTGTTAGTTGCAGACTGAGTCCAAAATCCCAGGCATTTCTCCATCTCTTTATCAAACTCGACGTGAGTATGATAGTCTTTGTTTGCTTCTTCAATGGCAGACTGGAGAGAACAAATTTCTTTTATCTTGTCTTTAGAGATGGAGTCTTCCTTGAAAAGATTATCTTTGACAAAAGCTCTGAACTGAGCTTTGATTTCTTGCAAGGATGAGGGAATGCCAGAGTTTTCATCCTGAAGATGACAATGCATATCTTTGAAAGCAGCAGCTGCTAGCGTCTTGAAAGCTTCTCCCTTTTGCCAGCTATTCTTCATTTCTCCTACAGCTTCTTCCAGGACTCTGATTTTCCACTCTACACTGTAGACCCAGGATTTTGATAGATTATCTTCGGCATCATCGAAAATCTTATTCGCCAGCAAGATGTTCTCATCTGTCTGTCCCATGAGGCGAAGGTCTACAATGCAACTGCCCCAAAGTTTAAGCTCCTTATTCATAACCTCAATGGTAGAGGATAGTTTATGTTGCAACTTGTCTACCTTTCCATGTAGCTTAAAAGCTTCGTCGATGAAGTTTAGCCCGGCAACAAGCATGTCATCCACCATGGCTTCGGTAGCTCTACCATAGACAGAATACTTGTGCATCTCTTTAATTTCTTGCACTTCATCTTGGCTTAGAATTACAGGAGGGGGTAGAGCAGTCAAGGGGGTGGGGTCTAAAACTTTGTCCTTAGACAAGAGTGACTTGATAAAACTAGTGAGAACTTGGGCTTGTTCTTCCAGCTGTTCAATCGTCTGCTGCCCTTTCTCCACCCTTCCAATGACTCTGGTGACTGTTTCCTGGAGGTTATGAATCTCACCTTCAGGAGTAGACTCTCCCATAGGGATCCTTGAGAGTTCCAAGTCGGATGTCAGCAACTCTGATTCCGATTTGTCTACTGTGGGCTTAGCAATCTCCAGGAATTGCTGACCTCGAGCATCCGACACAATCCTGGAAGTAGTTCTGGCTTTCTTGGCACGAGAAGGAGTGGTGCCCAACAAGGCTGCTACAGCATCAAAATTTGGTCCCAAGCTTTGAAAGGAGGATTTTCTCTTCCTTTTATCAACCAGAGGTTGCACCCAAGCAAAAGAGGAAGAAGAATCTGCAGGAGAGGCAAGGGGACCAAGAGATAGGGAGCTCATGATACTCAAGGTCTGTGCAGCTGCTGACTCAAGCTGAGATGCAGGCAGAACACTGGAGGTAATGGCGGCAGAAGAATCAGTAGTACCTGGAAGTTCGGTGCTCTGGACTTCTTTATCTTTATCTGCTGGATTTTCAGGAACACTTGTAGGAATTGGCACCTCACTGTCTTCACTTTCACTGAGAACGATGATGTTCTCTGGCCCCATAGGCAACTCTGCCTGTTTTCTTGGAGGGTCATCCTCTGCAGGCTCCTTCTTTACCTCTTTGAGTTTCTTCTTGTATACTTGGGTAGATGGAGAAGGAGTAGATCCTACAAGTCCCTGAGCTATTGAGGCAGGAGGGGTTTTCACTGGTGTCCCAGACTCTGGAACTGATGCTTCCCTTATGGGTGTCGAATCATCTTTGGAGCTGGATTCTCCTGAGTGCCTCTTGAATTCTCGGATCTTCTTACTGAACCAGACCCTAGTTCTGATCAAGACTGGGGCAATAATCTCAGCCAGATCATCTCTTTCTTTTCTGTTCCAATCCAGGTCCTCCAGAGGGGTGTGCTTAATCACATTTTCGTATTCATACGAATATAGCTCAGAATTGTCATCCTGGAGACCTTCAGGAACTTGGTACAGGCTGAGTTCTTGGATCAATTGCAGGGAGAACCTGCCACAATGCCTTCTTCTGGCTTCAAAATCATCTGCACAGTCGGCCCAGTAGTCTTCTGTATCTGCCCTGTGATGATAGACTATCTTGATGTTCCTTTCAATGAACTTCTTCAAGTCAAAACAGGTTCTTGGCTTGAAGAAATGAACAGTGATAGGGACCAGGGCTCTTTCTACGTTCTGAGCATCCAGGGCCGTTTTACATGTGTAGTTTCCCAGAGAGATGGGAAAATGTAAGCCAGAAATCTTCTTGTCTCTGCAAGTTCTGTGCAACTTGTCCAGTTGCCTGCATATCTCGATCAAGGCCATTTTGTCGTTGCAGAACATGGGAAGCCGCAGAGGAGTGTTCTCATAGCCAGCAAGCCTGATATAAGAGAATTTCCTGAACTGAATGAAATAGGCTCCATATTGTGATATCAGGTTCATAGCTTCGTCTGAAAACCTCCTGGCAGTGTCACCTTCGAGCAATCTGACCATGTACATGGTGAAGGCATCATTGACCCTTCTGAAATTCCGATTGCTGGTCTCTAGGGTGAACTGCGGGCAATAGGCGTACACTGGATCGTCTTTGTGCGCATCGATGTAGGAAAAGCCAAACCATTGCCGTGACGCTGCTAGGGTATACATCAGATACGAAGTCATGAAGAACTTCTTTGTTTGTCGCACATTGGATAATTGCTCGGCCAAATTCATGCTTATGATTTCTGCCCAATTGATGTTTTGCGTTCCCTCGCACACCATGCTGATGAGCGGGCACATCCAGAAATGAAACTCATTGGTTGAGGGCAAACCCATAACCCGAGCCAGCAGGATTATAAAATCTGACAATTCTTCATTGAAATCCGCCCGGAAGAGGGTTTTGGTCAGACGAGAAGCTCCTTTCCTAGGGTTCTTCAACCAAGACCTCGCCACTCGAGCTTTATATTTATCACTGTCTTGGTCGAACATGGCCTGTGCTTGATCACGAGAGACGACTATGGCATTGTCCATCTCCGGAATCCTCAGAGCAGCTCCAATGGCGGCAGCGTCTAGCTTGGCAATGAGCTCCCCGTGTACATTTGTCAATTCGCTCGAGTCGGGGTCGAAGTGAGCTCCGCATGAAAGTACCGTATCAGCACACTGCACTGAGATAGGGAAACCTCCGGCGAAAGCCAAACCGCTATCATTAATCATCTGTGCCATCGGCGTAGGGTTTGCATCTGTCATTCTTGACCAAAAGTCGCCGAAGTCGAGATGACGGGCTTCACTGTCTCCGATATTGCTAACGGCAGACTCGAGTGGAGAAATTTGCTCCTGTCCCTGAAACTTGATCTTCATATTGATAGATTCGGAGCTGCGACCCAGACTCTGGAAGGAATTTGCAAAGGGAACTAGGTTGCAAGGGTTTGAGCAAATGATAGCAAGAAAGCAATGTGAAAAATGCGAAGGTGGTATGCTTGGTTATATAGCCGTTTGAGGAGCGGAATGAATTTAATGCGCATTGAATACACCACCACCAATTTGAAAGAGCGTCATATTCGGAATGAGCGGGAAAAGCTAAGTATGAATGACACTTGGTACGCTTGGAACAGGTGAGACGCGAATGCGCGAAACACGCGGCTCGGGCGAAATGGAGAGAGAATGCACAAAAGCTTTTGGAACAATTGGGATGAAAATGCGCGAGGTACGCGGTTCAGGCATTTCGGCCGAAATTGGAACAGCAGGCCCATTTGGACTTGGGGACTTTTGGAACAGAAAATTCCGGAGTACGCGACTAGGAAGTTTCGGCCGAAAATGGGAAAGCTCGCACAAAAGTTGTGGGACGAAAATGCGCGAAGTACGCGGTTCGGGAGTTTCGGCCGAAAATGGGAAAGCTCGCACAAAAGTTTTGGGACACTTGGGACAAAAAGTTCCGACGGGCCCGAGAATGGGACAGTTTCGGGGATTTCGGCCGATCGGGGAACAACTTGCACTTTCGTACTTGGGACAGGTGGGACAGAAAGTCCCGACAGACCCGAAATACTTACAAAATGACCCAAAACTTAGATTCTTTCGACTTCACAACCTGGGTATCTCAGAAAAAGCACTTAGACTCAAAATTTTCAAAATTTGTCCTTGTTAGAGAGGGGAATTTTGAGTAGACAACAGCTGGCTCCTTCTGGGGATGACTTGGCATAAATTCACTGAATGAAACAAGGCAAGAACTTAGACAAACTTGGTGTAGCAGACCAGTGCCTTATCCATTGGGCAAAGGAGTCAAAAACAAAACAATACAGAGGGCAACACACACAACAGAAGGGAAACACACCGAAAGCAGGGAAAGCAAAACACTGTACATAATATACAAAGGGACTCCCTAGTCACCTAGGATCTGAACAACTTCAAATACTGCCCACTATAAGGAAGTGGGAGGGGGGAACCATCCATGTAATCAAGATAGAAAGAGTCCTTACCAGCAAAGTGTCTTATCTTGAAAGGTCCAAGCCACAGAGAATCAAATTTTCCATGGCTGCCACGAGGTTCATGTCTTTTGTCCCATAACAGCACAGTATCACCAACTTGGAACTCTCTGGACCTAGCTTTCTTATCGAACAGAACCTTCACCTTCTGCTGGTGGGCAGATATTCTGTCAGCAACCTCCAATCTATCCTCGTTCAGTTTGTGCAGGTACATGATCCTTTTGTCCAGAGCATCATTGAAACTAGTGTCTTCAATGGCCTTCATCAGGTGCAAGGCTGGCAGTTCCACTGTCACTGGCAATTGAGCCTCTACGCCATACACTACTTGAAATGGGGACATTCCAATGGCTCTTTTAGGTGTGATCCTGTCTGCCCAAAGAGCATCGTAAAGTTTCTTATGCCAGTTTCTCTGAGATTCATTGACCAACTTTCTTATGATAGTCACCAGATTCTTGTTGGTAGATTCTGCTTGTCCATTTCCCTGGGGATAATAATCTGAAGAATGAGCCAGAGAGATGCCATACCCGTAGCAGAAATCCATTATCTCAGTTGAGGAGAAGTTTGAGGCATTATCTGTTACAATCTTGTTAGGCACACCATACCTAACCAAGATGTTCTCTTTAATGAAGTTGCACACTACTTCAGAAGTGGTGCTCTTGACTGGAATAGCTTCCACCCATTTGGTGAAGTAGTCAGTAGCAGTTAGCACATGGGTATGTCCAGCGCTGGAAACAGGGTTGAGTGCACCGATGAAGTCTAGACCCCACTGTTGGAAAGGTTCTTCAATCACAACTGGTTTGAGAGGCAAGGAAGCCAATTTAGGTCTTCCCACGAAAGTCTGACAGGCCTCACATTTATCCACCCACTTGGATGCATCTTTGAACAAAGAAGGCCAGTAATACCCTCCACGGAGTATCTTATGAGCTGTGACTGTTGATGAATAGTGCCCTCCACATGCCTGATCATGAAAAGCTGAGAGCAATTTTCTCTGTTGTTCTTTGTCTACACACTTCAGGAATCTTCCATCCAAACCACGCTTAAACAAGGCATTTTCCCACAATACATATTGTGCTGATCTCAACTTAACAGTCCTCTTTTCTTTAGCAGTTAAATGAGAGGGGCATTCCCCGTAGGTGAGAAAATGAGCGATGTCAGCGTACCATTCATCAACTGAACTCAGGAACAGAACAGTAGGAAGGTCAGCTTTCTTCTCCAGTAACTCGTGTTGGGTTCCTTCAGCAATGAGCTCGCAAAGACCTTTTCCCCGAACCAGCTTGGTTGGCTTGATATCAAGGTCATATTCCTGGACTTTAGCCACCCAGTTTCCCCTCTTGGATCCAAATTCTTGTTGCGTGAGAATTGACTTTACAGTCGTATCTGGGACCAGCACCGTAGAGTGAGAGTTGAGGATATAGAAACGGAACTGCTTGACAGCTTTGACTACTGCAAAGGCATGCTTCTCCATCATGGTGTACTTTAGCTCATGGTTCTTCAGGATATAGCTCATGAAGGCAATTGGTAGCTCATGTTTATCAGGATCCTCCTGGGTTAAGACAGCAGCCAGAGTACTGTCTGTAGCGTAGCAGTAGATAATGAAATCCTTGCTGAAATCAGGGCAGGCCAAAACTGGAGTTTTAGCAATAGCTTTCTTGATACCCTCAAAGGATTCCTTTCCTTCAGAAGACCAACCAAATGCTTGCTTTCCTTTCATCATCTGAGAAATATTCAAAGTTAATTCAGCAAAATCAGGGATGAATCTTCTTAGAAAATTGATCTTACCGAAAAAGGAATGCACGCCCTTTTTACTAGTAGGGAGAGGAATCTGTTGGATGGCTTGAACTCGTTCCGGATCAATCTTGATGCCATCCTTTGAGACAATGTGTCCTAATAGCTTTCCCTCTGTAACACAGAAGACAGATTTTTTAGGATTTAAGGAAATCCCATGCTCTCGGCATCTTTGCAGAACTGCTTCTAAGTGGTCGAAGTGATCCGCTCTTGTCTTTGAGAACACTGTCAGGTCATCAAGGTATATGACTATGCATTTTCCCTTCAAGCTTCCGAAAGCCAGATCCATAGCTCTCTGGAAGGTGGCACCGGCATTAATCAGCCCAAAAGGCATCCTCTTGTAGGCAAAGGTACCCCAAGGAGTTGTGAAGGCTGTCTTATGTTGATCAGCAGTATCAACCTCTACCTGATTGTATCCAGAAAAGCCATCAAGCATAGATAACATCTCAGAGCCTGTTACCGCTTGCAAAACCTGATCCATCATAGGCAGAGGGTAGTTATCTTTCAGAGAGGCCTGATTCAGGTTCCTGAAATCAACACAGATGCGGATCTCTCCATTCTTCTTCCTAACAGGTACAATGTTTGCAATCCAAGTCGAATGGTGAATGGGAAAGATGATTTTAGCCTTTAGCAGTTTCTGAATCTCCTGAAATATGGTGTCAGCTATCTTTGGGTTATACTGCCTCTGCTTCTGCTTGAAAGGCTTGATTCCTGGCTTGAGAGGGATAGAGTGTTGCATTTCTTTTGGCTTGAAGGCTTTTAGATCTTCATAAGAATAAGCAAGCACATCCTTATATTTCCTTAGAAGGTCAATTGCTCTTCTCTTTTCATCTGATGTGCAACACTTCCCGATATTTACCAGCTTCGGGTCATCAGAACTCCCAATATCAATTTTATCATACTCAGCTGATTGCCGAGGTCCAATGGAAGCTTTAGATCTCACGTACCTGTCATGCTTATCAAACAACTCCTCCAAACTCACCAAACCTTTGGGGATCTTGTTTCCTTTGAGCTTAATGCACCCTTCCTGATCAGTTTCTTCTCCTTGGGTGACGGCTTGATCCGAAGACACGCTCTCACGAGGCAGGTTGTCACTTCCTTCGAAATACAGTTGTTCAAAATTGCCCTTGAGCTCCAGGAAGGAAAGCAAATGCTGGTCGTCGTTGAAGACTTGCCAGTTGTTAGTATTGTCAGGGACACTAGGTCGGTGGACCATCTCAATAGTGAATTTATCCTGAGAGAATTCAGGATGAGGGATCAATAATGACCCTGAGACAGCCAGGGAATCAGCTCTGCTGTTCTTTTCTCTGGGAATTGCTTCAATGGAGAAGGCATCAAGGAATTCAGTTGAATCCCAAACCTGATTCCGATAATGCTTCAGCCTCCCGTTCTTTACCTGAAACAGGCTTCTGACTTGTTTCACAATCAGCTCTGCATCACCACGAGCCAAAAGATTTTTTACACCTCGTTCTTTGGCCACTTGCAATCCAAGGATGAGAGCCTCATACTCTGCTGTATTGTTAGTGTTCTCGAACTGCAATTTGAATGAAAAGGGGTACAGGCAACCCTCAGGTGATATTAACAGAACGCCGGCTCCAGAACCAGCCGAAGAACAACTGCCATCGAATTCTAAGATCCAGACACCATTGGGATCTTTAGGTGATATTTTGCAGGGTCGGATTTCATCAGGGGACAAAATCATGTAATTACCATGGCCTCTGTCCTCATAGAGTATTTGTGCCTTGGGATCATCTGTCTTCTGCACAATGTACTCGGACTGCTTCTCAGGTAGTAGCTTCTTCATTTGTCCATTGACAGGTATGAGAGCGTGTGACCAATCCATTTGAATCTCTCCACCCACATCTTTACAGAAGTTTCTGCTTAGCAACATTCCATAGGAAGGAGGAATGTCTGCTACTAGTATGGTAGCCAAGACCTTCTTTTCAGGTAAAGCAGCAAAAGCCACTTGTGCATCTTTAATCCTTCCCACCAAAGGTACTTCTTTACTTTCCATGGAGTAGCAAGATCCATAAGTACGAGTAAGGGTCAAGCCTAAAGCATGAGCTACTTTGGCGGGCATCACATTATCTGAGGCTCCGGAATCTATGACACAGTTACTGAGCCTGTGGCCAGCTATAAGGAGTGTTACATAGAAAGGCTTGATCTTGTCACCAGGTGAGGTGACAGCAGCTACTAGACTGGGCTGTGGTGCAGAAGGAGGTGTGGGCAAAAGGCCTTTGGAGGTGGTCTTGGAATGGGAATTTACAAATTGAATCATCTTGGCAAAAGCTTTTGGATGGGTTTGGTAATATTCAGCCTCTGAAATTTGAACTTTGGTCCTTTTTAGATGATCTACAATGTCAAAGGATCCAGAGGTGGATGGTCCATCATCATTTGGAATCTTAGGTTTATCAACTCTAGGAGAAAAAGAAGAAGAAACGACTTTGGGGGCAGGATTGGCAGTACTTACCTTTGGTGCAGATGAGGTAGGAATAGGAGATCCTCTTCTGGCAATTACAGGAATAGTTGTAGGCTGCTCTTTGGACTTCTTCAGGGGTTGTGTCACCTTTTCCCTCTGATGCGTCTGTTCCCGAGTCATGACAGCGAAGGATTCGCTGTTCATATCTGCTACCACTTCATCATAGTCATCTGCATCATCAATGCCTTCAGTGGTAAAGAAATTGACTCGAGATCCCTCGGGTTCTTCTGCCTCATCATCGAATTCCTCCAGGAACTCTTCACAAGCTTCATTATCATCTTCTGGTTCTTCGACCTCGCAAGTTGCATTCACAGGAACTTTGACGGGAGGTCCTTCAAGTGCCAATCTTGTGTGGGGAGCTGGCAAACGGTTTCTGGGTTGAAAATTTCTTCTAGGAACATCTGCATACGGTGCATGCTGAGCTAATTGTTTCTTTATAGCTACCAGATCATTTGCAAGTTTCTGGACTAATGGATCAGTATTGGGTCCAGAAGTGGAAGAGGGAGAAGCAGCAGATTTAGATTTGGGAGGATCTCTCTTCAATTTCCCTGACATGATTAGGTCATCCTCGACACTAACAGCCAGTTCTTGATCCAGTATTAACGTTCCAAGGTTAGCCCTTCTTAGAGCATAACTGACTTTAGGCGTTTGGGCATTCAAAAAGAAACATTTTTGGATTTGATCAACCGGCCGAGTGTTCACGGGGATTTTGTTGATCAGTCTGTTGAACCGAGCCACAAATTCTCTCATGGGTTCCGATGGATCTTTCTTTATTTGAGAAATCTGGGCAAGGAGTGCATGCACATCTTCTGCCGGTTTGAAACGGCTTTCGAACTGAGTTCTCATGGTATTCCAGTCGATGATGGCACCAGCCGGAAGGTGATAGAACCAGTCAGCAGCATTGTCCTGTAACGTTTCGACGAACAGTCTTACTGAGACGTCTTCATGTTCGACCCCCAAGACTCCACATGCAACTATGAAGGCTGCAATATGCTCGTCAGGGTGCACTTTGCCGTCGCCTCTGAATTTGGGGAAGTTCTTTCGGTTACCTCTAGGTAACTCATGCAAAGGCTGAGTGAGGGCCAGAGGCCCGACACGTTGACCCCATGGAACTTGTGCCATTCTTCTTGGAAATACGGTTCTGAGGGGAACTGTAACACCAGCAAGGATTAAAGCTTGTAGATTAGGACTAGCAGGCTCTGAAGGACTTCTTTCTCGAACAGGTGGAGTGCTCGTTGAACGAGTTCTTCTATTTGAAGGGAAAGGAAAACCCTGTTGCTCCAAAAGCTGAAACTGAGAATCTTCGATACCAAGGGCCCTTCTCCCTCGAGTGAAACGCGGAGTCGCCAGATCAAAGAATGATCGAAAAAAAAAAAATTATAGTACTGGAATGCGATTTTCCCCAGCGGAGTCGCCAAAAACTGTTGGTTTTCAAATAAGACTTTTTAGAAGAGCAACAGTCAGGGGACAAGAAGTCCCTCCTCTTTAATGGGAGAGGTTCCCTTATTGAGACACGAACTTATTTACAAATATACAGAGGGTCATTTTATGGTTGAACTTGGATACCACGAAAATGTTTTCCACAAAGATCATCAGTTACAAACGGGCTGAGGAAAGAGGGTACGAAGATAAGCAGAATAGCAAACGTTTGGAATTATAGATAACAGAATAATTCTTTACGAGTGCGAAGTTGCGGGGAATTTGAAACAAGATTATTTGCATTAACTGAATAAGATCAAAGACACAAAGTTCTTCAACGACCTTTTTCAAATTCATTAATCAAAGACACAAAGTTCTTTCTTGGTCGTGCAAGATCACTGTATTTGCAAAAGCAATCAGCAAGACTAACGAATTAGGTACAAAATAATCTTCACAATACTAAAGGAAAACACAGAGCTACAAAGATTCAGATAGAGAATGAAAAGAAAAGCCCTTTTGTATTGATATGTTCAAGATCTATTTACAATTTCGAGAGTATGCCAAGTTCTTCCTCCTCCCAAAAATGGCGTGGAAAGGCCATTATATAGCTTACAAGTCGGTTACGACTTGTAACCGTTTCTTTTAAATAAAGAATAGTTGAGTATTGCCGGTTGCAATACCTTAACTAATTACAACGAATACGAAAAGAAAGGAAAGAAGAGGGAAGGAGAGAGAAGGAGACAGGTGGCCGGCTACTGGGAGGGACCTACTGTCTTCAGAATCCGCTGCCTGAACTTCTTCAATGACTCAGCTATATCTCTGCCACGAGGGACTGATGTGTTAGTTGCAGACTGAGTCCAAAATCCCAGGCATTTCTCCATCTCTTTATCAAACTCGACGTGAGTATGATAGTCTTTGTTTGCTTCTTCAATGGCAGACTGGAGAGAACAAATTTCTTTTATCTTGTCTTTAGAGATGGAGTCTTCCTTGAAAAGATTATCTTTGACAAAAGCTCTGAACTGAGCTTTGATTTCTTGCAAGGATGAGGGAATGCCAGAGTTTTCATCCTGAAGATGACAATGCATATCTTTGAAAGCAGCAGCTGCTAGCGTCTTGAAAGCTTCTCCCTTTTGCCAGCTATTCTTCATTTCTCCTACAGCTTCTTCCAGGACTCTGATTTTCCACTCTACACTGTAGACCCAGGATTTTGATAGATTATCTTCGGCATCATCGAAAATCTTATTCGCCAGCAAGATGTTCTCATCTGTCTGTCCCATGAGGCGAAGGTCTACAATGCAACTGCCCCAAAGTTTAAGCTCCTTATTCATAACCTCAATGGTAGAGGATAGTTTATGTTGCAACTTGTCTACCTTTCCATGTAGCTTAAAAGCTTCGTCGATGAAGTTTAGCCCGGCAACAAGCATGTCATCCACCATGGCTTCGGTAGCTCTACCATAGACAGAATACTTGTGCATCTCTTTAATTTCTTGCACTTCATCTTGGCTTAGAATTACAGGAGGGGGTAGAGCAGTCAAGGGGGTGGGGTCTAAAACTTTGTCCTTAGACAAGAGTGACTTGATAAAACTAGTGAGAACTTGGGCTTGTTCTTCCAGCTGTTCAATCGTCTGCTGCCCTTTCTCCACCCTTCCAATGACTCTGGTGACTGTTTCCTGGAGGTTATGAATCTCACCTTCAGGAGTAGACTCTCCCATAGGGATCCTTGAGAGTTCCAAGTCGGATGTCAGCAACTCTGATTCCGATTTGTCTACTGTGGGCTTAGCAATCTCCAGGAATTGCTGACCTCGAGCATCCGACACAATCCTGGAAGTAGTTCTGGCTTTCTTGGCACGAGAAGGAGTGGTGCCCAACAAGGCTGCTACAGCATCAAAATTTGGTCCCAAGCTTTGAAAGGAGGATTTTCTCTTCCTTTTATCAACCAGAGGTTGCACCCAAGCAAAAGAGGAAGAAGAATCTGCAGGAGAGGCAAGGGGACCAAGAGATAGGGAGCTCATGATACTCAAGGTCTGTGCAGCTGCTGACTCAAGCTGAGATGCAGGCAGAACACTGGAGGTAATGGCGGCAGAAGAATCAGTAGTACCTGGAAGTTCGGTGCTCTGGACTTCTTTATCTTTATCTGCTGGATTTTCAGGAACACTTGTAGGAATTGGCACCTCACTGTCTTCACTTTCACTGAGAACGATGATGTTCTCTGGCCCCATAGGCAACTCTGCCTGTTTTCTTGGAGGGTCATCCTCTGCAGGCTCCTTCTTTACCTCTTTGAGTTTCTTCTTGTATACTTGGGTAGATGGAGAAGGAGTAGATCCTACAAGTCCCTGAGCTATTGAGGCAGGAGGGGTTTTCACTGGTGTCCCAGACTCTGGAACTGATGCTTCCCTTATGGGTGTCGAATCATCTTTGGAGCTGGATTCTCCTGAGTGCCTCTTGAATTCTCGGATCTTCTTACTGAACCAGACCCTAGTTCTGATCAAGACTGGGGCAATAATCTCAGCCAGATCATCTCTTTCTTTTCTGTTCCAATCCAGGTCCTCCAGAGGGGTGTGCTTAATCACATTTTCGTATTCATACGAATATAGCTCAGAATTGTCATCCTGGAGACCTTCAGGAACTTGGTACAGGCTGAGTTCTTGGATCAATTGCAGGGAGAACCTGCCACAATGCCTTCTTCTGGCTTCAAAATCATCTGCACAGTCGGCCCAGTAGTCTTCTGTATCTGCCCTGTGATGATAGACTATCTTGATGTTCCTTTCAATGAACTTCTTCAAGTCAAAACAGGTTCTTGGCTTGAAGAAATGAACAGTGATAGGGACCAGGGCTCTTTCTACGTTCTGAGCATCCAGGGCCGTTTTACATGTGTAGTTTCCCAGAGAGATGGGAAAATGTAAGCCAGAAATCTTCTTGTCTCTGCAAGTTCTGTGCAACTTGTCCAGTTGCCTGCATATCTCGATCAAGGCCATTTTGTCGTTGCAGAACATGGGAAGCCGCAGAGGAGTGTTCTCATAGCCAGCAAGCCTGATATAAGAGAATTTCCTGAACTGAATGAAATAGGCTCCATATTGTGATATCAGGTTCATAGCTTCGTCTGAAAACCTCCTGGCAGTGTCACCTTCGAGCAATCTGACCATGTACATGGTGAAGGCATCATTGACCCTTCTGAAATTCCGATTGCTGGTCTCTAGGGTGAACTGCGGGCAATAGGCGTACACTGGATCGTCTTTGTGCGCATCGATGTAGGAAAAGCCAAACCATTGCCGTGACGCTGCTAGGGTATACATCAGATACGAAGTCATGAAGAACTTCTTTGTTTGTCGCACATTGGATAATTGCTCGGCCAAATTCATGCTTATGATTTCTGCCCAATTGATGTTTTGCGTTCCCTCGCACACCATGCTGATGAGCGGGCACATCCAGAAATGAAACTCATTGGTTGAGGGCAAACCCATAACCCGAGCCAGCAGGATTATAAAATCTGACAATTCTTCATTGAAATCCGCCCGGAAGAGGGTTTTGGTCAGACGAGAAGCTCCTTTCCTAGGGTTCTTCAACCAAGACCTCGCCACTCGAGCTTTATATTTATCACTGTCTTGGTCGAACATGGCCTGTGCTTGATCACGAGAGACGACTATGGCATTGTCCATCTCCGGAATCCTCAGAGCAGCTCCAATGGCGGCAGCGTCTAGCTTGGCAATGAGCTCCCCGTGTACATTTGTCAATTCGCTCGAGTCGGGGTCGAAGTGAGCTCCGCATGAAAGTACCGTATCAGCACACTGCACTGAGATAGGGAAACCTCCGGCGAAAGCCAAACCGCTATCATTAATCATCTGTGCCATCGGCGTAGGGTTTGCATCTGTCATTCTTGACCAAAAGTCGCCGAAGTCGAGATGACGGGCTTCACTGTCTCCGATATTGCTAACGGCAGACTCGAGTGGAGAAATTTGCTCCTGTCCCTGAAACTTGATCTTCATATTGATAGATTCGGAGCTGCGACCCAGACTCTGGAAGGAATTTGCAAAGGGAACTAGGTTGCAAGGGTTTGAGCAAATGATAGCAAGAAAGCAATGTGAAAAATGCGAAGGTGGTATGCTTGGTTATATAGCCGTTTGAGGAGCGGAATGAATTTAATGCGCATTGAATACACCACCACCAATTTGAAAGAGCGTCATATTCGGAATGAGCGGGAAAAGCTAAGTATGAATGACACTTGGTACGCTTGGAACAGGTGAGACGCGAATGCGCGAAACACGCGGCTCGGGCGAAATGGAGAGAGAATGCACAAAAGCTTTTGGAACAATTGGGATGAAAATGCGCGAGGTACGCGGTTCAGGCATTTCGGCCGAAATTGGAACAGCAGGCCCATTTGGACTTGGGGACTTTTGGAACAGAAAATTCCGGAGTACGCGACTAGGAAGTTTCGGCCGAAAATGGGAAAGCTCGCACAAAAGTTTTGGGACGAAAATGCGCGAAGTACGCGGTTCGGGAGTTTCGGCCGAAAATGGGAAAGCTCGCACAAAAGTTTTGGGACACTTGGGACAAAAAGTTCCGACGGGCCCGAGAATGGGACAGTTTCGGGGATTTCGGCCGATCGGGGAACAACTTGCACTTTCGTACTTGGGACAGGTGGGACAGAAAGTCCCGACAGACCCGAAATACTTACAAAATGACCCAAAACTTAGATTCTTTCGACTTCACAACCTGGGTATCTCAGAAAAAGCACTTAGACTCAAAATTTTCAAAATTTGTCCTTGTTAGAGAGGGGAATTTTGAGTAGACAACAGCTGGCTCCTTCTGGGGATGACTTGGCATAAATTCACTGAATGAAACAAGGCAAGAACTTAGACAAACTTGGTGTAGCAGACCAGTGCCTTATCCATTGGGCAAAGGAGTCAAAAACAAAACAATACAGAGGGCAACACACACAACAGAAGGGAAACACACCGAAAGCAGGGAAAGCAAAACACTGTACATAATATACAAAGGGACTCCCTAGTCACCTAGGATCTGAACAACTTCAAATACTGCCCACTATAAGGAAGTGGGAGGGGGGAACCATCCATGTAATCAAGATAGAAAGAGTCCTTACCAGCAAAGTGTCTTATCTTGAAAGGTCCAAGCCACAGAGAATCAAATTTTCCATGGCTGCCACGAGGTTCATGTCTTTTGTCCCATAACAGCACAGTATCACCAACTTGGAACTCTCTGGACCTAGCTTTCTTATCGAACAGAACCTTCACCTTCTGCTGGTGGGCAGATATTCTGTCAGCAACCTCCAATCTATCCTCGTTCAGTTTGTGCAGGTACATGATCCTTTTGTCCAGAGCATCATTGAAACTAGTGTCTTCAATGGCCTTCATCAGGTGCAAGGCTGGCAGTTCCACTGTCACTGGCAATTGAGCCTCTACGCCATACACTACTTGAAATGGGGACATTCCAATGGCTCTTTTAGGTGTGATCCTGTCTGCCCAAAGAGCATCGTAAAGTTTCTTATGCCAGTTTCTCTGAGATTCATTGACCAACTTTCTTATGATAGTCACCAGATTCTTGTTGGTAGATTCTGCTTGTCCATTTCCCTGGGGATAATAATCTGAAGAATGAGCCAGAGAGATGCCATACCCGTAGCAGAAATCCATTATCTCAGTTGAGGAGAAGTTTGAGGCATTATCTGTTACAATCTTGTTAGGCACACCATACCTAACCAAGATGTTCTCTTTAATGAAGTTGCACACTACTTCAGAAGTGGTGCTCTTGACTGGAATAGCTTCCACCCATTTGGTGAAGTAGTCAGTAGCAGTTAGCACATGGGTATGTCCAGCGCTGGAAACAGGGTTGAGTGCACCGATGAAGTCTAGACCCCACTGTTGGAAAGGTTCTTCAATCACAACTGGTTTGAGAGGCAAGGAAGCCAATTTAGGTCTTCCCACGAAAGTCTGACAGGCCTCACATTTATCCACCCACTTGGATGCATCTTTGAACAAAGAAGGCCAGTAATACCCTCCACGGAGTATCTTATGAGCTGTGACTGTTGATGAATAGTGCCCTCCACATGCCTGATCATGAAAAGCTGAGAGCAATTTTCTCTGTTGTTCTTTGTCTACACACTTCAGGAATCTTCCATCCAAACCACGCTTAAACAAGGCATTTTCCCACAATACATATTGTGCTGATCTCAACTTAACAGTCCTCTTTTCTTTAGCAGTTAAATGAGAGGGGCATTCCCCGTAGGTGAGAAAATGAGCGATGTCAGCGTACCATTCATCAACTGAACTCAGGAACAGAACAGTAGGAAGGTCAGCTTTCTTCTCCAGTAACTCGTGTTGGGCTCCTTCAGCAATGAGCTCGCAAAGACCTTTTCCCCGAACCAGCTTGGTTGGCTTGATATCAAGGTCATATTCCTGGACTTTAGCCACCCAGTTTCCCCTCTTGGATCCAAATTCTTGTTGCGTGAGAATTGACTTTACAGTCGTATCTGGGACCAGCACCGTAGAGTGAGAGTTGAGGATATAGAAACGGAACTGCTTGACAGCTTTGACTACTGCAAAGGCATGCTTCTCCATCATGGTGTACTTTAGCTCATGGTTCTTCAGGATATAGCTCATGAAGGCAATTGGTAGCTCATGTTTATCAGGATCCTCCTGGGTTAAGACAGCAGCCAGAGTACTGTCTGTAGCGTAGCAGTAGATAATGAAATCCTTGCTGAAATCAGGGCAGGCCAAAACTGGAGTTTTAGCAATAGCTTTCTTGATACCCTCAAAGGATTCCTTTCCTTCAGAAGACCAACCAAATGCTTGCTTTCCTTTCATCATCTGAGAAATATTCAAAGTTAATTCAGCAAAATCAGGGATGAATCTTCTTAGAAAATTGATCTTACCGAAAAAGGAATGCACGCCCTTTTTACTAGTAGGGAGAGGAATCTGTTGGATGGCTTGAACTCGTTCCGGATCAATCTTGATGCCATCCTTTGAGACAATGTGTCCTAATAGCTTTCCCTCTGTAACACAGAAGACAGATTTTTTAGGATTTAAGGAAATCCCATGCTCTCGGCATCTTTGCAGAACTGCTTCTAAGTGGTCGAAGTGATCCGCTCTTGTCTTTGAGAACACTGTCAGGTCATCAAGGTATATGACTATGCATTTTCCCTTCAAGCTTCCGAAAGCCAGATCCATAGCTCTCTGGAAGGTGGCACCGGCATTAATCAGCCCAAAAGGCATCCTCTTGTAGGCAAAGGTACCCCAAGGAGTTGTGAAGGCTGTCTTATGTTGATCAGCAGTATCAACCTCTACCTGATTGTATCCAGAAAAGCCATCAAGCATAGATAACATCTCAGAGCCTGTTACCGCTTGCAAAACCTGATCCATCATAGGCAGAGGGTAGTTATCTTTCAGAGAGGCCTGATTCAGGTTCCTGAAATCAACACAGATGCGGATCTCTCCATTCTTCTTCCTAACAGGTACAATGTTTGCAATCCAAGTCGAATGGTGAATGGGAAAGATGATTTTAGCCTTTAGCAGTTTCTGAATCTCCTGAAATATGGTGTCAGCTATCTTTGGGTTATACTGCCTCTGCTTCTGCTTGAAAGGCTTGATTCCTGGCTTGAGAGGGATAGAGTGTTGCATTTCTTTTGGCTTGAAGGCTTTTAGATCTTCATAAGAATAAGCAAGCACATCCTTATATTTCCTTAGAAGGTCAATTGCTCTTCTCTTTTCATCTGATGTGCAACACTTCCCGATATTTACCAGCTTCGGGTCATCAGAACTCCCAATATCAATTTTATCATACTCAGCTGATTGCCGAGGTCCAATGGAAGCTTTAGATCTCACGTACCTGTCATGCTTATCAAACAACTCCTCCAAACTCACCAAACCTTTGGGGATCTTGTTTCCTTTGAGCTTAATGCACCCTTCCTGATCAGTTTCTTCTCCTTGGGTGACGGCTTGATCCGAAGACACGCTCTCACGAGGCAGGTTGTCACTTCCTTCGAAATACAGTTGTTCAAAATTGCCCTTGAGCTCCAGGAAGGAAAGCAAATGCTGGTCGTCGTTGAAGACTTGCCAGTTGTTAGTATTGTCAGGGACACTAGGTCGGTGGACCATCTCAATAGTGAATTTATCCTGAGAGAATTCAGGATGAGGGATCAATAATGACCCTGAGACAGCCAGGGAATCAGCTCTGCTGTTCTTTTCTCTGGGAATTGCTTCAATGGAGAAGGCATCAAGGAATTCAGTTGAATCCCAAACCTGATTCCGATAATGCTTCAGCCTCCCGTTCTTTACCTGAAACAGGCTTCTGACTTGTTTCACAATCAGCTCTGCATCACCACGAGCCAAAAGATTTTTTACACCTCGTTCTTTGGCCACTTGCAATCCAAGGATGAGAGCCTCATACTCTGCTGTATTGTTAGTGTTCTCGAACTGCAATTTGAATGAAAAGGGGTACAGGCAACCCTCAGGTGATATTAACAGAACGCCGGCTCCAGAACCAGCCGAAGAACAACTGCCATCGAATTCTAAGATCCAGACACCATTGGGATCTTTAGGTGATATTTTGCAGGGTCGGATTTCATCAGGGGACAAAATCATGTAATTACCATGGCCTCTGTCCTCATAGAGTATTTGTGCCTTGGGATCATCTGTCTTCTGCACAATGTACTCGGACTGCTTCTCAGGTAGTAGCTTCTTCATTTGTCCATTGACAGGTATGAGAGCGTGTGACCAATCCATTTGAATCTCTCCACCCACATCTTTACAGAAGTTTCTGCTTAGCAACATTCCATAGGAAGGAGGAATGTCTGCTACTAGTATGGTAGCCAAGACCTTCTTTTCAGGTAAAGCAGCAAAAGCCACTTGTGCATCTTTAATCCTTCCCACCAAAGGTACTTCTTTACTTTCCATGGAGTAGCAAGATCCATAAGTACGAGTAAGGGTCAAGCCTAAAGCATGAGCTACTTTGGCGGGCATCACATTATCTGAGGCTCCGGAATCTATGACACAGTTACTGAGCCTGTGGCCAGCTATAAGGAGTGTTACATAGAAAGGCTTGATCTTGTCACCAGGTGAGGTGACAGCAGCTACTAGACTGGGCTGTGGTGCAGAAGGAGGTGTGGGCAAAAGGCCTTTGGAGGTGGTCTTGGAATGGGAATTTACAAATTGAATCATCTTGGCAAAAGCTTTTGGATGGGTTTGGTAATATTCAGCCTCTGAAATTTGAACTTTGGTCCTTTTTAGATGATCTACAATGTCAAAGGATCCAGAGGTGGATGGTCCATCATCATTTGGAATCTTAGGTTTATCAACTCTAGGAGAAAAAGAAGAAGAAACGACTTTGGGGGCAGGATTGGCAGTACTTACCTTTGGTGCAGATGAGGTAGGAATAGGAGATCCTCTTCTGGCAATTACAGGAATAGTTGTAGGCTGCTCTTTGGACTTCTTCAGGGGTTGTGTCACCTTTTCCCTCTGATGCGTCTGTTCCCGAGTCATGACAGCGAAGGATTCGCTGTTCATATCTGCTACCACTTCATCATAGTCATCTGCATCATCAATGCCTTCAGTGGTAAAGAAATTGACTCGAGATCCCTCGGGTTCTTCTGCCTCATCATCGAATTCCTCCAGGAACTCTTCACAAGCTTCATTATCATCTTCTGGTTCTTCGACCTCGCAAGTTGCATTCACAGGAACTTTGACGGGAGGTCCTTCAAGTGCCAATCTTGTGTGGGGAGCTGGCAAACGGTTTCTGGGTTGAAAATTTCTTCTAGGAACATCTGCATACGGTGCATGCTGAGCTAATTGTTTCTTTATAGCTACCAGATCATTTGCAAGTTTCTGGACTAATGGATCAGTATTGGGTCCAGAAGTGGAAGAGGGAGAAGCAGCAGATTTAGATTTGGGAGGATCTCTCTTCAATTTCCCTGACATGATTAGGTCATCCTCGACACTAACAGCCAGTTCTTGATCCAGTATTAACGTTCCAAGGTTAGCCCTTCTTAGAGCATAACTGACTTTAGGCGTTTGGGCATTCAAAAAGAAACATTTTTGGATTTGATCAACCGGCCGAGTGTTCACGGGGATTTTGTTGATCAGTCTGTTGAACCGAGCCACAAATTCTCTCATGGGTTCCGATGGATCTTTCTTTATTTGAGAAATCTGGGCAAGGAGTGCATGCACATCTTCTGCCGGTTTGAAACGGCTTTCGAACTGAGTTCTCATGGTATTCCAGTCGATGATGGCACCAGCCGGAAGGTGATAGAACCAGTCAGCAGCATTGTCCTGTAACGTTTCGACGAACAGTCTTACTGAGACGTCTTCATGTTCGACCCCCAAGACTCCACATGCAACTATGAAGGCTGCAATATGCTCGTCAGGGTGCACTTTGCCGTCGCCTCTGAATTTGGGGAAGTTCTTTCGGTTACCTCTAGGTAACTCATGCAAAGGCTGAGTGAGGGCCAGAGGCCCGACACGTTGACCCCATGGAACTTGTGCCATTCTTCTTGGAAATACGGTTCTGAGGGGAACTGTAACACCAGCAAGGATTAAAGCTTGTAGATTAGGACTAGCAGGCTCTGAAGGACTTCTTTCTCGAACAGGTGGAGTGCTCGTTGAACGAGTTCTTCTATTTGAAGGGAAAGGAAAACCCTGTTGCTCCAAAAGCTGAAACTGAGAATCTTCGATACCAAGGGCCCTTCTCCCTCGAGTGAAACGCGGAGTCGCCAGATCAAAGAATGATCGAAAAAAAAAAAATTATAGTACTGGAATGCGATTTTCCCCAGCGGAGTCGCCAAAAACTGTTGGTTTTCAAATAAGACTTTTTAGAAGAGCAACAGTCAGGGGACAAGAAGTCCCTCCTCTTTAATGGGAGAGGTTCCCTTATTGAGACACGAACTTATTTACAAATATACAGAGGGTCATTTTATGGTTGAACTTGGATACCACGAAAATGTTTTCCACAAAGATCATCAGTTACAAACGGGCTGAGGAAAGAGGGTACGAAGATAAGCAGAATAGCAAACGTTTGGAATTATAGATAACAGAATAATTCTTTACGAGTGCGAAGTTGCGGGGAATTTGAAACAAGATTATTTGCATTAACTGAATAAGATCAAAGACACAAAGTTCTTCAACGACCTTTTTCAAATTCATTAATCAAAGACACAAAGTTCTTTCTTGGTCGTGCAAGATCACTGTATTTGCAAAAGCAATCAGCAAGACTAACGAATTAGGTACAAAATAATCTTCACAATACTAAAGGAAAACACAGAGCTACAAAGATTCAGATAGAGAATGAAAAGAAAAGCCCTTTTGTATTGATATGTTCAAGATCTATTTACAATTTCGAGAGTATGCCAAGTTCTTCCTCCTCCCAAAAATGGCGTGGAAAGGCCATTATATAGCTTACAAGTCGGTTACGACTTGTAACCGTTTCTTTTAAATAAAGAATAGTTGAGTATTGCCGGTTGCAATACCTTAACTAATTACAACGAATACGAAAAGAAAGGAAAGAAGAGGGAAGGAGAGAGAAGGAGACAGGTGGCCGGCTACTGGGAGGGACCTACTGTCTTCAGAATCCGCTGCCTGAACTTCTTCAATGACTCAGCTATATCTCTGCCACGAGGGACTGATGTGTTAGTTGCAGACTGAGTCCAAAATCCCAGGCATTTCTCCATCTCTTTATCAAACTCGACGTGAGTATGATAGTCTTTGTTTGCTTCTTCAATGGCAGACTGGAGAGAACAAATTTCTTTTATCTTGTCTTTAGAGATGGAGTCTTCCTTGAAAAGATTATCTTTGACAAAAGCTCTGAACTGAGCTTTGATTTCTTGCAAGGATGAGGGAATGCCAGAGTTTTCATCCTGAAGATGACAATGCATATCTTTGAAAGCAGCAGCTGCTAGCGTCTTGAAAGCTTCTCCCTTTTGCCAGCTATTCTTCATTTCTCCTACAGCTTCTTCCAGGACTCTGATTTTCCACTCTACACTGTAGACCCAGGATTTTGATAGATTATCTTCGGCATCATCGAAAATCTTATTCGCCAGCAAGATGTTCTCATCTGTCTGTCCCATGAGGCGAAGGTCTACAATGCAACTGCCCCAAAGTTTAAGCTCCTTATTCATAACCTCAATGGTAGAGGATAGTTTATGTTGCAACTTGTCTACCTTTCCATGTAGCTTAAAAGCTTCGTCGATGAAGTTTAGCCCGGCAACAAGCATGTCATCCACCATGGCTTCGATAGCTCTACCATAGACAGAATACTTGTGCATATCTTTAATTTCTTGCACTTCATCTTGGCTTAGAATTACAGGAGGGGGTAGAGCAGTCAAGGGGGTGGGGTCTAAAACTTTGTCCTTAGACAAGAGTGACTTGATAAAACTAGTGAGAACTTGGGCTTGTTCTTCCAGCTGTTCAATCGTCTGCTGCCCTTTCTCCACCCTTCCAATGACTCTGGTGACTGTTTCCTGGAGGTTATGAATCTCACCTTCAGGAGTAGACTCTCCCATAGGGATCCTTGAAAGTTCCAAGTCGGATGTCAGCAACTCTGATTCCGATTTGTCTACTGTGGGCTTAGCAATCTCCAGGAATTGCTGACCTCGAGCATCCGACACAATCCTGGAAGTAGTTCTGGCTTTCTTGGCACGAGAAGGAGTGGTGCCCAACAAGGCTGCTACAGCATCAAAATTTGGTCCCAAGCTTTGAAAGGAGGATTTTCTCTTCCTTTTATCAACCAGAGGTTGCACCCAAGCAAAAGAGGAAGAAGAATCTGCAGGAGAAGCAAGGGGACCAAGAGACAGGGAGCTCATGACACTCAAGGTCTGTGCAGCTGTTGACTCAAGCTGAGATGTAGGCAGAACACTGGAGGTAATGGCGGCAGAAGAATCAGTAGTACCTGGAAGTTCGGTGCTCTGGACTTCTTTATCTTTATCTGCTGGATTTTCAGGAACACTTGCAGGAATTGGCACCTCACTGTCTTCACTTTCACTGAGAACGATGATGTTCTCTGGCCCCATAGGCAACTCTGCCTGTTTTCTTGGAGGGTCATCCTCTGCAGGCTCCTTCTTTACCTCTTTGAGTTTCTTCTTGTATACCTGGGTAGATGGAGAAGGAGTAGATCCTACAAGTCCCTGAGCTATTGAGGCAGGAGGGGTTTTCACTGGTGTCCCAGACTCTGGAACTGATGCTTCCCTTATGGGTGTCGAATCATCTTTGGAGCTGGATTCTCCTGAGTGCCTCTTGAATTCTCGGATCTTCTTACTGAACCAGACCCTAGTTCTGATCAAGACTGGGGCAATAATCTCAGCCAGATCATCTCTTTCTTTTCTGTTCCAATCCAGGTCCTCCAGAGGGGTGTGCTTAATCACATTTTCGTATTCATACGAATATAGCTCAGAATTGTCATCCTGGAGACCTTCAGGAACTTGGTACAGACTGAGTTCTTGGATCAATTGCAGGGAGAACCTGCCACAATGCCTTCTTCTGGCTTCAAAATCATCTGCACAGTCGGCCCAGTAGTCTTCTGTATCTGCCCTGTGATGATAGACTATCTTGATGTTCCTTTCAATGAACTTCTTCAAGTCAAAACAGGTTCTTGGCTTGAAGAAATGAACAGTGATAGGGACCAGGGCTCTTTCTACGTTCTGAGCATCCAGGGCCGTTTTGCATGTGTAGTTTCCCAGAGAGATGGGAAAATGTAAGCCAGAAATCTTCTTGTCTCTGCAAGTTCTGTGCAACTTGTCCAGTTGCCTGCATATCTCGATCAAGGCCATTTTTGTCGTTACAGAACATGGGAAGCCGCAGAGGAGTGTTCTCATAGCCAGCAAGCTTGATATAGGAAAATTTCCTGATTGAATGAAATAGGCTCCATACTGTGATATCAGGTTCATGGCTTCATCTGAAAACCTTCTCGCAGTATCACCTTCGAGCAATCTGACCACGTACATGGTGAAAGCATCATTGACCCTTCTGAAATTGCGGTTGCTGGTCTCCAAGGTGAACTGCGGGCAATAGGCATACACTGGATCATCTTTGTGTGCATCTATATAGGAGAAACCAAACCACTGCCTGGATGCTGGCTTCAGGGTCATCTACATCAGTCGGCCCAGAAGTCTTCTGTATCTGCCCTGTGATGAGAGACTATCTTGATGTTCCTTTCAATGAACTTCTTCAAGTCAAAACAGGTTCGATAGTTGCTTCAGCCAAATTCATACTGATGATCTCTACCCAGTTGATATTTCTGTGTTCCCTGAGCACACCAGGGCTGATGAGCATGGGCAGTTTCCCAGAGAAATGGGAAACTCATTGGTGGAGGGCAGAACCCATACTTCGAGTCTCAGCAGGATCTATGCAAGTCTGTCCAGTTGCCTTCATTAATCTCTGCTCGGAAGAGCCATTTTGTCGTTAGGCGAGAACATGGGAAGCACCTTTCTTAGGAGTGTCTCTCATAGCCAAGCATTTCGCCACTCGCGCCTATAAGAGATTTGTCACTGAACTTGAATCGAACATAGCCTGTGCTTGATCCCGGGAGATCAGACTCATAGCATTCGTCTGAAAATCTCCAGAATTCTCATAGCAGCGTCACAATCGAGCGGGTAGCTGTCCACGTACATGGTGAAGGCAATGAGTTGACCCTTCATGTACATTTGTCGATTGCTGGTCTCTAGGGTGAACTGCAGGGTCGAAGTGAGGCGTCCACATGGATCAGCCCTGTATCAGCATCACTGTACTGAGATTGGGAATCCATTGTCGTGCAAAAGCTAGACCAGGGTATACATTAGATACGAAGTCATGAAGCCACTTGGTGTAGGGTTGTCGCATCATTGGATCATTGCTTGCCCAAAAATCATGCTTATGAAGTCTGCCCAGATTGACGAGCTTGCGTTGTCCCTCGCATACCATGCTGATGAGCGGGCAAATTCAAGCGGATGAAACTCATTGCTCCTGAGGGCAAACCCATGGAACTTGATCTTCAGCAGTGATTAGTCTCGGAGCTGACAACCTAGACTTCATGGAAGGAATTTGCCCGGAATGGAGGGTTTTGGATCAGACGCAGAAGCTCCTTTCAAATGACAAGGGTTCGAGCAACCAAGACCTCAGCACTGGAAGCAATGTGATATTTATGCAAAGGGAATGCTCGTTATATAGCCTGTGCTTGGATCACGAGAAATGACTATGGCAATGTGCATCTCCGGAATACACAGAGCAGCACCAATTTGCGGCAGCATCATAGCTTGGCAATGAGCTCCCCGTGGACATTTGTCAATTCGCTCGAGTCGTAAATCGACACTGAGGTCACGCTTGGGACATGTGACCGTATGCAGCACACTGCACTGAAACACGCGGCTCGGCCGGTTCGGGTGAAAGCAAGGAGAGGACGCTATCATTAATGCATTTGGGACAAAATGGGACGAAAATGTGCGAAGTATGCGATTCGGGTGTCATTCTTGGCCAAAAATTGCTGAAGTCGAGATGACGGGCTTCACTGTCTTGGACAAAATTGCTAACGGAAGGACGCAAGTTCAGGCAAATCGGCTCGAAAATCCCTGAAAGCTCGCATCTTCATATTGACTAGATTGGAACCTTTGGGACCCAGACTCTGGAAGGAATTTGCGAAGGGTACGCGGTTGCAAGGATGATTCGAGCCGAAATGATAGCAAGACAAGCAATGTGCAAAATGCGAAGGTGGTATGCTTGGTTATACAGTCGTTTGAGGAGCGGAATGAATTTAATCGACGGGCATTGAAAATGGGACCAGCAATTCGAAAGAGCGTCATATTCAGCCGAATGAGCGGGAACAGCTAAGTGTGAATGACACTTCGTACGCTTGGGACAGATGGGACAAAAAGTTCGCGAAACACGCGGCTCGGGCGAAAATGGACACAAAATGACCCCAAAAGCTTTTGGAACAGATTGGGATTTCAATGCGCGACGTACGCGGTTCAGGCATTTTCAGAGCCGAAAACACTTGGAACAGCAGGCCCATTTTGGAAATTGGGGACTTTTGGAACAGAAAATTCTGGAGTACGCGACTCAGGAAGTTTCGGCCGAAAATGGGAAAGCTCGCACAAAAGTTTTGGGACGAAAATGCGCGAAGTACGCGGTTCGGGAGTTTCGGCCGAACATGGGAAAGCTCGCATGGCTAAAAGTTGTTGGGACACTTGGGACAAAAAGTTCCGACGGGCCCGAGTATGGGATAGTTTCGGGGATTTCGGCCGATTCGGGGAACAACTTGCACTTTCGTACTTGGGACAGGTGGGACAGAAAGTCCCGACAGACCCGAAATACTTACAAAATGACCCAAAACTTAGATTCTTTCGACTTCACAACCTGGGTATCTCAGAAAAAGCACTTAGACTCAAAAATTTTCAAAATTTTTCCTTGTTAGAGAGGGGAATTTTGAGTAGACAACACGGCTATAGAAATTTTGATCCTGATTAGACTTCTATGAATTATACAACGCTGCAAGATGCTTTCTTAAAAGAATTTAATATCCTTGAGTTTGAGAAGAAAATCAAAATCACACTCAAATACACTGAGCAAGGCACTATTGAGAGTGTTTGGGAGTATAATGCTTAGATAAAAACCTTTTTTCTAAGTTATCTTTTGACATACACGTGAGATAAAATGCATAGCGGTTCATTGGAGGACTAATCATGCCTTTTAGAAGAGCACTCTCACATAAGACTTATACAGACCCACATGAGGTGCTTGAGGCAGCTCTACACGCCGAGGTAGTTGGGACAGTAGACATTGGTGTTAGTCCATTTTTTGAGTCTCAAATTGTAATGATGGCAAAACATTTGGAGAAGTTATCATTTAATTCATCTCATGAGATGTGTAGTGGTATTTGGTGCATGGAATTTGAAGTAGAAGTACATACTAAGGATATTTTCCCTCATAAAACGGTGTGTGCCATTTTTTTGGACTACGAGATCTATCACTTGGACCATGATTCAAGTAGGTGCCCACTGTTACAACGTGCGATAAGGAATAATGTGTCATGTTACTGTAATATTTCAGGTCTACCACACATGATACAAATAATTTTTGTTTGATTGATCATATTCATGATGTCATTGATATTGTAGTACTCCAGACCAGTGTTGCAAATAATTCCAAGGAGCAAGGTGAGAATCATAATCACAATGAAGAGAAATCGGATGGAGAAGGTCAAGGTAGAGGCTACCATGGAGGATTCAGAGGTCGAGGTCACGGCGGTGGAAGAAGTGAGTTCCCCCATGGAACATGTTATATATGTTGATCCCCTGATCATTATAAGCACAAGTGCCCTCAAAATATTATTTTCTCCTTTTGTAGAAAGAACCACAATTATAAAGAGTTCCCAGATTTTTATGAGCACCTGAGTAAGAAGAATAAGTAGGATAAGGGTGCAGGAATTGTTAGAGTACAACGCGTTGTGGAAGATCAATGGTTGCCAAAGGTAGCACTTGATCCTGAGATATTGGTTCCTTAGTTGATCACTACATGCGTGTTGAAGGTATCCACGTGCCAGGGATATCTTCTTTAAGTGGAAGCCTATTATTATAAAATAGGAGGTATTGCAAGAAAAGTATCCAGACCCTACTCATCCAGAATGGAATTTTATCAAGAGAACCATGGAAGTTATTAGGAATCTTGCAGGGTGAGATACAATGCTTAAAAGAGTAGTCACAGAATCGTGGAAGTAGGAATAAAGTAAGTCAACTGAGATTCCATCGTAGATATATGTTGATGATTTGAAGGAGGTTTGTAAGATGTTGCAAAAAGAAAACATCATTCCTTTATTGGGAGAATGGTTAAGGGGGAAAATTTTGCATGTTGGAGTTGAGCGTGAGAGACGGATTGTACATGCTAACCTACCTCCTCACAGTCTTGATTATGACAAAGAGATCACTTTGAATGTTGTTATTAACCGATGGTTGTTGAGTAACATCTTGATTAATATAGGTGTAGAAGTGCATGTTCTCACTTTGGATGCAAGGAATCAGATGAGGAGACCACCTTTACAGCCATCTTTAAATGTGTTTTTCATGGAAAACAGGACTAAATCTATGCACATTGGAGTCATGAAGGATGCTAGTATCATATACAAAGAGCCAAGTTTACTGGGGACTTTGAGGTCTTGGTGCTTGCAGAGGCAGATAGTTTTCTAGCATTACTTGGGTGCCCTTGGTGTTATGCGAATAATGTTGATTTGTGCTTTAATAAAGGATATATCAGTTTTGAGAAGAAGGAATATCGTGTCATCATTCCTTTGACAGACAAAAAATCTGCACCTTATGTAGAACCTTTGATTGAAGAGGATTTGAACAAAATTTATATGCACACCATTAGAGATCCAGAAGTACTTGAACCATCAAAGGAAGGATTTATTCAATGAGATGATGCACAATTTATGAGTGATATAACCAACATTATTTGTGACAACTGGGTGCATGGGACTTATGAAATGATTGGGCATGAGATAAAGAGTTTAGCTACACACGCAAGTAATCTATATTTTTTAGGCGTCTGGGTAGTAACTAGGTACCAAGGTACACTAGTGAAGGAAATCCTGAAGTATTTTTACGTGTAATGGAATCCTAGTAGACAAACCAAGTGGAAAGAAGGAATATGTTCATGCATACCCTACATGGTACATCCATGCGCTAGTGGATGGTACACAAAGATGGTATTCGAGAGTGGCGAGAAGTGAGAATCACCTTCTCCCCTAGATTTATTTAGAGCAATGTGCCTACCAAGACATGTGAATTTCATGGGAAGGATTCCACTTAGCATCACATTTAGCAATATGAGAGACTCTAGACAAAGGGGTGGGATGCCTTACCACCTTCATTGTGTGTGCACAAGTTCTACTTCACCTTGCAAGGTTGCGCGCATGCATGGTATGTTTATGCATAATTGAATAGAGAAACAAGGAATTGGTAGGAATTGACTGCAGGTATGATTTAGACCTTTGACTATTTTTCTACTAAACCTCCAATGAATGAGGCATTACATGTTATGAAGTGCTTGATTATGGGAGATAGTGCAAAGGCTAAGGTACTTATTCAGGAATTACTATGTGAGATAGATATAGAGGTGTGTTTTGAAGAAGAAGAGAGACATGAGGAATAGTTTGGGCGTGCATGCCTAGAAAAATAAAAATGTAAGATATTCTACATAATTGATGATGAAGAAGTGGAGAATTTGGATGTTGATCATACTGAGGGTACAAGCGAGGTCTTAGACAATGTAGATTATAAGGCATGTCTATATCATGATCTTATGAAAACAAATAAGGTCAACATTAAGATAGATGTTGAACCTAAGGAGGCCATCATCGGAGATTAGTGGTCTAACTCAAAGGTTGCTAAGATAATTGCGTTATTGTGTGAATTCCAAGAATTGTTTCCTAGAGGCTATCATGAGTTGAAAGGAGTACATCACTCTTTGGGTGAGATGAGGATCAAGCTAAAGGAATATGTGTTCCTAGTTAGGAAAAATCCTTACAGGATGAATCCTAATCTACGCGTCAAATTTAAGGAATAAATTAATAAAATGTTGGAATCTAGGATCATTAATCCCATTGAGGAGTCATAGTGGGTTATCCCTATGGTGATGAGCATTAAGAAAGATGGAAGGATAATAATTTGTGTGGACTATAGGGAGTTGAATGTTGCATGTGTTATAGATCCATTTCCCACACCCTTTACTGAAGAGATCCTGGAAGGCATTGCAGGGCGCGAGATCTACTCCTTCACTAATGGATTTTCTAGATATCATCAAGTGAGGATTGCTAAATAGGATCAAGAGAAGACAACTTTCACCATTGATTGGGGAAGTTTTGCATACACAGTTATGCCTTTTGGATTGAAGAATGTACGTGCAGTCTTTTCTAACATTGTTGTACAAGCCTTCCAGGAATTTATTCATAATTTTTAATACGTTTACTTGTATGATTGTATAGTTTATGGGCTAGTGAAATATCATTGTGATAATTTGAAGACTTATGTTTGAGAGGTCACGATAGTTGAGCATCTCCTTAAACATTAAGAAGTTCATTTTTACTACACCTTTTGGGACTTTGATAGGACACATTATCTGTAAAGAAGGCTTGTTAGTGGATCCTGCTAAGGTTGTTGTTATTTTGGTCTTAGAGGAACATACCAACCAGAGCGAGGTGTACAAATTCTTCAGGAACATAGGATATTACCATAACTTTATCAAAGTGTATGTTAGGATTTCCATGCCCTTGGAAGAATTGTTAGAGTAAAGGCAAGTTTCTATTGGGGTGAAGTGCAACAACAGCGCATGTTTGAGACTCTGAAGGAAAGGCTTACTACAATGAATATTTTTCACTTTCCTTAATGGTCCAACCCTGGTTCACGTTCATGTAGATTCCTTTGGCCTGACCATTGGCACAGTATTAGGTTAGCTGAGGAAAGGGATTTTTTATCATCCTATTTACTTTGTTAACATGAATTTAACTCTAGCAGAAAAAAATTACACGACACAGTGTGAGGCATTGTCTATTATCTACCCATTCCATAAGTTTTGATTCTATTTTATTGCTACCTCATTAATCATTTATACAAACCAAATGGCACTAACTTATTTGGTGAATAAGCCCATTTTATAGGGATGCATATTTTTTTGGGTACTGTTATTCCTGGAGTTTAACTTTACTATGGTAGTTAAATCAGGTAAGAGAAATATTGGTCATGACCATTTATCAAAGATTCATTCAAGAGAGGACACATAGAGCATTGAGGACAAAATGTTAGATGCATATTTGTTTAGGTTAAACCATGTTCCCTCAGAATTAGAGGAAATTGATGCCTTTTTACACATAGGTGTGGTGCCTGAGGGAACAAAAGCTTTGTAGAAGAAAAAACTTTCCATTCGCACCATGCCTTATATGTTGATTAGTGGAGACTTATCAAATTAGGCCACCATGAGCTTTTACCTCGTTGTGTACTTGAGCATGAGTGTAAATCAATTATGGAGGAGGCTTATGGTAGTTATGTAGGTGGACACTATGTGGGAGATTCCACCGTGCGCAACATTATATTAATTGGTCTATGGTATGAAACGTTATACAAGGATTGCAAGACATATCATAAAGCATGTGAATAGTGTCAGCACCTTCAAAATCTTGGGTAAAGAGATGAAATAACTTTGAGGCTTATAACTAGTATAGAGCCTTTTGAGAAGTGGGTGATTAAATTTGAGGGCCCTATCTCCCCAGCCATGTGTAGGATAGGATTGTGCTACATTGTAACTTGTACAGACTATCTTACAAGGTGGGAAGAAGCAGTACAAACAAAGGATTTCACAACAGCTACAACAATGAGGTTTATATGGGAAAATATTATCAACAGGTATGGATGCCCTTTAAGTTTAACAAGTGATAGGGGTACTCATTTCCTTAATGAGACTATCATGATATTACTTGATGAATTTGTGGTTACACAACATAGGACAACACCCTATCACCCTCTAAAAAATGGAACTGTTAAGGCCTTCAACAAGATACTAAGCCATACCTTAACAACAAATTGTGATGTTGGAAGGAGAGATTGGGATGTTAAAGTCTCTATTGTACTCTAGGAATACAAGACAACCTATAAGAGTTTGAATAAGGCAATACCCTTTCATTTTGTGTTTGGATCAGAGGTAGTTCTACCAATGGAATTCATACTAACTTCTTTTTGTATTGCAGGTGCAGGAGGTCATGCTAATGCTTGTTTTTTCTATAGATCATCAAGGTAAGTAATGTGTTTTTTAAAATAAATAAATTTTTCAGTATGATTAGCAAGCCAATTAACACCAATTATTACATCATATGACCCTAAAGGAGTAACATAAAGATCTACTTTAGTGGAAAACCTTGGTAACTCTAAGGATGCTCCAAAAAGACATTTACTATTAGTATGGACAACATTATTACCATAATGTGTAGTCTAAGATTTTTTTATTATTACTTCTTTTCTTTTTAATTTTGTAGCTAATTTAATAGAAATAAAATATGATGTAGCTCTAGTATCAAAAATAATAGTAATAGGTGTACTAAATAATTTACTTAGAACTTCTATGGGCGTAACTTGCTTTTTTAGCTTGTTTATCAACTACTGCAACATGTATCTTATTTTGTTGATTGTTGTCATATTTATTTAGAGGGAAATAATTTTCAGAGTGATCCTTACCATAGTTGAAAAACCTCGTACAGGTCCTCTTTTTGCTTCAAAATAAGTCCCAATCATGAAATTACTATTTTGTCCTCAATAGGACTTCTACCCATTGTTGTTATTCTTCACAAAATTATTTATAATGTCCACAATAGATTTATTTGCTATTTTTTTTCTTATTTTTATCAGTCACAAACTTATTTTTGGCTCCAAACTTTTTCCATGCCACCTTTTTGGGTGCAAATGATGAAGAAGAATTAGAAATTTTCTTATGATTCTCTTCTTTATGAGCAGAAATTTCCTTTAATTTCTATTATTGTCGTATGGAGTTTCTGCATCCCCTTCCATGGTGGTTGGGTTGTGCACATCTACTTCACCCACTATGACAGGATTCAATCCCATAATAAACCTACATATCTTAAACTTCTCATCAGTTTGATACTAAAGAACGTACTTAAGAAGTTTAGTAAACCTCTCCCAGTACTCAGTTACAATTAATTTTCCTTCAATTAAATTTGTAAATTATGTCATTTTCTAATGATAATAGAGTTGTGACAGACATTTTTTCCTAAATTATCTCTTAAAATGATCCCATGTGATGTTTGATTCATCAATTTTCAATTCAACTTTACAGATATCCCACCAGGAGGATGCCTCATGGGAAAGTTGACAAGCTCTCCATACTGCTTTTGTTTCTTCCGAGAAATTCCTCATTTCAAATTACTTCTCCATTTCATTGAGCCAATTCTCAGCCCTATCCCCTAGTGTAGTGCCATAGAAATTTGGTGGACTTATCCTCTTTATGTCATTAGTAAGTTCAACGGTTAATCTTGCCTTTTTATTTTCATGTGGATTAGAGACATTTTCATTTGCATTTGCAACATTATTACTGGCATTCTCAACATTGTTGTTTGCAACATTATTAATATCAACACCCAAATTTCCAGCATTGGTTGTTCCTTGGAGGTGACTGATTGTTATTATAAGCATCATATTCCTCCTCATCATTACTTATTACTTGTTGTTCAAGTACAATAAGATGATCTCTTGTGTCCAACAGGGTAACAAGAATATCACCAAATTTTTTTGTGGTAGCTTCCTCTCCACCTAGAGGTGGATTATTTTTAGCATTTCCCCTTTCTCTAACCATTTTCTATAAAAAATAAATTAATTTTTTATCATATATGGACTCAATAGGTCCAAGAGCTTCAACCTTAAACTCTGATACCAAGATGTAACAACCAATTTTTATGACATAGAAACAAGGGATTTTTTTTACATAATGTTGTATTTCCTAAATTAATATAATTTAGAACACACATTCCATTACTAATCCATCTCATTACAGAAAACCATGTGCATTTGTAATGACTTGGTGAAACACCGATCTCTCATTCCATGACTCGGTATTGAACCGATCTCTCATGTTAACTTGTTCATGTGTATATTATGTATACTTGGTTCCTTTAACATTTAGGGGCACTCAAGTGTTTTTTTCTAAGAAGTTTATTTGAATATTTTTTACTGATTTTCATCTGAAATCCCACATCCTAGACTAGGTGACATAAGACAATGCAACCGAAAACTTGCGATACTTTGGCTAAAGTTTTAAATATGTCTACCATGTTTACATTCCAAGATGGCATACTCATCGAAAGGAATATTTATTTCACAACACTTGTACTGTTATATAGATTGGTCATCCTTGAAAACTATCAACCAAAACTTGAATCAAAGTTTCACACTAAACAAGGGCAGCTTACATGCACTAGTGTGGAGGACTACTCGTGATGACTAAGGATACATAGACATACTCAATCAAATTTCATTGATTGGGTGTGACTCGTTATCCTAAGTCGACATGAGTTGACCACTACACTAGTCCATCTTTCTATCACTATTTAGAGTATAACCATGAATCAAACTTCCACTTATGTGAATCAAGTTAATGGAACTAAGTCAAGTGTTAAAGCATAACTAGTTACATCATAGTATCCTCGTAATGACTCTCGTCATTATGAAGATACTCTATTGCAGTCCCTATGTTACAACAACGAACTGAGTTCCCTCAACTAAACTTACATACTTAAGAATATTAAATTATTAACCCAATAGTTACTATCTAATAATTTTTATCAATAAACATGCACTTAATGGTCCACTATGCATGATTTACCCAAAAAAGGGGTACGAAGTGTATTTTACACAAGAGAAAGGTATGCAAATAAATTCCACATTCATGCTTATGCTTATCTTATTATTAACCATTTATTTTCATTTATTGATATGTCTGAATTCGATATTCGAAAAGGAAGATCATTAATTTTTCTTACTACAGTTAACATTGAAAACAAACTTGTTTGAAAGCTTATACTTTAGACTTTGGGATATTATAAATTCTAAATCCTTCTAATAACTCTTTTAATCTTTCATGTTTCCAATTATAGGTGACAGATAAAGAACATATAACCAATCATCCTTATGTTTTAATCATAATCACTTAATAAAATATCATACATAGCTCTTTATTTAATTACAAAGGAAATTATCCTTTACTGTATTTATTAAGGATTGATGTCCTATTAGTGAAATTACAAAAAACATATGCTTTAGTTTAGTATTAAGAAGCCACAATATTCTATATAAACTATCCATATCCCCTTTACCGGTTAAGGATCTACCAATGATTATCAACTTAGTTGTTCTCTTTCCAAATGAAAAGAATCAAACTATAATTATATATCCTTAATCCTAGAAGCATTTCATACCTTATAATATACTAAGTTATGTATTTCAATATTAAAATATATCCATAAATCCCCATCATGCATGATATTGTCTAGGAATATTACACAAACCTAAGTCATGAAGACCTTATAAATAAATCAAAAATCAACAGCTTTTCCCACAACAATTCATTTATCAAAAAGAGAGTTCACTACTCTCCAAACTTAGTAAGTATTTCAAAGGCTAACACAAAATATCTTTCCACCATTATCAAACTAATTTTAATTCATCTTCACGATTTATTTTTCCAACAAGAAGTACATTTCAAGAAAATGTCAATACATAGATATCTAAATGAAGTGAGATGATTTCATTAGTAAAAAAAATGTAACTTTTAATAAGTCTTTATCCTTTCATCTGTCACGAAGTCCATCTACAAAATTGTTATCATGATTTAGTTCACAATAACTAAGCATGATAAATTCTATAACGTTAAAAAATATGCTTTTATCTACTTGTTTCATAAAAAGAACCCTACAATAAAAGAAAATGTTTCAAATACAAAAATAAGGTCAATCAAAAAGGCGCTCCCTAATGATTACAAAATATATGTAGAGAAGATTCATAGAATCTATAAGTAATAATGTTCAAGAAAGAACTAATTAAACCAACACAATTAATTCTATCTCAAACACAGTTAATAAAATCATTACAACATGATAATCATCCGAATAGAAACCAATTAAGAAAAGAAGTAATTAAAATTATGATCTTTCCTAGATGGTTTTAATTTATTTTACAAAGAAATTTCCTCATTTACACATCCTAGCCAAATCAATCAAAAGAAGGTGACTTAATCTAAACATATTGTGTTGACAAGAATAGTTTGTTTTATTATCAATCGATCATTATCAACTACTAATAAAGATGAATGATAAAACAAGAAAGATCCAACTTGGATAATAACCTTTCCAATAAACTCTACACTCTAAATTTATATCTTATTTAAAAAGATTATGTTGATCAAGGAACCAATCAGAAAATACAGGTAAGAATAGTTTTAAACAACACAAGAGATTTAGTACAATCCCACACAAAATAGCTTAACCAATGGTAATATTTCTATGATGACTTGTCCTTCACAAATAAGTTCAAATCTCATTAGAAAAAAACATAGCTATCACAATACTTGCATCTAAAAAAATCACATCTGAATGTTCATTGTTTCCATAAGCTACTAATGGAGAAAGAAACAAATCAATTCTATAAGCAAACACACAAGGTTCTTGTCTAACCCAAAATACTGATTCCAAGATCAAAGAAGAGTAACTTACTTACAATGATCAGTATAGACATAACATTATCTACCTACAGAAAATAACTTGAATAAGAAAAGAAAAACATTCAACTCTTTAATACAACTTAACATGCTAATACAGTCTCAAAGAGACAATCAAAATACTCAAGTCAACCTGCAACCGTCGTTAAGAAAAAACGGTGATCAACACAAGGATCTCTAAGTATAATAAGATATGAAACCATAGTAGAATACCAAACCCCACTCATGAAGCTTAAAAGTTCCACATGGAGCATAATAATAAAAGAAAAAGAACCCATATTGAAAGTAAGAACCCAGGATCTCCTCATAGGTTGAGTTAAGTTCCATAACAAGAACTGACTCGAGAAGAGTATTCAAGTAAATAAGAATACACCCATAAAAGAAAGAAATGGATTTTTACGAAACTATAATCTCATACAAGACCATTTCGAATTTATTTTATGGCCTACAACGATCCAAAATAGATGTTATCTATTTCTCAAGCTAACCCAAATGGGTAATCATTCATAGTTAAATCAACCAATGAGAGAGATAGAGAGATAGATATTTTTACCAGTATCATCTACTAAATAGGTCCACCCATGAAGTGTTATAAACTACAATTATATATAAAAAGATAGACAAAAAATCCCAACAGTCTCCCTATTAAAATGCATTTACGATGCTCAAAAACAACTTAAAAAATGCCCATTATGGGTCAAGACCAATCTCCCATTAATCAACAAAAAGATCTAGAAATTTGTCTCGATATAATCCAACGAGTAACCAACAACTATTACAAAAATCACAAACAATCATAAAAAACTTCGACCAAATAATGTTGGTCTCTAACCATTTAACAACAAGGTAAACTGGTCAATACCAAAATCCATAAATATTTCCACCATAACCCTATGCATACATTCCACACCTATAAGTTACTAATTCAAGGTGAATAATCTAACGAAGAAAAAAAAACACAGTCTTCTATTATCATCTATGGAAGTTCAATATAAATTAAGATAAGGAAAAAACAACTATATTTCCAACAAAACAATCTATATTCACAATTAAAAACTACATACACAACATCGTTTATAACCATAAGAAACCATAATCAAGAAACATCATTGAAGAAAGAAGAAGAAAAATAGAACACAAGAAACTAATCCCTTAAACATTTTCATTAAAGAGCAGTGTTCTTTTAATGGAAACACTTAAATAAAAGTAGAAGATTTAATGAGATAGTGCCTATCATGCTAGGTAGTGCTCACATCTTACTTTCCTTGCCTCAATCCTTCATTCAAAACTTCTACTATAATATTTCCATGAAAAAAACCAAAACCAATCCTTTGAAACTTTCCTTATTTCCTTCTTACAACTTCCATGTTCATATTTCATTATCATTACCACCATGCAAGGTGAGATTAAGCATGCAACAAATTCAAACTAGAGGTTTGAAAGAATGAAAAACCACATGCAAAGATTTTGTTGGTGCCCATTTTGATCCTCTGTTATTTTCCCATCTTTCCCCTTTGTTCTACGTGCTCTAAAAACATTTTTCTTTGAATTTGGTGGTCTGCAAACTTTGTTCTCCAGATTGGATGTTTTGAAAAGCTCACAAACTTATTATTTTGCCCCATTTTGAAAGAAAAATACATGTCTGCCCTGATTTGTGCCCTAGATTTCCAGATCCACCAGCCTATGTCATTTTTTCCATCTTTCCCGGCCTTTGGAGCTCATAGTTGCTCATTTTTTGCTTATTTTCCTTGAAAACTCTATCCCCATGGTCGAAAATTGCTGTAAAACACCTTTCATTTTCCTTTTAACCAAAAAATTCTTCATCCACGAAGAAACAATTGATTTTGGAGGTCGCGGGAAAATTTTGTGTTTTTTAACGGTTATATGGGTGTCATTGGCCCGTCAAAATTAAGGTCAAGCCTCATCTCATACATTGCCGCTTCTTGTTGGACGAGATTCGGTGGGTTTTTTCTAAAAAGTTAGCATTTTTTATTTTTGGAAAAATTTGCAAATTTTTCCCATAGCTCCGTAGGTCCCAGAGGAGGACACGTGTCACATTCTCATCAAAGGTGGGATGGAAGGCTGTTGGGGGACTTAGAGGTTTTGTGCCTTTTGGCGAAGAGGGGAAAAAGGTAAGGAAAGGCCCACATGTCCACCAAGCCAATCAAGGGTGGACATGTGGCAGGGAGGAGATGGAAGGGAGTGCAGACTGATGGAAGTCTTAGGCATTCTTTACCTTTTTTGGAAAAAGGGATGAAAGTTACAAATGGGGCCGTGGTTCTGCAATGCTGAAAAACGAGACACATGGTGGGCAGAGCGAGTCGACGGGCTGGCGGAGGTAAAAGGGATTTTTTTCCCTTTTTGCAAATAGACTTAGAATAAAAATTTGAGGCGTGGCTCCACGATAAATCAAATGGAGACACATGGCAGGGAAGAAATCACAGGCAAGGGCCCCTCGAGGCCAAGTGATAAATTTTTCTTTGGTGAAAAAATGGGTTAAAACATGAAATAAGCCCACGGATTCTTAGTGATAGAGACGTGGACACATGTCAAGGATAGAGGCAGAGGTGCGAACCTGCGGAGAAAAAAGTGAAATTTTTCCAAATTTCCAAAAAAGGTTGAAATGTGTAGAATTAAGCTGCAACTTCAATGGGACCCACCATATGCCACATGTCAGCACTAAATTTCAAGGGTGGAGGGGTGGAGAAAAAAGTCAAAATTTTACATATTTCCAAAAATGTTAAAAAGTCAAAAAATGATCCCAAATCCGTTTCCAATCATATTTTGACATGTGGAGGGCCCAAATTGAAGTGTTATGTTTGTGGAGCCTATTTTCATGTTAGAGTGTGTTAAACTCGGGTATTTTTATGGCGGTCCCGCTTGCCGGTGAGCGGGTCAAGGGGGTTTGGGGGTGAAACCCCCGAAGCAAATTTTCATGGGTGGTTTATTAACCCATGGGTAATGGGTAACTGTTATGGGCTGTTTTTGGGCCCATGGTTTTTTGGTACCCATTGTTTTGATACCCATGGTTTTTGCCCATTGTTTTGATACCCACAGTTTTTTGCCCATGGTTTTGATACCCACAATTTTGTATCAAACTGCTTAAGCAATTGTCTATTTATATGGTCTTATGCATATGACAGAAATACAAGCAAATGCATTGCAGATGTGCTTTGAATTCGGGTGTGAATTCTGTAGAGTTTGTTGAGCATAGCTCCAAATGGATCTGGGTATTATATTGAGAGAGTGGAGGCTTGTAATAAAATCTGAGCAAGTGATTCTTGGTGGACGTAACCCAAATTGGGTGAACCACGTTAAATTTTGTCTCTCTATGTTGTGTTATTTATTCTGCACTTTAATTTGAGATCTATAAAATTTTCTGCATATTAGTTTCTACTATTGCGATTCTGTAAGGGATTATTCTACATATTTTATCACTTATTTCCTAACATGAAGGAAATAGAGCAAATCAATGGTAGCTATACATTTTTCATTTTGGCTGCCATTTTTTCTTTAGGAAGTGTGGAATTGTGAATTTTGCATCAATTTTGATCGAATTATTGGCAAATTCGTGTCATTTGTGCCTATAAAGACCAATACAGGTGGTTTTGGGGATCAATTTGCAGATTTGAGGTGTTTTGGAAATAATTTTTTCCCTAGCCCGCACAAAACGTGAAATATTAAATCAGGGAGTTACAAAATAAAATTTTGAAATGATAATGATGAAATAATGAAATGAAAAGAGTTTGTATGCTTATGAAAAATGTGCCTCCGCAATAGATAATGATGAAGGATTTTTAATGATTCACCTTTTTAAAACACTTGGTAAATTTTGTTGCAAATATGTTAAACATCCCTATCTGTTAATCATGTTGGAATTTTGTAACAAACTTGATGCTGGGCATATTCTTTTCATGGGAAAGAAGGATCAAATGTAATTGAAAGTTTTATAATTCATGTTTTGAGACATGTAAAAGGTTAGAGAAACTTATAATTTCATAGGAAATTTGGGAAGAAGCCCATTCTCTGAGAAACCACCTGAGAACCATTTCTAATCCCTTTCTGGATCAGATTTGTATCATGTTGAGTTGGTTTCAATTGTAAAGCCATCAAAAAGCTCTGAGATTGTTCTTATAACATTCCCCTGGTGATAAATTTGGTCATTCTGGGTTATTTTGTGTTGTATCTTGGCAAAATTTGCATGCACTTATGTTTCAGAATGTTGTCACTTTGTGTTTCTTGCTCCTATTGTAGTCTTTTGTTTAAAATCTCTCTTGATCATACATGCTCTCATTTCTTATTGATAGTTTAGTGGCATTTCCAATATCACACTCAGAATATCTTTTATCTGATAAATAGATAAATAGATTTAAAATCACTTTACCTTCCTTGAATTCAGAGATTATTTGTAAACCTTTGGTTGCACCTTCGGTCATGATAAAATAAAGGTTTCTGGATGCTTTGTTGGTTTATCTGCTTCAAGCTTTTGTTCTAGGTTGTCAAAGATTGTGTGGGAGAGTGCAGATCTGGGCTTCCATTTATTGCACATATCCTGGTTGAAGGAGTACCTTAACCCCTTTAAAGCATTCTACTATTTAGGTCTTAAAATTTCTTGCAAAGGTCCTCAAAGAATTTGACAAATTTTTGTTAGTCTTGTCTAATATCTCCCACCAAAAATTCATTCAAAATAACTAATACTACCCCACACTACCCCTGCATTGCATTGTGTGTCAACAAAACAATCTAATCCATCTAAAAAAATGCATAAAGTAAATCAGGAACATACAATGTCTTCAGTAACCCTTGCCTTGCATTGAAAATATCTCCATAATCTGGGAGTGACAACTTGTGAAAGTCAGATTTGGAGTGTTGATCATATTTTCCCAAGGCCCTTTCCATACTATTTGAAAAAATTGAGGGATATCTTCTCCTTCATCATTTGAGGGTTACAAAATAGGCCCTCTTACCTTGGTTAAAAGGCACAACCTAAAATAGTTAGGACAAGATCAAGTCCTATTTGAGTGCTATCCATCTCTCCACAAATCTAAGTGCCAGTTATATCACATCCCCGACTACAAAATGACACACATCATGATCTATCTAACTTCAAGCTTCATGCCATATCTTGAATCCTTCTTAGAATTAAAAGGAGAAAAAATTTGGGTACCAACACCAGTGGCGCCATTACCAGGGACTGTTCTTAATTCTTGGGAAACAATTTTCATTGCTGAGATTGATTTGCTGATTTCATTTTCTAGTTCATATCTTTTTAGCCTGTCAACAACACCAGTGGTGCCGTTACTAGGGAAATTATTTAGTATTTCAGTATTTCAGATCCCTAGTAATACTTCTTATGTGATTTATGTGCAATTACAAATCTGAGTATCATCTTCTAATCAAATTTATAAGGCTGGAATGAAGGGTAGAGTTCTGAGTTTGATATTTTCTTAGTTCAATCTGATCCATGTGCATACATATTTGAGATATTTGAATTCACGTCGAACCCTGGTAATGTCCCTTGCAAATTCTACATGCAAATACATTGTTGAAGCATCATTTTATAGTCATATTTGTAAGGATTAAGTAAATATATAAGTTTTACCTGTAATTTTATCAGTTTCCAGCAGTTGTTGCACTTCATTTGCATTTTTGATTGATAAATTCAAAGAAAGGAAGGTCTGATCTATAAATTTTGGCAAGATTTTTTAGTGCTGATAGGTATTTGACAGAGTATTTTAGTGCATTTGCACAACTAGGTTGAAAATCCCTAGTGGCGACTCCATGTTGTTCTGATCTTGATAAAAACCAATGTCTTAAGCTTTCTGTCATTTATTTTTGTGTTGCTAATCTCTACAAAATTGGAGGGAAGAATATCTCTCTTCATTAGGGACTCTGCTAAGAAGTTGTTTATAGGTTCAAATAACTCATAGTTAGAAGGGAAAAGAGTTTGGAAAGTTGTTAAAGGTTAGACATCAGGAAAAGATATATCCATTGGTGAGAGAGATCAGCCTTTGGTAGAGGATTATCACTCTTCTTCAAGTGATTTTGATTCAAGAAATCCTCTCATAAAATTGTTTTCCTTAGCTAGTGAAGGTCCTTCTGCTGTACCTGGTAAGTTCCTTCTTCAATCTACACCTCTGTGTTTCAATTCAAATAAAAATTTCCAAGAAAATCAGCACTTAGAAAATAACAATCTTGTGAACCACATTCTTGAGCCCCAAAGACCTTGCACTCCTCATCATCTTGTGTCACCCACAAGATCACTTCCACCAAACAATATGGCTCATCCTAGACCTCCATTTGTTGTTAACACCTTTGTTCCTATAGATTTTAGAGGAATGGATGGTTACCCAAATGTTGTCCCACAAGATGTCAGAAATAGGTTGCCAAAGTTCCAAGGTAACAATGCTATAATTGGTGATCAACATCTCAAACTTTTTGTTAACATGATGGAGTATTTTGAAATAGAGTTTGAAGATGTGTATATTAAATTGTTTATTCATACACTAGAAGAGGATGCAAGGGATTGGTACAAGGATCTACCTGATAATTCTATTGATTCATGGTCTGAGATGAAGAATGCATTTAGGTTGCAATATGGTGACAAGACTGATCCTACATTTCTCTTGTCTGAATTTTAAAATATCAAGAATAATCCAAATGAATTAGTTCATGATTCTAACACAAGGTTTAACAAAAATTTGAGAATGTTACATGTTAGTCTAAGGACTTGTGATGAGTCTTGTTTAATCAAATATGTAGATGCATTTGATAAAAAGGCAGCCTACTACCTAAGAGATAAGAACCCTACTAATCTAAGACAAGCTTTCACTATGGCACTTCAAATTGAAAAAAATATCAAAGCAATTGGGAAAACCATCAAGAGAGATGGTGTATAGTTGATAAACCCTGAAAAACCTCAAGCTAGGAAGGGTTCTAATTTGGAGGAGGTTGTGAAAAATTTGGCAGGGGTTGTCAAAGAAATCTCATACAAGTTGGCAAGTGATGAGAAGGGAATTGGGTAGACTTCATGAGGTTATCCAAGAGCACAAAACCATGACATATTTTCCAATCATCCTAGGGGTGATCAGAGATTTGATGATCAAGGGAAAGGACCCATGGGGTGTGCAAATAGATATCCTCAAGCACGTGAAGGAAGAGTGTTACCTGATCCCCTAACTACTAGGGTTGTTGCTATTAAGGAAGTTACTGATATTGAATGGTGTGATAGGTGTTTTCTACCCCATCCTCCATGTGAAGTGGACCAACAAGATGGTGAAGCTAATAATGGTGATGGTACTAATGATGATATCTGCATGATCGGATTTTCTTCAAGCTCACAAGGAGGAACGACATCTACTGAAGTGATAAGTGCTAGGACTGCTACTACCTTTTGGGATTGCATCAAATGGGTACAAGTATTCCTTCCCCCTCATACTCTTAAAGTTAATGTAGTGAAAGATTTTGAAATTCCCAACAATGACTTTGAATATTTAAGAGCTTTGATGATTAAGAAGTATGATGGCGGTATTCCTTCAGAGGAAGATAGACAATTGTTGATGAATGTTGTTGTAGCTCAAGAGAAATACTATAACACTAGAAGAAAATTTGTTAAGGGAGCTAGGCCTCAAGCAAAACCTAAAACACCCTTGCTTACAAGTATCCCCAAAGAGGCTCCTAGAAGGGAAACACTTGCCAAAAGCTCTGTTGTCCCAAGAAAAAATTACAGTCCTCCTCATGCCCAAGCTGCAAAGATCCCCTTGCCATATGGTGAATCTACTTGTCTCCCTTTCAATGCTTCTTTTCCAAATAGTGTTCCCTATGACATAGCCCAAGTATTGAGCCAAATCAAAGTGAGTGTTCCAATCATTGAGTTACTTAGGATTCCTGAGCATAAGAAGAGAGCATTTGAGTACTTGGGATTGAAGGAGGCGAATATTACTCCAGGAAGAAATGTAAATGTTGTTGAAAATCTTCCTCAAATCATTACAGAACTTGAAACACCACCAATAGTAGAATATCTTTGAGAGACACCTGAGGTATATTTGGGGACATCCTTGGTTGATTCCTAATTTAATGTTGAACCATTCTTCACAACTTTTATCATAAAGGATAGAATACTTCACAATTGTGAGTTTATTTCTGTTGCATCATGTAATGTCATGCCTTTAGAAGTCATGAATGAGTTGGATATCAAAGTGAAAACAACCTATGGAAAATGTACTGCCATGGACTCAAGATAAGTTCCAGTAGTTGGTTGTGTAATGGGTTTAGTGGTGTAGCTTGCATCTTATCCCAGGAGGAATTTAAAATTGGATGTTGTGATTGTTGATTTCCCTGCCAAATGGGGTATGTTATTGTCAAGAAAGTGGGCTGCAAGTTTTGGAGGGAGTGTCCAAATGGATATGTCTTTTTCCACCATTCCCATTAAGGGAAGCCATGTCAAGCTCTATGGAGAAAAGAAAATGTTGCATGTAATTGAGGATCCAAACAATGCTTCTTATGAGGTGTTGTTTGCTGATGTTGATGATGATAATTTTATTGGGTTTGCTGATGGTAAATAACACAAGATGGATCAATCAAAGTGCCTTGATCAGGTAATTTCTCCTTGGACCTTGCTATTTGATGAAGCTTGCTCCAAATTTGAGAGTGGTGCTGGTATAATTCTAATTTCTCCTAGCTTGGAAGAAATTTTTTTTTCCTTCAAACTTAATTTTGAATGTACTAACAACACTGCTGAGTATGAAGCCTTGTTGTTGGGTCTGAGAATTGCATCTAAGTATGGTGTCAAGGACATAATTACAAAGGGATATTTAGAGCTAGTTGTCAAACAAATAAGAAAACTATATGCTACAAAAAATCAGCAGATGAAATAGTATAAGCATGTAGTTTGGGATCTAATTGAGATGTTTGATTCCTTCAACATTGTGCATCATGATAGAAGTTTGAATGATTCTGCTAACAAGTTGGTACTATTGGGGTATAGATTTGGAGATCACGTTGTTTCACCTTTTGGTGAGTACAATGTTGAAGTCTTAACTAGGCCAGCTGTCCCTGACAACATCAAACATTGGCAAGTGTTTAATGATGATGCTCAAGTGCAAAGGTTCTTACAAAATCAAGGTGAGTTTGTAGATCAGCATATTGATTGGGAACCAATGGTATGTGTTACTAAAGGAAGAGAGACTTTGTTTGGATAGGATATTACCCAATTGAAAACTAACACCATTCCTAGAGGTCTTATTACTCTTGAGTCAAATTTTAGAAATGCTGATTACATCATCAATAGAAACGTATCTACCTCAAGGGATGTAGAAGAGCATGAATTGGGAACAAAGGAAAAACCAAGAAAATTTTGGTTGGCCAGCAGTTTAAACAAGGAAGAAAAACAGTCCTAACTCCAATTGTTGAAACAATATCAAGACGGCCTTGCCTGGTCATATTCAGAGCTGAAAGCATATAGAGAAGACTTGTTTCAGCATGAGATCCCTCTTGAGAAAAATGCCAAACCATTCAGATAGGAGAAAAGGCCAATTAATCCACTCCTCTCCATGAAAATGCAAGATGAATTGAAGAAACTAAAGGAGGGAGGGATTATTCAGCCCACAAGGTATTCATCTTGGGTTGTAAACCTTGTACCAGTCAGAAAGAAGAATGGAGATATCAGACTTTGTGTAGACTTTAGAAATCTGAATAGAGCTTCATTGAAAGACAATTATCCTTTGCCAAACATGGAGAACATGTTTCAGCTAGTGACTGGATCTGAATTGTTTTCCACCTTAGATGGTTTCTCTGGCTACAATCAGGTTGTTGTAAAGGAGTCTAAAAGATTTAAAACTTCCTTTACCACTCCTTGGGGAACATATGTTTATGTGATAATTCTTTTTGATCTCATGAATGCTAGAGCTACCTTCTAAAAAGAAAATAATTTTGATTTTTTTGGTTAAATAAATGACTTCAGTGTAGTTTATCAGGATGATGTGACTGTATTTTCAAGGAGAAGAAAAGATCACTTGCAACATTTGGAAAGGATGTTGATAAGATGTAGAGAATTTGGAATCTCTCTTAATCCAAAGAAGTGTCACTTTGGGGTGAAAAAATCCAAGCTTCTCAGTCATATTGTTTCAAAGGCTAGTGTCATGATTGACCCTAAGAGAGTAGAAGTAATCAGCAGGGTGCCAATTCCAAGAATGAAGAAGGGCATCCAATATTTCTTTAGGTAGATCAATTTCATTAGAAGGTTTGTGTCCAATTTTGCTGAGTTGACTCTTCCTATCACATGCATGTTAAAGAAGGATCAAGTTATCAAATGGGAGGAGGCTGTTATTTAGGATTTTGAAGGAATCAAAGAGGCACTTAAACATGCACTTGTCTTGGCAGCTCCGAATTACAAGAAGCCTTTCCAAATCTTCTCCTTTGCTTCTAAAAATACTATTGCATTTTTTTTTCTCCAAAAGGATGAAGATGGGGCTGAGAAGCATATTGCCTTATTTAGCAAGGCTTTACAAGCTGCTAAGTTAAAGTACACAATCATGGAAAAACAAGCATTTTCCGTAGTGAAAGCAATAATGGTTTTCAGGCCTTATATCTTAAGTTGAAATTTTTTTTCTTATGTTCCCCACACCATGGTAAAAGACATCTTATCAGAGATGGATATCTCAAGTAAAATATGTAGATGGGTGAAAAAAATACAGGAGTATGATATGGACATCCAAACCACAAATCTAGTAAGAGGTTTGGGTCTTGCTAAGCTCATAGCTGAGAGAAACTTGTAGACTGTGGAAGTGAATGAAGTAGAGGAATAAAGGGTAGATGTTCTTGAGAAGTTGATAAGTTCTGAGTGGTACAAGGATATAATATTTTACCTCAGACACCTATGTTGTCTTGATCATTTAAATAAAAATCAGAAAAGATCCCTCAAGTTGGATTCTCAAAAGTACATCATCACTAAATTTTGGTTGGCTTGGAATAACCTTTGCTCCATCCTCTTGAAATGTATTGCATCATCCTCTTGAAATGTATAACTGAAGAAGAAGCTCCCAAAGTAGTTGTTGATTTCCATGGGGGAGTTTGTGGAGGACACTTTGCTGGAAGGGTTATAGCACACAAAGTTTTGAGAGTTGGTTATTGGTGGCCTACTCTCTTCAAAGATGCAACCATGATGATTAGAAAATGTGAAATATTCCAGTGTTTCTCTAGAAGAATGAAAGCTTCAGGCTCCCTTCCTTTATAGCCTGTATCAATTGAAGCTCCTTTCAAACAGTGGGGGATGGACTTCATTGGTGAGATTTCATACCCTTCTAGTGATGGACATAAATGGATCCTTGTAGCCACAAATTACTTCACCAAGTGGTTAGAATAAATCCCCACCAAGAAAGCAACACACCAAGTTATTATGGATATCTTGTTGAATAATATCATATGTAGATTTGGTGTGCCAGTCAAGATTGTGGTTGATAATGCCATGTGTTTCAAAGCTAAACCTTTGATGGCAATGGGCAAGGAGTATGGAACCAATTTGAATTATTCTTCAAACTATAACCCCCAAGGGAATGGACAAGTTGAGTCCAATAATAAGAACTTATTGAAGATCATTAGGAGAACCTTAGAGTTGAACAAGAGAAAATGGGGTGAATAACTTAAATTTACAGTTTGGACTGACATAATCACTACCAAGAGAGCTACTGGTAAGAGCCCATTTGAGTTGTTGTATGGAACGTAAGCTCTACTGCCCTTATATCTGCAATTATCTTCATTTCAGTTTGTTGAACAACTTGGAGATCAGGAGGTCAGTCCATATGAAGCAAGGATTAATCAGATTATAGATCTAGATGAAGAGAGAAGAGCATCTCACCAAAGGCATGCCAGATTTAGAGAGAAGTTGAAAATATTTTTTGAAAATAAGGTCACTCCTAGGGCCTTCAATATTGGAGATCTGGTTTTGTTATGGGACAATAGAAATGAAGAGAAGGGAAAAAGTGGAAAATTTTATGCATTATGGATGGGATCTTACTCCATTGATATTAGAATTGGTCAAAATACCTTTTTTCTCAAAGATTTAGATGGGGAATTGCTTGAACTGCCTATTAAAGGTAGGCATCTGAAGTGTTTCTTGGATTAATCCCCAAATTTGAGGTATGCACCAACTTGTATAGTGTATAGTGTTTGGCTTTTGCTTTGTTTTTGGTGTTTTACTAGTTTGTGGTTTTCCTTGGTGTGTGGTAGCCATTTTTATCAGGTTCTCAGCTGGTTTTTGGTGGCTTTGGCATATGACTCCATTTTCCCAAGAGATTATTTTGGAACTTGGTCTACATTGTTCTTGTGGCACTCACTGGAAGCACCCATCCCTGAGCATGATCTGATGTTTGTGCCCATTTTGATCCTCTGTTATTTTCCCATCTCTCCCCTTTGTTCTATGTGCTCTAAAAAAAATTTCTTTGAATTTGGTGGTCTGCAAACTTTTTTCTCCAGATTGGATGCTTTGAAAATCTCACAAACTTATTATTTTGCCCCATTTTGAAAGAAAAATATGTCTGCCCTGATATGTGCCCTAGATTTCCAAATCCATGAGCCTCTATCATTTTTTCCATCTTTCCCGTCCTTTAGAGATCATAGTTTCTTGTTGTTTGCTTATTTTCCCTAAAAAATATATCCCCGTGGTCGAAAATTGCTTTAAAACACCTTCCATTTGCCTTTTGACCAAAAGAACCTTCATCCATGAAGAAAAAATTGATTTTGGAGGTTGCGGGTAAATTCTATGTTTTTGGACGATTATACGGGTGTCATTTTCCCGTCAAAATTAAGCACAAGCCTCCCCTCATAAATGGCCACTTATGGTTGGACAAGATTTAGAGGGTTTTTTTCTAAAAACTTAGCATTTTTTATTTTTGGAAAAAATTGTGAATTTTTCCCGTAGGTCCCAAAGGAGGACATGTGTCACATTCTCATGTAAAGGTGGGATGGAAGGCTGGCGGGGGACTTAGATTTTTTTTGCCTTTTGGCGAAGATGGGAAAAAGGTAAGGAAAGGCCCGTGCATCTACCAAGCCAATAAGGGTTGGACATGTGGCAGGCCGGGGTCAGAAGGGAATGCAGACCGATGGAAGACTTAGGCATTTTCTACCTTTTTTGGCAAAAGGGATGAAAGTTGCAAATGGGGCCGCAGATCCGCAATGGTGCATAAGGAGACACATGGTGGGTAGAGCGGGTCGGTGGGCCAATAGAAGAAAAAGGGAATTTTTTCCCTTTTTGAAAAAATAATTACAATAAAAATTTGAGGCATGGCTCCATGACAAATCAGAAGGAGACACGTGGCAGGGAAGAAATCAGAGGTGCGGGCCCACAGAGGAAAAGTGATAAATTTTCCCTTGGCGAAAAAGGGGTTAAAACATGAAATAATCCTGTGGATTCTTAGCGATAGAGAGGTGGACATGTGTCAAGGATAGAGGCAGAGGTGCAGGCCCACATGGAAAAAAGTGAAAATTTTCTAAATTTCCAAAATAGGTGGAAATGTGTAGAATTGAGCTGTAAGTTCAATGGGACCCACCATATGCCACGTGTTAGCACCAAATTTCAAGGGCGGAGGGGTAGAGAAAAACGTCAAAATTTTACATTTTTCCAAAAATGTTAAAAAGTCAAAAAATGATCCCAAATCCTTTCCCAATCGTATTTTGACACGTGGAGGGCCCAAATTGAAGGAAAAAGAGAAAATCAACGGTAGCTGTACATTTTTCATTTTGGCCACCATTTTTACTCCAGGAAGTGTGGAATTGTGAATTTTGCATCAATTTTGATCAAATTTGTGTCGTTTGTGCCTACAAGGACCAATACAGGTGGGTTTGGGGATCAACTTGCATATTTGAGTTGTTTTTGAAATAAGTTTTGCCCCAGCCCATACAAAATGTGAAATATTAAATCAGGAAGTTGCAGAATCAAATTTTGAAATGATAAAGATGAAATAATGAAATGAAAGGAGTCTGTATGCTTAGAGAATTAAAAAACGTGCCTCCATAATTGATAATGATGAAGGGTTTGTAATGATTCATCTTTTTGAAACACCTGGAAACTTTTGTTGCAAATATGTTAAACGTCCTTATCTGTAAATCATGTTGGAATTTTGTAACAAAATTGATGATGGGCATATTTTTTTCTTGGGAAAGAAGGATCAAATGTAATTGAAAGTTATATAATGCATGTTTTGAGATATGCAAAAGGTCAAAGAAACTTAGAATTTCATGGGAAAATCTGGGAAGAAGCCCATTCTCTAAGAAATTGCCTGAGAACCATTTCTAATTCCTTTCTGCATCAGATTTGTATCATGTTGTGTTGGTTTTAGTTGTAAAGCCATCAACAAGCTCTGAGATTGTTCTTATAACATTCCCCTGCTAATAAATTTCATCATTCTGGGTTATTTTGTGTTGTCTCTTGGTAAAATTTGCATGCACTTATGTTTCAGAATGTTTTCAATTTGTGTTTCATGCTCATGTTGCAGTCTTGTGTTTAAAATCTCTCTTGATCATACATGGTCTCATTTCTTGTTGATAGTTTAGTAGCATTTGTAATCTCACACTCAGAAGAGATTTCATTTGATAAAGAGATAAACAGATTTAAAATCAATTTACCTTCCTTGAATTCAGAGATTATTTGTAAACCTTTGGGTGCACCTTAGGCCATGATAAAATAGAGGTTTCTTGATGCTTTGTTGGTTTATCTACTTCAAGATTTTGTGTCAGGTTGTCAAAGATTGTGTGGAAGAGTGTAGATCTAGGCTTCCATTTATTGCACATATCCTAGTTGAAGGATTACCTTAACCCCTTTGAAGCATATGTTATTTAGGTATTACAAATTTCTTGCAAAGGTCCTCAAATAATTTGACAAATTCTTGTTAGTCTTGTCTAATATATTCCACCAAAAATTAATACAAAATAACTAATCCTATCCCACACTACCCCTACATTGCATTGTGTTTCAACAAAAGAATCTAATCCATCTACAAAAATTCACAAAGAAATTCAGGAACATATAATGTCTTCAGTAACTCTTGCCTTGCATTGAAAATATCTCCATAATCTGGGAGTGACAACTTGTGAAAGTCAAATTTGGAGTGTTGATCATATTTTCCCAAGGCCCTTTCCATAATATTTACACAAATTGAGGGATATCTTCATCTCCTTCACCATTTGAGGGTTATAAAATAGCTCCTCTTACCTTGGTTGAAAGGCACAACCTAAAATAGTTAGGACAAGATCAAGTCTTATTTGAGTGTTATCCATCTCTCCACAAATCTAAGTGCCAGTTAGATCACATCCCTAGCTAAAAAATGACACACATCATGATCTATCTAAATTCAAGCTTCATTCCATATCTCGGATGTTACTCAGACTAAAAAGGAGAAAAAATTTGGGTACCAACAGATTCAAAGCTTCCAAAAACTAAATGAAACAATAAAACCAAAAACTATCTATTTTTACCAACCTTCTCCTATTCCCCAGGCAGTTTTCACTCTAGTCAAGAAAATTAATTGCCAATCAGACTATCAGTGTACTACCCTAACTTCCCACCATTTCCAACTCTCTATTTTTTAAAAATATAAATTAAAACTTCATTCAAAATAATTTAGCACAGTTTTACAACTCAACTTTCCCCTTATTTCCTTGCATTGACCAAAATTGGCTATAAAACGTATTGAATGATACATTAAACCTACTTAATGCCTTAGAAATTGGTGCCACCAACACCCATCACTTTTCATCCATGCCATATCCTTTAATTTTAGGCTATCTTATTTCACTTAGGTTAGGCTTAGTTAGTATTAGCTTATAAACCAAGCTTAGGTCCTTAGGAGTATTTCTTATTAAGTCTTAGAATAAACTAGTTTCAAGACTTAGGATTATCCCCTTCCAATTAATCAACAACAATAATAAAATCACCTTAGCTTAAACCTAAGACAAGATAATAATCATAGGAACTTATATTAAATTAGATTCCAAAAACTAATCAGCAACATTACCTTACGTGATGAGTAAAAATGACATTTTTCGATCACTTATAAAGGGTGTATGATAAAGATGCCACCTATGATCCCACAACAGCCTAGGTTAAGAAATCAAACATTCTTCCCACCTTGCTCAAATGACCTAAACATCATAGAATCAAAATCATGACTTGGATCACTTAAATTGATCCAAGGTATGACTATCCTACATCATAAATCACATAGACAGAAGCACAAGTTCCAAATTCCAAAAATAGGCAATGAACAAATTTAGACCAAATTTATTTCCTCCATTCACATGCAGTGCACTTCAACATAAATAATGAATGAAATACTTCATTTTAAATTCAGAATTTTCATGACATGATTGTATCCATTTTTAAAAGATAAACATATCATCTACAACAAACATGATTACTCAGTTCATAAGAGTACATCGTCTTCAACAAGAATCGCATATCAATGTTTGTAACTTTGATTAAAAAACTCATCAAGGATCTCAACCATGGTAGAGGTATTACATACCTCCCCTATAAAAATCATCATCGTCTCGATGATTAAATTATTCCATATTCTTTAAACAAGAAAATTAATAATGATTTATAGTTATTCTATCCACAAATTTTTCGAATAGAAACTAGATTTGTAGAATTCAAGTTTTCTATAACTTATTACAACATTAAATAGTTGTCCCTGTACTAACAACATATAATACCTGCCCAAAAATCATAGAAATTAAAAATAGATTTTTTAAAAGTCTTTAATTATCTCAAAAATTAGAACTAATTTTGTTCAAATAAATGAGGAAAAGTAATTTCCATGTCCTCAAAGTTTTCCCATGTTGCACTTTCTTCATTAAACTAGTCCCACTAGAGCTTGCATTGACTGATTTCATGATTTCAAAAGTGCAAATGGAAATTTTTCATCACTTTTATGGGTTCAACGATGATTATTCTTGAGTATTGGACCTACAAGGAATCCCAATTTAATACATGTGATAAATTTGAAATGTATTTCTTAAGCAAAGAAATATGAAAAACATCATGCATTCTTGATAAAGTGGGAGGTAATGCTAAGTGATAAGCTACAAGGTTAACCAATTCAACAATCTCGAAAGGTCCCACAAAATGAGGAGATAATTTAGCTACCTTATCAAAGGTTATAGAGCTCTTTTAGGTTTGACACGTAAAAATATTCTTCACTAAGTTTAAATTTCTTATCGATCCTTTTTAGATCTGCATAACTTTTCTACCTATCCACAACTTCTTTTAATCATTCACGAATTATTTTCACTTGTTCAATTTTAGTAAGAATTTTAGGTTCAATTACCTCTTTATCTTCAATGCTATCCCAACTAACTGGATTTTTGCATTTCCTTCCATACAATGCTTCGAAAGGTGTCATTTTTAAAGAGGAATGATAACTATTATTGTAAGAAAAATCAACTAAAGGAAGATATTCTTTCCATTTATAGTGCTGATCCATACAATACATTTGTAACATATCTTCCAAAACCTGATTGACTCTCTCAGTTTGACCATATGTTTATGGATGGTATGTGGAACTAAAATTCAATTTTTTTCCTAAGGCTACATTTATTATTTGCTAGAAAATAGATGTCATTCTAGGGTCTTTATCAGATATAATCAATTCAGGTACTCCATGTAATCTATAAATTTCATTCATAAATATTTTTCCTAAAACAAGTGAATCATCTTTAAGATTACCAACAATAAAATGTCTTAATTTTTTCAATTTATTAACCACAACTAAACTAACATCCCCTAGAAAAAATCCATGTTAATTACTTGCCACTTATATTGTGGTATGCTATGAGGATATAATAAACTAGCTAGGTGCATATGCTCAGCCTTAATAAGTTGACATTCTAAGAAATGTGAAAAAAAATCAGTTGTCTCTCTTCATCCCTTTCTAATTTTTTTTTTACACCAGTAAGTATTTTTGTAACACCAGGATGTCCTGAGTAACGTGATTATGAAATTCCATCATTAACTTTTTCCTGAACTCATTTCCCGAAGGTACATACACTCACTTCTAAAATCTTAAAATTCCTTCATTATCAAAGTTAAAACCTTTGTATCTTGCATTATTAGGATCTGCAGCAAGTGTTGTTTTTACCTACTGAAAGTAAAAATCAAATTACATGATACTTTTTACTCATCCTTAAACTGAGTTCTCAAAGTTATAAGTGCATAAATATGTTTCCTACGACTTAGTGCATCTTCCACTCTATTTTATTTACCTTTAATGTAACTTATGTCAGAATAATATTGTGAAAAAAACTCTAACCATATTCATTGTCTTGCATTTAGATTTGGCTGAGTGAAAATATACTTCAGCCTAGGGTGGTGATTCTTTAACTCAAAAGGTCTTCCTAAGAGATAATGTCCTTATACTTTAAGTGCATGAACTATGGCAGCAAGCTCTAGGTCATGGGGATCATAATTCAAATCATGTAACTTGAGTTTTCTACTCACATAAGTTATAACATGATCATCTTGCAACAGAATACCTCCTAGTACTTCATCTTAGGCATCTGTAGCTATTGTAAATTTTCCATTTGGATCTAGTACAACAAAAATAGGTGTAGAAGTTAGTTCTTTTAAATTTTTAAATGTTTCTTCACATTTATCACTCCACACAAAAATTGTCTTTCTTTTGTAATAAAGTAATTGAGGCAACTACTTTTGACTTCATGTGCATTTTTAGGTGCAGGCCATTTAGTTATGGAAACAATATTTGATGGATCAACTGCTATTCCATCTTTTTTATGACATGTCCTAAATAGTGCACTTTTGTTTCATAAAAAGAACATGTGGACAACTTACCATATAATATTCTCTTTCTTAAAATTTCAAGTACTATTTTCAAATGCTCATGGTGCTCATCAATGCTTTTAGAATAGATAAGGATATCATCCAAGAATACAAGTACAAATTTTTCTAGGTATTCTTGAAAGATGTTGTTCATTAAATTCATAGAAGTTGAATATGCATTTGTCAAACCAAAGGTTAAAACCATGAATTCATATTTTCCATACCTCATTCTAAAGGTTATTTTATGAATATCTTCATCTTTAATTCTTAATTGGTGATATCCAGAATGAAAATCTATCTTTGAATATACTGATGCTTCATGCATCTAATCAAACAAATCATCAATTCTAGAAAGTGGATATCTGTTTTTTATTGTTGCTTTGTTTAACATCCTATAATCGATACAAAGTCTACATGTTCCATCTTTCTTTTTCAAAAAAATTACTGGTACGCCCCAAGGTGAGACACTCGATCTTATCAAACCTGTAGACAATAACTCTTGTAACTATGCCTTAAGTTCTACCAGTTTAATGGTATTCATTCAATAAGGTGCCTTGGAAATAGGCTCAGTTCTAGGTTTGATTTCTATTATGAAGTAAAATTCTCGTTTGGGCGGAAGGTCAAGCAGTTCTTCCATAAAATCATCATTGAAATATTTTTACATCGGATACTTTTCTAAGAAATCACTATCCTTTTCTGCCATTTCAGAAATTTTTACTCTATACAGAGTGCAACCTTTATTGTTTATTTTTTAGGCTGCATAGGTGACACTTTTCTAACTAAAATTTCTTGTTTTACCCCTTGAATGTATGTTGTTTTCTATGGATCATCAAGGCAACTAATGTGTTTTTTAAAACAATTAACTTTTGCTTTATGATCAGCAAGCCAATTAACACCAATTATTACATCATATGACCCCAATGGAACAACATAAATATCTACTTTAGTGGAAAAACTTGGTAACTCTAAAACTGCTCCAAAACTTTATTTACTAATAGTATGGACCACATTATTACCATAACGTACAGTCCAAGATTTTTTCATTATTCCTTCTTTTCTTTTTAATTTTTCACCTAATTTACTAGAAATAAAACATTATATAGTTCCAATATCAAACAATATATTAATAGTTGTACCAAATAATTTACCTGACACGTTTATGGGCGTAACTTACTTTTCAACTTGTTTATCAACTACTGCAGCATGTATCTTATGTTGTTGATTGTTCTCATCTTTCTTTAGAGGGCACTGATTTACATAGTAATCCTTATCACAGTTGAAACAACTGCCTCTAGGTCCTCTTTTTGGTTCAAACTAATTCCCAGTCTTGAAATTACTATTTTTCCTCCACAGGACTTCTGCCCATTGTTGTTATTCTTCACAAAATTGTTTCTTATGTTCGGAGCAGTTTTATTTTTTGTTGGTTTCTTATTGTTATCAGTCACAAACTTATTTTTGGCTCCAAATTTTTTTCCATGCCACCTTATTAGGTACAAGTGAAGAATAATAATTAAATTTTTTGTTACGATTCTCTTCTTTATGAGCAGAAATTGCCTTTAATTTTTGTTCTTGTCATATGGATTTTTATATAGCCCCTTCCATGGTGGTTGGGTTGTGCACATCTACTTCACCCCCTATGACAGGATTTAATCCCATCATAAAATTTTGTATGTTGAAATTCTCGTCAATTTGATACTAAGGAACGTACTTAAGAAGTTTAGTAAACATCTCCCAGTACTTAGTTACAGTTAATTTTCCTTGAATTATATTATGAAATTTTGTGATTGTTTGATCATAATGGAGCTGTGGCAACCATCATTGCCTAAAGTATCTCTTAAACTGATTCCATGTGATGCTTGATTTATCATGGTTCAATTGAGATTTACGGTTGTCCCACCAGGAGGATGCCTCATGGGAAAGATGTTAAGCTCCCCATACTTCTTTTTTTTCTTCCAAGAAGTTCCTTATTACAAAGTGCTTCTCCATTTCATTGAGCCAATTCTCATCCTCGTCCCCCATTGTAGTTTCATTGAAATTTGGTGGACTTATCCTCTTTATGTCATTAGTAATTTCAGCTGCTAATCTTACCTTTTTATTTTTAGGTAGATTTTTATACAGACAAGTGATAAAAGTATACCACCAAAACTAATCTTATCTCTGCCATGTGCTTCTTCAATTATAGTTTCAGCAATAAACCCTTCCAAATTATAGGCTACACCTTTAGATATCTTATTTTCTATGTGTAGCCATAATGTGTTTACCTGTGACCACCGATCCTAGTAATTAAGCTTGGTGAGGAGGTTTGCTACCACCTGAACCACAAGATACTTTTATAGCTTTCCTATGTTCATTTTGTACCCTCCTTTAAGGTAGCCTAACTCCTTCTTTGTCTTCATAATACCCTCCTTGTCTAACAAATCGCTACTCACTTCAATTCTCAAACTCCTAATTCTTTTCAAGTTCCCAATCAGGGGTTCGGTGAGCCTCATACGCCATCCAACAAAGTATAAAAATTCCTTATGGACTTTACTCATCAGCCACTGGTACAACTTCTCTCATTTTCCAAAGTAAGGGAGTTCTTATAACTACAAAACCACTAGCTTTCTTAAGACCTTCTCACTAACGTCATCATAGATGACCATATCATCAGTTGTGCATTTTTTTTCTTCTATACTAGAAATTTATCTAGTTCTTCTTTGTTATCCTTCATTTATGAATTTTATTCGCTCACTTTATTGCAGTGTAATATTCTCATTCTAAGACATTAGAAACAAGCAAAAAAAATTATACGAATTTACTCTGTTCTAAATAATTATTATTTAGAACACACATTCCATGCCAATCAATCTCATAACAGATAACCATATGTAACTATAATGACTTGGTGAAACATTGATCTCTCATTTCATGACTCAGTATCATACCGATTTCTCAACTTAACTCATTGAATTGCATTGCAAGTGTTGACATGTGATTTTTCTTTCCTCTTTTGCATTGTAAGTCAATACATGTGATTTTTCTGGATAAGGAGTGTTCCTTTGATTTTTGGAAATCATACTTTCCATGGATGAGCTATTTCTGCTCTTAGATGCACTAGGCTGAAAAGATATTACTTGCAAAGAATCTATTTTTGCTTCTGATAAGATAATTTGTAATCTAGTAATGAAGTTTTCAAACTTATCTCTTTTTATTAAAAAATCATTAGATATATTCCATTGATCCAAGGTATGTTTTAAATCTTCTTACCTGATTTGAATGGTAAAATGACATTCAGAGGTTGGAGGACATAATAGACTGAACTCTTGTATGTTTAAAAATTATTTTATCTTCTTGAAAGATCATGCATGCATCCTATTATATGTTATGTTCTCGGATATTTTTTATTGATCTCTTCAGGATGCTTGTACGTACCAAAAATTGCAAGGTACTGTACTGCGGAAAAGTGTAATAAGTGCCCCAATGATGATACAGGTCTCTTCGCAAGGTGTTCGGGGTCCGGAAAAGCTCTCCGAATATGCGATAACATCCCGCATACCCCGCTTAGTCCCCCCGCGTGCTTTGTTTTCCTCTTTTCCCCTCTTTTCTTGCCCCTTTTCTCTTTAGTAACGAAACCGCCACCCTGATTGACCGGCGGTCCTTTACGCGTTTTCTAGAACATTCTTTTGACGCAACTCGCATGAAATATCAACGTTTCACCAGCTTTCCTTTCCGACTTAAGCTTGCATTTATGTTTTTGGTCCCCTGGAATAGTGTTTTTCCTTTGTTTATTGTTTAGGAGTTCAGTTTGGTTTTGATCTTTGGGTGATTGAATTCCTATAAATGCATGGCTTGTGCTCAAACAAATGGTCTGCCCCTAATTTCACTTTCATGCTCTCTTTTTCATAGCTTAGTCTGTTATTCTGTTTAGAAGCCATAGTTTTAATTCTTTGCATGCTTAGTTAGCATTGTCTAGCTGTTGGTAAGCCACATATCCAGCTTGTGCAAACAGTGTTGCTGTTCTATCTAATCCATTAGAAGTAGAATAGCTTAGGAAGCCATTAAAGTTGCAGGTTTTACTCCTCAAACAAGATAGTTTCAGGTTCTGGACGCATTATGTTGCATGATTCGCAATAGATCCTACTAGGAACTGCATAAGCCAAGCTCTGTAATCTTGCACTATCCCTCTCCTATTCACATTCTATTCAGTCTGTATTCTAAAGGTTGTCCCTTGTTCCAACACCTACTTCTGTTGATGCAAGCATTACATGCTTTTCTGGATCTACGTGAGCACAAAGAATGAAGAGATCATACTGAGGGGACAAGATCACACACACACCATCGGTTTCACCACTGTTCTATGGAATCCATGTTCTAGCTTTCAAAGTTCTAGTTAGAATCATATCAAATAGAGTAGTTAATCACTTTATTTTAGTACATTCTATTCTCGATATTGCCAGGGAAGCTGTGGGGATTGATAGTTTTTGAGAAACTATGATTCACTCCTCACTTCTGAGGTAGGATCGAGAATCTTGCAAATAGATTAGTTATTTCATTGTTTAGAATAGATATACAAATTACACAGACAAAAAGCTACACTCGGCTATTTTGTTTGTTTTAAATTATTAGTTTAGTTGTCAATTCTAAATATTTTAAATAGTTACTTTCTTAAATTCTTATAAATCATAAAAAAAATACAAAAAGAAGTCATATATGCTTAAATATATTTCGTATACTTAGAGTTCACTTTATTACAGTTTGTTTATGTTATTGCATTTGTATGACAATTACGGGACCTAGGGAGCCCAGAGAATACGTTTTCGAGCCAATCGTGCCTCAGCCCAATCTCATAAAAGTTATAACTAATATTGACCAGAATCTTAGAATCCAAGTCTTCCAAACAACAACAGACTTCCAGCAGATCAGATCTCAGTTAAGAGGATTAAACATAGAAGACGACCAAGCACATACGTTTTGGTCAAATCAGCCAAACTACAGACTACCCTATAAAAACATCTACATGACTGTAGAAGGGTTTGAAAGAGAACAAACATTCGGGTGTGACCCTTTAGTTCCACAACCAGACGCAGGAGACACCCTCACAGACATAGATACCGGCCTAAGAATCCAGGTTGCAAGAATGCCTGTGAGGTATTTTGAGAAGATCGCACAACTGTTGATTCTAAACATAGAAACTGAGAAAGAGTATGATTATTGGATACTAGGGATCAGGACTTGACTCCATGTATGACCATAGCTGGTCCACAACAACCACAAACCTATGGTTGTGACCCACAGATCCCGCAGCCCAATGAATCCATAAGAGAATTAGATATAGATACTGGCCTACGCACACTAGTATTTCAATCTACTCCACTTCCACCTATTATCATCGAACAATTGTCCTTACTAGATATAGCGGCTAACGAAGCTAGACAATTCTGGACTAGGCCAGAGAATCGTCCATAGAGTCAATTGTTTCCACCATCCACCATATGACCTTATCTGGAGACATACACGAAACTATAGCAGGCCATTTTCCACGTATTCCACAACCCATAGATCGAATCATGCCAGAGCTCGATATTGATTGGAGCCTTCGAGTAGTCATCCTTGCCGATCGATCTATCACACCAGTCTAGGTTAGAAGGGCCTTCTTTGCCTTAGATTCACAAATTCCACTAGTGCGTGTTGAAGACATCAGACTGCCTAACTAGTATGTTTATATACCACGCATATTCCATCCCCACCGGCTGTCTCGGCACGACCTCAGGAGGTCAGGTATGTGGAAGAGTTACCTGTAGATTCCCATGCTCGCTTTTCACTTTTTCAGCGTACAAAATTAGTGAACCCAACATGAACTAACAACTATTTCACCTTCTCTTTGAGAAGTTTCATCTCATCTCAATCACCTTCGCTCCTTCCATTATTCTGCGGGTATTCATATACCCCCCGAATATGTCGGGATTCGATGAATATGGCAGACCCCTCTTGGGTCTCGAGGCATACTACGCCCAACAGAATAGGCAATCATCACCCTCACTCTCAGTATGGGGTGATAATTATTCAACTAATCAGTTGTCAACACAAACCCCAACAATCAGATATAATTCATCTTTTCAAATGGGGGAGTTAGATCAACCCTCTCGAATGCAGCAAACAGAGCCTTCAGGCTCGAACAATATGACGTTTACTGGAGAATCTGGTTCATCTCCTCAGATGCTACTTAGACCAAAAATTAGTAGACAATCAGACCCATACCTGGTCTTAGATGATGAACGGTCAATACATTATCCTAGGAGTGAACAACATTCTCGGGGTATGTACCCACCTATAGGAGGTTTACAAATACAACCCGAGGTCTCTTTTCAAGAAAATACCTCTATGCCACTGCATATAGGAAATACTCTTGGAGAAACTTGGCAAGATAGCGATCAGTTCATGACAGGATATCACATGCCTATACAACACCAGGGTATACAACAAACGCCGCTCAGGCAAAGCACCGTGACTTCACCAAATGAAGTCATTTCAACGTTAGTAGAAAAAGTGAGAGGGTTAGAACTTGCTCAAGCAAGTCAAAATTCTCCGTTCATTCAAGCAGGAAGTTCCAACCCTCCATACCACCCTGGCCAAGTAGATCTCCTCACAGGAGTAGGCACGTTAGGCATGCCACCTCACTATCCACAACAAACGCCAACAAGGCCCATCATCTCTAACACTATTCCTCCCGGTCTAGTATCAAACAATCCATTACTAGACAATGTCCCATCATACTTAAACATGTACTCCAAATCACCAAAAGGAGATATGTTCTCTTCTCCCAGCCTTTTTGCTCAAATACAAGGACTTCCCTATGCCCCTGCTAACGCATACACTGTGCCATATCAACAACCCATCCCACCACCACTCCCTCAGCAACCACCATCAATGGTTGAAACATATGCGATAGAGACTTACTCAGAATATTTAAAAGAGCCCTTATATTTCGCCATACGAAGTGTCATGCTTCCAAGTCCCCTTCCTGATTTACCCAAGTTCAAAGGTGAGGGAGATCCAAATGCGCATACCAAGGCTTACGCTACAGCCATATGAGAATTACTACCTTGGGATGGGGTTGTTACTAAAATATTCCCCAAAACCTTGGAAGGAATCGCTCTCGACTGGTATTATAGAATACCTGAGGCCTCCATCCATTCATTTAAACAACTCGTATCAGAATTCATTAAGGAATTTGACATGAATAAACTATTGAGAACAGGAATCAGGGAATTCTTACACATCAAACAAGAACACAACGAATCTGTCGCCCATTTCATCCAAAGATGGCGCACAGTTCTTTATTCTTCAGAAAGTGCTCCAAACATGGATCAAATGGAACTATGTGATTTATTCCTTCATTCTCTCAACAAAAAGGTAAAAGAAGAAGTCCAGAAGTTCCCATTAAGAACTTGTTGTCAAAATTTAACCCCCCCTGGGTAATTTTGATAACATGCATCAGAATATTCAAGTCCCAGGCACATTGATTGATTCAGAGAAAACATCATGTTTCTGAGGTTCTCTTAGATATTTTTCTAACTCTCCTGTCCAGGTAGTTAGGAGCAAGCTCTGAGAAAATGCGGGAAAAGGTTGCAGAAGGCAAGAAGGTTGATCCAGAAAAAATGGTGAAAATCAGCTAAGTCCTAGTCCTAGGAGCAATTGGGACATCTGGGACAAAAAGGCGCGGATCGGCTGAAAAGCCTCCAAGCGGCCCAAATAGCAACAGGGACATCTGGGACAAAAGTACGCAGCGGGCACGAAATGCCGGTTCGACCGAGAGAAAATCAACTAACTGCTGAGAGGGACAGTTCAGGACAAGTGGGACAAAAAGGCGTGAACCGGCCGAACTGGGTGAAATCAGCACAAACAGTCCGAAACACAATGGGACAAGCGGGCCGCGAGTACGCGAACCGGCCGAACCGGGCGAAAAAGGTCAAGGCAGTCCAAAGCGAAGTGGGACATTTGGGACAAATGGACGCGAACCGGCCAGTTCGTGCGAAATCAGTACAAGGAGCACTAAGCATTTGGGACATCCGGGATGAAAAGACGTGAAGGGTGTGAAATAGCCAGCAGGGCCGAGAACCAACCAGATCACGCCACGTGTCTCAAGGAGAAAAGTCAAAAGTCAAAGGGCAAGTTTTAAAGGGTCAGCCCGAACCAATTGGATAGTGCCACGTGTCCCAGTAAAGGGCCCCACAAGGAAATTTCAAAGGAAAGCCCACAAAAGATGGAGGAAAGAGAATTGCTCGTCCAATCAGATCCTGCCACGTGTCATCCAGGTGGCAGAGTGTGGAAAATATTTCAAAATCCGTTTTCGCCTGTTTCGTGCCCTAATTCTTCAGATCGCCATAACTTTTGATCCAGAGCTCGGATTTACACATTCTTTATATCAACGGAAAGCTGGTGAAATTCTCTACACGATTCTGGGATCAATCTTGAGTTTTGGTGCAGTTTGAAGAGAGAAAATTGAGAAACGGCTCTGGCGCGTGTTCATGGCTAGAAATGACATTCCAGCGACCAGATTTAATGCAGAATGGGTCGCATTCTCCTGTAATCCGGTCAAGGTAAAAAGGTATGGGTTTGTAAGGTCCCCCATGCTGATTTAATGCACCTGCAGTCATGAGGAATGGGCTTGCACGTTTTCCTACGTTTCTGTCCCCTGGGCTCGACCCATGCAATGTAAAAGCCAGATTTGGCTCATTTTAAAAAAAAAGTTGTTCATTCTTTCTACTCTGCCCTCCCTTCTTTTCTTCTCTAGGGTTGAAAATGGAGTTCGAACCTCCTCCCTTGCTCTGTAATGGCGTTTTTGCCTCTTATTAATGGAATGATGTTCTGTGTAAACTTCTGGAGCAACAAAACATGTTTTGTGATGCATCTGTCCATCCTTTCTCGTTTTTGCTTGTTCTCTTCTTGCCTCTCTTCATTGCAGGTATTTGTGCATGTTTGAATGTTCATTGCAGGTTTGGAGCTGTGTTCATGGAGTTTTGGGAAATTTTCTGTGTGAAATCTATCCTTGGGCCTGTGATGCATCTGTCCATCCTTCCCATTGCTCACCTCTCTTTGTCCCATGGTAGTTTTGATAGATGTCCAACATTCTCCTTCTCTGGTGTATCACCGTTTTAGTGTAGGCTTTTGCTGTTTTTCCCTTCTCTCTCTCTCTTTGTCTCCTTGGCATGGTTAGATTAGGATTATATTAGCTTGCCTGCACTGGAATAGCTTGTGGCAGGTAGTTTAGGAGCAGGAACCAGCCTTCTCTGGAGATTCCTCTCTTGGTTTCACAAGTCCCACGCTTGGAGAGAGGTTTCCATGTTGTGCAATCACACTGGATGCCTGAACATCAACCTAGAAGCCTGATGTGCGTCCAGGGGTGCTGTGATTTTGCATCAACAGAAATTATGATGAAGTACTTGAGAGTGCTCTTCGAATAGACCAAGTAGCAATAGATAGCGGTCGCAAGACATATGGAGCAAACGGGAGGTTAATCACCTCCAGCCAGAACACTACAAATTATCCCACTACCACAAATGTCAACCAAGGACCTAAAATCCTTAACAAGAATCGGGGTGTAACAACAGATGGAGTAACCGACCAGCCCAAGAAGGTAAATGTTGTCAATACTCCATCACAAACAAACAACCAACGAAACAATAACTTTACCCTGACAATCAATACAGTGGATTTTAACCATCCACAACAACAACAACAACAACAACAACGGTGAAATCCCATACAAGGGCCAAGTCAAAACTCATTTGGTTATCAAAACCAAAGCCAGAAACAACAAATGCAAAATTTTAATCCTAATATGTGATAGTTTGATCAGAATTTTAGGCCACAATATACACCAAATCAACAAAACAGGAATTACAATCCTAATTCTTATTGTGGTTTCCACAAAATTTGGGGTCATGATACTAGAACGTGTCGTGATTATAATAAATTCATGCAACGTTTACCAGAAGAACAAAGACAGTTCTTCATAGATTTGTTTTTGGCAGATCCCGGCTCATCACCACCAAATATGCTCACAGGGGCAGTTTCCCCTCAAAATGCTCCTCTCAAGATCTTTAACGATCCACTCCCAAATCATGATAGCAATAGGCTGAATCCAACTGGAACAAACAAAAGTGCAATGACAGGAAACAATGATCACGAAGCCTCGACTTCATTAAATCCATCAGTTGCGCCACAGTTAGGAAGTCAACCGAGACCCAAGATAGTCAGTTTGGTAGAATTAGACGCTGAACTACCTATTGAAGCTATAACAAGAACACGAGAATATTTCTCTCAACCGAGCCCAAGTCATCTGCTAGAAATAGATAAGAGTCAACAAATAGTAGGAAAACCTGTGGGTGCTTACGATTTAATTAATGATCTAACAAAGACCTTCTCGCACATCTCATTTTTAGATTTACTAAAGAACTCTCCTCCTCATAGAGCTGCTCTTTTAGAATAATTAGGTCTAGGTCATCTAATTAACATCACTCCACCTCCTGAAACACAAGTAAATCACGTAGATTTTGATATCCACCCTTCGGGGCAGCCGGACAAGGATGTCGAATTCATATTCGAAATAAGTAAAATGCCCACAGATGCTGAGATCGCACGCCGAGGTGATCCAGCCTTACACTTACAAGTATGGGTTTATAATAACTATGTAAAATGGGCAATGGTTGACGATGGGGCCGCAGTTAACATAGTCCCTTTCTCTTTCCTCCAAAAACTAGGATATGGGGAAACAAACTGTTCCACCACTCGAAATACATTGAGAGGCTATGATAGCCTTAAAGCCACTTCGATAGGAACTATAATATTGCCAGTCACCTTAGGACCCAAAACAATCCTAACTGAGTTTTATATTATAGATCGGGAAACTAATTATAATATGATACTCAGCCGACCATGGATACACCAAATGAAGGCAATCCCTTCTACGTTATTTCAAGAAGTAAGATTCTTGCATCTAGGAAAGGTATTTGTAGCCAAAGGTGATCCAAAACTTTCGACTTGCACCTAGCTGATTTAAAGAAAAGACCAGGTGTACACTCAAAATTTGAACTTCCAACAAACCAACTTAATAAACCTACTGACCCAAAACCAGAGGAGAAGTTGGTACCTACAACAGATCTTGAAGCTACCAGCATAGCCAAAACAACTCCAACCCCTAACGATAAAGCTAAAGAAACGGTATCGTTAGGGACTACTGTAAAAATCATTGAGTTAATAGAACAAGATTCACCAATGTTCTTACCATTTGATTCAGTAGGTATAGGATATTCCCTAGGTGTTGGTTCCCTTCCAGCAGAGGACCTCTATATGGTAGAAGTAGAGTGTGCAAGCACAGCAGATACCCCAACATCTATACTCCCGACTAAGTATTAGACTCTCCATTTCGATGGAGCTAAATGCCGTTATGGAGCGGGGGCAGGTATAATTCTTACTTTGCCCAAAGAGAAAGTCCTCCCATTTTCCTTTAAGTTAAAATTTGAATGCACAAACATTGGCGCTAAGTACGAATCCCTCCTCCTTGCCCTCACTTTAGCCAAGAGAATTTGTGTTAACAACATCAGAGTCTTAGGAGACTCACAATTAGTGGCAAACCAAGTTTCTGAAGTATACGAAACCAAAGTCGAACACTTGCAGCTTTACAAAGAAGCCGTATTAAATTTAAGCAAGGCATTTAACTTCATATCCATTGAAGCAATCCCGCGAGAGAAAAATCTTCTCGCTGATTCAATAGCAACTTCAGCATCACGTTTTACTCCAAGTAATGAGTTAGAAGACACCCAGTTCACGGTGTCCATTCGTGATGAACCATTAATAAAAATAATGACAAATCCCCTTTCAAGCGAAAGTAAATCTACCGTCTTAGACCGTATTGATAGTGATGTGGCTACCTTGGATTACTTAAATGCCTATGCGGCATTACATCTCTCCTATCATATGCTAGATTTGTCCTTAATTCCACATTCATCTTCCTATTTCGGGAATCCCATGATGGATCTCCCCTCACAAATGGAACCTAGCATATACGCAGTAGAAAATGGGGAGGATTTGGATTTACCTCTAGCATCACCTGAGTTCGAAGAGGGTAACACCTCTTTGATCGAAGAAACAATCGATGTCAACATCGGGACAGAAGATGAACCGAGAATATTGAAACTAGGTTCCTCGTTAACCCCAGAAGAAGTAGAAATACATACTCAGATCCTCAAAGAACATCAGAAGGCATTTGCATTTAATTATAAGGAGATGACAGGAGTCACACCCCACATTACGGTACACAACCTCGTCACTAAGTCAGATGCAAAGCCAATTAAACAAAAATCAAGACCCATGAAGCCCAAAGTAGCTCTCATGGTAAAAGAGGAGGTAATAAAACTCCTTCAGGTAGGATTCATCAAGCCAGTCAACTACTCCCAATGGGTATCTAATATCATTCCCATTCTCAAGAAGAATGGGAAGATACACATCTACATAGATTTTCGAGATATCAATAAAGCATGTCCTAAGGACGACTTCCCATTACCATCCATCGATGTTATTGTTGATGCAACAGCTGGTTTTGAACTTTTGTCTGTCATGGATGGATTCTCAGGATACAATCAAATTAGAATATCTGAGCAAGATCAAGCTAAAACCACGTTTATAACTCCTTGGGGAACCTATTGCTACGCTATTATGCCATTCGGTCTCAAAAACACCGGTGCTAATACCAGCGGGCCATGACATACATATTTCACGATCTAATTCATAAAATCGTGGAATCCTACATAGATGACTTGTTGGCTAAGGCCAAGAAGCATTGTGACCATCCCGAAGTACTCCGCGTCATTCTTTCACGTCTAATAGAATACGGAGTCACATTAAACCCAGAGAAATGCATCTTTGGTGTAACGGGAGGGAAGCTCCTAGGTTATATCATATCGTCACGAGGGATAGATGTTGACCCAACCAAAATTCGGGCTATCCTCGAAATGGTTCCACCTTCAGATGAATCTGGAATCAGATCATTTCTCAGAAAACTGGGTGCAATCCAAAGATTTATCCCAGACTTAAGCTTTGTCATTCATCCAATCAACAATTTACTCAAGAAAGACTATAGGATTGATTGGACCGAAGACTGCAATGAAGCTTTTAACGCAGTTAAGCATTTCTTGCTATCACCACCTACACTAATGCCACCTAAGCTAGACCACCCGTTGATTCTATATTCACAAGCTACTAATGTCTCGTTGGCCTATATGTTGGCCCAAGAATACGATAACAAGAGAGAACGCGTGATTTATTTCATCATCCAAACGTTGCTCGACTATGAAACATGCTATACACAGGCAGAACGAGAATGCCTTGCCATAGTCTTTGCTACTAAACACCTAAGACATTATATGATGAATCAAGAAACGAGGTTCGTGGTAAAAACGGACCACTTACGAACTTTCCTCACACAAGGGTCCTTGTCTAAAAAGGCTAGACGTTTTATAACCTTAATGGGAGAATTTGAATTAACATTTGTAAATCAGAAGTCGGTTAAGGGACAAATCATTGTGGATTGGTTACCTGACAACCCATTAGACGGAGGTGATCTAGTAGATTTAAATTTTCCAGATGAGTGCGTATACTACATCGCAACCTGACCCGCTATCTCTGAGTGTCTCTGGTACGCTGATATCATTAACTATATCATGGACCATACATATCCAGAAGAAGCTACACCACAACAAAGAAGGTGGTTACGCATAATCGTAGCTAAGTACGTCATTATAGAGCAAGTTCTCTATCGAAATGCATTCGATGGAATGCTCCTAAGGTGTGTCGACATGGAGGAATCCAAGAAGATTCTCCATGAATCACACAGTGGAATATGTGGAGGTCATTTCAGTGGCCACGCCACTACTCGAAAAATACATCAAATGGGCTATTTCTAGCCCACTCTAGAACATGATGCAATAGAGTTTGTACGCAGGTGTCGTAAGTGCCAAGAATTCTCCCATGAGATCCACATGCCGGAACAAGTCCTGCAACCAATCACTACTCCATGGCCCTTTTCTACATGGGGCCTAGACTTAATAGGGAAATTCTCTCCCTCATCCACAGACGGCCATAATTTTATAATCACGGCCACTAAATATTTCACCAAATGGGTAGAGGCTATGCCTTTTACCACTATACCTGGTTCTGTAATCGCCAAGTTCATTTTGAACCAAATAATTTGTAGGTACAGTATCCCGCAAATCATTATCTCTGATAATGGAACTTCTTTTAAGAATGAAGAGGTTCGTGAGCTATGCAATAAATTTTAAAATAAGCCATCATACGGCTTCCTTGTATTATCCCCAAGCCAACGGACAGGTTGAAGCGACAAACAAGACACTGAAAGCCATTCTCCTTAAAACGGTGAAAGAAAACAAACGATATTGGCATTTGAAGTTATATCCGGCCTTATGGGCCCACCGAACCTCAATAAGAACACTAACGGGAGCAACTCCTTTCTCGCTGGTATCTGGGGCAGAAGCAGTTCTCCCGCTTGAGGTCGAAATACCCAGTCTCCGCATTTCACTACAAGGGATTCTGGATGAGGACGCTTATAGAGAAGCACGTCTTTCCCAACTAGAAAGCCTAGATGAAACTAGGTTAGATGCCGAACAGTGACATAGATTCTATGCTGACCGGATGCATTGGCAGTACAACAAAAAGGTCTATGAATGCAATATATACGAAGGTGATCTAGTTCTAAGACTAGACAACCGGATCGACAAGAAGACCGGCGAAGGAAGGAAATTCCGGCCCAAATGGTTGGGCCCATACCGAGTCATGAAGGACTACGGAAATGGTGCTTACCTCTTATGTACGCTAGAAGGTGAGGAATTTGGCGAAACAGTCAATTCCCTGCACCTCAAGCGGTTCTACGCATAAACAACTAGCATTACTTGTATAATTATCTACATTACATCTTCATACAGATTAAGATCATTTTTTCCACTTGTTTCTTACATAAATTGTGATCAAGGAATCTATTCTCAAAGCAATTCACTACAAACTCATGATGTTCTTGGCATAAAGCTCTTTAATCATACCTCTCCATCTTCATATATCATCGAATCATCTTGGAATCTTTTATCAAATAAAGATAGATATGACAAAGTCTTAACGATAACCATACCAAGATCTGCAAATTTATTCTCGCTTTGATTTCTTCTTAGGATAGGTGTCTTGCCTATGGTCTGTTCTAGAAGCTTCATGGTGTCACATCTATCCCATATGCATATCTCTTTGGGAATAAGCACATACTGACATTTTACTCAAGAAAACAAGTCAACAAGTAATTAAACAGAAAATTTTAATTTTTACACATTTCCTTGCCCCCACCAACCTTCGGTGATGAGCTTGCGTCTCTTACTAGTGACATAGGGTTGGGAAAGGATGGAAATGCCCTTACTCGCCTATACCTTGCCCACGGTGATAAACCCATGCTTCTTACTAGTAGCATGGGGCAAAGTGTAGGGGGTCTTCTTGATAAATAAGTACAAATGGTCATACGCAAACAATTAAAATTTTCAAACTTTGATTCAAAAACAAATGAAACAGATGTTCAAAATTCCAAAAGAGTTAAAATCCTAAAAAACCAGATTTTGTCTACTATGTGGCCATCTACAGGTCTAAGTCTGGATAAACCGCAAAGCAAGTTGCATCCAAAACTATGAAGTCATTCGAGTGGAGTTGGCTTGTAGCTTCCAATTTGGTTCCGCCAAAGCTTTGTCTGTCTTTCATCACTATCATTTCACCACATTTCATAACTTGCGCCCTTCTTGGCTCTTGGTGATGAGCCCTCGCATCTTACTAGTTGCGTGGAGTTAGGAGTGGGGCAAGTTAATCTGTTCATCATACTGGTTATTTTCATCACTTTTCCAAAACAAACATGAGGTATCCATATTGCTCACAGAAGCTAAGATTCAAAATCACAATATATCTACATTATCATGTATCAGCATCACGAAACACAAAAAGAAAACAAGCATTTACAACATTTGTTCACCATTGCATACATTCTAAAAAGCATACAAACATACATCGTAGTATATAAAAAGAAGATGGAAATAGAAAGGGAAAACATGAGTGACAAGCTTTTGATTCAAAGACAAATGCATATATATAAATAATCAATGTTTATATACAATGCCATCATGCACTAGGCATGGTCAAAACGCTCAAAGAGCCCGTGATACACAATAGTACAAAATACACAAGGGACAAATGGCCTCTCAACCCCTACGTGACCCCTCCAAAGGTGCACGCCCTCGCCTAGGACTCCGGCTACACTGGCGCTCTGAATGTACGGAGGGCTCAGGGTCCCGAGGGGCAGCTGTGGTCTCACCATGAGAATGGCTCCTCATGAGGCGCTCAGCCGTCCTGTAGCCCGCTAACTCTGTGCGCAGGGTCGACACCATCCTGGCCACATGCCAAATGGGAGCGAAGACATCGGTATGTATACCAGTTGCTGAGGGCTCCCTGGCGTCTATGGACAGCTCCGCGCGAGTCCTATCCATGGGGATCATCAGGGAATCGGTACATACCCTACGGATCAGATCCCGCCACTCGTAAATAGTCTCTGCAAACAAAGAAGAAAAATGAATCAGAAACCAAGCAAGAGGCTAAAAGATACAAGATAAAAACACAAGGAGAGATAGCAATTAAAACAAATCCTAAATTAAACAAACGTTAAAGAAGGAAGAAAGAATAACTTACTCGGATCACCGGGCATCCAAGATGGGTCGCTGGGACCGGCACCTGCCGCGGATGCCGCTGCCGACTGAGGGGTTGCTCCCGTGGCAGGGGCAACATGTCACCCTGTAACTTACTCATCCTCTCCACCATGGCCCTGAGAGAGTGGCTCCTCTGAAACTAGAGTGTCCTTCTCTGCGCTCTCCTCATCCCTCTCTACCTGCATAATGTCCTGAGTGTCATGCCACTCAGGATCACTGTCATCAGTCTGCTCCTCCGATCCTCCCTCTGTAAGCTCCTCAGAGTCGGAGTTAATATCTATGGGGTCATCGCTACTATGAGCAGGACCTGCAGCAATCTGAAGTAAAGGTGCCCGAGGTGCACCAGCTCTCCCTCTAGCACGAACTATCCTCCTGGCTGCAATGGGAATGCCAGGCAGTGATCACTGTCCAACCACAGCCTCTAGGCCCCCCTCTGGCCTCGCGAACTGATCTGTAAACTGGCGCCACTGGGGGAAGCATGCCCATATACGGTAGGCCAAACTGCTGAGGAACTCTACCAAAAGGATGCACCTCCAGTCGTCCCACTCGATCAATGAGCTGCCCTGTGGTGGAGCAAGAGATCAAGGTAAGAGTCTCCTCTCCCCATATGCCGGCCATAAGCCGGTACGGTGTCGCCTCCATGTCTGTAGTAGTAAGGGAGGTAACTGGTTGGTGAGGTGCTCTAAGCACCGACATATCTGTCCATCTGGCTGCCCTCACAGACCCAGGATCTGCCACCTCCACGCCTCTGCCATAAGGGATAAAATGCTCATACACCTAACTCATGACTAAAGTCAGGTGGCTCAATGACTGTCCCTATAAACGGACCACCCTGTATAAATCATGGTAGGTGGTCCCCAAAATATCTGTACCCCAGGCGTATATCCGGCCATGCCCCTCTATCTGCGCAATGATGGGGGCCCAACAGTATAACAATGTATCCCCTCCCTTGTCCCCGATTAGTCTCGAGGCAAGGATCCCCATGATAGCCTGTTGAAGTACGGGGATAGGAAAAGAAGGAAGGGATCAAACTCTCACTCCCTTCTTCGACCCCGTGGAGATAACTGCATCTCCCGTATATGCTGCCCACTATGCAATCTGTGCCTGTGAGCATGCTATCTCTAATGTAAGTCTCCTCTCGATGATCAGGACTCCCAAAATATGGTAGACATCCTCGAGTGTGATGGTCCACTCACCACGGACCCCTGGCAGTCGGAAGGTGTTCTGATCTGCATCCCAGTAAGAGAATAAGTCACAAAGGATGTGACTAGATGGTGCAACATGAGGCACACGCGATATACGCAGTATGCCAGCCCTCTGAAGTGTGCCCTCCTCATCCTGCGAGAGGGCATCTAGTACTCCTGAGAGCCAATCACACTCTCTCTCTACTCCATCTAATATACTCCTCTCTCGCCTGCATACACCCAAAAACACACAAAACAGAGCAAGTTAATATCTGAACAATACCAAGAAGGTCATAAAAACATGTAGAAGTGCAAAAAATACAAACACAATCTCAAATATAAGTTATTTTTGCATTCTGTGCAGAACCGCCGCCCTGAGCAGGGAGGCAGTTTTGTAGCTACCGCCTTAAAGGTGGCAGTTGTGTAACCGCCGCCCTGAACAGGGCGACGGTCGTGTAACCGCTGCCCTGGCCAGGGTGGCTGTCGTGGTCCGAAAACCCACGCGGGTTTTTAATCTTAAAAAGCCTAAAACAAGCAAACAAATGACCATTTGACCTAAAAATGGAGCCTACCCAGTAGGCGCCCCCCCTAGGTGGACCTTTTGAACCTAATATTTTCAAAAATACACCCCCCATTACAACAAAATTTAGCATTTCAAGTTTAAAGGGGGAAAAACACAAAATTGAAGAAAACCAACCTGTGATCTAGCAGGGCGGTGTTCCGCGCGTGGAGGCATGATCACGATCTCGTTGCAGATGTTTTGACTATACTCACGCAAGAAACCGTCGCTGTGGGTCCCAGAGCTCAAAAAAATCAAATCAACTCATGCAAATGAATAGGAAAATGGGCCCACTTTCATATATATAGCACCCTGATTCGTTTTAAAAGACTTTTACGCAGGTTTGGAGCGCTGATGGAGGTAAGTCCCTATCCCCACGTGAATGGTACATTCTCATTCCCTATTATTTTAGCGTTTATTTTCCAAATTATTGTATCTATCTGCACTTGAGTTCTCCTTTCGTTTTGCAGATAGCGGGAATTTTGGATGGCATAATTTCAACACACAGATGTGTAAGGTATAACTTCTAGCCTCCCATTTCGGGACTGCCATACTCGGACCCACCATTTTATGCCTCTTCATGGCTAAAATGCTTCTCCGAGGGGGCAATATGTACGTACCCAAAATTGCAAGGTACTGTACTGCGGAACAGCATAATAAGTGCCCTAATGATGATATAGGTCTCTTCGCAAGGTGTTCGGGGTCCGAAAAAGATCTTCGAATATGCATTAACATCCTACATACCCTGCTTAGCCCCCCGCGTGCTTTGTCTTCCTCTTTTCCCCTCATTTCTTGCCCCTTTTCTCTTTAGTAACGAAACCACCACCCTGATTGGGCGGCGGTCCTGTAACCGCCGCCCTGAACAGGGTGGTGGTCCTGTAACCGCCGTCCTGAGCAGGGTGGCGGTCCTTTACGCATTTTCCAGAACATTCTTTTGATGTGACTCACGTGAAATATCAACATTTCACCAGATTTCCTTGCCGACTTAAGCTTGCATTTATGTTTTTGGTCCCCTGGAATAGTGTTTTTCCTTTGTTTATTGTTTAGGAGTTCAGTTTGGTTTTGATCTTTGGGTGATTGAATTCCTATAAATGCATGGCTTGTGCTCAAACAAATGGTCTGCCCTTGATTTCACTTTCATGCTCTCTTTTTCATAGCTTAGTTTGTTATTCTGTTTAGAAGCCATAGTTTTAATTCTTTGCATGCTTAGTTAGCATTGTCTAGCTGTTGGTAAGCCACATATCCAGCTTGTGCAAACAGTTTTGCTATTCTATCTAATCCATTAGAAGTAGAATAGCTTAGGAATCCATTAAATTTACAGGTTTTACTCCTCAAACAGGATAGTTTCAGGTTCTGGATGCATTATGTTGCATGATTCGCAATAGATCCCGCTAGGAACTGCATAAGCCAAGCTCTGTACTCTTGTGCTATCCCTCTCCTATTCACATTCTATTCAGTCTGTATTCTAAAGGTTGTCCCTTGTTCCAACACCTACTCCTGTTGATGCAAGCATTACACACTTTTCTACATCTACGTGAGCAAAAAGAACGAAGAGATCATACTGAGGGGAAAAGATCACACACACACACCATCGGATTCGCCACTGTTCTGCGGAATCCAGGTTCTAGCTTTCAAAGTTATAGTTAGAATCATATCAAATAGAGTAGTTAATCACTTTATTTCAGTACATTCTATTCTCGATATTGCCAGGGAAGCTGTGGGGATTGATAGTTTTTGAGAAACTATGATTCACTCCTCACTTCTGAGGTAGGATCGAGAATCTTGCAAATAGATTAGTTATTTCATTGTTTAGAATAGATATACAAATTGCACAGACAAATAGCTACACTCGGCTATTTTGTTTGTTTTAAATTATTAGTTTAGTTGTCAATTCTAAATATTTTAAATAGCTGCTTTCTTAAATTCTTATAAATCATAAAAAAAAATACAAAAAGAAGTCATATATGCTTAAATATATTTCGTATACTTAGAGTTCACTTTATTACAGTTTGTTTATGTTATTGCGTTTGTATGACAATTACGGGACCTAGGGAGCCCAGAGAATACATTTCCGAGCCAATCGTGCCTCAGCCCAATCTCATAACAGCAATAACTGATATTGACCAGAATCTTAGAATCCAAGTCTTCCAAACAACAACAGACTTCCAGCAGATCAGATCTCAGTTAAGAGGATTAAACATAGAAGACGACCAAGCACATACGTTTTGGTCAAATCAGCCAAACTACAGACTACCCTATAAAAACATCTACATGACTGTAGAAGGGTTTGAAAGAGAACAAACATTCAGGTGTGACCCTTTAGTTCCACAACCAGATGCAGGAGACACCCTCACAGACATAGATACCGGCCTAAGAATCCAGTTTGCAAGAACGCCTGTGAGGTATTCTGAGAAGATCACACAACTGTTGATTCTAAACATAGAAACTAAGAAAGCGTATGATTATTTGATACTAGGGATCAGGACTTGACTCCACACATGACCATAGTTTGTCCACAAAAACTACAAACCTATGGTTGTGACCCACAGATCCCGCAGACAACGAATCCATAAGAGAATTAGATATAGATACTGGCCTATGCACACTAGTATTTCAATCTAATCCACTTCCACCTATTATCATCGAACAATTTTCCTTACTAGATATAGCGGCTAACAAAGCTAGAGAATTATGGACTAGGCCATAGAATCGTCCATAGAGTCAATTGTTTCCATCATCCACCATATGACCTTATCTGGAGACATACACAAAACTATACCGGGCCATTTTCCATGTATTCCACAACCCATAGATCGAATCACGCTAGAGCTCAATATTGATTGGAGCCTTTGAGAAGTCATCCTTGCTGATCGATCTATCACACCAGTCTAGGTTAGAAGGGCCTTCTTTACCTTAGATTCACAAATTCCACTAGTGCATGTCGAAGACATCATACTGCCTAACTAGTCTGTCTATATACCACGCATATTCCATCCCCACCGGCTGTCTTGGCATGACCTCGGGAGGTCAGGTACGCAGAAGAGTTACCTGTAGATTCCCATGCTCACTTATCACTTTTTCAGCGTACAATGCTTAACAGTGTTAAGTGGAACGAGACCTGATTTAGGACTATTGAGGAAAAATCTAAGTCCTAAACCTATGAGATCTATCCTAACAGGATTCTAAAATAAGGTAAAGGTACCTATTTTCTATATATGTCTACTTTATTCAGGATAACATCCTATCTTAAGTTTCTTTTTCTAAGTTGGGATGTGGGCGAATAACCTAAGGTGATGCTAGGTCTATTTCTAACCTTATACCTAATACTAAATTGTTGTGAAGTATGACCTATCCTAGGATGGAAATTTACCTGTTGTAATGTTGAAAACCTATGGTAAATACTTTTAAACTACCTTATGGTCATATTCTAAGCTAATGGTATCTATCCTAAACTAATGAAGAATTGCAAAGGGACCTAAGGGTCGTATGGAAAAGTGGAAGCTTGACGACAGTTCCCAAGTTATTAATTTGATTTGAATTTTGAAATACATGGACGCCATACTGCCAATTTAGGTAGAGGCATGTAAATTAGAGAAAGTCTAAGTGGATTCATCACTAAAGTTTAGTAATGCATGTAGAATTTGAATTAGGATTCATGAATTTTGGATGGCAGTGGAATAGAGAGATAGGTAGAATTTTGGGAATTAATGTCATTTATGAACCTCATTTTTGGCAAGCAAACCGCCTTGGAAACCATGTGGGTAGATTTGTTGGAGGTTATTTGGTCATTCATGCTCTCTGATTTTTTCTCTACATGGAGCTATCTGTTTCTTCGAACCAATAGTGCTACTTACAATTTGTGGCTATTTTTTATTCCCTTGGTCTATTTTCGATTCAAGGGAAGTATTTGAGACAATTGAGAAAGAGGTATTTTATTGTTGATCTCATTTGGAGAAGAAGTTTTGGAGGCTCGACTGGAAATATTATTCAAACTGATAGAAGAACTATCAAGTATGATAGGCTCTATGCATTAAGATTGCTTGCTTTTCTCTAAATGTTTCATTAAAATAACTCTTCTCTTGTAAAAATGAGTAGTTGTTTGTGATGGATATTGGGATTATTGCTTGAATATTTTTCCTATATTTTTTTTATTGGTGAATCTTGCTTAAAATTATTGTTAATGGGATGTCTCCCTGAGTGGTTTAATGGTAAATCATGCCATGAAACTCTGTGTGAATGAGTCAATTTGAAATCATGTGATTCAACTTGTCTTCTTAGAATGGTTTATAGTTATGAAGTTGATAAGGTAGCAATGGAGTTGTTGTTTTTGGTCAGTAAATAACAAGAACTTCATCCTTTTCTATTGATTCTATGTTATGGAAAAGTACTGTAGCTTCTATGCATATTCATGTGATAAATGCTTTGCTATGTGATAGATAAGTTCAAACTTGTATGAAAGTAAGGAATGGGTAACGTGTTTTGACTGTACTGTTTAAATCTTCTTTGTTCAAACATGATGCCTTTGATTGTCTTCTTTGAAGGTAAAACAATACAATTCCATGTCGTATCTCATTTTTTCGAGAGTTAATTACTCCCCTCTTAGGACTGTATTAGTATACTATGATTTTAAGTGTGAACTCGAACTGGTTCTTGATACGGTTAATGGGTGAATGAGGAATTATGGATTTTTCTATATTCTTGTACTCAACTTGTATAAAACCATGAAGGAGTAACTTCTTCTTGTTCTGAACTATATAAATCTCCATTGCTTCAAACCTTGTACTTAATAAATTTGAGTAGGTAATGGTGTCACTCTCAGAGGTAAGTTTCTCCATTGTCCTTTTTGGAAACTGTAGGATTAGGTGTTGATTCTTCTTTTCTGACATGAATAAGAGAATGTGGGTTAACCGAAAGGTAAAGGAAATTTTAGATAGTTTATTTTAGTTTTTCTTACTTCCTTTATATAACCTTGTAGTAGGTTCCATTGACTCAAATGTATTAATTTTATTAAATTAAATGGGTAGTAGTTTATACTACTTACTTCTCCACTTATCTTGTATTTAAGGAATTAAATACTGTTATAGTTGATTAAAGTGATACACTATTATTGAGTGAATACTTGTCTAATGTTAACATGTGGCCTATTTTTTGAACCTAGGCAATGTATCAGAACTAGAATTAGGATGTCACATCTAAAATGTAATCCTCTTATTGTACTAGATATTAGACGAATCATCCTAAAAACCTTTACAATGTTGTAACAAACTTGGTTGTACATGTATTTTCACGAAACTTGGTAAGTAGAAATAGAAGGCCTTTACTTCTGAAATTAACTCTCTTTGTTTATGTAATGAAGTTAGCTCTGAATTTCAAATTCAAATAGAATTATGAAAGAATATATTGGTAGGAACTTTTATTTCGCATAGATAAGTAATTTTATGGGATATTAATAATTTGATATGATGTTGTAGTTTGTTGATTTTGCTAAGATCTTTTTCTATAATTTAATTTAGATTGAGTAATTGTGCTTCTTTTAAAATTGTTATTACTTATAAAGGTTTTCCTACTTACTCTTGTTGTTTCATAAAAGTAGAGTTGTTTTAATGAAACAGTTATTTGAAGGAACTTCATTTTAATGCTTAGTGTTTATCTTGCTCAGTTTAATGAACTGCCCTGTGCTAGCATTTTTTGCATATGGACTTCGTAAGTGATAAAAGAAGGAAATAACTTGTATGATGTATTGGTTGAATTAAAGTTTGGATCTTTTATAGAAGAACTCTAATTCATTCTTGAGTTGTATTGAAAAAAAAAAGTTGTATTCTTTGATGATCTTTATGTTATTTGACATGCAATATTTCTGAAGTGCATAGTCTTGTAAATTGTGTATTTCTATCTTAATGAATTGAAAAGTTTGAAGATTTACTACAAATTTCAATATAATTTCTCTTTTACCTTTTATGAACGGAATTGGAATACTATCTTGTTGATATTGTTCATATCTATTTGGATCCCTACTCTTTTGTCATTTACTGAAATGAATGAATGGTAATAGTGCAATTTCCCTTACTGGAATGCAACTTGATAAGTTGTAGGTATTGATTTTCTTTTCCTAAACTAGTATGGTTTATTAAGGGATGTTAAATGAGAATGAATTTAAAAGTTATAAGGAGTGTGAAAGGAAAGAGGGTATATGAACCCTAATACTTAAACGTAAAGAGGAAAATTATTCTCCTCTCAAATATATGTAAGACAAATGAATGATGTTTGTGTCCATAATCATTTAGACTTCATTTCTATGAAGTCTAATTTAATAGAACCTATTTTGGTTCATACACCTCTTTAAAATGATTGAATTTTATTAAGAAAACTTTATGATGTATGTTGTTCTGTTTTCTAATAACTGGTTGATAAGCTAAAGTTAATGAACACTAAGAAAATCATGAGATATTGAAGTTCTTTAATTTATAAACAACCCAAATATGGATAAAGAACTTAAGGAATGTTGGATTTAGGGTTTTTCAAGGTTGCTGTAAATTGAATCTTAATTCTAAGTTAATTAAGGGAATGACCTCCTTGAGGTGTGTACATCATCATAAAGTGGTTCTGACAAATTTTAGCACATGCCAACTACAGAACTATACCTTTGTGAAGACTTGGGTCTTCATGAGGATAAAATGTTGCAGTTAACATGTTGCAACACCCTTCAGCGTTGTTTCATCTAGATCTACTCAAATGTGGACTTGAACTTAATTTCCCTCTAGGTCAAGATTGGGAATATAATTTATCATAGGAAGTAACACACTATGACTTACGGTAACAAGGCACATTCATTCAAATTAGGTTGAATGAGTATGCCCATATACCCTAAGTCATCGTGAGTGGCTCCCTATACCAAATTATGTCATTAATGTGGGCTAGGGTCAAACCTTGGACAAGTGGATTGATAGAAGTCAGTAAAGACCGTTCTAGATAACAGATGAGTGAGGTGAAGGACATATTCCAATTAGATGATTATGTCATCTAGGAATAGTAACATGAACAATATGTTGGAAATATTTGGCCAAAGTATCGCAAGTTACTGGTTGTGTTGTCCTATATTGCCTAGTTTAAGGAATGTGATTTTAGATGAATATTGGTAACAAATATTCAGATAGGTTCTTTTAAATAGATCACTCAGTACCCAGAATAGGGTAAGAAAACTCAGTATAGGTGGTATACTTAAAGTATTCAATACTTAAAGAAAAACATGAGAGATCAGTTAGAAACTGAGTCATGAAATGAGAGATCGATAGTTACCAAGTCATTTACAGATGCATATGGTCATCTGTTATGAGATTGATTGACATGGAATGTGTGTTCTAAATTATGTTTTATTTAGAATAGAGAACATTATGTAAAAAAAATTCCCTTGTTTCTAAGGTCTTAAAATGGGAATGTTACATCTTGGTATCAAACCTGAAGGTTGCAGCTCTTGGACCTATTGTGTCCATAATCTGATAAAACTTAAATTTCTTGTTAACATAAAATGGTTAGAACAAGAGGAAATGTTGTAAATAATCCACCACCTAGTGAAGAAGTAGCAACTCCCCAAAAAATCGATGATATCCTTGTTGCCCTGTTGGAAACAAGAGATCATTTAGTTGTACTTGAACAACAAGTAATGGGAAATGAGGAGGAAGAAGAAGCTGGTAATAATAATCAGCCACCCCTGAGGACAACACCAATTTAGGTGTTGATAATAACAATGTGAACATACCTAATCAGCTGGAAAACAAAAAGGCTAGGCTGGTAGCAAAACTCAGTAATGATATAAAAAGTATAAGTCCACCTAAGTTTGATGGCACCACATTAGGAGATGGAGATGAGAATTGGCCTAGCGAAATGGAGTACTTTGCAATACGGAACATCTCAGAAGAAACAAAGGTAATATGGGGAGCATATTATCTTTCCCATGAAGCATATTCATGGTGGGACAGCCGTAAGGCTGAGCTGAATATTGATAAAACTAATATTACTTGGGATCAATTTAAAAGTTTTTTTAGGCAAGGATGGCTGCCACAAATTTATTATGATCAGAAAATGACTGAATTTCAGAACTTAGCCCAAGAAAAGTTAACTGTAACTGAGTACTGGGAGTGGTTTACTAAACTTCTTAAGTATGTACCTTAGTATCAAACTGACGAGAAGTTCAGGATACAAAAATACATCATGGGATTGAATCCCATTATAGAAGGAGAGGTGGATGTTCACAACCCAACCACTATGGAAGGAGTTGTTGAAAAATCCAGAAGGCATGAATAGAAATTAAAGGAAATTTATGTTCATAAGGAAGAGGTAAGAAAGAAAGTTCCAAACTCCTCTTCATCATCTCTTACACCTAATAAAGAACCATGGAAGAATTTTGGTATGAAAATTAAGTTTTCAGCTGATAATAATAAGAAAACAACAACAAATAAGTATACTAGAAATGCACGAAACAACTTTGTCAAGAATAATAATAATGGACAGAAGTCCTATGGAGGTTAGAATGATAACTTTAAGGCTGAAAATAAATATGAGCCTAAAAAGGGACCTATAGGAGGATGTTATAACAATGGCAAAGATCATTACGCAAACCAATGTCCTTTGAAAAAGAATGATCGTAATCAGCAACACAAGATATATGCTGTAGTAATTGACAAACAAGTTGAAAAACAAGTCACACCCATAGAAGTTTCAAGTAAGTTATTTGGCATACATGTAACTATTCTTTTTGATACAGGAGCTATAAAATGTTTTATTTCTAGTAAATTAGCATTGAAACTAAAAAGAAAAGCTGGAAAAATGGATAAAATATGGACTGTACATTATAGAAACAATGTTTTTCATATAGTTAGTATGTGTATTTTTGGGGCAGTCCTTGACTTACCTAGTTTTTCCACTCAAGTTGATATTTATGTTGCTCCTTTGGGGTCTTATGATGTAATCATAGGTGTTAATTAGTTAGCTGAGCATAAAATAAAAGTGGACTATTTTGAAAAATATATTAGTTATTTAGATGACCTGTAGAAAACAACAGAGATTCAGGGTATGAAACATGAAATTTCAGTTAGGAAATTGTCATCTATGCAACTTAAAAAGGCCAAAAATAAAGCTTATACCTTATATGCAGTAAAAATTTTAGAATCTACTATGGAAAACAATGATTTCATGGAACAATATCCATTGTTACGAAACTACAATGTGTTTCTAAAAGACTTACCAGGTCTTTCACCCAAAAGAGAATTTGATTTCACAATTGAAATCAAGCCTGGAACCGAGCCTATTTCTAAGGCACCATACCAAATGACTACTATTGAATTGGTAGAGCTTAAGGCACAGTTCCAAGAAATTTTTTCTAAGGGTTTCATTAGACCGAGTGTTTCACCTTGGGGAGCACTGGTATTCTTTGTGAAAAAGAAAGATGGGACACTTAAATTGTGTGTTGATTACAGAATGTTAAACAAAGCAAAAATTAAGAACATATATCCACTCCTTAGAATTGATGATCTATTTGATTAGATGCATGGAGCATCAGTATATTCTAGGATAGATCTTCGATCTGGATATCATCAATTATGGATTAAGGATGAGGACATTCATAAAATAGCTTTCAGAACAAGGTATGGAGATTATGAGTTCACTGTTTTACCCTTTGGATTAACAAATGCACCTGCAACTTTTATGAATTTAATGAACAATATTTTTCGGGAATACTTGGAAAAAAAAATTCTTGTATTCTTGGATGACATTCTCATATATTCTAAAATTATTGAGGAACAACATGAGCATTTGAATATATTTTTGGAAATTTTGAGAAAGAGACAACTATATGGTAAGCTATCTAAATGTTCTTTTTATGATACAAAAGTGCACTATTTGGGTCATGTTATAAGTAAAAATGGAATTGTTGTAGATCCTTCTAAAATTGTAGCTATAACTGAGTGGCCTACACCAAAGAATGTACATGAAGTTAGAAGCTTCATGGGTCTTGTTGGTTACTATAGGAAATTTGTAAAAGATTTTTCCAAAGTTGTTGCACCAATAACTTCATTGTAGAAAAAGGGTAATAAATTTGTTTGGAACAAGAAATGTGAGTGTGCATTTAAAAATTTGAAGGATTTGTTAACTTTAGTGCCTATTTTAGCAGTACCTGGCCCTAATGGATACTTTACTATTGTAACAGATGCATCCGGGGAACGTCTTGGAGATATTTTGTTACAAAATGATCATGTCATAGCTTATGAAAGTAGAAAAACTAAGTTATATGAGTTGAATTATGCACCACATGATCTAGAGATTGTTGCCATTGTTCATGCACTTCAAGTTTGGAGGAATTATCTACTTGGTAAACCTTTTGAATTAAAAATTGATCATCTTGGGCTAAAGTATATATTCACTCAACAAAATGTGAATGCAAGACAACGAAGATGGTTAGAGTTTTTGCCTCAATATTATTTTGACATAAGTTACATTAAGGAAAGGAAAATAGGGTAGTTGACTCTCTAAGTCATAAGAAGCACATACCTACTCTTATAACATTAAGAACTCAGTTTAAGGATGAGGTAAAAAGTGTTATGGAATCTGATTCTTATTTTTAGCAAGTAAAAACAACACTTGTTGCAAAACCAAATGATGTGAGATATAAAGGTTTTCATTTTGATAACGAAGGAATCTTACAATTTGAAAATAGAGTATACATACCCTTGCTAAATGATTTAAGAAAGAAATTGTTAGCACAATTTCACAATTCACGCTTTCTAGACACCCTGGTATTATAAAGATTCTTGCTGATGTAAAACATCAATATTTCTAGAAAGGAATGAAAAAGGACGTTATTGATTTTTCGACACATTGCTTAGAATGTCAACATGTTAAAGCTAAATATATGCATCCAGATGGTTTATTGTATCCTCACAGAATACCACAGTACAAATGGCACGTAATGAGCATGGATTTTGTACAAGGGTTGCCTATGTCAGGAAATAAACATGATGTTATTTTGGTTGTGGATAAACCAAAAAAAGTGGCACATTTTATTGTTGGTAATTTTAAAGATGATTCACTTGTTTTAGAAAAAAGGTTTGTACATGAGGTTTTCAAATTACATGGAGTACCTAAATTAATCATATTGGATAGAGATCCTATAATGACTTTAAGATTTTGGCAAACACTTAACGCAACTCTAGGAACTAAGCTAAATTTCAGTTCTGCATATAATCTGGAAACAGATGGATAGACTGAAAAATTTAATCAAGTTTTAGAGGATATGTTATGAATGTATTACATGGATCAACAATATAAATGGGAAGAGTACCTTCCATTAGTTGAGTTTACATACAATAACACATATCATGCCTCTCTTAAGATGGTACCTTTCGAAGCATTATACAGAACAAAATGCAGAACCCCTATTAGTTTGCACAACATTGAGGAAAGAGAGGTAATTGGACATGAAATCCATATGGAAATGGAACAACAAGTTAAAATGATTCTTGAATTCTTGAAGGAAGCAACAGATATACAAAATAATTACACTGACTTGAAGTGAGTTGATAGGAAATTTGAACTAGGTGAGAAGGTCTTTCTTCAGGTTAAACCGAAAAAGAGTTCTATAACATTTGGAAAGGCTGCCAAGTTATCACCTCGTTATATGGGACCTTTTGAAATAGTTAAAGTAATTAACCTGGTAGCTTCTCGTTTAGCATTACCTCCTACTTTATCATGAATGCATGATGTTTTCCATATTTCTTAGCTTAAGAAATACGTTTCAAATTTATCACATGTTTTAAATTGGAATTCCTTGTGGGTCCAAGACCTAGGAATAATCATGGTTAAACCCTTGTAAGTGCTAGAAACTTTCTAGTTGCACTTAAGAAATCATGAAATAAGTGAATGTAAGGTCTAGTGGGACTAGTTTAATGGAGAAAGTGCAACCTGGGAAAATATAGAAGATATGAAAACTATTTTTCCATACTTATTTGAACATAATTGATTCTATTGACTAATAAAATTGAGATTTAATTCTTTTATGACATTAAACCTACCATTTTTGGGAAGATATTTCATTTTTTAAAATAAACAGCTAAGTAAATGTTGATTTTTTGGAATTTTAAAATTTAGATATGTTTTAAACATATGAAAGAAAGTTAATAAAATGATTATCCTTGATGTAAATTATTTTGAGGAGATAATCATTGGGACGATGATTCCTTTAGGAGGGAAGAAAGTAACATCTTTGAAAAAATGTTATCTTTCCTCTTTTTCATTGCAAGTGTTGACATGTGATTTTTCTGGATAATGAGTGTTCCTTTGATTTTTAAAAATCATGTTTGTCATGGATGAGTCATTTTTGCTTTTGGATTCATTAGGATGAAATGATATTACTTGAAAAGAATCCACTTTTTCTTCTGATAAGATAAGTTGTAATCTGGTAATGAAATTTGCAAACTTATCTCTTTTTATTAACAAATCCTTGGATCAATTCCATTGATCCAAGGTATGATTTAAATCTTCTTACCTAATATGAATGGTCAACTGACATTCAGAGGTTGGAGGACATAATGGACTAAACTCTTGTATGTTTACAAATTATTTTATCTTCTTGAAAGATCATGCCTGGATTCTGTTGTATGTTATGTGCTCTAATCTTTTTGATTGATCTCTTCAGGATGCTTAACGACGTTAAGTGAAACAAGATCTGATTTAAGACTGTTGAGGAAAAATCTAAGTCCTAGACCTATGAGATCTATCCTAACAGGATTCTAAACTAAGGTCAAGGTACCTATTTTCTATCTATGTCTACTTTATTCAGGATAGCATCCTATCTTAAGTTGCTTGTTCTAAGTTGGGATGTGGGGGAATAACCTAAGGTGATGCTAGGTCTATTTCTAACCTTATACCTAATACTAAATTGTTGTGAAGTATGACCTATCCTAGGATGACAATTTACCTGTTGTAATGTTGAAAACCTATGGTAAATACTTGTACACTACCCTATGGTCATATTATAAACTAATGGTATCCATCCTAAACTAATGAAGAATTGGAAAGGGACCTAAGGGTCATATGGAAAAGTGGAAACTTGGCGATGGTTCCTAAGTTATTAATGTGATTTGATTTTTGAAATAAATGGACAGTGTATTACTAGTTTAGGTAGAGGCATGTAAATTAGAGGAAGTCTAAGTGGAGTCATCACTAAAGTTTAGTAATGTATTCAGAAGTTGAATTAGGATTCACCAATTTTGGATGGCAGTGGCATGGAGAGATAGGTGGAAGTTTGGGAATTAATGGAATTTATGAACCTCATTTTTGGTGAGAAAACCACCTTAGAAACCATGTGGGTGGATTTATTGGAGGTTATTTGGTCATTCATTATCTCCTATTTTTGCTCTGCATGGAGCTATCTAGTTCTTCAAACCAGAAGTTTTACTTTTAATTTGTGGATTTTTTTATTCCCTCGGTCTATTTCGACAATTGAGAAAGAGGTATTTTATTGTTGATCTCATTTGGAGAAGAAGAAGTTTTGGAGGCATGGCTGGAAATATTCTTTGAACTGACAGAAGCACTATTAGGCATGATAGGCTCTATCCATTAAGATTTCTTGATTTTCTCTAAATGTTTCATTAAAATAACTCTGCTCTTGTAAAAATGAGTAGTTGTTTGTGATGGATATTGGGATTCTTTCTTGAATAATTTTCCTGTATTTTTATTATTGGTGAATCTTGCTTAAAAATATTTTTAATGGGTTGTCTCCCTGATTGGGTTAATGGTAAATCATGCCATGAAACTCTTTGTTAATGAGTCAAATTGAAATTGTGTGATTCAGCTTGTCTTCCCAGAATGGTTTATAGTTATGAAGTTGATAAGGTAGCAAAAAATTTGTATTTTTTGGTCAGTAGATAACAAGAACTTCATCCTTTTCTGTTTATTCTCTGTTATGACAAAGTACTATAGCTTTTGTGCATATTCATGTGATAAATTATTTGTTATGTGATGGATAAGTTCAAACTTGTATGGAAGTAAGGAATGGGTAACATGTTTTGACTGTACTGTGTAAATATGCTTTGTTCAAACTGGATGCCTTTGATTGTCTTCTTTGAAGGTAAAAGAATACCCTTCCATGTCGTATCTCATTTTTTTGAGAGTTAAATACTCCCCTCTTGGGACTATATTAGTATACTGTGATTTCAGGTGTGAACTCAAGCTGGTTTTTAATACAGTTAATGGGTGAATGAGGAATTATAGATTTTTTTGTATTCTAGTACTCAACTCATATAAAGCTCCACTTCTTTGAACCTTGTACTTAATAAAGCTAAGTAGGTAATGGTGTTTGGGCTTACTATTTACTGTTCGAGCTCATGAGGAAGCAAGAAGGAAAGTTTGATGTAAACCATGTCATTTGGTAATGGTTTTCTCTCTCTTCCGAAACTTTGTGAAATGACTTATGGGTTGTTTGGTTTGGAATGTTACTATGGAAACATCATTAGATGAAGTCTTCTCTTCTGATAACCTTTTTTGTGAACCTTCTTATAAGATTTTGGAAGTTGAGTTGTATGTAAATAGTTGAAGTTATGTTGTTTTAAAATACTTTGGAAGTCGGCTTTCTCCAGATCGATTTTGTGACCATATTTTTTTATCTCTAATCAAATTTCTTAAGGTCAATCTTTTTGTCCTTGTCACTTTTAGGAACTGGGTTAGTTGATTTAAACCTACTCACTTCCAAGCTGGGAAATTACTTGGTAAATTACTAGTATAACATGTTATGATCTGATTGTGGTAACTTCATAGAGATTCATAGAATGGATAATCAATTCTTGGATTGTTAGTTTTGATAAGGGTTCATTATATGCTTGTCTCATGCATCCTTCTTGAAATGAATTAAGAATCTCGATAACCATTTTTATTTCTCAAAAGATGAATCACTTTGTAGACTAACGTGAATGATACACTTATATATGTATTTGGTTTTGTATCTTATGTACATGGTTTCTATCTCTTGAAAGAATTGTGGGAATTGTGAATGGTCTATACTGGTCGTTTTATTGCCTATATACTTAGATTGAATATTGGAAATCCCTTCTAATGCATAACTCCTTCCTCTATCACTCTCAGAGGTAAGTTTCTCCATTGTCCTTTTTGGAAACTGTAGGAGTAGGTGTTGATTCTTCTTTTGTGAGATGAATAAGAGAATGCGGGTTAGCCAAAAGGTAAAGAAAGTTTTAGATGGTTTATTTCAGTTGCTCTTCCTTCCTTTATATAACCTTTTAGTAGGTTTCACTCACTCAAATGTATTACTTTTATTAAAGTAAATGGGTAGTACTTGTTACTACTTACTTCTTCACTTATCTTGTATTTAAGGAATTAAATACTATTATAGTTGATTGAAGTGATACATTGTTACTGAGTGAATACTTGTCTAATGTTAACATGAGGCCTATTTTTGAACCTAGGCAATGTATTGGATGTAGAATTAGGATGACACATCTGAAATGTGATCCTGTTATTATACAAGATATTAGACGAATCATCCTAAAAGCCTTTACGATGTTGTAAAATACTTGGTTGTACATGTATTTTCATGAAACTTAGTAAGCATAAACAAAAGGTCTTTACTTCTGAAATTAACTCTCTTTGTTTATGTAATGAAGTTAACTCTGAATTTCAAATTCAAATAGAATTATGAAAGAATTAATTGGTAGGAACTTTTATTTAGCATAGATAAGTAATTTTATGGGATCTTACTTAACTGATATGATGTTGTAGTTTTCTGATTATGCTAAGATCTTTTCTTATAATTTAATTTAGATTGAGTAATTGTGCTTCTTTTGAAATTGTTATTACTTATGAAGGTTTTCCTGTTTACTCTTGCTATTTCATAAAATTAGAGTTGTTTTAACGAAATAATTATTTAAAGGCACTTCGTTTTAATGCTTAGTGCTTATCATGCTCAGTTTAATGAACTGACCCATGCTAACAATTTTTGTAGATGGACTTCGTAAGTGATAAAGGAAGGAAATAACTTGTATGATGTATTGGTTGATTTAAACTCTAGCTCTTTTATAAAAGAACTCCGATTCATTCTTGAGTTGTATTGAAAAATAAAAAATTTATTCTTTGATGATCTTTATGCTATTTGACAAGGAGTATGTCTAAAGTGCATAGTCATGTAAATTGTGTATTTCTATCTTGATGAATTGAAAAGTTTAAATATTTACTACAAATTGCAATATAATTTCTCTTGTACCTTTTAAGAAGGGAATTGGAATACTATCTTGTTGATATTTTTCATATCTATTTGGATCCCTACTTTTTTCATTTAATGAAATGAATGAATGGGAATAATGTGATTTCCCTTACTAGAATGTAACTTGATAAGTTGTAGGTATTGATGTTCCTTTCCTAAACTAGTATGGTTTATTAAGGGATGTTCAATGAGCATGCATTTAAAATTTATAAGGAGTGTGAAAGGAAAGAGGGTATACAAACCCTAACACTTAAACGTAAAGAGGAAGATTATTCTCCTCTTAAATGTATGTATGAAAAATGAATGGCATTTGTGTCCATAATCATTTATACTTCATCCCTATGAAGTATAATTTAATAGAACCTATTTTGGTTCATACAAATCCTTTAAACGATTGAATTTCATTAAAAAAAATTTGTGATGTATGTTGTTCTTTTTTCTAATAACTGGTTGATAAGATAAAGTTAATGAACACTAAGGAAATCATGATATATTGAAGTTATTTAATTTGTAAACAACCCAAATATGGATAAAGAACTTAAGGAATGTTGGATTTAGGGTTTTGCAAGGTTGTTGTAAATTGAATCTTAATTCTAAGTTAATTAAGGGAATGACCTCCTTGAGGTGTGTACATCATCATGAAGTGGTTCTGACAGATGTTGGCACACGCCAACTACAGAACTGTACCTTTGTGAAGACTTGGGTCTTCACAAGGATACAGTGTTGTAGTTGACATGTTGCAACACCCTTCAACATTGGTTCATCTAGATCTACTCAAATCTGGACTTGAACTTAGTTTCCCTCTAGGTCGGGATTATCAATATGATTTAGCATAGGAAGTAACACACTCTGACTTAGGGTAACCAATCACATTCATCCTACTTAGGTCGAATGATTATGCCCATATATCCTAAGTCATTGTGAGTGGCTCTTTATACCAAATTATGTCACTAATCTAGGCTAGGGTCAAACCTTGGACAAGTGGACTGACAGAAGTCAGTAAGACCATTCTAGATAACAGATAAGTGAGGTGAAGGACATATTCCAATTAGAAGAGTATTCCATCTAGGAATAGTAACATGAATAGTATGTTAGAAATCTTTGGCTAAAGTATTGCAAGCTTCTAGTTACGTTGTCCTATGTCACCTAGTTTAAGGAATGTGATTTTAAATGAATATTGGTAAAAAATATTTAGATAGGTTCTTTTAAATAGATAACTTAGCACCTATAATGGGGTAATAAAATCAGGTATACATGGTATACTTCAAGTATTCAATACTTAAAGACAAACATGAGAGAGCGGTTAGAAACTGTGTCATGAAATGAGAGATCGATAGTTACCGAGTCATTTATAGCTACATAAGGTTATCTATTATGAGATTTATTGGCATGGAATGTGTGTTATAAATTATGTTTTATTTAGAATAGAGAACATTGTGTAAAAAAAAATCCCTTGTTTCTAAAGTCTTAAAATGGGAATGTTACAGAAAATGGGCTTTATGATGAACAAAAAGAGGATGTTGATGAAGAACTGTAGGATCCTTTTGATTCTCAAGTTCACTTCCTCACCACTGAGGGTGTGGATGACCAAGATGACTATGATGATGTAGTGGCTAGGATGAACAGTGAATCATATGTTGTTATGACCTGAGATCATACCAACAAAAAGGAAAAAGTGGTGTAACCTAAAAAAAGATCCAAGGAGTAGCCCACCACCTTCCCAATGATTGTAAGAAGAGGAGATCCTATTCCTACTACTTCTACCCAAAAGGTAAGCTCTGATAGTCCTTATTACTCTACTTTTGCTTCTGAGAATTCTTGTCCAAAAAATGATAAAACTGATATATCAAAAGATCCTCCTACTCCTAATAGTGATTATCCATCCACATTTGGATCTTTTGACATTATAGACCATTTTAAAAAGACCAAGATTCAGATTTCTGAGGAAGATTTCTATCAAACCCATCCTAAAGCCTTTTCCAAAATGGTTAACTTTGTAAATTCCAAATCTAAAACCCCATCCCATTCTTCTAAAGGCCTTTTTCCCACTCCTTCTCTACCTCAACCTGGCCTTGTGGTTGTAGTCACTTCACCCAATGAGAAGATAAAACCCTTCTATATGACTCTCCTCATAGCTGGCCACAAGCTTAGTAATTGTGTCATTAATTCTGGTGCATCTGATAATGTAATACCTGTAAAAGCTTCTCATGTTTTGGGTCTAACCTTAACCCGCACTTATGGCTCTTGCTATTCCATGGAAAGTAGAGTAGTGCCTTTGGTTGGGAGAATCAAGGATGCACAAGTAGATTTTGTTGCTTTACTAGAGAAGAAGGTCTGGGCTACCATCTTGGTTGTTGATATTCATCCTTCATATGGCATGTTGCTAAGTAGGAACTTTTGCAAAGATGTTAGAGGTGAGATCCAAATGGATTGGTCACATGCCTTGATCCCTGTCAATGGGAAGATGAAGAAGTTGCTACCTGAGAAAAAAGTAGAGTATATTGTGCAAAACACAGATGATCCTAAAGCACAAATACTGTATGAAGACATTGGGCATGGGAACTACATGATTATGTCACAAGAGGAGACAAATCTACCAAAGGAATTGTTGCTTGATCCTAATGGTGTGTGGTATTTGGAGTTTGATGGATGTTGTTCCTCAGTTGGTTCTGGAGCGGGTGTAGTGTTTATTTCTCCTGGGGGTAAGGTCTATCATTTCTATTACAAATTTCAAATTGAAAATACCAATGATACTGCTGAGTATGAGGCCCTTATTCTTGGGTTGAGCATGACGAAGGAGATGGGAGTGAAGAACCTTCTTTCTTGTGGAGATGTTGAGCTAATTCAAAAATAAGTTAGAGACCTTTATTGGGTAAAGAATAGATGGTTGAAACACTATACGAATCTGGTCTAGGATTCCATCAATAATGATTTTTCCATTGAAGTTGTGCTAAGGGAAAGGAACACTAGGGTTGAATCTCTAGATGTTTATGGGTCCTTGGTGATTCCTCATCCTGATTTTCCTCGGGAGAAATTCACCATTGAGATGATCCATAGACCCAGTGTTCCTAACAATGCAAATAATTGGAAAGTTTTCAATGATGACCAACATTTGCTTTCTTTCTTAGATCTCAGAGACAAATTTGATTAGCTGTACTTTGAAGGAAGTGGCAATCTTCCTAGAGAGTGTGTGTCCTCAAATGAAGAGGGTGTCAAAGGAGAGATGGATCAAAACAAGATAGATATATGAAGTCTAAAGTTTCCCAAGGAGCACAGAAATATGCTGAGACTAAGAAAGTGAATATTGGGAGTCTTGATGATCCCAAAATGGTCAACATTGGAAAATGTTATACTCAGGAAGACAAAAAGAAGGTGGTGAATTTGTTGAAAAGGTATGTTGATGTTCTAGCTTACTCTTATGATGATCTTAAAGCTTTTTAGCCTAAATAAATGCAACATTTCATTCCTCTTAAGCCTGGGATCAAACCCTTCAAACAGAAGCAGAGCCAATATAATCCAAAGATAGTCGATACAATTTTCCAAGAAATACAAAATCTTATGAAGGTTAGGATCATCTTCCCCATCAACCATTCAATATGGATTGCTAATATAATTCATGTCAGGAAGACAAATGGTGAGATCCAGATCTGTGTGGACTTCAGATATCTAAATCAGGGTTCTTTAAAGGACAATTACCCTCTCCCCATGATAGACCACGTATTGCAAGTTTTTATAGGCTCGGAGATGCTATTTATGTTAGATGGATTCTCGGGGTACAATCAAGTAGAGGTGCATACTGCAAATCAACATAAGACTTCCTTTACTACTTCTTGGGGCACCTTTACATACAAGAGGATGCCATTTGGTCTCATAAATGCTGGTGCTACTTTCCAGAGGGCCATGTACTTGGCTTCTAGTAGTTTGAAAGGGAAATGCATTGTTGTGTATTTAGATGACTTGATGGTGTTTTCTAAAGCAAGAAAAAATCACTACCAAGACCTTGAAATAGTATTACAAAAGTGTAGAGAGCATGAAATTTCTTTAAATCCTAAGAAGTCTGTGTTTTGTGTCATAACAAGAAAGTTTTTGGGACATGTTATTTCAAAGGAAGGGATCAAGATTGATCCAAAGAGAGTTCAAGCCATCCAAAAATTCCTCTGCCATCAAGTAAGAAGGGTTTCCATTCTTTCTTTGGTACAATCAATTTCCTTAGTAGATTCATCCCTGATTTTTTAGAACTTACTACGAGTATTGCTCGCATGATGCAAGGGAAGAAAAATTTTGTTTGGTCCTCTTAAGGGAAGAAATCATTTGAGGACATTAAATAGGCTATTACAAAGACTCCAATCTTGGTGTGCCCTGAATTTAGCAAAGATTTCATTATCTATTGTTATGCCACTAAAAATCCCTTAGTTCTTGTGTTAGCCCAGAAGAACACTTAAGATCATGAGATCCCAATTGCATTCATGAGTTATGTCTTTAAAATTCATGAGCTAAAGTACACCATGATGGAGAAACATGCTTTTGCAGTTGTCAAAGTTGTCAAGTAGTTCAAATCTTACATCCTTAATTCTCATTCTGTGGTACTGGTGCCTGATACAACAATCAAATCCATTCCCACTCATCAAGAATTAGGAACCAAGAGGGGTAATTTGGTAGAAAAGGTGCAAGAGTATGATCTTGATATCAGGCCAACAAATATAGTTCAGGGTGAACTCATTACTGAGGGAGCTGCCAAGAAGTTGTCCAAAGATGAATTTTAAGTCCCTGTTGTTTTGTTCCTCAGCTCGATAGATGTATGGTATACTGACATTGCTCACTTTATGACTTATGGAGAGTGTCATTCTCACTTGAATGTCAAAGAGAATAGAGCTATCAAATTGAGGTCTGCACAATATGTGCTATAGGAGAATGCTTTATTCAAACAAGGCATAGATGGAAGGTTTTTGAAGTGTGTAGACAAGGAGCAACAAAATAAGTTGTTCTCTGCTTTTCATGACTAGGCTTGTGGAGGTCATTTCTCTTCTACTGTAACAGCTCATAAAATACTTCATGTTGGTTATTATATTCCCACTCTTTTTAGAAATGCATCAAAATGGGTTGGTAAATATGAAGCATGTCAAACATTTGTTAGAAGACCTAAGTTGGATGCTTTGCCTCTCAAGCTAGTAGTGATTGAAGAGCCATTTCAAAAATGGGGTTTATAATTCATTGGAACTCTTAACCCACCTTCCAGTGTTGGACATACCCATGTGTTGACTACCATATATTACTTCACCACATGGGTGGAAGCCATCTCAGTTAAGAGCACTACTTCCAAGGTAGTTTTCAACTTCATTAAGGAGAACATATTGATCAAGTTTGGGATCCCAAACAAAATTATGACTGATAATTCTTCCAAATTTTATTCTTTTGAGATGATGGAATTTTTCTATGGGTATGGGATATCACTTTCCCATTCTTCAAATTACTACCCCCAAGGGAATGGACATGCATAATTAACAAACAAGAAATTGGTGAGAATAGTTAGAAAGCTTGTAAATGATTCTCAGAGGAATTGGCATACAAAGCTATATGATGCACTTTTGGCTGATAGAATTACACCCAAGAGAGCAATTGGAATGTCTCATTTCCAATTTTTGTATGGCATGGAAGCTCAACTACCAGTCACGGTGGAATTTCCAGCCTTGAATCTGATGAAAATCATTGAAGATTCAAGTTTCAGTAGCTCTTTGGACAAGAGAATTTTGTACTTTTAGAAGCTTGATGAGGACAGATTGTAAGTAGTTGATAGGATAACAGCTCATTAGTTGAAATTGAAGGATTTTTTTGACAAGAAAGCCAAACCTAAAGTTTTCCAAGTGGGAGACATTGTGCTGCTTTGGTACAAAAGACATGAGCCACGAGGAAGCCATGATAAGTTTGGTTCTCTTTGGCTTGGTCCTTTTAGAATCAGACATTTTTCTGGAGAGAAATATTGTTATCTAGATTACATGGATGTTTATCCTCTCCCACTTCCTTATAGTGGGTAGTATCTGAATTTGTTCAAGTCCTAGGTGACTAGGTGGTTTTTTTGTATATTATGTACAATGTTTTTGTTTTGGGTTGTTCCTTTTTTTTGTTTCTATTCTTCCCTTTTGGTTTTTTCTGTTTATTTTCATGTCTTGTGTGTGTTTCCTTGTATTGGTTTTTCCTTCGAATCCTTTACCCAATGGATAAAGAAATGGTCCTCTTTTCCCTAGAGTTATCTACAGTTCTTAATCTTGCCTTGTGTCTTTTTTCCAAGCCAAGTCATCCCCAGAAAGAGCCAGCTATTGTCGGCCCCAAAATTCCCCTCTTTTGAAGTCAAGTTTCAAAACATTTTGAGTCTGTGCCTTGGAGTATCGAATCGCATCAAGACTGGCATTATTTGTAGTTTTCCTATTCATAGAGAACAATTTGAAAGTCGAACGTATGGTAAAGTTCCTTCTTTTTATTTCCTTCCCGCAGTCGAGAATAACGGGCATATTTTCCCCATTATCTGGATGTACATATCCCTGAAGAAGTTAATTAATTAATTATTTTCTATAATTAATATCTAATTACAACATCCCTGTTGAAACCTTAATTTCATTAACCCCTAAGATTGCCAACTATTATTGAGTTGTAATTGCTTTGTAGAAACATCAAGATTGCTCCCTTTTTTTTCATTAACTTCCTACTTTAGGATCCAGTTTAATAAAATAGAAACAACAATCAAATAATATGGTTCACTCAATTTACTCATCCATTCTTAGCTTGTTTAAGTTTTGAATTAGATCCCTTTGTTTTCGACTTCATTGAGATGAATTCTACTTGTTAAATGTTTATTTTTACCTTTAAATTACCTTATAACTTTAAAGGTATTAGAAAGAGATAGTTCATATTCCTCCTTATTAAGAATTAGGGTTCATTACAACCCCTTACATTATTCAAGATATCATAATGAATTTGCACTAACACCATTTTATTAAACCATATTGATTTAGTTAAATGTTTAGCCATGAATGCCAACTTGTTAAGTTACATTTTAAGAAAGGGATAGTGTATCTAATTCCCTTACCACCTAATTCATTTTAATTAAACTAAAAGGATTCCATACAGATATGAATATGAGAGAATAAAGATAATCCTAATAAACACACAATCGTTTCCATTCATCTAAGTGGAATACAGACTTTACAAGTCCAAACATTTAAGAAATTTTTTATGTCAAACAACATCAATAAGGTCAATTAAGAAATAAAAATTTTCCTCTTACAAATACATTTCCATAATGAATCATATTTCCTCATAAAAGTTCCATTCTTTAGGTAAAAAAAGTAACTTCATAAGAGAACTTGTCTCCTTTTATCACTTACGAAGTCCATCTGTAAAAATTGCTAGCAAGGGTCAATTCCATGAAGTGAGCATGATAAGCACTAAGCATTAAAACAATGTGCTTTCAACTAATTGTTTCATAAAAATAACTCTTATTTTAAGAAATAGTTAAAGCATTACAGAAAGATACATAATAAAAAAATAACAATCATGAAATGAAAACAAAGTGTTAAACCATATTATCATTAAGTAGAGATCATTATGTAATTAAAACAATGTTCAGCCAATTATTTCATAAATATTTATATCACATAAGTAATATTCCAAAAAAATTACTTACTACAATTATACTATAGATATTTATAGTTCATATCTTGATTTATTCTATCTAAATCAAGTAATATGATAACTCTAATAATTCCTAAAAATAGAATTATTTTTAAGAAGAAATGAACCACAATACTCAGTATTACTTAATCCATCCTAAAATATCTAAGGAAAATCTCATTCAATCTTTAAGATAAAATTCAGGATGAACCAACAAAACCTCAAGCAAGAGATTCATAATAAGGAAACTAAATCCAAATTTAAGGCCAACTCTAGCCTTAGTTATGGGATTAGCATAAACAGGTTTGATAAGGGATATACATTCAATTTACATGCACTTGGAATAGGTAACACATAACAATAATTACATCCCTATCAAGCATTAGTCAAGGAGAAAAAAATAGTATTTAACCTCCTACTACCCACTCTACAATTCCTTCCATCTAATGTAACCAAAAAGGTCATCCCCTTACATAGGAGTACAACAGATGAAATAATAAATGAAAAGAGATAGAGAGACAACTTTTATCTTCCTTTAGAGTTCAAAGAAAAAAAATGGAATACCTTAACTCGTAATAGAGAGAAGGAATGACTCAAATAAAGTTGAGATAATATCTCATTATTCCTTACTAAAAAAATGAATACATAGCAGGATTAAAAGAACTGGAACAGCTCCGATCAAGAAATCATTCCACTCTAGCAATTATTAAAAACACACAACTTATTCATTACAAAATGAGATACATGACTACAACATGAAGGTTAGAAACCGATGATAACATTCCCTTAACATAAAAACAAGAACTACTATAATAGTGCATAAGCTACTGCTAAAACGAGTTAGTCAAATGATTTCTGTTAGCAATAGTGCTCAATAAACAACAACTGAACATTTAATTCATCTCAACATTAATAGCATCAATATATACATTTCTCTAATTTTCCAAACAAGAGACAAAGAGCATTAAATCAATATTCTTATGCGACAACAATTTCCTTTCAAGTGTCATCACACATAAAGCTTCCCCATCCTTTGATGGTAAAAATAAGAAAGTGAATTCAAGATTTAACAGCTGCAATTACAGTCAAGCCAACCTAGATCCCCAACTTCATAAGAATCAAAGGAATGGGCTACAAGTTGAAGAAGGATAGAACCCAACACAGATTCATCCACAAGGGGAACAATAAAAAGTGACATAACTCTAAATCAGATGCTCAAGGTTGAGTTCAAAGAGAAGAATAAAACCAAAAATGTTCCAACCCATTTCTGTAAGACAACCAAGACTGAAGTAGTCCATAATTCAACTTAAATATCTCATTTCCACAATATCACATATATATCAAATTTAAATGTAAGGATCCACTAAATCCAATAAGATGAACTGATAAGATAACTCTTGAAGCACGAAACCTTATCTAAGAAATGATTCATAAAAATTCGATAAACCTTTCCACAAACACGATGGTAGGATAACTATCAACCTTGCTATCAGACATATTGTATCAAGGTGGATTTTTTTAGACCCAAAATCAGGTAATTCAATATTAAATATTCTCATAACATATAGGTGTGAGAAACAAAAATGACATCATATAAGTTCAAGTAGAAGCTAGACATGTTTTATCAAATACCAAGCAAGAAAGAACAGATGTAATCCTTTATTAGCAGTGACTTATACTAACTACTTCAGAACAGTCCAAGAGGGGTTCTCATAATCCAAACCTCTCAGCTCAGCAAAGGTAAAACATGATTACAATTACTTTCCAATAAGGATGACTTCCAACCTTGAATCTGTCTACCTCTTTTAACATAGATTGAACAGTCATAACAAGATTTGAAACATCATGAGCTCAATAGAAGAGAAACACATTTCATACCTTCACTTAATAAAAGAAAAAAACCCAGCTCTTATCATCATCAAACAGTGAACCACTCTATTTCATTTTTGCACAGTCAGCAGAAGTTCACAAATTTTTTCAACATTCCATTTCAAACAATGGTGAAAGCACAATTCACTCATTTATCCAACAAGAAACAAACCCATATCTAATTTCCTCAAACATCAAATTCAAACAGGAGCATAGAATGAAAAATACAAGCATGGAAGTAAGATAAACATCACATAAAACACATTGTTCTCCATGAGCAGAGTTTTTTTAATGAAAACACTTATTAAAAATAATAATAACTTAATGTGTAGATCATGTCATCCCTAATAGAGCTTCTTATCGATTTGTAAAATATTTCCAACCGAGCCTCCACAGTCTCTCTTTTTTCCAAGCAACGTCAACAACTCCAATATTCCTACTTCCTCTTATACCTCCATAGGATCCAAAAATAGCTAAAGAATGCTAAGAATATCGATGGATAAAAAATAGAACTGCTGGTTTGAAGAACCAAAAATCCCATGCAGAGCAAAAATTGAACTGAACCAAATATCAAACAACCTTCCAAAAAAAACCACCATGTCATTCTCCTAGGAAATTTTCTTCACTATTACCGAAGCTAATTAATACAAGAACTGTCAGTTTTCCCTCTTATCTCTCCTCACCACTACCATACAATTTTTTTGAGTTTCTTAATTCAAAAATGCATGCAATTTCCATTTAGTGGTGATGCCAACTAGGCATCCCCAAACTCTCTATGCCTCTGCTAAAACTAGCACCTCAAAAGTCATTAAAACCAAAATAAATTCTCATTAATGCCTTGAAAACTGATGCCACTGCCCTTAGCATTTGTTAAGTAATCCATAGTACCCTTTAGGTTAGTATTAGTTTAGGTTAGATTATCAACCTTAGTTCCTAGCTAGATATTATTACCTTAGGTTAATTTTATTTTCCTTAGGTTTTTTCTAACTCCACAACCTTAAAACATACCAAATTAGGTTAGGGTGTCCACCTTAGTAGTTTATTAATAGGTCTTAGGTTCTTGGCCCTATCATATTATTCAGCATTTTAAAGTATTTAACAAGAAGGTCCAGACTTACTAATTACCGCATGATGCAAAGCAACGACACCTGATGTCGGGTTCTAAAAAAAATAAGACTCAGTCCCACTTCACCTTCTATTTAAGAATGCCAAGTCAACCCATATGAATTAGGTAAGGAGAACTAAGCATACCTTGGATCAATGGAATTTATCACAGGTTTTGTTGTTAACACTTAATACTTAAGACAACAATAGTACAAGCTCGTAATCCCTTTTTTAAAATGAATTAAAGTTGTACAAAAATATGAATGACCTAATTTTCAAGTAATTAGAAATCACAACAAAGTGAACCTCTTCACAATAACAATTTATCCATTGCAACATGATTTCCAAAAGTTACAAGAGTACACCTTTTCCTAAGGCAAATCACATGTCAATGTTTACAATGTCAAGAGGGAAAGTAATCACAGTAATAGTTTTGTCAAAGATATTACATAATTCCCTCCTAAAAAGAATCATCATCTTGATGATTAACTTATTCAAACAATTTTCATTTAGGACAAATCAAATTATTATACTTCCATTCATATGTTCATAACATAACTAGATTTTCAAATTCCATAATCAACATTAAAGTAGTTTTCCTTTTTGAATAGAGTAGTATATGTCCAAGATTGGCAGATTTATTGACATAACATGAATAAAATATTAAATGTTTATCAATCAACTAAATTAATTTTATTCAAACAAGTACGGAAAAGTAGTTTTCATATCTTCAAGATTTTCCTAGGTTGTACTTTCTTCGTTAAAATGATCCCACTAGACCTTATATTGGCTTACTTCACAATTTCTTAAGTGCAACTGGCAAGTTTCCAACACTCAAATGGGTTTAACCACAATTATTCATGGGTCTTGGACCTGCAAGGAATTCCAATTTACCACATGTGATAAATATGAATTATTTATTAAGAAGAGAAATATGGAAAACATCATGCATTCATGATAAAGTAGGAGGTAAAGCTAAAAGATAAGCTACAGGGTTGATTAATTCAACAATTTCAAAGGGTCCCACATAACGAGGTGATAACTTGGCAACCTTTCCAAAAGTTATTGAGCTCTTTTTCGGTTTAACCCGAAGAATGACCTTCTCATCAAATTCAAACTTCTTATCAACCCGATTTAAATCTACATAACTGTTTTGCGTATCTATTGCTTCTTTCAAGCGTTCACAAGTCCTTTTAACTTTTTGTTCCATTTCTGTAAGGATTTTAGGTCCAATCACCTCTCTATCCTCTATGTTGTCCCAGCTAATAGTAGTTATGAACTTCCTTCCGTATAATGATTTGAAAGGTTCCATTTTCAGAGAGGAGTGATATGTGTTATTATAAACAAACTCAACTAACGGAAGGTACTCTTCCCATTTATACTGCTGATCCATGTAATACATTCGTAGCATATCTTCTAAAACCTGATTAACTCTTTTAGTCTATCCATCCATTTCTGGGTTGTAAGCATAACTGAAATTTAGCTTAGTTCCTATGGCTGCATTAAGTGTTTGCCAAAATCTAGATGTCATTCTTGGGTCTCTATTAGATATGATCAACTCAGGTACTCCATGTAATCTAAAAATTTCATGCATGAATCTTTTTGCTAAAATAGGTGAATCATCCTTAAGATTACTAGCAATAAAATGAGCTACCTTTGTTAATTCATCAACAACCACTAGAATAACATGATGTTTATTTCTTGACATAGGAAACCCTTGAACAAAACCCATGCTTATTACTTTCCATTTATACTATGGCATGTTGTGAGGATACATTAACCCAACTGAATGCATATTCTCAGCTTTAACATGTTGACACTCTAAGCACTGTGTTAGAAATTATATCATATCCTTCTTCATCCCTTTCTAGAAATATTGTTGTTTTAAATCAGCAAGCATTTTCGTAATGCCAGGGTGTCCAGAAAAAGGTGAATTATGAAATTCATCTAACAATTTCTTTCTTAACTCATTTGAAAAGGGTGTGTATACCCTGTTTTCAAACCACAAGATTCCTTCATTGTCAAAGTGAAAACCTTTATATCTCACATCATTTGGATCTACAGCAAGTGTTGTCTTTACTTGCATAAAATAAGAATCAGATTACATGACACTTTTTGTAACATCCTCAATTTATACCTTAGAACAAGTGAATTTCTTTTTTTTTTGATAATTGCATCCTGGTTCTAAATACATAATTTAGAACTCACAAATCAAATAACCATTCATATAACAAACAACCATATGTAGCTGTAATGACTCGGAGTACCTCCGATCTATTCATTCCATGACTCGGTAATCTACGATCTATTCATGAGTAATAAGAGTTGGTGTTTTTATTTAACACTTTACTCTTGCGGTTCTCTTCCCTACTCTAAGAATTCAGAATGCTCTGTCCAAGGAACCTAACTGAATAATTGTTACCATTATTCATCGGCATCTCATCCCTTAGACTAGGTGAATTAGGACAACGCAATTAGCAACTTGCGATACTTTGGCCAAAGATTTGAAACATACTGTTTATGTCTCGTATTCCTTAACGGCATACTCGTCAATCTGGAATATGCCATTCACCCCATTCTTATGTTATATAGAATGTCTTATACCAGCTTCTATCAGTCCTTCCTATCACAACTTAATCACTCGGAGAAAGATTAACAAGGTGATAATGTTATATGGATGCCCACGAGGGTTAGGGATACGATGACATACTAGTTTAACCCTGCAGTTAAACCAGTGTGTCATGATACCTCGAATCTCCTAGGCAGCCTTATAACATGACCACATTCCTAATCGGTCCCTGAGTAACTCGTTTGAGATCAAAGTGTAAATCTTAGCGATCAATGCAAAGGGTGTCGTCATAAGTCACCTGCATTGTTGTAACTTCGAGAAGATCCTAATCTTCTCAGAGGTACAACCCTGCAGTTGACTTGTGACGTCAACCTTTAAATCCGCCTCGAAAAGATCTACTTAATAAAAATATGCGTTACGCACTTTGAGTTTAAATTACTTAAAGACTTTTCCCTTAGGGTTAGTCTTTCCCGATCCCTAGATTATTCGTCTTAAGATGACCTTCCTCAATAAAACCCATTGCATGGTGGAGATATTAAGGCTAAGGTCTCATCAAGGAGTTATTAGAATACACATGATTCTAAAACAACAGAATTGGACAATATCTCATAACCTTCACATGAGATTGCCATCTGAACCCCATTAGATTTATATCAGTTCTCTTAACTGAATTTATATCATACTTATTAGCATCAAGATATAAATGATTAAGAATCCAATTTAATGTTGTCCTGTCATGCTCAGGACTAGGGATTAGTAATTTAATTCAGCTTGATTAGTGTTCTGCTTAGGTTCATTTTAACCCTATCTTTTAAAAAGACAATGATTTAAATTTCAATTTTGCTTCGATAGATCAAATTAGAACTACTAATCACTCATAAGAATTTGATCACATTTCCTTATAAGCTTTCATTGACAATCACAAAAGCATCCAAATTACACAAGGATAACATTGCCACTCCGATATATAAACCGAAGAAGGTCAACTATCAGAATTAAGAATACAACACATAAGTAACAAATACTTATTTCCATTCCTCTCAGATCTGTACATTTTAGACATTCAGCATACTTGATACAATGCTCAATGGAAAAGGAACATCTTTCCACATTTAGTACATTTAGAAAAATCAAGCTGAAATTTATTATAAATCAAATTAAACAATCTGATCATCCTGTCAGATCTACATGCTTTACCACTTACGGCAACCATCTGCAAAAATAGTCAACATGAGTCAGTTCGATGAACTGAGCATGATAAGCACTAACTTTTAAAACAATTGCAATCTGTCAATTGTTTTCATTAAACACCCTGTTTAAATGAGATCAATTATCCAAACAAGTAAACATAATAAGACTATGCCTTTGTAATATAAAAATGACTACAAACGTGTAACTCTATCATTGTTACAAAATAGTCCTAAACATTTCTCAAATATTTCATCAAATATTAAGAATCAAAGAACGAAAGTATCCAAACAATTATCTTGAATCCAAGATCAGCAACATTGGATAGATCGTTACTTTCATCAGGAAATGGAATATCATAGCAAATCGTGATTCCACTAATAAGATACAAGAACAATTCCAACTATTAGACAGATACCAACAAGTATTAAAATAATATAAGAGAAAGAAAAAAATCATTCAAACTTCCCTTCACACAAGTTCACTACTGTACCGTCTCCACCTATGGAAAGCATTCATCCAGTATGTATACGAATAAGTCTGACAAACCACAAGAAGAATCACTGTCTTAATAAAAATCGAACACAGCAAAAACTCCTGTACAGTGGCTAACACGTCAATAGTGAAGTCTATCAACCAAACAGACTCTACAAGAAGCGTTTAAACAACATGAAAATCACCACATTGCCTGGCGAGGGGGGTGCAGTCGGAAGCTTTAGGATCAGTCCAGGGATCAATGGCGGCTCGGGGGTTATGCACCAGAAGACCACAGCTGTACTCAATCCTTCTATCAAACCTTATGCCCATGCTAGTCTTTTTTTTGTATCACATAGTTTGAAGGTTTTTGAAGTGTGGAGACAAGGTGATCAACAAAATAAGTTGTTCTCATCTCTGCTTTTCATGACTAGGCTGTGGAGGTCAGGTAGCTTCTACTGTAACCGCATAAAATACTTCATGTTGGTTTATATCCCTCTCTTTTTAGAAATCATCAAAATGGGTTGGTAAATATGAAGCATGTCAAACAGTTGTTAGAAACCTAAGTTGGATTGATTTGGCCTCTCACAAGCTAGTAGTGATTGAAGTAGCCATTTCAAAAATGGGGTTAAAATTCAATGGAACTCTTAACCCACCTGCCAGTGTTGGCATACCCATGTGTTGACTACCATATATGACTTCACCCCCATTGGTGAAGCATCTCATTAGAGCACTACTTCCAATGTAGTTTCATTCAACTTCATTAAGGAGAACATGGGATCCAAGTTTTTTGGAATCCCAACAAAATTAATTGACTGATAATTCTTCCAAATTTAATTCTTTGAGATGATGGATTTTTCTATGGTATGTGGATATCACTTTCCCATTCTTCAAATTACTTAACACCCCAATTGAATGACATGCATAATTAACAACAAGAAATTGGGAGAATAGAGAAAGGCTTGTAAATATTCTCCAGAGGCATTTGCCATACAAAGCTATATGATGCACTTTTGGTTGGTGCTGATAGAGCTTCAAAAACCCAGAGAGCACTTGGATGTCTCATTTCCAATTTTTTGTATGGCATGGAAGCTCAACTCCCATCCAACTCTGTGGAATTTCCAGTCCAGCCTTGAATCTGAGGAAAATCATTTAAGATCAAGTTTCAGTAGCTCTTTGGACAGAGAATTGGTGTACTGTTTTAGAAGGCTTGATGAGGACGATTGTCAAGTAAGTTTGATAGGATAACAGCTGCATTAAGTTAAATGTGGGGAAGGAGTTTTTATTTGAACAAGAAAGCCAAACCTAACGTTTTCCAGTTTGGAACATTGTGCTGCTGCAGAAGTTGGTACAAAAGACATGAGGCCACGAGGAAGCCAATGATACGTTTGGGTCTCTTTGGCTTGGTCCTTTTAGAATCACAGACAATTTTCTGGAGAGAAAGATTGTTCTCTAGATTACATGGATGTTTTATCCTCTCCCCACTTTCCTTCTCTATTGGGTAGTAATCTGAATTTGTTTCAGTCCTAGGGTGACTAGGTGGTTGTTTTTGTATATTAAAATGTACTATGTTTTGGTTGGGGTGTGTCCTTTTTTTTTGGTTTCTATTCTTCCCTTTTGGGTTTTTTCTTTTATTTTCAAATGTCTTGTGTGTGTTTTCCTGTCCTTGTAGGGGGTTTTTTCCTTCGATCCATTACACCCCAATGGATAAAGAAAGGTCCTCTTTTCCCTAGAGTTACTCTAACCGTCTTAATCTTGCCTTGTGTCTTGTTTTTTCCAAAGGCCAAAGTCATCATCCCCAGACAAGAGCCAGCCGATTGTCGCCCCAAAATTCCCCTCTTTTGAATTCGTTTCAAAACATTTTGAGTCTGTGCCTTGGAGTAATCGATCGGCTCAAGAACCTGGCATTATTTGGGTAGGTGGTGTCCTCTATTCATATAGAACATTTGAAAGTCGAACTTATTGTAAAGTTCCTTCTTACTTTTTTTTCCTCCTTCCCGCAGTGCTAGATAAAAACGGGCATATTTTCTTTCTGTCCCATTATCTGGATGTACATATCCCTTAAGAATTTTAATTCCTTATTATTTTCTAATAATTATATCTAATTACAACATCCCTGTTGAAACCTGAATTTCATTACCCCCTAGATTGCCACTGGGGGTGGGGTGGTTGTGGTGGATGTTCCATTTTGAGTTGTAATTGCGTTGTGAGAAACATCAAAGAGTGCTGCGCCTTTTTTTTCCTTAACTTCCTATTTAGGATCAGTTTATAAAATAGAACAAAATCAAATTAATAGGTCCCTCAATTTACTCATCCATGGCTTAGCTTGTTTAAGGTTTGAAGTAATCCCCTTTGTTTTCGACTATCATTGAGATGAATTCCACTTTGGTAAATGTTGATTTTTAAAGATACCTTTAAATTTACCTTATACCGTTAAATGTATTATAAAGAGATAGTTCATAGTCACCTCCTTATTAGAATTAGGGTTCATTACCAACCCCTTACATTATTCAAGATATCATAATGAATTTGCACTAACACATTTTTATTACCGCATATTGATTTAGTTAAATGGTTTAGCTAAGCCATGAAAGCCCAACTTGTTAAGTTACATTTTTGGAAAAGTGTGAATATTGGTGGGTGGGTAAGTGGGGGATGAATTGCTGTAAGATAGGTGCTCGGGGAGAGAGAATTACATCTCGCCTTTTTGTGGGTTACCACGGTTCGCTGTGAGCTATACCTGACGCTCTGACAAGATTGGCTGTGTGTCAGTGGGGTTTGGGGGTGTGTGTGGTGGTGTTGCGTTTGAGAGAGCGTGGAATATGTCGTGTTTGGAAGTGTTGAAATCCGGATTGTCTTAGCTGGCTTTGGTCTTGGCTGGTGGTTGCTGGTGGGTGACTGTGGAGACGTGTTGTCTGGTGGGACGCTGGTGGGCAGGAGCGTAGTAATGGTCTGGTGCGCTGCGGGGGGTGGGTTCGAGGTGGTACACGGTCTCTGGGGGGGGGGGGGGGGGGGTGGGTGGAAATATCATATCGTGGCCGAGGGTGGGGTGCTCTGGGGTGTCGGGAAGTGTGTGAAGTAGGCAGGGACTTGGGGGATGACGAACGTGGGCCAAACAGGGAAGAAAGGTGGGTGGCAAAGCAACCTCAATAAGGGCAATTAAGAAATAACGTTGCCCGGAGCAACGACGTTCCATAAGGAAGCAATAATATAAGCCGCAAAAGGGCCAGAGTGCGTGAGGGAAAAAGAACTCTCATAAGAAACTTGGCTCCTGTTATATCACTTACGAAAAGAGTCCCTCTGTAAAAGGTATACTAAAGCAGGTCAATTCCATGAATGAGCAGGAAAGCAACTAAGCCATAAAAACGGGCCTGGGGCTTTCAACGATTGGGGTCAAAAAAATAACTCTTATTTTAAAAATATTAAAGCGATACAGCAAAGATTACATATAAAAAAGAAGACAATCATGAGAATGAAACAAAGGTGTTTAAACCAGTATTATCATGAAGTAGAGATCGTGATGTAATGAAAACATAAGTTCCTGCCAATTATCAGACATAGTTAGGATAGTAATCAACAAATAAGTAAATCCAAAAAATTACTTACTGGGAACAATTAGAAATTAATATTTAGTAGTTCATAGCTTGATTTATCTATCGAAGAAGTCAGAGTAAATATGGATAACTCGTATATAGTTCCCGAAAAATAGAATGATTAAGAATGAACCACAAGACTCTCAGTATTACTGTGTAAAGCCGAGCGCGAAAAGGTATCTAAAGGAAAATCTCAGTTCAATCTTTTACATAAATTCAGGATGAACCACAAACCGCTCAACGGCAAGAGATTCATATAAGGAAACTAACATCCAAATTTAAGTAAGCCACCTGAGATCCTGAGTTGGTGGGATTAGCATAAACAGTTTGTCAGGGATTACAGGACATTCAATTTACAGCCCTTGAAGGTGACGCGACAGAACAATGGTCGATGTACAATCGCTATCAGAGCATTATGCGAGAGGATAAAAAAATGGTATTATCCATCTATAGCCCATCTACATTCCTTCCATCTATGGGTACCCACAAAGTCTAGTGCGGGGGGCCCTACAAGAATTACACGATGGTATAATAAATGAAAAGAGTCAGAGACAACTTTTAGGATCGTTCCTTTAGATTTCAAAGAAAACAAAGAATACCGAGGAACTCGTGAATAGCGAAAGGAATAGACAGGGCTCATAAGTTGAGATGCCTATGTCTCCTTATTCCGTTCGAAAAAATAATATTCCTAGCAGATTAAAGAACTGTAACAGCTCCGATCAAGAAATCGTCCAGGAATCTAGCTATAGAAGTAAAAACACACACTTATTCATTACAAAATGGATACAATGACTCCTCATGCTGGTTCGAACCCGATGAACCAAGCCATTAACATAAAAACACGGAAACTCTGATACTAGTGCATAAGCTACTGCTAAAGACAGGTGGTGTCAAAGTGTTTCTCTGTTTAGCAATAGTGCTCATAAACCACGTGAGGGGACGATGTTAAAGGCAGTAATAATTCATCTCAGAACATGAGATACATCAAAGAATACATTTGGCTCTAATTTTCCAAACAGAGACAGAGCATGGGAAATCGGAGGGGGGGTTCTTATGCTACAACAATTTCGCAATTTCCGTTTCAAGGTTTCATCACTCATAAGCTTCCCCTGGCCTTTGAGTGGTAAAAGATAAAAAGTGAAGTGCAAGATTTACAGGGACCAGCTCAATACCGCACCAACTAGAGCCCCACACTTCCTATAAGAATCAAAGGACTGGGCTCAGTTGAGAGATGCATAGGATGCACCGCAACACAGATAGTCATCCTACAAGGGGACAATAAAGTGAAAGTAGAAATCTAAATCATCTCAAGGTGATTCAAAAGAAGAATAAAACCAAAAATGGTGTACCAGCGCCATTTCTGTAAGACAACCAAAGACTGAAGTAGTCCATAATTCACTTAAATATCTCAGTTCCAGTCCACAGTATCACATATATATCCATGTTAAATTTAAGGATCCCACTAATCCAATAATATGGGGACTATAAGATAACTCTGGAACACGAAACCTTATCTAAGGAAATTATTCATAAAAATTTCGGATAACCTTCCAACAACAAAGACACATTTGGAGATAACTATCAACCGATTGCTATCAACAATATGTAATCAAGGTGGATTTTTTTTTAGAGCCGCAAAATCACATTACTTCAAATTAATATCGTCATAACAAAGGACAGTATAGTGAGAACAGGAAGTGACATCATATAGTTCAGGGTAGAAGCTAACATTGTTATCAAATACCATCGAAGAAAGGAACGGGATGTAACTTTATGACAGTTCGCTTGATAGCTGACCGGGGGGTACGGGATTGCAGGAAGCAGTCCAAGAGGGGTGTCGCAATAATGCCCAACCTCCATCTCAGCAAAGGTAAAACATAGTACAAGTACTTCCAATAAGGATGACTTCCAACCTTGAATCTGTCTGACGCGGCTTAGGGTAACTAGAGTGTGAGGACAGTCATACCAATTTGAAGCATCAGAGCGTGCCATAGCAAACGCATTTCATCCTTCCGTTTAATAGAAAAAGCGGAAAAACCCACGATGGTATCTCATCAAACGTGAACCACCTCATGTTCATTTTTGCACAGTCAGCAGTAGTTGCACAAATTTTCAACATTCGTTTCAAACATGTGAAAGGAGCACGGGACACATCACGTATCCACAGAAACAAACCCATCTCTGATTTCCTCAAACATCAAGAGTTCGGACAGGGGAGCGAATCGAATGGGATGAAAAATACAAAGCATAAGTAGATAAACCAATCACATAAAAACACTTGTGATCTCCAATGAGCAGAATTTAAATAAAAAGAGGAAAGAGGTAAATTTGTAATGAAAACCCTTACTAAAGAATAATATAACTTACTTGTAGATATGTCATCCCGTGAATAGATCTTCTTAATGCGGTTTGTAAAATATTTCCGAACCGAGGGGGGGGCTCCACAGTCTCGGTGCTTTTTCCAAGCAACGTCACAAGCGATCCAGATTGCCCTACGTCCTCTTATACCTCCAGTAGGATCCAAAAAATAATAGCGAGAGAATGTAGAAGTATCGATGATACAAAATAGACGCGGGTTTAAGACCAAAGCCCCGCCAGTGGGGCATAGAGCAAAATTAACTTACGGCAATATCAAACAACCTTCCAAAAAAAACCACCATGTCCATTCTCCTAGGAAATTTTCTTCACTATGACCGAGCTATTATCACAGAGACTGATCATTTGTTTTCACCTCGTTAATCTCCCCTCACCAGCTACAACAATATTTTTTTGAGTTTCTTAAGTCAAAATGCCTGTCAATTTTCCATTTATGGTGATGCCACTAGGCATCCCCCAACTCTCTAGCCTCTCTAAAACAGCACCCGGGGCTCAAAGTTCATGGGGTAAACCAATAATTCTCATAATGCCGTGGGAAAACGTGTGCCGGACTGCCCTTAGCATTTGTTATTAAGTCCCATAGTAACCCTTAGGGTTAGGTATTAGTTTGTGGTAGATTATCATCCTTAGTTCCTGCTAGAGTATTCTTACCGTAGTTTAATTGAATGTTTCCATTAGTTTTTCTAACTCACAACCTTAAACATACCAAATTAGTGTTTAGGGTGTCCACCTAGGAATTTATTAATGGTCTTAGGTTTCTTTGCCCTATCATATGATTCAGAGGCAAAATGAAATAGTTTAACACGAGTCCAGACTTACTAAAGTATTGAAAAAAATAATTTTTATCAACCGAGCATGGATCAAAGGCACGACACCTGAGAGGCGGGTTCTAAAAAACATAAGACTCATCCCACTTCACCGTTCTATTTATGAACAATCCAAGTCCAAACCATATGTGGGTTAGGATAAGGGGAACTGGGGCACTACCTGGATCAATGGCATACTTATCACAGTTGTGGTTGTTAACACGATAATACTTATAAGACAACAATATTTCCAATCTCGTAAAATCCCCTTTTTTAAATGAATTAAAGTGTGTACAAAAATATGAATTACCTAAGTTTCAAGTAATTAAATCACAACAAAGTGAACCTCTGTTCACAATACAATTATCCAGTTCAACAGGGATTTTTCCAAAGTTACAAGAGTACAAACCTTTTCCTAGGCAAATCACATGTCATTTTCCAAGGGAAAGAGGGAAGTAATCAGCAGGAATAGTTTTTGTGCAAGATATTACATATTCGCCCGCCCTAAAAAGAAATCATCATCTGATGATTACCTTATTCAAACATTTCATTTAGGACAAATCAAATATATATGTCCATTCATATGTCATACCATACTGATTTTCAAATTTCCATAATCAACATAAAGTGTGTGTCCTTTGGTGAATAGAGTATAATTCCAAGGGGGTGGTGGCAGATTGTATTGACATAACATGAAGAAAATAGGTAAATGTTTATCAATCAACTAAATTATTTTATTCAAAGGCGAAGGTACGGAAAAGTAAGTTTTCATATCTGCAAGATAATTTCACTAGGTTACTTTCTCTTCTTAAAATGAGCCCACTATAGGCCTTAATGGGGCGTTACTACTTCACAATTCTTAAGTGCAACTACCTGGCAATTTTCCAACACTCAGATTGTTTAAACCACAATTAGTTATTCTGGTCTTGACCTGCAGGAATGTCCAATTTACCACTGTGAATAAAGATGCATTATTTATTAAGAAAGAAATGATGGAAGGAACATGCATGCATGTCAGGGATAGTTAGGAGTTAAACTAAAAGATAAGCTACAGGGTGATATAATTCAAATCACTTCAAGGTCCCCACATAACGAGGTGATAACTTGGACAACCTTTCCCTACAGAGTAAGGGAGCTCTTTTTCGGTTTAACCCGAAAATGACCTTCTCATAGGCATTCAAAGATAGTTCGGATCGTCAACCCGATTAAAATCTACCTAACATGGTTTTGCGTATCTGGATTGCGGGTTCTTTCAAGCGAGTGCACAAGTCCTTTTAACTTTTTTTTCCTTTCTGGGTGGGGTTTCTGAGGAGGATTTAGGTCCAATGGCTGTCCTCTCTATCCTCTATGGTGTCCCAGCTAATCGTATTTAGAACTTCTCCGTATAATGGAGTGAAAGGTTCCATTTTCATAAGGGGATATTGTTATTTAATCAAACTCTACTAACGAGGTACATCTTCCCGTTTATCTGCCTGATCGCAGTGAATCGATTCGTAGCAGTATCTCTGGGTAGAGACCGTGGATGGAGACTCTTTAGTCTATCCATGGGTCCATTTCTGGGTTGTAAGCATAACGGAATGTAGGCGTATTTCTATGGCGGGGGTGCATTAAAGTGTGTTGCCAAAATCTAGATGTCATTCTTGTCCCCTAGGAGATATATCAACCTCAGGTACTCCATTGAAAGCTAAAAATTTCATGCAATGAATCTTTTGGAGAATAGGTGAGTATCCTTATATTACTACACTAAATGAGCTACCGTTTGTGAATTCACATCCAACAACCACTAAATAGACCATGCTGTTTAGTCTTGACATAGAAACCCTAGGAACAAACCATGCTTATACTATTCTCATTATACATGGCATGTTGTGAGGATGACATAACCCAACTAATGCAGTTCGCACTTTACATGTTGACACTCTAGAGCACTGTTTTTAGAGATTATATCATATCCTTCTTTCATCCTTTCTAGAAATATTGTGTTTTAAATCCAACAGCATTTTCGTAATGGCCAGGTGTCCCAGAAACAGGGTGATTATGAAATGCATCTAAACAATTTGCTTTCTTAACGGTGCATTTGAGAGAAAGTGTGTGGGGTGGTATAACCCTGTTTTTCAAACCACAAGAATTCCTTCTTGTGTCAAAGTGAAAACCTTTATATCGCACAGATCATTGATCTAACAGCAAGTGTTGTGGGTCTGACTTGATAAATAGGAGATAAGGATTAACCTGACAACTGTGTTGTGTAACAGTCGCGTCAATATTATACTTAGACCAGTGAATGTCTTTTTTTTTTGATAATTGCACATCCTGGTTTCTACATACATATTAGAACTCACAACTCAAATAACGCATTTTCATATAACAAACCACCTTAAGTTTAGGCTTTAATGACTCAGGCTCGAGTACCCTCCGATGCTATTTCATGTCCATGACTGCGGTAAATCTACGATCTGGTCAGGTTGATTAATATAGTGTGGTTGTTTTTATTTAACAAACTTTACTCTTGCGTGTTCTGCTGGTCTCTTCCCTACAGGCTAGAATGGTCATGAATGCTCGTCCAAGGAACCTAACTGAATATTGGTTACCATTAGTCTGCGGCAAAAAAAAAAGATCTCATCCCTTAGACTAGTGAGATTAGGACAACGCGATTACAACTTGTCGATCTTTGGGCCGAAGATTTGAAACATACTGTTTAATTTCTCGTATGCCTTACGGCATGACGCGTCAATCTGGAATATGGCCATTCACCCCATGTCTTATGTTTATACTGGAAGTCTATAATAACCGCTTTCTATCGGAGTCCTTCCTATCCAAAACTTAATCACTCGAGAAAAGATAACAGGTGATAATGTTCGAGTGGATGGCCCACGAGTGTTAGGATACGATGACATACAGTTTAACCCTGCATTTAACCATGTGTCCCTGATACCCTCGATCCGCCTAGCAGCCTTATAACATGACCAAGGTTCCTAATCATGGGGGTCCCAGATAACATCGTTTTTGGACAAGGTGGTAAATCTTAGCGGACAAATGCAGGGTGTCGTCATAAGTCACCTGTCATATGTTGTAACTTCGAGAATCCCTAATCTTCTCAAGGTACACCCTCTGTCATTGACTTGTGACGTGCAACCTTTAAATTCCGCCTCGAAAAGATCTACTTAATCAAATCTCGTTACTCACTTTGGGTTTAAATTACGTAGACTTGTCCATAGAGGTATAAGTGCGTTTCCCGATCCCTAGAGTATGGTCGGTCTGTAAGATGACCTATCCTCAATAAAACAACCCATTGCATGGTGAGATATAGGCTAAGGGTCTCATGCAAGGAGTTATGAGAATGCACAGATTCTAAAACACCAGAATTGGGAAAAAAAAAATGGTCATATCGCGATAACCTCACTGAATGCCATCTGAACCCCATTAGATTTATATCATTTCGTCCTTAACTGAATTTAGATCGGGACGGTAGTAGGACAGATGAAATGGGATTAGGAGAATGCCAATTGTAAGGTTGTTCCTTTCATGACGGCAGGGCCATATGGATTAGTGGTAATTTAGTGGGTTCAGCTGGTGGAGGTGTTGATGTGTGGTTCTGCTTTGTGTTAATGTCGAGTGATTTAAATGCGGGCCGTATTCGTGGTGGTTGAAAGACAATGTATTTGGGGGGGGGGAATGTCAATGTTTGCTTGGTTATGATCCAAGTAAACACAGACACTCATAAGAGTGTATCAGGAGCAGGGGGTTTCCTTATAGCTTTGAGCGAGTGGGAGCAAATCACAAAAGCAGCCAAATTAACAAGCAAGGAAACATGCACGACCGATTAATAGAAAACGAAGAAGGCAACTATCAGAATTAAGAATACAACACGATAAGTACCAAAAGTATAGGATACTTTAGTTCCATTCCTCTCAAGGGCTGTACATTTTTGACAATTCGCATACTTGGATACAATGCCAATGGCAAAGGACCTTCTTTGCACAATTTTAGTACAGTTAGAAATCTAGGCTGAAATTTATGTTATAGATCAATAACAATCTGATCACCTTCAGATCAAGTGGGGACATGCTTAGGGAGCCACTTACGGCAACCATCGCAAAATAAGTCAACAGAGGTCGATTCGATGACCTAGCATAAGCCGGGTAAACCGTTTTAAAACAATTGCAGCTCTGTCAAGTTGTTTTCATTTGAAAACAACCCTGTTTATAGATCAAATTATCGCAAACAAGTAGGTCATCATAGACTTGGGTGCCTTGTATATATAAAAATACTACAAACGGTAACTCTATCAATTGGTATACAGAAAAAAGGATATTCCTAAACATTTCTCAATATTGTTTCAGGGGTCAAATAGTAGATCAAAGAACAAAGTAATCCAAAAATTATGCTTGAATCCAAATCAGACCGAGACAGTGTGAATAGATCAAGTACTTTCATCAGGACATGTTATATCAGGTAGCAACTGAAGCGGGATTTCCCCGAATAAAGATAACAAAGAACAAATTCCAACTATTAACAGATAGCCAACAAGTATTAAATCATATAAAGAGAAGAAAAAATCATTCAAGCTTGTCCCTTCGCCCAAGTGCACATACTGGGTAACAGCGTCTCCACCTATGGAAACATTCATTCGCCGTATGTATACGAATAAGGGTCTGACAAAGCCACACGAGAAAAAGGAGGGGAGAGCGTGGGTCACTGGAAGTCTGAATGGGTGCAAAAGATCTAGAGGCAGCAGCGGGGCGGGGCGGGAGGGGGAGCAAAGAGAGAGCTCCTGTAGGGCATGGCTAACAACGTCACTATGAAGTGCTAGTCAACCGAACAGCTCTGACAAGAAGCGTTAAAGCACGCATGAAAATGCAACCACATGGCGCTGTGCGAGGTGGCGGCAGTGTCTACCGCCTTTTGTAGATCCGTGGCGCAACCAGCCAAGGCAGGGATAGTAGGCGAACAGAAGACAACACCTTACAATCCCAGATATCAACGCTGATGAGCCCGGGAATCTATCCGCTTTTATCATAGCGGGGATGGTCGAACTCAAGTTGCAGAAGTCAAAGAATCGCTCTAGTATAACTGAGCAAGCGGAGAAATACGATTCATTGCAATAAGCAATTTGATGTTTCCTGAAGAATATTCCAAGGACCTACGATAGATTTTGACCCGCAACTAGGACTCAATTCTCAAATGCGGGCTATAATAATAAACTGAAAGATATGAGCATACTATTCTCACCTGTGGCTCATTTCCAGTATTAAGGATATCCGGCGCTCACGTTCAACAGATCCGACCCAGGTGATAATTATCGACATACTCAGTGACTCAAACAGTGACAAATTGGAACATTGTTCCCAAAAGTCTTTTCAATATGAGACTAGGTACAGATTACCGGTTCCAAGAATCAACCTGCATCCGACGACATGTAACCAGGGGGACTAATATTTCATATGGATTCCATTTGAGGAGGCCCATCAACGGTGCATAATAGAAAATCAGACAAAGCAAATCGAAGTACTGGATTCCAAACAAGAATCGCGACTGAACACCCTTTGCCATGATGGTTTTGGACCCATGCTTTGCACAGGAATGGGGTTTCGAGTGGTAAAAATAACGTAAATAAGCTGTCCCACAAAATCCCAATCTGTCGATCCAAAGTTTTCTATCACAATAACAGAGGACGAGAATAAAGTTTAGTCCTTAATCTCGTCACGTCAAATACCAGATATTCAAGATATTTACTTGAACATGGTTAGCAACTATGAGTATATAATTCATCAATCGACTCCACAGGTCGTAACTGATTATAACAAATAATAACCGTATTCTATTGCCTACTGTTACACAAAGAGGGTAAAAACCCATAACCGCAAAGTAGGGAAAACTGCAAATCTCCAGCCTGAGTCCTCAAGGATGGAACTGTAACACAGGAAGATACCTCTTCCCAACGTTGTAAATAAAAAATGAAAAGAGAAACGAAACCGGCGGAGAAAGTACAATACACTATCAATGCACTAACCACAACAGAGGCTTACACAAGGTTCCTATAACCTGAGCAGTCACAAAAGTCCAACAATATTGACAGCTAGTCTCAACACAAGCATCGACGACAAAAATTGACAAATCATAAGCAGGGGCTTGTACCCTTCACATGAATACTTTAATTAGCTATGGCCGAAGTCACAATGCCGATCATGGGGTCCTCATTTTGAATATATTTAGTAATTTAATCCAAAATGCAAACACCAAAGAAACAAAGCCACACGCAGTTCAAAATAATAAACACACCCATCATGGAAAATACAAGGTCATTCTAGCAAGAATACATGGGGCAAAATCACACCAGATAACACCATATGAAAAATCATCTCTTTTCTCAAAACTTTGGCAAAGTTGTTCTAAGAAATCACGAAAGACATCAGAATTTTTAAGGTTAGGGCCTAACATGCCTGGATTTTTGCTCAAATCCAAGCAGACCACTGGAAAGGCCTCGGACTTCCTTTTCCTTGTCCAAGTTAGAGCGACCAAGAAAATTTTGCTATGCTCCATAACATATATATTTCCTTGCCAGAGAAAAAGAGCTAGATACCGCGCATACTCACCTGCACCTAACTCCAAGAAACTGAATGCGAAGAACTGTGAAAGTAGAAGAAAACCGAAATTCTCGATCCTCCAAAAAACCAACAAACTTCCAGTTTGCGATGCCGGTCTTCTCGCGAGTTCTGAGCTCGACTCCAAGCTTATTGAATTCATTTACTGCCTAATTTTCCACTTAACTCAACGCCACCGACCGACCGCCCAAGGTTGAGCGATAGACCAAGATCATTTCAGAACCATTGTTTTAGTTTTGGGTGAACTACCACGTCGTCTCAATTAGCCGTTCTAAAACCCTCCGCATGCCTATCCTGCATACTTATCCTTTGCATTAAAAACAAGGAAACCCTTCCCATGGTTCACAGCCCCTCTCCATAGGTCCCCATACATTCTTGTTCAATAGTAGGTTTAGTAACTGAGTTTAGAATTTGGATACCACCTAATTAACGTTGCATACACATAGTACTACTTAGGAATTTAGCTCTTAGCCTAGGGTTCTAGTCGATTAACACAATCTAACCCCTAGGTTAGGGTTAGTTTTAAGGTACTACACATAATACTTCCATTATGGGTCTACTTTCTGTACGCTCATAAAAGACCTACAACATACCATTCTTGAACAGGGTTATCTCCTATTGCTCATTAGGCCTGTCAGAATTGTATGAAACCGAATATACTGGTCCATGAAAGGGCGACCCTCCAGATATCTTCGATAAATCGGGAACCAATTCATTTCACTTTTCACCTGAGTTATACTCCGGACTGCTAGTTCAATGCTTCTAACCTTGCAACTTGTTCAAGGATGAGTTCGATGGTATTGTTTAATTCATCACGAACAAACTAAAAAGCAAATACTTGGGATCAATTCAACTGATCCACGGCTATGTATTTAGATGGAGGTAAAACTCTATAAAGGGTCATTCCGGATCAGATTAAACTTAGTGCAAACAGGAAATAAATAAAAGAGTCCAATCAGATTTCCTGACTATAGTCAAAGATCTCAAAGAACATAAGTACATATCAAAGCATGATTTCTTAATTGATGACCACATACCTTTTACAAGAATCACATATCAGACACTTGTATCTCAGGATAATTAACGACATTCAGGGTGTTTTTACAACTTTTAACTCATCTTTAAATACTTTCTCAACATTAAAGAGCAGAAATGTGTTTCCCCAATGACTTAGGAGCATCTCAACTATATTTTTCCTTGCCTTTTAAGAACATGAACTGATGTATGTCAAAATCATACTGAGAATCAAATTCTAACCATCTTTTGTTGTCCTGTACATTCACGATTTGGCTGAGTAAAAAGAGACTTAACCCAAGATGATCGTGTTTTAAGCTCAAGTTCTATCCATAAGATAATGCAAGTCATACCTAGCGTGCATGCTACTGGCGTAGGTCTAGGGGGGTCATTAGGAGAATAATTCAGTCAGGTAACTTGGATGTTTTCTACTTTCAACGTTATAACAGATTGTTTTGTACAAAATACCTCTTAGACCTTCCTTTGATGCATCCTGGTTACAAAAGTGAAGTCGCCATTAGGATCATGGTACATCTACGAAAAGTTATGTAGATTCACTTTCCTGCATGGTCTTACATTTAGACTCATCACTTTCATCCACCATACAATTTCTTATCCCCTTTTGCAATGACGTATTGTTGCAACAGCCTTAGAAATTCTTTAAAACAACTCCTATATAACCAGCAAGAACCCATGAAGCTTCTAACTGCATGTCTTCTTTAGTGTAGCCACTTAGTTATTGTAAACAATTTTTTTGAGGTAGCTAACCTCTATCCATCCTTTTCTGTAACATGAACCAAAGGTGCACTTCCATCATCATATAAGAACATTGGAAAAATCACCATGACCACCGTTCTCTTTCGCAAGATTCCATAAATAAATTTTTCCAATGCTCAGGATGTTCTTCAAATGCTTTAGGTGATATGAGAATAATCGTCCAGAAGACAACACAAATTGTGTAAGTATTCCTTGAAAAATGTATCTTAATTCAAAAAGTTCAGGTGGCATTCTTTAATCCAAATGGTAAAAATATAAATTCCCATAATGTCCATACCTTGTTCTACAATCGGAGTGTTATGAATATCCTCATCCTTTATCATACTTGGATGATATCTCATATCGAAGATCCGATTTTTAGATTATCTGATGGCAAAACCCCTCATCTGTCAAATAATTGCATAAATTCTAGGAGTGGATATGTTCTAATTGTTGCTTTTGTTAAACATCCTATAATTGATGCCAATCTACGTGTGTCATTTTCATCTTTCTTTTTCATAAATATGATCGGTGCTTCCCCAGGTAGACCTCAGTCTTATGAAGCCCTTAGATAAAAGTTCTTGTAAAGGTGTTAAGCTCTATCATTCAATGGTAGGCGATGCGATCAAGTGCCTAGAATAGGTTCAGTTCCCAGATTGATCTCATTGGGACGTCAATCTCCTATTTGCGTTTAATAAAAGGCAACTCTTCCAGCAACACAAAAATCACTAATATCTCATAACAAAGGAAGCAGCAGATACCTTTCAGAAGTCACAACTTTCTTGGTGTTTCAAAAAAAAAAATTACTGCTACAAGGGTAGAGCCTTTTGTTTTTTTGCCTTTTTAGAAGTTGCATATCGTGACAATTTCTGACTAAGTCGCATTTTGGTTACAACCACCTTGAATGTATGTTGTTTTTCGTTCCCCCCCTTTCTCAGATCATCCCAACAACTAAATGGTTTTTCAATAGTCACCTTTGCCTTTATGCTCAACTAGAGCTACCATTAACACCTAATGATTACATCATAAGACCCTAAAGGAGAAACATAAAGGTCAACCCTCAGTGGAAAAACGAGGCAAGTCAATGACTGCTCCAAAAAGACACATACTAATTTGTGTGAACAACATTATTTCCATAATTAACAAACCCATGATTTAATCCATGTTTCTAGCTTTAATTTTTATTTTGATTTAACTATTTATAGAAAATAAAACATTTCATACTCCAGTATAAAATTCTATTAAGGTATTGGTGTTTGCCTTGAGTTCATCTGTTTGATTAGCTATTTGAACGCCAGGGTATCTGGAGTTTGTTTTAATTACGGATCAATGTCCTTCAAAGGACATTGATTTTCATGAATTAAAATCCGGTTGCCACAATTGTATAACCTCCTACGTTTCCCTTGTTTTGCTCAGATTTTTTTCCTCCGGCCTTAATAGGCATTATGACCCGCCATATTTACTTCTGTTCATTATTATTGTTCTGAACACGTTATTTCAACACATTACAACAGTTTATTTTGTTGTTTTCTTCGGGTTGTTTCAGTACAAATTTATATTTCAACCACACGGTTCTTAGGAACTGTTCCATGGCGCCCTTTTTAGCTGAGAAAGAGCCGATGAAGATTAGGGAAATTTTCTTTCGATTTCCTCCTTATAAGAAGAGATTTTCTTTCAATTTCTGTTCCCTTCCTAGGGATTGTGTGCAACTACCCCCTTCTATATTGTTTGGGATGTGAAAATCCACTCACCACCTATAATGGGATTTATCCCCATGATAAATTTTTCAATCTTGATTTCTCATCATCATTTGATACTGAGATACCCTACTTAATGATTTATAAACTGGCTCCCAGTACTCTATTATAGTTATTTTTTCCCTGGAATGTGTTCTAAAATTCTATCATGTTCTTATCATAATAAAGTTTTGTCAGCCATCTTCTTAACATAAATGTTTAAATGATCCCCAATATTTTTGTTTGGGATCAATGTTTAGCTCACATGCGTCTCCCTGAAAGATGTTTCATGGAAAATCTGATAGCTCCCCATAGTTCCTTTTTTCCCCCGGAGAATTCCGTATGAAAAATTACTTCTTCCAGTTCCACTAAGTAATAGGGAGCCAATTCTATTCTCATCTCCATCTCCTAATGTTCGTGGCCATGCAAACCAAACTTGGGTGGACTTATCCTTTTTTATTAAATTAGTGAGTTCCGTTGTCAACCTTGAATGTTTATTTTCAGGTTTTATCAGGTGCGTTAACAGTAGCATTGATTACGACATTATTTTTAATCACACCCTAAATTTCAATATAACATTGTACCCACAGTAGGTGCTCATTGTTTGCTTACAAGCTCTTGCTTCCTTCTTTCCTCCTCCCCATTTCCATTACTCTGTTTGTTTAAGTCAACCAACACGACTCTTGTGTCCTCAAACCAGGAAGGACAAGGATCTCATAAATTTTCTTGGTAGTAGCTGACTTTCTCTCCACCTGGTGGTGGGTGTTGTTGTAGTTTTTTCCTCTTGGTTCAACCATTTTCTATTTTTTATTAACAATACATTTTATGGGCAAAAGATTTATGCAGACAATAGGGGTCCAGAGTTGGCAACCTTAACTCTTACAAGGATGTCAAACATTCGCAGTTTAAGACTTAGAAATAAGGAACAAAATATAACGAATGTTACTCGCTGGGGCTAGAAACACAACCATGCCAACCAATCTCTAACAGAGAACCATATGGTAGCTGTATAACTTGGTGAAACATCCGATCCTATTTCACCTGACTTGGTATCTATTTATCTCTCATGTTAACTCTCTTGAATTGTAAATAGGTATATATTGGTTCTCGTACTTAACCTTTTTCTTGGGTATTATTTTTTATGTTTAAGCGGCCTATCTAATATTTGTTACCACTATTCATCTGAATCCTCACGTCTTAACTAGGTGATATAGGAAAATCTGCCAAGCAACTAAAAGCGTGTGAATCTTTGGCCAAAGATTTCTACATTTGTTCATATTACTAGTTCCTAGAGACATACTCCAGCAAAAAAATGGAATACGCCCTGCAACCCTAGGTTAGAATTTAGGATAACACCTAATCTAACTTCCATAAACATAGATACTAACTTAGGACATTAGCTCTTAGCCTAGGTCTAGGTTAGATTAACACTAATCTAACCCCTAGGTTAGGTTTAGTTTTAGGTTACTAAACATTAATAATTCCAGTTAGGTCTACATTCTGTACGCTCAGAAAAAGACCTACATCATACATTCTTGAACAGGGTTAGCTCCTATTCTGCCTTAGGCTGCAGAATTGTATGAAACCGAATTATTACCTGGTCCACGATCGAGACCCTCCAGATATACTTCGATATCGGGAACCAATTCATTTCACATGTTCAACCTGAGTTATACTCCGGACTAGCTTATTCAATGCTTCTAGACCTTGCAACCTGTTCAAGGTCTATAATTTTTTTAATTCATCACGAACAAACTTAAAGCAATACTTGGATCAATTCCACTGATCCAAGGCTAGGTATTATAGATGGATAACTCTATAATTCATTCCGAGATCAGATTAAACTTAGATGCAAAATGAAATAAATAAAAGAGTCTAATCATATTCTGACTCAGTCAAAGATCTGCAAAGAAAATACAGTACATATCAAGCATGATTTCTTAATTGAGGAACACATCCTTTTACAAGAAATCACATATCAACACTTGTATGCTCAGGAGAAAGTAACAACAGTTCAGGGTGTTACACTTTTAACTTCATCTTTAAACTAATTTCTCAACATTATAAGAGCAGAAATGTGTTTCCCATGACTTAGAGCATCTTCAACTATATTTTCCTTGCCTTTAATATAACTTATGTCAAAATCATACTGAGATCAAAATTCTAACCATCTTTGTTGTCTTACATTCAGATTTGGCTGAGTAAAAATATACTTCAACCCAAGATGATCAGTTTTTAGCTCAAAAGTTCTACCAAGAAGATAATGCATCCATACCTAGAGTGCATGAATAATGGCAGTAAGTTCTAGGTCATTTAGAGAATAATTCAGTTCATGTAACTTGATTTTTCTACTTTCATAAGTTATAACATGATTGTTTTGTAACAAAATACCTCTTAGACCTTCCTTGGATGCATCTGTTACAAAAGTGAAGTCTCCATTAGGATCAGGTACATCTAGAAAAGGTTATGTAGTTAACTGATCCTGCATGGTCTTAAATGTAGACTCACATTTTTCATTCCATACAAATTTCTTATCCCTCTTTTGCAATGAAGTTATTGGTGCACAGACCTTAGAAAATTCTTTAACAAACTTCCTATAGTAACCAGCAAGACCCATGAAGCTTCTAACTTCATGTACATTCTTTAGTGTAGGCCACTTAGTTATTGTAACAATTTTTGAGGGATCTACCGCTATTCCATCCTTTCTTATAACATGAACCAAATAGTGCACTTCCATATCATATAAAGAACATTTGGAAAAATCACCATACCACCTTCTCTTTCGCAAGATTTCCATAAATAATTTCCAATGCTCATGATGTTCTTCAATGCTTTTAGAGTATATGAGAATATCGTCCAAGAATACAAGCACAAACTTGTGTAAGTATTCTTGAAAAATGTTATTCATTAAATTCATAAAAGTTGCAGGTGCATTCTTTAATCCAAATGGTAAAAATATAAATTCATAATGTCCATACCTTGTTCTAAAATCTATTTTATGAATATCCTCATCCTTTATTCATAATTGATGATATCCATATCGAAGATCTATTTTAGAGTATACTGATGCACCACGCATCTGATCAAATAATTCATAAATTCTAGGAAGTGGATATATGTTCTTAATTGTTGCTTTGTTTAACATCCTATAATTGATGCACAATCTAAGTGTTTCATCTTTCTTTTTCATAAATATTATCGGTGCTCCCCAAGGTGAGACACTCAGTCTTATTAAACCCTTAGATAAAAGTTCTTGTAAATGGGTGTTAAGCTCTATCAATTCAATGGTAGGCATTCTATAAGGTGCCTTAGAAATAGGTTCAGTTCCCAGATTGATCTCAATTGTGAAGTCAATCTCCTATTTGCGTGGAAGAAAAGGCAACTCTTCCAGAAACACATCACTAATATCTCATAACAGCAGATACCTTTCCAAGAAGTCACAACTTTCTTTGGTTGTTTCAAAAAAAATTACTGCATACAAAGTAGAGCCTTTGTTTTTGGCCTTTTTAAGTTGCATAGCTGACAATTTCCTGACTAAGATCTCATTTTTTACACCTTGAATGTATGTTGTTTTCTGCAGATCATCCAAACAACTAATATGTTTTTCAAAATAGTCAACCTTTGCCTTATGCTCAACTAGCCAATTAACACCTATGATTACATCATAAGACCCTAAAGGAGAAACATAAAGGTCAACCTCAGTGGAAAAACTAGGCAAGTCAATGACTGCTCCAAAAAGACACATACTAATTGTGTGAACAACATTATTTCCATAATGTACAACCCATGATTTATCCATGTTTCTAGCTTTTATTTTTAATTTTGATGTTAATTTAGTAGAAATAAAACATTCAGTAGCTCCAGTATTAAAAAGTATAGTTATAGGTATGGGTGTGCCTTGATTTTCATCTTGTTTGTTAGCTACTCCAGCGTGTATCTTGTGTTGTTAATTACGATCATCCTTCAAAGGACATTGATTTGCATAATTATCCTTGCCACAATTGTATCAACCTCCTACAGGTCCCTTTTTAGGCTCAAATTTATTTCCGGCCTTAAAGTTATCATTCTGACCCCCATAGGACTTCTGTCCATTATTATTGTTCTTGACAAAGTTATTTCACACATTAGCAACAGGTTTATTTGTTGCTTTCTTCTTGTTGTTTTCAGTTACAAATTTATTTTTCATACCAAACTTCTTCCATGGCCCCTTTTTAGCTGAAAGAAACGATGAAGATTTTGGAATTTTCTTTCTAATTTCCTCCTTATAAGAAGAGATTTCTTTCAATTTCTGTTCCTGCCTTATGGATTTTTCAACTACCCCTTCCATAGTGGTTGGGATGTGAACATCCACTTCACCACCTATAATGGGATTTAATCCCATGATAAATTTTCATATCTTGAACTTCTCATCAGTTTGATACTGAGGTACGTACTTAAGGAGTTTAGTAAACTGCTCCCAGTACTCTATTATAGTTAATTTTCCCTGGAATATGTTCTAAAATTCTATCATTTTCTGATCATAATAAAGTTGTGGCAGCCATCATTGCTTAAAATAAATTTTAAATAGATCCCAAATAATTTTTGTTTCATCAATGTTTAGCTCAGCCTTGCGGTTCTCCCATGATGAAGATGTTTCATGGGAAATCTGATAAGCTCCCCATATTTCCTTTTTTCCTCCGAGAAGTTCCTTATTGCAAATTACTTCTCCATTTCACTAAGCCAATTCTCAGCTCCATCTCCTAATGTAGTGCCATCAAACTTGGGTGGACTTATCCTTTTTATATAATTAGTGAGTTCAGTTGTCAACCTTGCCTTTTTATTTTCAGGTTGATCAGGTGCATTAGCATTAGCATTGATTACATTATTTTTATCAACACCTAAATTTCCAATATTAACATTGTCCACAGGAGGTGGCTCATTGTTATTACAAGCATCTTCTTCCTCCTCCCCATTTCCCATTACTTGTTGTTTAAGTACAACCAAACGATCTCTTGTGTCCAACAAGGAAGCAAGGATCTCATAAATTTCTTGGGTAGTAGCTGCTTCTCCACCTGGTGGTGGGTTGTTTGTAGTTTTTCCTCTTGTTCTAACCATTTTCTAATTTTTTATTAACAATAACATTTATGTTTTAATAAGATTATGCAGACAATAGGTCCAAGAGTTGCAACCTTCAACTCTGATACCAAGATGTAACATTCTCATTTTAAGACTTTAGAAATAAGAATTTTTTTATAAAAATGTACTCTGTTCTAAATAATCATAATTTAGAACACACATTCCATGCCAATCAATCTCATAACAGATAACCATATGCAACTGTAATGACTCGGTGAAACACCGATCTCTCATTTCATGACTCGGTATCATACTGATCTCTCATGTTAACTCATTGAATTGTATACTAGGTATACTTGGTTCTCTTACCCTTTTCTGGGTATTAAGTGTTCTGTTTAAGAGGCCTATCTGAATATTTGTTACCAATATTCATCTAAAATCTTGCTTCTTAAACTAGGTGACATAGGACAATGCAACCAGTAAGCTTGCGATACTTTGGCCAAAGATTTCTAACATATTGTTCATATTACTATTCCTAGATGACATACTTGTCAAATGGAATACGTCCTTCACCCCACTTCATCTGCTATCTAGAATGGTCTTTACTGACTATTTTCAGTCCAATTGTTCAAGTATTAACCCTAACCAAAGGTAGCAACATCGTTTAGTGTAGAGGACTACTCACGAGGACTAAGGATACATAGGCATACTTGATTAACCTAAGTCAATCACGTGTGTCTAGTTATCCTAAATCATCGAGATGTCCCTGACACTAAATCATGCTTCTAACCTAACTTAGGGTATAACTAAGGACAAGTCTGAGTTATGTAAATCCAGGTGATTTAACCTTGAAGGGTGTTGCAACATGTCAATTTTAGCACAGTATCCTTACGAAGACTCAAGTCTTCACGAAGGTATTGTTATGCAGTTGGCACATGCCAACATCCATCTGAGTCATCCCATATGGATGTACATATCCCCGAAGAATTACTTAATTAATTACTTAATTATTTTCTATGAATCCCTAATTAAGGTCTAGTTATAACAACCCTGCTAAATCCCTAGTTTCATTAATTAAGGCTAAGATTGCTAACTATCATTGAGTTATAATTTCTTTATAGAAACATCAAGATTGCCCCTTTTATTTAACTTCCTACTTTAGGATTTAGTTTAATAAAACATAAGCAACAATCAAATTATATGGTTCACTCAATTTACTCATCCATTCTTAGCTTGTTTAAACTTTCCGAATTAGATCCCTTTATATTAGACTTCATTGAGATGAAGTCTACTTGTTAAATGTTCATGTTTACCTTTCAATTGTCTTATACCTTTAAAGGTATTGGTCAAGAGGTAGTTCATCTTCCTCTTTCTTATTAAGAATTAGGGTTCATTGCAACCCCTTACATTATTCAAGATATCATAATGAATTTTTACTAACACCATTTTATTAAACCATATTGATTTAGTTGAATTATCAACCATGAGTACCAACTTTTTAAGTTGCATTTTAATAAAGGGAACATGTATCTAATTCCCTTATCACCTAATTCATTTTAAGTCAACTAAAAGGATTCCATACAGATATGAATATGAGAGAATAAAGATAATCCTACAATCCCCTTCACACAATGTACAAAGAGAATGGCACTTCAAGGTACTAATAAACCCACAATCTTTTCCATTCATCTAAGTGGAATACATACTTTACAAGTCCAGACATTTCAGACATTTTAATGTCAAATAGCATCAATAAGATCAATTAAGAAATACAACTTTTCCTCTTACAAATACATTTCAATAATGAATCATATTTCCTCATAAAAGTTCATTCTTTAGGTAAACAAAAGTAACATCATAAAAGAACTTGTGTTCTTTTATCACTTACGAAGTCCATCTACAAAAATTGCTAGCACGGGTCAGTTCATTGAACTGAGCATGATAAGCACTAAGCATTAAAATGATGTGGTTTCAACTAAATGTTTCATAAAAAGAACTCTATTCTTTTAAGAAGTAGTTAAAGCATTACAAAAAGATACATCATAAAAAAATAACAGTCATGAAAGGAAAAAAAAGTGTTAAACCATATTATAATTAAATAGAGATCATGGTGTAATTAAAACAATGTTCATCAAATGATTTCATAAAGATTTATATCAAATAAGTAATATTCCAACCAAATTACTTGACCACAATTATACTATAGATATTTATAATTCATCTCTTGATTCATTCTATCTAAATCAAAGAAAGATACTAACTCTAATAATTCATAAAAATAGAATTATTTTTAAGAAGCAAAGTTCCACAATACTCCGCATTACTTACTCCATCCTAAAATATCTAAGGCAAACTCATTTAATCTTCAAGATAAACTTTAGGATGAACCAACAACACCTCAAGCAAGAGTTTCATATTAAGGAAACTAAATCCAAATTTAAGGCCAACTCTAGCCTAAGTTATGGGATTAGCATTAACATGTTTGATAATGGATATATCATTCAATTTACATGCACTTGGAATTGGTCACACATAACAATAATTACATCCCTATCAAGCATTAGTCGAGGAGAAGATAGTAAGATTTATCCTCCTACTACCCACTCTGTAACTCCTTCCATCTAATGTAACTGAACATGTCAGCTCCATACAGAGGAGTAAAACAGATGAAAGAATGAATGAAAAGAGAGAGAGAGACAACTTCTATCTTCCTTCAGAGTTTGAAGAGAAAAAAAATGGAATACCTTAACTCAAATAGAGAGAAGGAATGACTCAAATAAAGCTGAGATAAGATCTCATTATTCCTTCCTAAAAAGAGGAATACATATCGGGATTAAAAGAACTGAGACAGGTCAATCGAGAGATCATTCCACTCTAGTGATTATTAAAAACACACAATAACTTATTCGATACAGAATAGAGATATATGACTGCAACATGAAGGTTAGAAATTGATGATAAAGTTCCCTTAACATACAAACAAGAATTACTATAGTAGTACATAAGCTACTACTAAAAAGAGTTAATCAAATGATTTCAGTTAGCAACAGTATGCTGAAACAACAAACAACTACTGAACATTTTAATTCATCTCTAACGTTAATAACATCAGTCTATACATTTCTCTAATTTTCCCAAACAAGAGAGAGAGAGAGAGTAGTAGCATTAAATCATAATTCTTATGCAACCAAAATTTACTTTCAAGTGTCATCGCACATAAACCTCACCCATCCTTTGATGGTAAAAATAAGAAAGTGAATACAATATTTAATAGCCGCAATTACAGTCAAGATAATCGAGATCCCCAACTTCACAAGAATCAAATGGAATGGGCTATAGGTTTAAGAAGGAAATAACCCAACCTAGATTCATCCACAAGCGGAAAAAAAAAAAAGTGACATGACTCCAAATCAGGTGCTCAAGGTTGAGTTCAAAGAGAAGAATAAAACCGAAAACATTCCAACCCATTTCCATAAGATAGTCAAGACTGAACTAGTCCATAATTCAACTTAAATATCCCATTTCCACATCATCATATATATATATCAAATTTAAATGTAAGGATCTAGTAAATCCAACAAGATGAACCGATAAGGTAACTCCTGAAGCATGAAACCTTATCTAAGAAAGGATACATAAAAATTTGATAAGCCTTTCCACAAACACGACAGTAGGATAACTATCAACCTTGCTATCAGACAGATTGTATCAAGGGGGATTCATTCAGACCCAAAATTAGGTAAGTCAATATCAAATCTTCTCATAACATACATGTGTGAGAAACAAAAATGATGTCATATAAGTTCAAGTAGAAGCTAAACATGTTTTATCAAATATCAAGCAAGGAAGAATGAACGTAATCCTTTATTAGCAGTGACTTCTACTAACTACTTCAAAACAGTCCAACAGGGGTTCTCATAATCCAAACCTCTCATCTCAGCAAAGGTAAAACATGATTATTATTTCTTTCCAACAAGGATGACTCCCAAACTTGAATCTGTCCATCTAGTTTAACATAGTTTGAACAGTCATAACAATATTTGAAACATCTCAAGCTCAACAGAAGTGAAACACATTTCATACCTTCACCCAATAAAAGAAACAAACCCAAATCTTACCATCATCAAATAGTGAACCCCTCTATTCCATTTTTGAACAGGCAATAGAAGTTCACAAAAAATTTCAACATTATATTTCAAACAATGGTGAAAGCACGATTCACTCATTTATCCAACAAGAAACAAACCCAGATCTAATTTCCTCAAACAGTGAATTCAAGCAGGAGTATATAGTGAAAAATACAAGCATGAAAGCAAGATAAACATCACATAAAACCCATTGTTCTCCAAGAGAAGAGTTATTTTAATGAAAACACTTAGTAAAAAGTAGAACTTAATGGGTAGAGCCTATCATGCCTGATAGAGCTTCTTATCGATTTGCAAAAGATTTCCAGCTGAGCCTCCACAATCTCTTACTTTTTCCAAGTGACGTCAACAACTATAATCTTTTTACTTCCTCTTATACTTCCACAGGATCCAAAAAAATAGCTCAAGAATGCAAAAAATATCGATGGATCAAAAATAGAACTACTGGTTCGAAGAACAAAAACTCCATGCAGAGTAAAAATCGAAATGAACCAAAGATCAAACAACCTTCCAAAAATCCACCATGCCTTTCTCCTAAGCAGTTTCTTTGCCATTACCAAAGCTAATTAATGAAAGGAGTGACAGTTTTCCCTCTTATTTCTCCTCACCACCTCCATCCAAGTTTGGTGAGTTTCTTAATTCAAAAATGCATGCAATTTCCATTTAGTGGTGATGCCAACTAGGCATCCCCTAACTCCCCATGCCTCCACCAAAACTGGCGGTTCAAAAGTCATTAAAACCAAAAATAAATTCTCATTAATGCCTTAAAAAACAACATCACCACCCTTACCACTTGCTAAGTAGTCCATAGGTACCCCTTAGGTTAGTATTAGTTTAGGTTAGATTATCAACCTTAGTTCCTAGGTAGGTCTTATTACCTTAGGTTAATTTTATTTGCCTTAGGTTGTTTTAAACTCCACAACCATAAAACATACCAACTTAGGTTAGGGTGTCCACCTTAGTAGTTTAGTAATAGGTCTGAGGTTCTTATCCCTATCACACAATTCAACGTTTTAAAGTATTTAACAAGAAGGCCCAGACTTACTAATTACCGCATGATGCAAAGCAAGGACACCTGAAGCCGGGTCCTTCAATTTTATAAACAAAATAAGACTCAGTCCCACTTCACCTTCCATTTCAGAATGCCAAGTCAACTAGACAAATCAGGTAAGGAGAACTGAAGCATACCTTGGATCAATGGAATTGATTCAAGGTTTGGTTGTCAACACTTAGTAGTTAAGAAAACAACAATACAAGCTTGTAATCCCCTTTTTAAAAATGAATTAAAGTTGTACAAAAAGATGAATGGCTTCGTTTTCAAGTAAGAAGAAATCACAACAAAGTGAACCTCTTCATAGTAATAATTTATCCATTGCAAACATGATTTCCAAATTCATAAGAGTACACCTTTTCCTAAGGCAAATCACATGTCAATGTTTGCAATGTCAAGAGGGAAAGTAATCACAGTAATAGTTTTGTCAAAGATGTTACATACTTCCCTCCTAAAAAGAATCATCATCCCAATGATTAACTTAGTCAAACAATTTGCATTTAGGACAAATCAAATTATTATACTTCCATTCATATGTTCATAACATAACTAGATTTTCAAATTCCATAATCAGCATTAAAGTAGCTGTCCTTTTTTAATAGAGTAGTATCTATTCGAGATTGGCATATTTATTGACATAACATGAATAAAATATTAAATGTTTATCAATCAACAGAATAAATTTTGGTCAAACAAGTATGGAAAATCAGTTTTCATATGTTCAAGATTTTCTCAGGTTGCACTTTCTTCATTAAACCGATCCCACTAGACCTTACATTAGCTTACTTCACGATTTTGTAAGTGTAACTGGCAATTTTCCAGCACTCAAATGGGTTTAACCACAATTATTCATGGGTCTTGGACATGCAAGTAATTCTAATTTAACACATGTGATAAATATGAAATGTATTTCTTAAGTAGAGAAATATGGAAAACATCATGCATTCATGATAAAGTAGGAGGTAAAGCTAAACGATAAGCTACATGGTTGATTACTTCAACAATTTCAAAGGGTCCCACATAATGAGGTGATAACTTGGAAACCTTTCCAAATGTTATTGAGATATTTTTCAGGTTAACCCGAAGAATGACCTTCTCACTAACTCCAAACTTCTTACCAACCCACTTTAAATCTACATAACTCTTTTGTGTATCTGTTGCTTCTTTCAAGCATTCATGAATCATTTTAACTTTTTGTTCCATTTCCATAAGGATTTTAGGTCCAATCACCTCTCTATCCTCTATGTTGTCCCAACTAACAGGATTTATGCACTTCCTTCCGTATAATGATTCGAAAGGTTCCATTTTCAGAGAGGCATGATATATGTTATTATAAGAAAACTCAACTAATGGAAGGTACTCTTCCCATTTATACTGCTGATCCATGCAATACATTTGTAACATATCTTCTAAAACCTGATTAACTCTTTCATTCTATCCATCCGTTTCTAGGTTGTAAGCATAACTGAAATTTAGCTTAGTTCCTATGGCTGCATTAAGTGTTTGCCAGAATCTAGATGTCATTCTTGGGTCTCTATTAGATATGATCAACTCAGGTACTCCATGTAATCTGAAAATTTCATGCATGAATCTTTTTGCTAAAATAGGTGAATCATCCTTAAGATTACTAGCAATAAAATGAGCTACCTTTGTTAATTCATCAGAAACCACTAGAATAACATGATGTTTATTTCTTGACATAGGAAACCATTGAACAAAACCCATGCTTATTACTTTCCATTTATACTATGGAATGTTGTGAGGATACATTAACCCAACTGAATGCATATTCTTAGCTTAACACGTTGACACTATAAGCAGTGTGTCAGAAATTATATCACGTCCTTCTTCATCCCTTTTCAGAAATATTGTTGTTTTAAATCAGCAAGTATTTTCGTAATGCCAAGGTGTCCAAAAAAAGGTGAATTATGAAATTCATCTAACAATTTCTTTCTTAACTCATTTAACAAGGGTATGTATACCCTATTTTCAAACCATAAGATTCCTTCATTGTCAAAGTGAAAACCTTTATATCTCACATCATTTGGATCTGTAGCAAGTGTTGTATTTACTTGCTGAAAATAAGAATCAAATTCCATGACACTTTTTACTTCATCTTTAAATTGAATTCTTGACATTATACGAGCAGAAATTTACTTCCTACGACTTGGAGCATCTGTAATTTTATTTTCCTTGCCTTTAATATAACTTATGTCAAAATCATACTAAGATAGAAATTCTAACCATCTTCATTGTCTTGCATTCAGATTTGGTTGAGTAAAAATATACTTCAACCCAAGATGATCAATTTTTAATTCAAAAGGTCTACCAAGAAGATAATTCCTCCATACCTGGAGTGCATGAACAATGGCAGCAAGCTTTAGGTCATGTGGATCATAATTCAGTTCATGTAACTTGATTTTTCTACTTTCATAAGCTATAACATGATCATTTTGTAACAAAATACCTCTAAGACCTTCCCCGGATGCATCTGTTACAACAATGAAGTCTCCATTAGGATTAGGTACAGCTAGAATAGGTGGTGCAGTTAACTAATCCTTCATATGATTAAATGCATAATCACATTTTTCATTCCATAAAAAATTCTTATCCTTCTTCTACAATGAATTTATTGGTGCATTAACCTTAGATAAGTATTTTAAAAACTTCCTATAGTAACCAACAAGACCCATTAAGCTTCTAACTTCACGTACATTCTTTGGTGTAGGAAACTCAATTATTACAACATTTTTTTGAGGGATCTATCGCTATTCCATCTTTGTTTATAACATGACCCAAATAGTGCACTTATGTATCATAGAAAGAACATTTGGACAACTCACCATACAACCTTCTCTTTTTCAAGATTTCTAGAATGACTTTCAAATGCTCATGATGTTTTTAGATGCTTTTAGATTATATGAGAATATTGTCCAAGAATACAAGCAAAAACTTGTCAAAGTATTCTTGAAAAATATTATTCATTAAATTCATAAAATTTGTAGGTGCATTTGTTAATCTAAATGGTAAAACCCTGAATTCATAATGTTCATACCTTGTTCTAAAAGTTTTTTTACGAATATCTTCATCCTTTATTCATACCTAATGATTGTTAGTGTAGTTTATTATTTATTCTTTTATTTATTTATTAGGATATTTATTACACATGTATTATCCCTACACTTGTTGGGTTAGCTTGCTTAGGTGTACTAGTTGTGTGGAGTTAGCTTACTAATTATGTTGAGTTAGCTTCTCAGTTATGTAAAGTTAGCTTACTAGTCTTATGGAGTTAACTTAACTACCAATATTAGTTAGTGGGAGTTCTTCACCACTAATTTAGGTAGTATTTTCACTTACCTTCTCGTATATGTACATCTTTTTTATTGAATAATTCAAGTCAGTGTATTGTAATGTATTGAGAATTATGGATTATGATGGATTTCTATATATGGTATTTTAACTCTTCTATTTTGAAAATCTAATGTGGTGTGAAATTATCATCTGAGATCGTGTCTCGGAAATATATTCTTATCTTTCCTTTCATGGTATTAGATTGATAGATGATGTAGACATTCATCTATAAATTTTTCTTTGCAAGCAAGGGTTTATTATTTTTATATATTCAGAATTTGTTAGCACTTTTCTGAAGCATGCATTTTTATGCAAAACAGAGTGTGCCATTGGATTTGGAAGGTGCCAAAACAATAGAATTGACTGTAAACTCAACCATGTTTTGAGATAGTCAAATTTGGGTGTATTTTTTTATCCATTGGATATAAGCGTGTACCTTCTGGATGCATTATTTTACCCTATGAATATTTCAGTTTTGGATACAGTCTTTTATCCACTGGAAATAGATCTGTACCCTCTGGGTGTATTCTTTTATCCATTGGAGATAAGTGTGTACATTCTGGATGCATTATTTTACCCTCTGGATATAATCTTTTATCCACTAAACGCAGATATGTACCCTCTGGGTGCATTCTTTTATCCATTGGATATAAGTGTGTACATCAGCATTAAAATATTATTTTAATAACAAAATCTTCTAGATATCATAACTTTTGATCCATAGCTCGGATTAAGGTGATCATTTTTTTGAAATTGTGTATTTTTCGAGATCTACACATTGGTGAAATTTTTAAACACATTTCAAATGTAAAAGGTAATTTTACTCATTGTAATATTTAGATGCATTCAATTATAAAGTTCCAAATTTGGGAGGGTGTTGTAATCACTTGTGGACACAATTTTGGTTGAGCCTGATGTCCTTAAATTTTTAGTATTGCATTCTTGTATCTATGGGTGTATACGTTTATATCTCTCTTGTTTCTTGAGATATTCTGGATCTTTATTTTTGACACTTTATTTTTTGGTATGTTGACAGTCTCTCTTCTGGGGGAGATATTCTAGTGAATCCCAGTGTTAGTTTTTCAGTGTTCAAGTAGTTGATTTTGGAAACTCATACAGATATGTGGTGTCACTCTACTCATTCAGTGGTATGGGAGGGTATGGTGTTGATACTGATTCTTTGGGTTTCATGTCCTTGCCTTATTACGTGTTGAGATTGCTTCTTTGGGTTTCATGTCCTTTCCTTATTACCTTGGCTTTTCTTGGATCCTAGCACTCCTATTTTTTTGGATCTCGTGTCCTTACCTTATTGCCTTGATTTTTCTTGGATCATGGCACATCTATTTGTAGCAGTTGATCAAATTATGTTTGGTGTTTTGTTTGCACTTTCGACATCACTCCATTGACAGTCTCCTTGCATGGAGATATTTTGGTAAAGCCTAGTGTCAGTTGTTTTTAAGTTCTATGATCGAGCAGTGGATTTAGACCATAATGGACACAAAAATTCTTTAGCATTATCTGAGTTTTTGGAGCTGAGCTTCTTGGGATATCTTGCAATGGGATTTTTCTCTCTACTTTGTTATTATTAGTTTTTGGTACTTTGCGGTGTCCATTTTTCCCAATTTTTGTATGTGGGTACCTCATCAGACCTTGTTGTTGGGACCCACCTTCTTTTCCACCCACCTAATCTATGCTTATGGGAGGGTGTTAGTGTAGGTTATTATTTATCCTTTTATTTATTTATTTATTTGGATAATTCTTACACTTGTGTTAGCCCTACACTTGTTGAGTTAGCTTGCTTAGGTGTACTAGTTGTGTGGAGTTAGCTTCCTAGTTATGTTGAGATAGTTTCTTAGTTATGTGGAGTTAGCTTACTAGTTTTATGGAGTTAACTTAACTACTAGTATCAGTTAGTGGGTGTTCTTCACCACTTATTTACATAGTAGTTTCACTTTCCTCCTCCTATATGTACATATTTCTTATTGAATAATTCAAGTCATTGTATTGTAATTTATTGAGCATTATGGATTATGATGGATTTCCATATATGGTATTTTAGCTTTTTTGTTTTGAAAATCTAATGTGGTGTGTTATTATCATCTGAAATCGTGTCTAGGAAAAATATTCTTATATTTCCTTTCATACTATCAGATCTATAGATGATGTAGACATCCATCTATAAGTTTTTCTTTGCAAACAAGGGTTTATTATTTTTATGTATTCAGAAGTTGTTAGCACTTTTCTGAAGCATGCATTTTTATGCAAAACAGAGTGCGCCATTGGATTTGGAAGGTGCTAAAACTATAGAATTGACTATAAACTCAACCATGTTTTGAGATAGTCAAATTGGGGTGTATTTTTTTATCCATTGGATATAAGCGTGTACCTTCTGGACGCATTATTTTACCCTATGAATATTTTAGTTTTGGATGCAGTCTTTTATCCACTGGATGTAGATCTGTACCCTCTGGGTGTATTCTTTTATCCATTGGATATAAGCATGTACCTTCTGGACGCATTCTTTTACCCTCTGGATATTTCAGTTTTAGATGCAATCTTTTATCCACTAGACGTAGATATGTACCCTCTGGGTGCATTCTTTTATCCATTGGATATAAGCGTGTACATCAGCATTAAAATAGTATTTTAATAACAAAATCTTCTAGATCTCATAACTTTTGATCCATAGCTCGGATTAAGGTGATCATTGCTTTGAAATTGTGTATTTTTTCGAGATCTATACATTGGTGAAATTTTTAAACACATTTCAAATGTAAAAGGTAATTTTACTCATTGTAATATTTAGATGCACTCAATTATAAAGTTTCAAATTTGGGAGGGTGTTGTAATCACTTGTGGACACAATTTTGGTTGAGCCCGATGTCTTTAAATTTTTAGTATTGCATTCTTGTATCTATGGGTGTATACGTTTATATCTCTCTTTTTTTTTGAGATATTCTGGATCTCTATTTTTGACACTTTATTTTTGGTATGTTGACAGTCTCTCTTCTGGGGGAGATATTCTAGTGAATCCCAGTGTTAGTTTTTCAGTGTTCAAGTAGTTGATTTTGGAAACTCGTACAGATATGTGGTGTCACTCTACTCATTCAGTGGTATGGAAGGGTATGGTGTTGATACTGATTCTTTGGGTTTCTTGTCCTTACCTTATTATGTGTTGAGACTGCTTCTTTAGGTTTCATGTCCTTTCCTTATTACCTTGGCTTTTCTTGGATCTAGCACTCCTATTTATTTGGATCTCGTGTCCTTACCTTATTGCCTTGATTTTTCTTGGATCGTGGCACACCTATTTGTAGCAGTTGATGAAATTATGTTTGGTGTTTTGTTTGTACTTTCGACATCACTCCATTGACAGTCTCCTTGCATGGAGCTATTTTAGTAAAGCCTAGTGTCAGTTGTTTTTGAGTTCTATGATCGAGCAGTGGATTTAGACCATAATGGACACAAAAATTCTTTAACATTATCTGAGTTTTTGGAGCCAAGCTTCTTGGGATATCTTGAAATGGGATTTTTCTCTCTAATTTGTTATTACTAGTTTTTGGTACCTTACGGTGTCCATTTTTTCTAGTTTTTGTATGCGGGTACCTCATCAGGCCTTGTTTTTGGGACCCACCTTCTTTTCCACCCACCTAATCTATGCTTATGGGAGGGTGTTAGTGTAGGTTATTATTTATATTTTTATTTATTTATTTGGATAATTCTTACACTTGTGTTAGCCCTACACTTGTTGGGTTAGCTTGCTTAGGTGTACTAGCTATGTGGAGTTAGCTTACTAATTATGTTGAGTTAGCTTCTCAATTATGTAGAGTTAGCTTACTAGTCTTATGGAGTTAACTTAACTACCAATATTAGTTAGTGGGAGTTCTTCACCACTAATTTAGGTAGTATTTGTAATTACCTTCTCGTATATGTACATCTTTTTTATTGAATAATTCAAGTCATTGTATTGTAATGTATTGAGAATTATGGATTATGATGGATTTCCATATATGGTATTTTAACTCTTCTATTTTGAAAATTTAATGTGGTGTGATATTATCATCTGAGATCGTGTCTCGGAAAAATATTCTTATCTTTCCTTTCATGGTATCAAATCTATAGATGATGTAGACATCCATCTATAAGTTTTTCTTTACAAGCAAGGGTTTATTATTTTTATGTATTCAGAATTTGTTAGCACTTTTCTAAAGCATGCATTTTTATGCAAAACAGAGTGCGCCATTGGATTTGGAAGGTGCCAAAACCATAGAATCGACTGTAAACTCAACCATGTTTTGAGATAGTCAAATTTGGGTATATTTTTTTATCCATTGGATATAAGCGTGTACCTTCTGGGCGCATTATTTTACCCTATGAATATTTCAGTTTTGGATGTAGTCTTTTATGCACTGGACATAGATCTATACCCTCTGGGTGCATTCTTTTATCCATTGGATATAAGTGTGTACCTTCTGGACGCATTCTTTTACCCTCTGGATATTTCAGTTTTGGATGTAATCTTTTATCCACTAAACGCAGATATGTACCCTCTGGGTGCATTCTTTTATCCATTGGATATAAGCATGTACATTAGCATTAAAATATTATTTTAATAACAAAATCTTCTAGATCTCATAACTTTTGATCCATAGCTCGGATTAAGGTGATCATTGTTTTGAAATTCTGTATTTTTTCGAGATCTACACATTGGTAAAAATTTTAAACACATTTCAAATGTAAAAGGTAATTTTACTCATTGTAATATTTACGTGCACTCAATTATAAAGTTCCAAATTTGGGAGGGTGTTGTAATCACTTGTGGACACAATTTTGGTTGAGCCCGACGTCCTTAAATTTTTAGTATTGCATTCTTGTATCTATGGGTGTATACGTTTATATCTCTCTTGTTTTTTGAGATATTCTGGATCTTTATTTTTGACACTTTTTTTTGGTATGTTGACAGTCTCTCTTGCGGGGGAGATATTCTGGTGAATCCCAATGTTATTTTTTCAGTGTTCGAGTAGTTGATTTTAGAAACTCGTACAGATATGTGGTGTCACTCTACCCATTCAGTGGTATGGGAGGGTATGGTGTTGATACTGATTCTTTGGGTTTCGTTTCCTTTCCTTGTTATGTGCTGAGACCGCTTCTTTGGGTTTCATGTCCTTTCCTTATTACCTTGGCTTTTCTTGGATCCTGGCACTCCTATTTATTTAGATCTCGTGTCCTTACCTTATTGCCTTAATTTTATTTGGATCATAGCACACCTATTTGTAGCAGTTGATCAAATTATGTTTGGTGTTTTGTTTGCACTTTCGACATCACTCCATTGACAGTCTCCTTGCATGGAGCTATTTTGGTAAAGCCTAGTATCATTTGTTTTTGAGTTCTATGATCAAGCAGTGGATTTAGACCACAATGGACACAAAAATTCTTTAGCATTATCTGAGTTTTTTGAGCTGAGCTTCTTGGGATATCTTGCAGTGGGATTTTTCTCTCTACTTTGTTATTATTAGTTTTTGGTACTTTGCGGTGTCCATTTTTCCCAGTTTTTGTATGTGGATACCTCATCAGGCCTTGTTGTTGGGACCCACCTTCTTTTCCACCCACCTAATCTATGCTTATTAGAGGGTGTTAGTGTAGGTTATTATTTATCCTTTTATTTATTTATTTGGATAATTCTTACACTTGTGTTATCCCTACACTTGTTGGGTTAGCTTGCTTAGGTGTACTAGTTGTGTGGATTTAGCTTCCTAGTTATGTTGAGTTAGCTTCTTAGTTATATGGAGTTAGCTTACTAGTTTTATAGAGTTAACTTAACTACTAGTATCAGTTAGTGGGTGTTCTTCACCACTTATTTACATAGTAGTTACACTTCCCTCCTCCTATATGTACAAATTTCTTATTGAATAATTCAAGTCCTTGTATTGTAATTTATTGAGCATTATGGATTATGATGGATTTCCATATATGGTATTTTAGCTCTTTTGTTTTGCAAATCTAATGTGGTGTGTTATTATCATCTAAGATCGCAGCTTGAAACAATCTTCTTATCATTCCTTTCAATGATATCCAGATCGAAGATCTATTTTAGAGTATACTAATGCACCACACATATGATCATATAGATCATCAATTCTAAGAGGTGGATATCTGTTCTTAATTTTTGCTTTGTTTAACATCCTATAATTGATGCACAATCTAAGTATTTCATCTTTCTTTTTCAAAAATTTCTTGTAATTGTGCCTTAAGCTCTATCAACTCAATGGTAGGTATTCTATAAGGTTCCTTGGAAATAGGTTCAGTTCTTGGTTTGATCTCTATTGTGAACTCAGACTCATATTTGGGTGAAGGACAAGGTAACTCTTCCAGAAACACATCACTAATATCTCGTAACAACATAAACCTTTCCAAGAAGTCACAACTTTCTTTGGTTGTTTCAAAAAAATTACTACATACAAAGTATAGCCTTTGTTTTTGTCCTTTTTAAGTTGCATAGCTGATAATTTCCTGACTAAAATCTCATTTTTACACCCTGAATGTATGTTGTTTTCTGCAGATCATCCAAACAACTAATATGTTTTTCAAAATAGTCAACCTTTGCCTTATGCTCATCTAGCCAATTAACACCTATGATTACATCATAAGACCCCAAAGGAGCAACATAAAGGTTAACCTCAGTGGAAAAACTAGGCAAGTTAAGGACTGTTCCAAAAAGACACATACTAACTGTGTGAAAAACATTATTTCCATAATGTACAACCCATGATTTATCCATTTTTCCAGCTTTTCTTTTTAATTTTGATACTAATTTAGTAGAAGTAAAATGTTCAGTAGCTCCAGTATTAAAAATTATAGTTATAGGTATGCCAAATAACTTACCCATAACCGCTATGAGTGTGACTTGATTTTTCATTTTGTTTGTTAGCTACTATAACATGTATCTTGTGCTATTGATTATGGTCATCCTTCTTCAAAGGACATTAATTTGTGTAATGATCCTTGCCACAATTTTAGCAGCCTCATATAGGTCCCTTTTTAGGCTCAAATTAATTTCCAGCGTTAAAGGTATCAATCTTACCCCCATAGGACTTATGTCCATAATTATTGTTCTTGAAAACATTATTTCACATGTTAGCACTAGGTTTATTTTATGTTGTGTTCTTGTTGTTTTCAGTTACAAATTATTTTTCATACCAAACTTCTTCCATGGCCCCTTTTTAGGTGCAAGAGATGATGAAGAGTTCAGAATTTTCTTTCTAATTTCCTCCTTATGAGAAAATATTCCTTTCAATTTCAGTTCCTTATGAATTTTTCAACTAACCCTTCCATAGTGGTTGGGCTGTGAACATCCACTTCACCACCTATAATGTGATTTAATCCCATGATAAATATTTTTATCCTCAACTTCTCATCAGTTTGATACTGAGATACGTACTTAAGGAGTTTAGTAAAATGTTCCTAGTACTCCGTTACAATTAATTTTTCTTGGAATAAGTTCTAAAATTCCATCATTTTCTAATCATAATAAAGTTGTGGTAGCCATCGTTGCCTAAAATAACTTTTAAATTGATCCCAAATAATATTTGTTTCATCATTGTTTAGCTTAGCCTTACAGTTGTCCCACCATGAAGATGCTTCATGGGAAATCCGATAAGCTCCCCATATTGCCTTTGTTTCCTCCGAGAAGTTCCTTATTGTAAATTACTTCTCTATTTCACTAAGCCAATTCTCATTTCCATCTCCTAATGTACTGCCATCAAACTTGGGTGGACATATCATTTTTATATCATCAGTGAGTTCAGTTGTCAGCCTTACCTTTTTATTTTTACGCGTATCAGGTGCATTAGCATTAGCATTGGCTTCATTAATGTTATCAATGCCTAAATTTCCAATATTCGTGTTGTCCACATGAGGTGGCTGATTGTTATTACTAGCATCTTCTTCCTCCTCCCCATTTCCCATTACTTATTGTTTAAGTACAGCCAAATGATCTCTTGTGTCCAACAAGGCAGCAAGGATTTCATCGAGTTTTTGGGAAGTAGCTACTTCTCCACCTGGTGGTGGGTTGTTTGCAGCATTTCCTCTTGTTCTAACCATTTTCTAATTTTTTGTTAACAAGAAAATTTATATTTTTATCATATTATGGACACAATAGGTCCAAGAGTTGCAACCTTTAGCTCTGATACCAAGATGTAACATTCTCATTTTAAGACTTTAGAAAAAAGTAAAAAAAATTATACGAATGTACTCTATTCTAAATAATCATAATTTAGAACACACATTCCATGCCAATAAATCTAATAAAAAATAACCATAATTAGTTGTATTGACTTGGTGAAACATTGATCTCTCATTTCATGACTCGGTATCATACCAATCTCTCATGTTAACTCATTGAATTGTATATTAGGTATACTTGGTTCTCTTACCCTTTTCTGGGTATTAATTTTTCTATTTAAGAGGTATATCTAAATATTTGTTTCCAATATTCATCTGAAATATCACTTCTTAAACTAGGTTACAGAGGAAAATGCAACCAATAGCTTGCGATACTTTGGCAAAATATTTCCAACATATTGTTCATATTACTATTCCTAGATGACATACTCGACGAACGTAATACGTCCTTCATCCCACTTCATCTGTTAGCTAGAATGGTCTTTACTGACTCTTGTCAGTACACTTGTTCTAGGTTTTACCCTAACCAAGGGTAGCAATATCGTTTAGTGTAGAGGACTAAGGATACAAAGGAATACTCGATTGACCTAAATCAATTGCATGTGTCTAGTTATCCTATGTTGTTGAGATGTTCCTGACACTAAATCATGCTTCTAATCTAACTTAGGGTATTGTAGGCACCCAAATTTACATGTGCTACATTGTCAAAAAATGGTTACAAAAATCCCCAATGATGATTCGAAATCCTTTCAAGAAGGTGTTCAAGCTCCGAAACCCATTTACATTGTATATTTGTAGCCTAGATGGCCTTAACTTTTCCATGCATTTTTTCATCTCCCCACCTCTTTCTATGCTTGTTTTTTCCTTCAGCACCAGGACCACCGCCCTGCACAGAGCATTGGCCCTACTCACTTTTTCTAGATTCTTCATGTGTGTTTCGACATGCAACGATTCACTTATGTTTTCTTTTAGAACACATCTATGAGCCAAATTCTCTAAAATTAGCTTTAATTGCTTGGTTCTCCTTCCTCCTATTTTTAAATAGATTTAATTGGTTAGAACTTCTCCTTCTTTCCTTTTGCATGAAGGCACCTCCCATCCTCCATTCCTATATATTCCATGCTTGTATTCAAGAAAAAGGTATAAGAATTTTGTGTTCATTGCATTGTATTATTATTACGATCTTGCTAGGAATTGCATAGCCCAGCTCTGATCTCTTGTGTTATCTCTCTTCTACCTACATTTTATCCAGATTGCCATCAAACTTCCATTTCTCAAGTGCCATCCTCATGCTTCTGTTTTTGCATTCCCAAACCCTTGGACTCATATGAACACACAGAGAAAGAAAGGACAAACTAAGGGGACAAATTACTACATAGGTGGATTTACCTCTATTATGTGAATTCTATGTTGGATTTTTTTTTTGATTTCCTTCATCATTATAATTTATCATTGTTACATCATATCAAATAGAGTAGAAATCAATTTCTTTTCATTTGCAATTACTTAGTTAATTTCCAAGAGGGTGTGAATATTTCATAGCATTCCTCGGTGACAGATCCTCTTCTTCCCATCCCTGTGGATCTGAAGGAGAGAATATCTGTAGGAGGTTGTCTACATATCATAGATCATTTGGAAGAGTTATTATTTTAAGTTAGTTTAGTTTCAATACGCTCAGGACATGAGAATAAGCACATTAGGTTATTTTTCTTGTTTAGTTTAGTGTAGAGATAGATTTGATTATTTAGAATAAAAGTGAATTGTCTTTTGTGATTGTAATATTTCAGTTCTGTGACTTGTTTAGATTAGTTTCATTTTAGTAGTAGCATAGATAGTTAATTTCATCTTGATTAATTTGGACAATTCAAACTAGTTTAACACTTAGATCTAAGTTAAGAAAACAAACCATAGGGAATTAACGCTACCCGTTCATAGCCTCTAAATCTCCCCTTTGTCAACTCGGCTACCAGGAGATAAAACTACCAGATCTTAGTCATTGATCCTCCTATAGTTAACCACACACATTCAACATTAGATTCTCTGACATGACCTTGGGGTCAAGTGCAGTTGAAGATCACATGTTCATTTTCATCCATACAAATTGGTGAACCCAACGTGAAGGATTAATTCCTTCTTGTCTCCTTTCTTTCATTGCTATTACCTCATATTTCCATTTCTTCCCCTATTTTTATAGTTATTTTATACCTCCTAAAAATATGTCTAGTAGAGAGATTAGGTGGCCATTTGGTTCTGATAGATATTACACCCACATTCAACCACAACAGTCCCCTTCCCTTTCTGGATGGGGTAACAATTACACAAGCAACATGAAAACCTCCCCTTGTTACACTTCAAACCCCAATAGCTATGTAAGGCTGGAGGAGGTTGATCAACCATTAAAAATGCAATATGGAAAACCTAGTGTAAACCACATTGTTATAAAAAGTGGAATAAGTTCTTGTCAAAGAGTCTTGTCAAGACCTCACATTACCATGTAATCAACAAAAGATGACATATTTGCATGAATATCTAATCCTCTTTGTAAAATAGATGAGCCTTTGGATAGAATGAAGGCTAAAGACTCTGAGATTTCGAATGCTTGTCATAATATTCTTACTTCTGAGGAATAAAAGAATTATAACACCAAACAATTCATAACAAGGTATCATGAGCCTAGTCAATCCTCTCCCAACAATCTCATTTCTAATTTATTAGGAAGGATAAGAGAACTATAGAGTACCCAACCATCATAACCAACTCATGTAGTATGGAAAAACATGGGATATTTAGTTGATAAAAAGGGATACATCCCTACTAATGAATAGCTAGTGCAACATCCTGTACAACAAGGTTATCAGGTTTATTTAAATCCAGGTGATCTTCTCACAGGGTTAGACACACTAGGGATGGGTCCTCATCCTTCTTAAGTTTATCCTACATAAGGGTGGGTCGGAACTGCATTCTTGAATGCCGCCACAACAGGAAATGTGACATTCCCTGGTTTTACACTCACTAGTCCATATCTTGGTACTATCCCACCTTACATACATATGTATTCAAAAAATCCCCAGATCGATCCATATACCATTCGTGCTCCCTACATGTCATATCAAGGGAACCCATATGTTCTTGTCAATGCTTATAATACAGCTTATCCAAATCCTCTTCCTCCACCTCCTCATCAAGAATCTTCAATGGTGGAATCTTATGCAATGGGTAGATACGCTGAGTACTTAAAGGATCCTATTGACTTCACCATATGTGGTGTCATGCTTCTATGCCCACTGTCAGATCTTCCAAAATTTAAGGGAGAAGGAGACCCGAACACTCATATCAAGGCCTACAATACTGCTATCAGAGAATTGTTTCCTTGGGATACTGTAGTGGCTAATATCTTTCCAAAAAATCTCGAAGGAATTACATTGGATTGGTATTACCATATTCCAGAAGATACTATACATTCCTTTAAACAACTTGTTTCTAAGTTCATCAAAGCATTATACATGAACAATTTATTGCGTACAGGGATTAGGGAGTTCTTGCATATTAGAAAAGATAAAAATGAATCTATCACCCATTACATCCAGAGATGGCACCAAGTTCTTTATTCCTCTAAAATAATGCCCAACATGGACTAGATGGTACTTTTTGATCTTTTCCTCCACTTGCTTACTTAAGAGACTGAGGAAGAGGTCCAAAAGTTTCCTTTCCATAGTTATGAGGAAGTATTTGAAGGAGCGCTTTGGATTGACCAAGCCTCTATAGACAGTGGGCGTAAAACCTATGGTCCCAATGGGAAATTGGTATCCCCAAATAAAAGTAATGAAAATTATCAAAATAATGGTCCAACAACCAAGGACCTAAGGGTGTGAGTCACAATCACGGTACTACCACAAATAGTGCTACTAATCAAGCCAAGAATGTTGGTTTTCCAAATAATGGCAACACTAACAATAACAACAACTTGGGAAATCAAAGAAGCCCTAACATTGTGTCTTTTGTCAACATGGTTGATGTAAATCATCCACCACAAAAACAAAATCATACCCAAGGCCTGAACTAGTATGAAAACTCTGGCCAAGGGGCAACGAATCATGGTTGTAACAATAAATTTCAAAACTACAACCGAGGTTATAATCAACAACAAAAATATTCTTATCAAAGACAAAGAGATTATGGCCCTAACCTATACTGTGGTTTCCATAAGATTCAAGGCCATGACGACATGAATTTCTACAATTGCAACAAGTTTTTGCAAATACTTATCGAAAACCAAAGACAACTCTTTGTATACATGTTCCTAGAAAATTCTTAAACAAACTCGCAATCTGACTATACAGGACTTGTAGCTCCTCAAAACACTAATGTGAGCATATTTCGAGATCCAATCCCTACACATCTAGAAAATTTCAAATTGAATTCACAAAACACAAACAAGGGCATTCCTATAGGAAACAACGACCATTAAGCCTCAACTTCTGACAACTCTTAGGTTGCTCCTAACCTTGGTTCAAATGATAATACAAAAATTTTAGGATTAGTTGAGCTAGAGGTTGAGCGTGAGATTAATGTAACAACTCAGATGAAGGAGTATGTTTCATAACCCCTTCCTACTCTTTCCTTCCTACAGGATGACATTCCCACAATCACAAAACTAGTAGGATCCTATGATTTAATATCAAATTTGAACAAGACCTTTTCTCACATTTCATTTCTAAATTTGCTTAAGAATTCACTTGCGCATCATTCTGTGTTGCTCAATGCACTAGGTCTTGGTCATCTAATCCATGTTATACCACCTCCTAGCACTCAAATAAACCATATTGACTTTGACATACATCCTCTAGGACATAACAATAGTGATATGGGTTTTTTTTCGATATAGACAAGATGTCGTCTAATGTTGAAATTGCCCGAAGAGGTGATCTTGCCTTATTTTTATAGGTCTGGGTTTATAAAAATTGCATTAAGAGAGCCATGATTGATGAAGGGGATGTTGTAAATGTGGTTCCCTTCTCTTTCTTGTAGAAGTTGGTATATGGAGAGATAAATTATTCCTCTACAAGAAACTTGTTACGGGGGTACGACAGTCTTAAAGTGACCTTGATTGGAATCATAGTTCTTCCAGTCACACTTGGTCCAAAAACCATCTTGACGGAGTTTTAAATTATCGACAGGGAAATAAGTTACAACACAATCCTCAGGAGACCCTAGATTCATTGAATGAAGGCTATCCCTTCTACCTTGTTCCAGGAGATTAGATTCCTCCATTTGGGGAAGGTCTTCATTTCTCAAGGGGATCCTAAGCCCTTTGATATACACTTAGAAAACATTAAGAAGAATAAAGGAGTCCATACAGAGTATGAAATTCTTGCAAATCAATTGAACAAACAACCTCCAATAAAAGTGTTAGTCCCGGTCACCTCGGATGTTCCAAAGGTTGAAGTCATTGACCCAAAAACATTTGAATTGGAAAAAACTGAAGAGGGTGAATCAATATCTGTGGAAATAGTGTCCAGTAAAACCACAACGGGAATTATGAAACTCTTAGAGAGTGACAATCTAATCTTCCTTGTGTTTGAACCACAGGGGATGGGTAGTCTTCTCAGTTTAGCATCACTTCCCTCTGACGACCTAGGTCTAGGTGTGAACATGATAAAATTAACAAATGAAGAAGGGAAATTCGAGATTGAAATAATGCCCATCAGAACCATGTCTAGGGGTTTTTCTATTCTAAACCATTTTTTTTACCCATGTGCATCTGAAACTAAATTTTCCATATCCATGGGGCAAGGCCTCATCATTCAGAAAGAGTTACAAGTGAACACAATGCTCTACATAGGAGTCAAGGCCAAGAAGCATAGTCATGCTCACCCACACACCATGTCTCAAAAATGTGACAAAGAGGTACACGAATGCCTCTTTTAGAAAATTGGATTTAATGATTAGACATATACACTTTTGGGAAAGGGTTATAAGTTTAAACCCATAATGGTAGGCCCTTGTCAAGAGAATGGAAATTTTGAGGACAATGGTTCTCTGCTACGTACTTTTAGGGGTGAAGAATTTGATATTCGTCAACTCTCTTCACCTTAGATGTCATGAGATGTAGTTTCACCTGCATTCCCATATGTACATTACTGCATCCACATTACATTTTCATCTTCCATTTCATTTTGCAAAATTTTTGATCAAGGGAATTATTCTTATAGAAATTCCTAAAACTTTTAAAAACATTGGAAAAAAATTCAAATCATATCTCTTCAAGCATTCATGATATTATCATCATATTTCTTATCAGCTTCATCGGTTCAACAAGACAAGACAAAATTTTGACACTAATTCTACCAAGGCCTGCTTGTTTGGATTTACCTATAGCTTTCTTCTAGCATAGGTTAGGTATCTTTGCTCTATAGTCTAGTTCTAGAAGCTTCGTGATGTCATATCTTTCCCTAGAAAAAACTCTTTTGTATAAATACATTCTAAACATTTTCGCATGGAACACTTGTTCGCATATCTCAACCTTCAATGTTGAGCCCTCACATCTTACTAGTTACGTGGGGTTGGGGCTAGGGGAAAGCATTCCTTCCCAAAAGCAAAAATTAAATATTTAAAAAAATTATATATCTCAGGCTAAAATCAAATACAAAATTTTTAATTACACACTTCCTTGCATTACCAACTTTCAATGTTGATCCTGCACTTCTTACCGGTAGCGTGAGGTTGGAAAAGGAAGAGAGTTCCTTTAATCGCCTATGAATTTCAATTGGTGATGAGCACATGCTTCCTACTAGTAGCATGGGGCAAGGTATAGGGGGTATATGTAAATAAATCAATAAGCTAAAGAAATTTCATCCAATAAATGTTCTTTGAAAATCTTAAAATCCCAAGAAGAATTAATTAGATGTGCATGTTCCATAAGAGATTCAAAACCTTAAAACTAGATCATGTCAATCAAGAGGCCATCAACGGATCTACTTCTAGATCAACTTACAAGCAATTGCATCCTAGGCTATGTAGTAAACTATATGTAGAGTTAGGTTGTAGGTTCATAATTGGGTTTATGTCAAAATCTTGTCTTTCTCTCACCATTCCCATTTCTATAAGAACCATACAATTTTTGTCCCTCCTGGATCTTGTTGTTGAGACCTAGCATCTTACTGGTTACATGGGGTTAGGAGCGTATTGAATTCATTTTATTATCATACCATCATTCATCACATATTGCCAAAATAAGAAGAAGTACTAACCATTGCTTCAAAAGTTAAAGTTCAGCATTACAATGTGTCTCCATAATCATCATATATCAGCTTTACAAAAAAAAAAAAAAATCATTTTGTTAGCATTCATCATCCATTACATACATTTTGAAAAGCATAAAAAACTAGAATTTCTAAACATCTAGGGTACACATGTGAAGAAAACCACAAATGAATGTCAACTTTATGCAATGGATAACCAAACCAACAAGAAGTATCTATATATATGTCATGGAATAAATTTTTAGTACAGTGCCATCATGCACTAGGCGTGGTCAAAGTGCTTGCAAGGAGCAAAAAATCTCAAAAACATCATATATACACCTCACAAAATGGAATCAAAAGAAATAAAGAATCCTATGGCCTATCCCCCCAGGCTTAGATTTTCCACCTTTTACATTTTAGGTTTTAAAACAAATAACTAGGAGTAAAAACTCAACCTTTTTCAAACATGGTTGGGTTCCATGCAGTCATGGAGCCATTGTCACCTTGTCACAACAGTACATTTTGGTTGCAACCATACTCAAATTTGAAAAAATGGTCACTATGGGCCCAGAGCTCAAAAATCACCAAGTCAGGATATGTGTAAATTAATTGATAAATTAGTTGTTTGATTTTATAATAGTGCATATACCTGGATTAAAGCTCTAGTTGCAGTCACACACACTCAAAAATGTGAGTTAATATGACAAACACGTGTGTGTCATGTGTGCTGTGTGCATTGTGTCCAAATGTAAATATGGAGCTTCGATGATCCGACAGCGCATAGAGCGTTGGTGCAGGTATATTCCTCTTATCATTTTAATGTAGCATTTATTTTCAGTATTTTATCTATCTACACTTGATTTTTCTTTCACCTTGCTGGTAGCGGGAGCTTGGAGGACGACATTTCAGCACACAGGCATGTCAAGTATAACTTCAAACTCGATCCATATGCTAGGAATTCCATACTACAACTCTATGTTTTATGCCATTTCATGGCTAAAGACACTTCTTTAAGGGGGAAATACAATATGCACCCAAATTTGCATGTGCTACATTGTCAGAAAATGGTTACAAAAAATTTTTTCCCCAAGTGATGATTTAATAATCCTTTCAAGAAGGTATTCAAGCTCCAAAACCTACTTGAAGTGTATATTTGTAGCCTAGATATAGAATTAACGATTAGAACCCATGCATGATTTTCCCTAGCTTCTCCTTCATTTTCCTTTGTTTTTGGCTTTAAGTGTCAAAACTGATGCCCTGCCTAGGTGGTGGTTTTATAACCGCTACCTAGAAAAGGTGGTGGTTTTGTAACCACTGCCTAAGCAGGGCAGCAGTTTTGTAACTATCATCTAGATAGGGAAATGGTCTTGTAATCTCCACTCTGTGCGATGATTCCTATGAAAATTTTCTGGATGTTTAGAACATCCATCCATGATAACTCAACTTAATTTCAGTTTTAAATTTACCCGAATTCGCTAATTAGGCTTGATTTTCTCATAATTCCATCTTCTATTTTTAAATAGATTTTAACCTACCTCAAAAATGTGAGGGATTCTTACCATTTTCTACCAAGTGTGAAATAGCACTCTACATCCTAAATTTCTATAAATTCCATCCTTCAATTCAAGCAAAAGGCCTAAGATTTTTTTTGTATCTTGCATGGTATTGATGCAGACGATCCTGCTAGAAATTGTATAGCCAAGCTCAAATCTCTTGTGTTATCTCTCTTCTACTTGAAGATTAAATCTGGACTGAAGCATCAAGCTTGCATTTCTCAAGCATCTTTCTCCTAGATGACAGGATTCCACTGCATTCCTAAATTCCATGGTAACTCATATGCAACACACAGAGAATCGACAAGAAACCAAATGAGGGGATCAAATTACTACACAGTCTGAGATTTACCTTTGTTATGTGAATTCCAGGTTGGATTTTTTATTTGGTTTCCTTCACTGCTGCAATTTATTATTGTTACATTATATCAAATAGAGTATAAAATTAGTCTTCTTTCATTTACAAGTGGTTAATTGATTTCCAAGAGGTTTTAAATATTTCATAGTAGCTCCCAGTGATGGATATTCTCCTTCTCATCCCTATGGATCTGAAGGAGAGAATATCTATAGTAGAGTTTTCTATGATATCATAGACCTGCAATTGGAAGAGTTATTATTTTTAATTAGTTTAGACTTAATAACATCTTCATAGCAAAAGTGAATAGCCACATTTCAAGGGAAATACATGCTTACTTAGTTTTAGTGTAGATTTAGATTTGATTATTTAGAATAAAAGTGAACTTGTTTTTTGTGATTCCATAATATTTTAGTTTTGTTGACTTTTTTAGAATATGGGTTTCCTTTTCAAGAGGATATGGATGATAGATAGTTAAATTTCATCTTAGATTAATTTGGAGACTTCAAACTATTTTAATATTTAGATTCAAGCTAAGATGAAAAAAGTCATAGGGAATTTACTTTAACCGCTCATAGCCATAAATCTCCCCTTTGCCAACTCGGGTACTAGGATATTCACAATACCAAGATCTTAGTCACTGATAAATCTCCTATAATTAGCTATCACACATTTCAACATTGGCTTGCCTCTGCCATGGCCTAAAGGGGAGCTAAGAGTGAATTGAAAATAACGTATAGGATTTTCATCTGGAAAGTGTAAAATTAAATAAATCCTTTAATTTATGGAGGGAATACCAGGAGAATTTTCAACCTTATGAAGGGATATTTGCAACATGGTCAATCTACAACATATAATCATTGCTCAGAGATTAAACAAGTGGTTCAAGAAGGTACGATACTTGCATTTGGCATGTGCTGCAGATCCATCTTTGATTTGTGTTATCACCTTCAGTTTGTTTATCTATGATGTGACAATTCACGTGAATTTATTCATTGTTAAAATAGTTAAATATATTTCTCTTCAATAACTTTGGGATCAAATTCAAAGGAACATATGTTAGACTTGTTTGCACAATAGTTTCATTAACCCTGTAATTTATTCGACCATATCAAATCTAATAGTTTTGATAATTGCAATTTGCAAAGAAGGAAATATCAATGTTTTATTCATCCTTCAGTTTTCAAATGTCAAATTGACTACTTTGTGTTCTTTGGAGTTTGGATTAATTTAGCCAATCAAAGAGTGCTCCATAATATGATTCACTGAATTTACTATCCAATTTTAGCTTGTTTAACTTGTCATAAATCTGCATCACTTTGAAATTAAAGCCATTTCATTTCTCACAAGTCTACTTGTTAAATGTTCATAGCCTTTACATTGCTTTCACTTGCCTTCTTTCCAACTTTATTTGTTGGAGGAGTTGTTAGAGTTTTATAACCATTAACAATAGATTTCCATATATCAAACCTAAGATCCATTAAGTAGGTGTGTGTAACACCTTGGACTGTAGTTACTTCCTCCTGAGCATACAAGTGTTGATATGTGATTTCTTTTGAAAGGATGTGTTCCCTTGATTGAGAAGTCATGCTTGATATGTACTGTATCTTCTTTGCAAATTGCAGATCTTTGACTGAGTCAGAATATGATTGGACTCTTTTATTTCTTTCATTTTACACCTGAGTTTAATCTGATCTTGGAATGAATTATGGATTTATCCATCTATAAGACCTAGCCTTGGATCAGTGGTATTGATCCAAGTGGTGCTTTAAGCTTATTCGTGATGAATTAAAATTATAGACCTTAAGCAGGTTGCAAGGTCTGGATGCATTGAATAAGCTAGTCCGGAGTATAACTCAGGCTGATCATGTTAAATGAACTGGTGCCCGATATCGTAATATATCTGGAAGGTCTTGATCGTGGACCAGGTAATAATTCAGTTACATATAATTCACTAGCCTTTTTGGCAGTGCAGGAGTGAACCCTGTTCGTGAATGTATGTTATAGGTTCTTTTTCTGAGCATTTGAAATGTTAGACCTAACTGGATTTATTAAGGTTAGTAACCTAAAACTAAACTATAACCTAGGGGTTAGATTAGTGTTAATCTAACCTAGACCTAGGCTAAGAGCTAATGTTCTAAGTTAGTATCTATGTGCAAAGTGGTTAGACTAAGTGTTATCCTAAATCCTAACCTAAGTTACTAACCTAACTATTGAACAAGGAGGAAGGGGACATATGGAAGGGTGCGAACCATGGGTGGCAGTTTCTATGTATTAAATACATGGATAAGCATGAGGGACAGGTAATTTGGTGGAGGTTTTTATAACGGCTAGCAAGAGCCGACGTGGCAGGTCGCCAAAGTTAGAAATGGTATTTGATGTGCATTTTTCCATCGCCAACTATGGCGGTCAGTGGCAGTGGAGATTGAGTGGGAAATTGGGAGTAAATGCAATTAATGAACTCGGTCTTCAAGCTCGGGTTTCACGGGAAGGCATGCAAAATGGAAAGTTAGTAGTTTGTTTGGTTTTTCATGCGCTCCGGTTTTCCCTTTGTCTGTTCACTGGTTCTTCGCACCAGTCTTCTTGGTGTTGCATGGCAAGTATGAGCGTAACTAGCTCTTTTCTTCTAGTCAAGGAAAATTTATAAGTCATGGAAATAGACAAATTTTTGTTGGTGGATCTAACTTGGAAAAGGAGGAGAAGGTTCGAGCTCTTTCAGTGGTCTGCTTCAAAATTTTAAGCAAATAACCAGGCATGTTAGGCCCTAACCTTTAAAAATCTTGCTCTCTTTCAAATGATTTCATTAGAACAACTCTGTTCAGATGATTTTTGGAATTAGATGGTTTTTATGGTAGCCTTGTGGGTGATTTTGTTACTGTATCTTCTTGCTGGTTCGATTTTTCAATTAAAACCTTGATGGGTGTATTTTATTTTTCGAACTGTTGCAATATTTCTTGGTGTTTTGCATTCCGGCTTTAATTTGTGAAATATATGCAAGAATGTGTGACTGGGCTCTGCTCTGTGAGAGCCCATGAATTGTTCTCTTGATGGGAACAGGCTACTGTTGATACTTGTTGTTAATGTTTACTTGTTGTTAATGCTTACTGTTGAAGGTTGCTGATACTGTTGGGAAGAATACTGATTGAATTTTGTTCAGTATAATTCAACTTCTTTGTAATGTTCTGTCGTGGTTATTATAGGTAGTGGTTACTGAATCCTGTTGGGTTTCATCTAAAGATATTTAAAGTTTTTTTTGAAAGGATAACTTGTTGTGTTACATATTTCAATGTGACGTTTTTGAAGTTGTTAGTTTTTTCCCTTGCATGAAGGAGTTTTTATGGGATATCAACCTGGGTTGATAGTATGCAATATGTATATTTATTGTATTCGAAACGACTCTGTGGAATCCATTGAATGATTCGTGTATTTTGGACCACTGTTGAAGCTATATATACTATATATATATATATATATATATATATATATAGTGATATATTTATCATTTGTAATTTGATTTTGTTAGAGCTTCTTGAAGGAGTAACAGGTATACGACCTATGTTCTTTTGTAATGAATTTTTGGTACAGACTCTTTGGAGGTGTATTTTTACGTTTCCTTTTCTGAATTTTGTAAGCTTGTGAAAAATATTGAAGAGGCTCAGTTGTGGATTCTCTTGAAATGCGAAATCAGTATTAGCTTTTGTATAAGCCTGATTTTGAATGGATACCATTGTTGGCACAGTTGGGAATCATTAATGCTATTATTTATCTTGTATACTGTTGTTCGGATTCAGTTGAATCCTTGATAGGTAACTATAGTATCTGCCTCTATTTTAAGCCTGATTGGTACTCTTGTTGTTTTTGACACTAATTGGAGTTCCTTCAGTATAGATCAGATATCATGTACTTGGCTCTGTAGTAAGTGGGTTGTGAATACCACACTTCAAACCCTGAATGCACTCCAGATGTGAATACGGTATGTTATGTTTCCTTTCTGATTATTCCAATTAGATGAGGTTGTGCATGTTGCGGGAATTCTGTAAGATTATCTCTGCATAGTCTTAGGGAAACATCAATTGCTTAATGTCGAGGAAGTCTCATTGTTGACTACGATAAAAAGGTTGTTTTTTTCGATTTCGACCTTGGGTCTGAAAGTCCTTGCAGTGTTTTAGTTAGGGACTAGAATGGGCTGTAGGTTGATGGGTGAGGGATTGTAGTCGTGTGTAGTTATGTCTTCTAATAGTATGATATATCCTATTCTTGAGCTTCACTGAACTTAAGAGCTGATGTCGACTACACCTCAAGTAGGCGATGTGCATGTGATATCTTCTTGTTTGTCGACTTCGTGTGGAAGGTCATGTGGAGTCTGTTGGTAGATAGTCATCACTGTCTTGACATGAGAGCTACTGTACTGCTGGATAACTACAGTAGTTGGTTATAATCCTCTAACAAAACTAGTGGTGCTTTTGATGGTCTCGTCTGATTTATTTGCATGTGTTTAAGGTGAATGCTTGCTCTTGGAAAGACGGTACAGTCATGAGCTAGTTACTGAAGGGAAATATGTATGATTCGTTTTATTTCTCTTCTGTTATAAAGTATAGGTTGATATAATTGTTTATCTAACTTTTGGAATTGTTCTATCATGCTGATGGAATCATGAAAGGTTATTACGATTTATTATGTTGAATATACTATCTGTCTGATGTTGTTGTCCTTGGGACTCAGATGGATAGTTGGTTAGATGCATTTGTCTTCTTGGTCTCTAACGTTTTGTTGAAATAATTGAAAAGTATCTGTAGACTATTTAGTGACTATAATATGAGCTACGCGTTTATAGTCATGTTGTTTTACAAATGCATAGTCTGAAATATGTTTACTTGTTTGGTGATTTGATCTCATTTAAACAGGGTGTTTAATGAAAACAATTGATGGATTGCAATTGTTTTAAGAGTTAGTGCTTATCATGCTCAGTTCATCGAACTGACCCATGTTGACAATTTTTGCAGATGGATGCCGTAAGTGGTAAAAGCACGCAGATCTGATAGGATGATCAGATTGTTTAATTTGATTTTATGTTGAAATACAGCTTGATTTTCTAAATGTACTATATGAGGAAAGATGTTCTTTTTCCGTTGAGTATTGTATCAAGTATGCTGAATGCATAAAATGTATTTGATTAGTTCTGAAAGGAATGGAAATAGATATTTGTTACTTATGTGTTGTATTCTTATCTTGATAGTTTGACCTTCTTCGGTTCAAATATCTAGAGAGCATTGTTATTATTGTATAATTTGGAGACTTTTGTGATTATCAATGTAAGCTTGCAAGAATATGTGACTGAATACTTATGATTGTTTAGCAATTCTAGTGTGTTCTATCTAAAGCTAAATTGAAATATAGATCACTGTCTTACTAGAAACTAGGGTTAAAATAAACCTAAGCAGAACGCTAAACAAGCTGAATTAAATTATTAATCCCTAGTCTTGATTAAGCCAGGACAACATTTAATTGGATTCTTAATCATTATATCTTGATACTTATAAGTATGATATAAATTCAGTAATGAGAACTGAAATAAACCAAAAAGGGGTTCTGTTGGCAATCACATGTGAAGATTATGGGTTATTGTCCAATTTCGTGATTTAGAATTATGTATATTCTATGAACTCCTTGATGGAACCTTAGTCTTAATAACTTCTCTGTGTAAAGGGTTTTATTAAGAAAGGTCATTCTAAGGTGAGGAACCCAGGGATCGGGAAAGGCTAACCTTAGGGGAACGTCTTTTAATATAATTTAAACTCAATGTGCGTAACACTTATTAATAAGTAGATCTTTTCGAGGCGGATTTAAAGGTTGATGGCACAAGTCAACTGTAGGGTTGTACCTTCGAGAAGATTAGGATCTTCTCAAAGATACAACAATGCAGGTGACTTATGACGACACCCTTTGCATTGATCGTTAAGATTTACACCTTTAACTCGAACAAGTTACTCTGGGACCGATTAGGAATGTGGTCACGTTATAAGGCTGCCTAGGAGATTCGGGGTATCTTGACACACTGGTTTAACTAGGGTTGAACCAGTATGTCATCGTATCCCTAGTCCTCGTGGGCATCCATATAACGTTGTCACCTTACTAATCCGTTTCCGAGTGAATAATTTGGGATAGGAGGGACTGACAGAAGTCAGTATAAGACATTCTACATAACATAAGAATGGGATGAAGGACATATTCCAGATTGACGAGTATGCCGTTAAGGAATACGAGACATAAGCAGTATGTTTCAAATCTTTGGCCAAAGTATCGCAAGTTACTGATTGCGTTGTCCTGAGTCACCTGGTCTAGGGGATGAGATGCCGATGAATAATGGTAACAATTATTCAGTTAGGTTCCTTGGACAGAGCATTCTGAATCCCAGAATAGGGAAGAGAACCGCGAGAGTGAAGTGTTAAATAAAAACTCCAACTCTTATTACTCATGAATAGATCGGTAGATTGTCGAGTCATGGAATGAATAGATCGGAGGTACTTTGAGTCATTACAGCTACATATGGTTATCTGTTATAAGAATGGTTATTTGATTTATGAGTTCTAAATTACGTATTTAGAACCAGGATGCATTTATCAAAAAAAAAAAAATTGACTTGTTCTAATGTATAAAATGAGGTCGTTACAAATAATTAGGGTTCATTGCAACCCCTTACATTATTCAAGATATCATAATGAATTTGACTAACACCATTTTATGAAACCATATTTATTTAGTTAAATGATCAACCATGAATTTCAACTTGTTAAGTTGCATTTTAATAAAGGGATAGTCTATTTAATTACCTTACTGCCTAATTCATTTTAATTCAACTAAAAGGATTCCACACAGATATGAATATGAGAGAATAAAGATAATCCTACAATCCCCTTCACACAATGTACTAAGAGAATGGCACATCAGGTAATAATAAACCCACAATATTTTCCAATCATCTAAGTGGAATACATACTTTACAAGTCCAAACATTTAAGACATTTCTAATGTCAAACAACATCAATAAGCTCAATTAAGAAATAAAACTTTTCCTCTTACAAATACATTTCAATAATGAATCATATTTCCTCATAAAATTCCATTCTTTAGGTAAACAAAAGTAACTTCATAAGAGAACTTGTATCCTTTTATCACTTACGAAGTCCATCTGCAAAAATTTCTAGCACAGGTCAGTTCATTGAACTGATAATGATAAGCACTAAGCATTAAAACATTGTGCTTTGAACTAATTGTTTCATATAAAATAAATCTTGTTTTAAGCAACAATTAAATCATTATGGAAAGATACATCATAAAGAAATAACAGTCATGAAAGGAAAACAAAGTGTTAAACCATATTATCATTAAGTAGAGATCATGATGTAATTAAAACAATGTTCAACCACTGATTTTATAAATATTTATATCACATAAGTAATATTCCAACCAAAGTAGTTACTACAATTCTACTATAGATATTTATAGTTCATCTATTTATTTATTCTATCTAAATCAAGTAAGATGCTAACTCTAATAATTCCTAAAAATATAATTATTTTTAAGAAGCAACGAACCACAATACTCAGCATTACTTACTCCATCTTAAAATATCTAAGGGAAATCTTATTCAATCTTTAAGATAAAAATTAGGATGAACCAACAACACCTCAAGAAAAAGATTCATAATAAGAAAACTAAATCCAAATTTAAAGCCAACTCTAGTCTAAGTTATGGGATTAGCATAAACAATTTTGATAAGGGATATACATTCAATTTACATGCACTTGGAATAGGTCACACGTAACAATAATTACATCCCTATCAAGCATTAGTAAAGGAGAAGAAAATAAGATGTAACCTCCTACTACCCACTCTACAATTCCTTCCATATAAGGTAACCGAACAGGTTAGCCCCTTACACAGGAGTACAACAAATGAAAGAATAGATAGATAGAGAGAATTTCTATCTTCCTTTAGAGTTTGAAGAAAACATAATGGAATACCTTAACTCATAATAGATAGAATGAATTACTCAAATAAAGCCAATGTAATATCTCATTATTCCTTACTCAAAAAAGGAATACATATCCGGATTAAAAGAATTAGAATAGGTCCAATCGAGAGATCATACCACTCTAGCGATTATTAAAAACACACAATAATTTATTCGTTACAGAATAGAGATATATGACTACAACATGAAGGTCAAAAACTAATGATAACATTCCCTTAACATACAAACAAGAATTACTACAATAGTGCATAAGCTACTACTAAAAAGAGTTAGTCAAATGATTTTAGTTAGCAACAGTGCTCAACAAACAACAACTAAACATTTAATTCATCTCAACGTTAATAGCATCAATCTATACATTTCTCTAATTTTCCAAACAAGAGAGAGAGAAAGAGAGCATTAAATCATTATTCTTATGCAACAACAATTTCCTTTCAAGTGTCATCACACATAAAGCTCATCCATCCTTTGATGGTAAAAATAAGAAATCGAATACAATATTTAACACCCATAATTACAATCAAGCAAACCCGGATCCCCAATTTCACAAGAATCAAAGGAATGCAATATAGGTTTAAGAAGGAAAAAACCCAGCCCAGATTCATCCACAAGGGAAACAACAAAAATCGACATGACTCTAAATCAGGTGCTCAAGGTTGAGTTTAAAGAGAAGAATAAAACCGAAAATGTTCCAACGCATTTCCATAAGACAGTCAAGACTGAACTAGTCCATAATTCAACTTAAATATCCCATTTCCATAGTATCATATATATAAATGTAAGGATCCAGTAAATCCAACAAGATGAACCGATAAGGTAAATCCTCAAGCATGAAACCATTTCTAAAAAAGGATACATAAAAATTCCATAAGCCTTTCCACAAACACGACAGTGGGATAACTATCAACTTTGCTTTCATACAAATTGTATCAAGGGGGATTTGTTCATACCCAAAATCAGGTAAATCAATATCAAATCTTCTCATAACATACAGGTGTGAGAAAAAAAAATGACATCACATAAGTTTAATAAGAAGCTATACATGTTTTATCAAATATCAAGCAAGGAAGAACAGACATAATCATTATTAGCAATGACTTCTACTAACTACTTTAAAACAATCTAAAAGGGTTTCTCATAATCCAAACCTCTCAGCCCAGCAAAGGTAAAATAGGATTATAGTTAATTTCCAACAAGGATGACTTCCAACCTTGAATCTGTCTACCTCTTTTAACATAGATTGAACAGTCATAACAAGATTTGAAACATCATGAGCTCAATAGAAGAGAAACACATTTCATACCTTCACTTAATAAAAGAAACAAACCCAGCTCTTATCATCATCAAACAGTGAGCCCCTCTATTCCATTTTTATATAGTCAACAGAAGTTCACTAAATTTTTCAACATTCCAATTCAAATAATGGTGAAAGCATGATTCACTCATTTATCTAACAAGAAACAAACCCAGATCTAATTTCCTCAAATAATGAATTTAAGGAGTATACAGTGAAAAATATAAGCATGAAATCAAGATAAACATAACATAAAACCCATTGTTCTCTGAGAGAAGATTTTTTTAATGAAAACACTTAGTAAAAAGAAGAACAACTTAATGGGTAGAGCCTATCATGCCTGATAGATTTTCTTATCGATTTGCAGAAGATTTCTATCTGAGCCTCCATAGTCTCTTTTTTTTCCAAAAGACATCAACAACTCCAATATTCCTACTTCCTCTTATACCTCCACAGGATCCAAAAATAGCTCAATAATGCTAAGATTATTGATGGATCAAAAATAGAATTATTGGTTTGAAGAACCAAAAACCCCATGCAGAGTAAAAAATCAACTAAACTAGAGATAAAACAACAATCCAAAAAAATATGCCATGTCTTTCTCCTAGGTCGTTTTCTTCACCATTACTGAAGCTAATTAATTCAAGAATTGTCAGTTTTCCCTCTTATCTCTCCTCTCCACCGCCATCCAAATTTGGAAAGTTTCTTAATTCAAAAATGCATACAATTTCCATTTAGTGGTGATGCCAACTGGGCATCCCCTAACTCTCCATGCCTCTGCCAAAACTCGTAGTTCAAAAGTCATTAAAACCAAAAATAAATTCTCATTAATGCCTTGAAAACCGATGTCACCACCCTTACCACTTACCAAGTAGTCCATAGGTACCTCTTAGGTTAGTATTAGTTTAGGTTATATTATCAACCTTAGTTTCTAGGTAGGTCTTATTACCTTAGGTTAATTTTATTTTCCTTAGGTTGTTTCTAACTCCACAACCATAAAACATACCAACTTAGGTTACGGTGTACACATTAGTAGTTTAGTAATAGGTCTTAGGTTCTCAGACCTATCACATTATTCAACATTTTAAAGTATTTAATAAGAAGGTCTATACTTACTAATTACCGCATGATGTAAAGCAAGGATACCTAAAGTAGGGTCCTTTAATTTTATAAATAAAATAATACTCATTCCCACTTCACCTTCTATTTCAAAATGCCATGTCAACCGAGACAAATCAGGTAAGGAGAACTAATGCATACCTTGGATCAATGGAATTGATCCAAGGTTTTTTTGTCAGCACTTAATAGTTAAGACAATAATAGTACAAGCTCGTAATCCCTTTTTTTAAATGAATTAAAGTTGTACAAAAAGATGAATGACCTCATTTTCAAGTAAGCATAAATCACAACAAAGTTAACCTCTTCATAATAATTTATCCATTACAACATGATTTCTATAATTTATAAGAGCACACCTTTTCATAAGGAAAATCACATTTTAACATTTGCAATGTCAAGAGGGAAAGTAATCATAGTAATAGTTTTGTCAAAGAAGTTACATGCGGTGAACGTGCAAGTCCCAATTATGACCCATTAAAACCCCTTCCAGGTACTATATATCCATAACTCTACTCTCTGAGGCATCCTCTACTTCAATTTCTTCTTCCTTCTACTTCTTCCCCCTTTTATCCCGTCTGGATGCCATCTTTGGTGCCATTGTAACTATAGAGTTGTGTTTTTTTACCTACTCCAAGATCACCAACTTAACTCTACGTACCCTAGCTCAAAACTGCATGTCCTAGATAAAATCCAAACCCTAGATCTCAATTCCTCCTTCGCACATTTCCCTGCGATGCTCAAACATTTCACTCAATGGAGCGTAAGTCAATACTGTGAACAAATCTGTCAAGAACACTTGGTTTGTGGCTCTTCACACTTACAATGCTTCACTAGCTCACTTGTAAACAACTCGCTCGTATGAAATTTGATTGTAAAGGTGAAAATGGATTCGCTACAATGCCTTATATATATTTTTCAACAAATCTCAAATTTATTACTCCTCCATCTACCACCATACCCCACATTAACGCATCATTTGTCAATTTTTTCACATTGTTCATCTTTACGCCATAGTCATAACCTTCTGACGCACCCTCTACTTCTTATCCACAAACCTCATTTTGTGTGGCCTCATGCGCCAAATTACCTTGCCATTGCACCTTTCAATAATAAGTTTCCCATGCTACAGCCTACCTCATGTTATACTTTGCATCCATTTTTCCATTTGTGGTCTTTATTTAGGATATTTTTTTCTCTTTTCCTAATTACACCTTTTCTTTTAGCACCTATAAAAACTATATTCTATGCATACCATTCTTCAGATAATATTCCAACTTAGCAATGAAAATTATATATAAAACACCCCACACTAAGGGTATATGTGGTCCTCTATGCATGAAAACACTTACATAGTAATCAGCTTATGGCGTGCAAGCACTCTTATTACACAAAACATTGAACTAAATTGACCAAACATAACAACAATGAAGGAAACACATACAAAGTGAATGCATTAAGGAAACCTAATATAAGTGGAAATAATTCCTTATTACAAACACTAAGAATAATTATTTATAGTAGGGCTTCATCCTAATCCCATTAAAGTAACCAGGAAACCATGTCCCATCTAACACCTCTAACTCAAAAACATCTGAATCAAGTATATAAGTGATAACAAACAGTCTCAAAAAATGCACCTTGAGATTTCTAGGGTGGTGCAAAAAATTTGAATCATAAAAAAGTACCATTTACCCAACCTCAAGCTTTTTATCCTTAATTTTCCTATCATGGTATGCCTTCTACCTAAATTTTTCTTTCTTCTTACTCCATCATGTGATGGCATGCCTCTCATCCAGTTGCATTAGTTTGTCAATATGTTCTTCCAATGCTTTCTCATCAGCCAAACCTGGTGCGCATGAAATATGCAAGGAGGGTAACATTATTTCCATTGGTAGAACTTCCTCAGCACCATACACAAACTGAAAGGGTGTTGCTTTATTCAACATCTTGTAGCTTGTCCTGTATGCTCAAAGTACAACAGAGACTTTATCATCCCAATATTTCCTTCCAACATCACATTTTTTTTAATGTATGGCTTAGTATCTTGTTGAAGACCTCAACAGTTCCATTTTCTTGAGGGTGATAGGGTGTTTTCTGATGGTGTGTAACCATAAATTAATCCAATAATATCTTGATAGTCTCATTAAGGAAATAAGTACCCCTATCACTTGTTAGACTTAAAGGGAATCCATATTTGGTGATAATATTTTCCCACATAAACCGTGTTGTCATAGTTGTTGTGTAATCCTTTGTAAGCATCACCTCTACCCATCATGTAAGATAATATATACAAGTTATAATATAACATGAACCAGTCTTGCATGCGGCTAGTGAAATAGGGCCCAAAAATTCAATTTCCCACTTCCCAAAAGGTTTTATTCTAGTAATAGGTCTCAAAGGCATTTCATCCATATGCCCAGGATTTCTAAGGCATCGACAATGCTCACATGCCTTACAATCCTTGTATAATGTTTCCCACCATAGGACAGCTAGGAGAATCTTGCACGCGGTGACATCTCCTGCATCCACTTATAATGTCGTCATGAGACTCTTCCATAATGGCTTCATGCTCATGCTCAAGTACACACTGACATAAAAATTCATCGCGACCTAATTTGTATAAGTATCAACTAATCAACATGTAAGGTGTAACACAAATAACAAGTTTTTTATTTTATATTGCCTTCATTACTCACAGGTTCCACGCCTGTGAGTAAAAAGATAACAATATCTACCAAGTCCTAGGGCACACGGTGTAACTTGAATAACTCTGCATCTAGCATTGTGTCCTCAATACTCTTTACATCCTCTCTTGATTGAATCCTTGATAAAAGGTATGGACCAAAATTTCTCGTACCTAGCTTAACCGCCATATTAAACTTAAACTCCTAAAATAATAGAACCCAACAGCATATGCACCCCTACAAAATGGGATAGTTCACTAAATAATTTAGTGTCATATGGTCTGTATAAAAGATGAAAGGTGTATGCAACAAATACTGTAAAAAATTATGGAGCACGTAGATCATAGATAAGGCCTCACAGTTTTTCATTGTGTAATTGTGCTCTACTAGAGTCAACTTTCCTCTCACAAAGAAAATAGAATGATCAACAATCCCTTCTCTAGGATGAGCTAGTAAAGCACCAATGGTCATGCTAGATGCATCTACATGAATGTGAAAAGGTTTGGACCATAAAGGCAAGCACAAAACAAGTGTTTTAGTAAGCCTCTCCTTCAAAGTCTCAAACATGTGTTGTTGTGCCTCACCTCAATAAAACTTTCCTTTCCCCTCTAGAGGCATGGCAATCTTGGAAAAACCCTTAATAAACTTCTTATAATATCTTGTGTGCCCCAAGAATCCACGCACCTCATTTTGACTAGCTGGTTCTTCTAAGCCCAAAATTACAGCAACCTTAGCAAGATCCACTAATAATCCCTCTTTAAAGATTATGTGTCCCAGTAAAATTCCAAAGGGTGTGGTGAATACACACTTCTTAATATATAAACAGATGCTCAATTATCAACACCTCTCAAAAATCAGCCTCAAATTATCACATTGATCCTTTAAAAGGCCTTAAAATGTCCAATCATCTAGATATATATGTATGAACTTGTGAATAAAATCCTAAAACACTTGTACCATATGCAAAATAACACTGCAGGTGCATTATTTAATCCAAAAGGAATAACCATGTATGTAAAACTTATCCATTTAGTGGTGAAAGTTTTATTCTCTTGATCTTCTTTAGCTATCCTCACCTGATGGTATTTAGATAATCCATCATTGAAGGAGTATATCTCGTGCCCTAGAATGCCCTCCAATATTTCCTCAATGAATGGTGTAGGAAAAGGATCAATCACACATGCAACATTCAATTCCTTGTAATCCACACAATTACTAATTCTACCATCTTTCTTGATGTTGATCACCATAGGGCTCACCCATTATAATTCCTTGATGGGTACAATGATCCCAAAAATTCACATTTTGTCAATTTCTTCCTTCACCTTAATCCACAAGTTCAGATTCATTGTGTAAGGAATCTTCCAAACTAGATGAGCACCTTCTTTTAGTTGTATCCTTATCTCTCCCAATGATTCATGTACGCCTTTTAATTCATGATAGCCCATAGGAAACAAATATTGGAAGTTGTACAGTAACTCAACGATATTAGCAACTTCAAAATCAGACCAATAATTTTCGATGATGGCCTCCTTAGGTTCAATATATGTTCCAATGCTCACCTTCTTGGTATTCATGGGCTCATGGTAGGCACATGCCTTTTCATCTGCACTGTATAGGACCTTGCACATACCCTCTGTGTGGTCAATATCTATGTTCTCATCATCTTCATCATCAACTATGTATACAATCTTACCCTTGTCTCTTTCTCGGAAAGTAAACCCAAGTTTTTCAGTATTTGTTTCTTCCTCTTCAAAATACACCCCCAAGTATGGCTCTCCTAATAATTCCTAAAGGAGCTTCTCAGCCTTTGTACTATCTCCCATAGTTAAGTGCTTCATAACCTACAATGCCTCATTCACTGGAGGTTTAGTGGAAAAATAGTCAAAGTTCTGAATCATACCTATAGTAAGTTCTTTTCAATTTCTAGTCTCTCTATTAAAATTTGCATATATACACAATGCACACGCACAGCCTCACAAGGTGAAGTAAAGCTTGTGCACCCAGATTGAAGGTGGTAAAGCTTCCTACCCCTCTTTCCAAAGTCTCTCACACTGTTGAATGTGTTGCTAAATAGGATCATTACCATGAAATGCACACATCTAAGTAGACACACTGCTCTTTAAAAATTTAGTCAATAAAGAAATCCTCACTTATCTCCACTCCAAAAGATTATCTATGTGAACCATCCACCAGTGTGTTGTTGTTCTGCATAGAGTATACACTAATGTGTCCCTTCTTTTCACTTGAAATGCTCACTGAACTTCCATAGAAATCATAAATAATTCTATATTCTCTTAACGTTTGTACTTTAGTACCTGGCTACTACCCAAATGCCTCATACTACATGGCTTACTAATATGCACAACTACACTTTGTACTTTGTTCCCAACCATTTCATAAGTTTTATGTTCCCAGTTGTCACATGCAACACTTGTAGTAGCACTCATGGATGTGCACCATCCCATTGGAGAACTCATTACTTTGATGGTTCAAGAACTTTTAGATCTCAAATGGTGTGCACATAAATGTTTTTCAAGTATTCTTCACTTAAGGGTTCTACATAAGGTTCATATTTCCCATATGTCAAAGGGATAATGAAAATTTCTTCCTTATTCTCAAATTTGATATACCCCTTATTAAAATGTAGGTCAACATTGTTTTCATAACATGAAGGGAACCCAAGTAATGCGGGAAAATTGTCTACTTCTGCAAGCACTAAGACCTCAAAATCCCCAGTAAAATTTTCCCCCTAAATAGTAATGGATATATCTTTTAAAATCCAATGGGTGTGGTCTTATTCTATTTTTCCATGAACAACACATTAGAGGATAACTACAATGGGGGTCTACGCATCTAAAACCACATATCCAAAGTTATTACATTCACTTTCACACCTGTGTCAATCAAAATGTTACTCAAGAGCCAACCATCAATAACGGAATTTAGAATAATATCCTTGTCATAATCCAAACTGTGTGGAGGAATATTAGCATGCAAAATATGTCTCCCATGGTTAGTCTCAGTACGTGGATTGTTTCCCTTCAACCAGTTCCCTAACAATGGAATACTTTTATCTTGGCGTGAAATCTTGAAAACCTCCTTCAAATCATCAACATCTTTCAGATGGAGCTCAAATTCTTTATTTTGTTCTAACTTCCATGTATGTTCCTTCAAACATTGTACCTCACCTTGTAGATTCTGAATTACCTTTATGGTTTTTTGATATACTTCCTTGTGATGCATAAGTTCTGGATGCTTTGTATGTAAGACTTCCTCCTTAGTAATCATAGGTTTCTGTTGAAGAATCTCTCTAGCACGCATAGCCTCAGCGTGTGTAGTGATATTCACATAGACTAACTCAAGGTCTGATGTTAACTTTGGTATCCACTAATCTTCCACAGTGCATTGAAATCTAACCATTCCCACGCCTGTATTTTCATATTTATGTTGCTTACTCAAGTGTTCATATAAGTTTGGGCATTCTTCATACTTATGGTTCTTTCCACAAAAAGAATAGACAATTTTTTGATGACATTCATGCCTGTTATGATCAGGAGATCAACATATATAACAAGTTCCATGAGGAAAACCATTCCTTCCACCCTCATCACCTCGAACTCTAAATCCTCCATGACATCCTCGACCTCTACCATGGGCGCCATCAAGATGCCCCTCATTTTGATCATAGTCATAATCCTCACCCTTATCCTTATATTTATTTGAAATACCAGTCTGTCCTACTCCAATATCAATGGCATCATGATTCTGATCAATCAACCTAGAATCCTTAGTATCATGAGTAGAAGACCTACAAATCTTGCAGTAACAAGACACGTTATTTCTTATCACATGCTGCAAAAATGGGCATCAACTTGAACTGTGGTAAAAATGACATATCTCATAATCCAATAACAATGAGTGCACTTATTTACAAGGGAAGCTATCCTTAGTATGCTTTTCTAATTCACATTTTATACACCAAATTCCATTGTGTCTCTCATGTGCTAAATTAGTAGATAATTTCTCTAACTGACTTGTAATTGCTGCAATCTGAGCTTCCGAAAATGAGCTCAATATTATTTGTACACTTCCTATTACCTCATGGCACAAAGCTTCTTCAAGTGCCTCACACAGATCTGTAAAGTTCTTATGTGAAAGAGCTATTCTAAAAGGTGTGATTAGTCCTCCAATGAACCACTATGCATGTTGTCTCAAGTGGATGTCATAAGATAACTTATACAGAAGGATTTTGAACCAAACATCATATTCTCGAACACTTTTAGTAGTGCCCTACTTAATATCTTTAAGGACACTTACATTTTTTTGGTAAAATTTGGGAATATTAAATATTTTAAAAATCCATCTCATAGTGTTGTATAATCCACAAAAGTCTTATCAAGATAAAACTTACTATATCAATTGTGTGTGTGCCACTTCAGGGTAGTTAGAAACTGAATTTCCTTGCGCTCTGAAGCTATAATCCCCTTGGTGCACCATAGTATTTTATAGAGGTATATTCAGTTGCATATTCATTGCATCTATATTCTGGAAGATGAAGAGAAATCTCCATATAAATTTACTTAGGTTAGTGAAGACCATGCCCACCAACCCAAAGCCTATATTTCATCCTATGTTTCCACCACCAGAACTTGAGCCACCTAACCCTCCTGATACTCCTCTTTAAGTAGGAAAAAAACTAGAGGATGCAATTCCTTATGTTCCAATAGTCATGCTAAACTAGACTCCCATAATCTGTGAAGTCGTGTTACTTCCAAACATTATACCAATGTTCTGCATACCCATGTTTTGTGCCAAAGATGAGCCAGAAAGGAAACCTCCTATTAGACCTCATAATAACATAGATGATGATTGTACCACCATATATGAATACGCCCCCTAATTAACTCTTGAACTTGACTACAAATTGACTCTATCCACTGCAACTCTACTACTCACACTAGCTTGCTTACTATTAGTTTCTATAGAATTTGTAAAACTAAGCATGAAGGCTACATCACTAGGTAGGCTCAAATGCATGCCTGCGGTCCATAGTCTTTCATCTGAAGTGCCTTCATCTAAATATGAAGAGTGTTTTCTATCATGCTTTCCCAAATGGGGGAGTTCCAGATGCTCTAGCTTCATATCCTCTTTATGAGCTCCAAATCCATTACAATCCATCTCCCTCCGCAACACCATTATTTCCACAATCTCTCATTGCTTCATCATATCCCTCTCACATGCTTCCTTAAACTTAAGTCACCTTTCTTATCTTTATCTCTCTTTCACTATGGCCGTCATCTTTACAAAACCTTCTCATGTCCTTGGTGTGGTGGGGTTTAGATAGCCATGGGATTCTTCTCCAAATCAAGGGTTACGATCAAGATCTTGATTACTGATAGAATACTGCGTAAATAAGATCCTTTAGGCTCGCACAAGAACTGGAACTCAACAAATTTTGTGAAAGAGTAATTAGAAACTACGTACTTAAGAATATAGCTGTTCAAAACACCATGGAACCAAAAATCCACAGAGCACGTCCAAATTGGATTTGCATCATACAAGGCCTGGAATTCTCCCTGCATCCAAACAAGTGTGTGAAACCTCCAATTCCTCTTAGACATGTAAGTAACTAGCCACTCGTACAAATCTACGAGAAATATACCAAATAACATCTCATACAATGCATCATACAAATTCTTCTCAACCCATGTGCACGAATTAAACTAAGGTCTAGTGCTAAATCTATGAGAATAATCTTCTTCTAGATCATCTAACCAATCTTCAATACTAGCCAAGGTCAACTGATACGTCTTCATCATGCAACATCCTACAAAATAACTGAGAAAGAGGTCCCGATGATAGAACCAATGATGTAGCCTAGAATATACCCACAAATCCTAAGGTGCACTGGCACATCACTTAGGATGGACTGAACGCTCACCTGAAGCACACAAGGGCACCAGGTCCCTCTTTAGAGTAGCTTGTTTAAGATATTAGCATGATTGCAAATATAATTTAGATCCATAACATATAATCAATTACACCACATTGCATAGACCAGATGTAGATCTAAACCATATGAAATATTCACTAAAAATTAATATAATGAAATTTACCAATGTAAGAACCATATTCAGTCACATCTAACACCATTATCTAGCCAATAGTATCCATTATATTAAATGTTGTAAAACATAGAAGGTTCATACGTCATCATCCAATTTCCATAGTCATGTGCACTAATAATTATGCATCATAACTTTATAATAAAATAATATATCCAAACCCTGCAAACAAATACATATACATAGGGGTGGGAACTTTCCCTTCACTACCCATGCACCAACCAAAAATAGGCTACATGCTAATAATAGCTGTGTACCTTTAGAAGAGAATACAAAATCATGCAAGTGCTAATAATAGATCTTCTAAAGTTAACTCTAAGTACAGATCCTATTATCAGCCCAAAATTTTGCATGGTGTTCAAAATTCCACTTACCCCAAAATATCCTTGCATAACCCGCAAGTCCTCATACATTTTCATTCTTTGTAATCCATGTGTAAAAATTGCCTTGATCTACAAAAATCGGCTAAGTCATATTTCCAATCCATTTCTGGGCGCGCTCATATTTTGCTATATACTTCCACGTGCGTATACACACCTTATACCCGTGTGCCCAATATTTCATCCTTGTGCTATATTTTATCAGCTCAACACAGATTGAGAACACAGAGGATCCTCAGGGTGAAGAAATGAATAATAATGAAGAGGAGCTAAAGGAGATATAAATAGAAGTGGATAAGGTGAGCCTTCAGGTATGCCCCTTACTACACAAGAAGGTGAAGGTCTGGTATTGGACTCAGGAGCCCAAATTCCAAAGGGTAAGCACACAAGGAACGAGAAAGAGGACGAAGAATATGAGACCCTGTAGTTGAGTATGTCGATGATAAGAGAAAAATCATATGCACATAGTTCCAAAGAACTTTAGAGCCTAAGGATTTGTATGAATGGGAGCTAATGTATGCATAAATGGTGAACACATGCACACAAAAGCAATTATCTTGGTGTATGTAGACTCATATGGATGAGCCTGATTTTGATGTGTGTGAAGAGTCATGTGTTTCACGCAAGATAAAGAAATCTCTCCACATCCAACATGTGAATTTTAAGCCTACTATAATTTCGAATGAACAAGTAAGCAACAATTTAGTGAAGGTATCTATAGAGGTTGCGCACAGAAACATAGATAAAGCGGTAACCATTAAGGAATTAATGGATGATAATAAGGATAAAGATAAAGAGATAAAGTGCCTAATAGTAAAGAAGGAAAGGGCTAAGGAAAAGACAAAAGCTTTGGTTAGTATGGTAGAGTAAATTGGAGATGATATTCTAAAGGTAAGGCCGCACCTAGAATTGAAAGTTCCAGAAATTTTTCCCTATGTGATGCATTATATACGCACACTGATGAAATCAGTAATGGATGAAGGCCCACTATGTATTCCAAAGACTAAGGATGTAGTAGAACATGCAGAAAAGGTCAAGGCTAGTATTACACGTAAAATTATTGGTTATGAATCTATTTTGCAAACCTTATAGGGGGAATTGAAGAAAGTAGATCTGACCTTGAATTTGTGTGAGGCCCTTGACATAATCATTAATACAAGAACCCTGGTAGAAGAAGATGAATTCCTTCAGTTATAGAAGAATGAAACACTTGGACATGTTTAAAGGTTAACTTTGGTAGAAAAGAAGCACGACACACTTGTAACCACCCAAGTCCCACACAAGGAAATAATGAAGGAAATTGGTAAACTCATCGCAAAAAGTATCGATGTAATGGAGGGAGTGGTCACGAGCATGGCTAATGTTCTCGAGGTATTGCAGAATGAAATTGAGAAGATAACCCTTGATTCAATGGAGGTCATGGTTGTAGACATTCTAGATAAGGAAAATAAAGCACTGACTAATTGGCAGACATCATAGGAAGAGATTAAAATTGAATAACCAGAGTTAATCCTACATGTAGAAGAGAAATACGTTGAGTAGTACTTCATTCTTTTTTCTCAAGTAATTATTTATTCTTTCATTTGTTATTCTTTATTCTTGGAGAGATAAGTTAGGATTACCCATTGTTGGGGGTGGAAATGAAATAAGTGTGGAGTAATGTTGAGAAGATAAAATATATCTCAAGTATGGAAGTGCGGAAGGTTTGGGTGCGCGGATATAGGGCACGTAGGAGTGTGCGGAAGTATCACAGAACAAGGCGCTCCCAAGAATAGGTTGAAAACATGACTCAACCACTTTTTTGGATCAAGGATATTTTATGGACATGGAGGATGGATCACGAAATGGTAAGAAGACTTGCAGACTACACAAGGGTATTTTTGGATTTGCTGCATTTTGAGTGCAATGCAGAGTTGTGGACTAATAATAGGATTTGAACTAGGAGTTAACTTTAGAATATCTATTATTAGAACTTGCATGCTTTTGTATTCTTATGTAAGGGAACATGGATATTATTAGAATGTAGTCTATTTTTGGAAGGTGCATGGGTGGTGAAGGGAAAGTCCCCACCCCTATAATATGTATTAATTTTCACAGTTTAGGGATCCAATTTTTCGTAGAGTTATGTTACTAGTTTGTATGTGTGCATGACTCATGGTGACATTATTATGATTTATGAAGCTGATGTGTTTTACAGTCATTAATACAATGGATCTTATTGGGTGGATATTGGTGTTAGATGTAACTGAACATGGATATTTCATGGTAAATCTCATTATGGTCATTGTTTAGTAAATCTTTCTTATGGTTAAGATCTAGATTTGGTTTATGCATTATGGAATGTTTACTATTTGTTGTGAATCTAAACATATATATAATCAATCATGATAACATTCTAGATAAACATCTTTAAAGAGGGATCTGGCACCCTTGTGTGCTTTGGGTGAACATTCAGTTCTAGTTGAGTGATGTGCCAGCGCACCTTTTGTTTTTGTGGGTATATTCTAGGCAACATCACCCTTCATTTATAACTAGGGTTTTAAATTTAAAGTGTTTATTTTCTTGAAACAAATTTGTACTTAATTACTTATATCATTGCATTGTTACATATTTATAATTAAGCATCTATTTATTCAATAGTTTCTTAATCATTTAGTGAACCCAACATATTCGAACATTCTTAGGGTCCTCATATGTCCAATTTTCTCATTATTCTATGATCCTTTGATCATGGATATCTCTATCCATGATTTCTTGTTAGCCAATCATGAATGTCGCTCTAAAATCATTAATATTTTGGCTACTACTCATGTTCTTACCACTACTCATCCAAATGATGTTTATCAAATATTTTTCATTGCATTTTCTCAACAAATTACTTTTCCATCATCTATAGCTTAAAATCTTGTTTTATATGAGAATGATCCTCCTCTATATATACAAGTTTGTATCAATAGCTTATGCATCAAGCGTGTTTTAGTCGATACTGGATCTAATCTCAATCCTTTTCCCTTCTCATTCATTCAAGATATAGGCCTTTATGTATCTAATCTTAACCCAATGTATATTTCTGTCTGAACATATGATTCTACTGTGCATCCATGATTAGGCATTATAACCGTACTACTCATAGTTGGGAAAAAGAATATTCTAGTTTCATTTTTTTTCATTGATCTCCCATTTTCATATAATTTCTTTCTTGGTAGGTCATGGCATCATCTAATCCAAGAAATGTCTTTTATAGTTCACCGATGTGTTATATTATTACATGATCTATTTAATATGAGATTCCTAATGATAGTACACCGTTCCAATATTGTAACATAGATCCTAACACTAATTACCTATTCTTTCTTCTGCTGCTATGCATCCTACTGTTGTTCCATGATCTGAACATTTTCCAGAAAACTTTCCTCTACCCGAAGGAATCGTTTACACATTAGACGATGTTCTATTTTCTTCAAAATACCCCCTCTTAATAATACTATGGTACTTTATCGGGGGCCTATCCATTCATCAGATGTCATACCACCTTCATTGTCTCCTTGTCAATGACTTACATATGTGATATCTCCTTTCACATGCACTCTTTTCATAAATGATTATTTCTAGTTGCATCTTCCCTTAGAGCCCACTTGGTATGACACTATTTTCACTCTCGATGGTTTGAATTGAATTCAGTTAAAACTTGATAATATATTACCTCCACCACATTCACCACGTATATATCATGGACATTCTTACATTACTACTACTTATGCCCTCAGCATATTTTATCTTTTGGTATTTATTGTATGCACTCTATGTATTTCAGCACTTACTCTTAGCCAATCTTGGCTTGATTATATTTGTGGTACTTTAGATCCTGATCATATCAACATTTCATTCCCTATGCCCTTCGGTCGTGTTTTCATTTGTAATGATTGATTTCTTGGATATTCACAAAATCTCACTCATTGGTATGCATATGGATGTCCACCAATACCTTTCACCGACAAAGAGTACACAATGCACATGTATAATTTACACCACAATGGATCATTATATGATCCCCCACACACTATTTATTAGCATCTCCATTTGGATTCAATCAAGAAAATGATGATCTCTTAGACATTGTCACTTGATTATTCTCATCATTTCATACTCAGGGGGAAACTCACTTATCCCCCCTAGAATTATCAATTGGCTTACATACTAAACACATCACATCTAGTCTTCCACATGCGTCATACACATCTTAATACACGCTTTTCTCATCATTAACCAATGATTCACTCTCGTGCTACATTTTACACTTGACTCTTGAATGAATACTATATACATGAACTTCACACACTACAATTTTAACACATCTCACATTATTCACACCTCTTTCTCACAGATTCTATCACACATCATATGCACTACATATTATACACATTCATGATATATATTTCTTACATCTACTTTTACATGTTGCACTCATTACCTTATGACACACTCTAGTTCCATGATTAATATTCGACTGTTGAGTGTTTTAATCTAAAATGAACCTCACTACAATCACTCACTCTCTATACTCTACGATTTGGAAATCACATCTTGATAGCAAACACGTTCAAACCATGTCTCGATGACATACTCATGTTTTATGGTTAATTCTCGACTGCTAAGCGGGCATGTATACATGAATCTCATCTCATACATACGCATCCACTCGAGGGGCATGCAGATCCTATCACACTCACATTGTATTAAATTTCATCTCATCCACATAATACTGCATATCTTGGTCACATTTACTCTTGCATTCTTATGCTTTCATGTACACTCTTTAGACATGTTAGAAAAATATTTTGTATGTCATTATCTTTATATATACACACGCACTTTCACTTTCCTTATAGTTCTAATTACAAAATTTACATAGATAGATACATGTAGCATGGATTCTCAGTACAATACCTCTTACGAGTCCCACAATATGTTTCTAGGGGCATAAATTTTCATACACACTACATGTGTTATTGTTTCATTTTCATAGCACATTTCTATATCAAATTATATACATTTTATCTTTCTAGCATTCTAACGGGTGCTTCATGTGCAAAATTTTCTTTTCATGTCTATCTACCATTATGGTCATCTAATTTCCTACTTACTATTGTTTTGTGGTGCTTTTCATTATATGTCATTGTTTGTGGGTTTTTCCCTATGTGTTGTTTGTTCTTTTATTACTTATCCTTTTTTAGCCACATCGGCCTCAAGTGTATTTAGACATCATACCTGATGACCCATCTTTGTAACCCACTTTTCAAGGTCTGCATTGTATTCATACAAATTATCTTCTTATGTGATAACTTACGCATTGTATTGTTTTCAGCTAAATTACATCGTGTCTCTTGCATGTGTGTTTATCTTTCTTGCACTAAAACTTGTTTTGATCCACTTTACTTGCGTGTGCCTTTGTTTATATCAAGAAAATTCCCTCCTCCCACTATAGGGCATCAATTTTAGTTGAGTGGTCAGTCCTCCTTTGTGTCACATACTCCTCAATGACTTCGCATGCAACCCAAACAAAGGGGAATAATTATGTGAATCGGTCACCCCATTCAGCATTCTACATTCATAGTTCAGCACATCTCAGCTCATAGTCATCACAGTTGTCAGTCTTAGCAATGACCAAGATGTTGAATTGGATCCTCAACACAACATAGACACCAGAACCTAGCACTAGACAGTAGCGTATGGGTACCCCGGATCCTTCCTGGATACCTGTAACTAGGGTGAAGTTACACATATTTTCTCAGTTCAACATAATTTTCAACAATTTAGAAAATGGATTTTACAGGACAGGAAGTCCTTCAACACTCAGCATGCATGCACTACACCTTCTTTTCTACTTTCACATTGGATCGAACTAGATCATATTTTTACACACCATATGTAGTGGTTTTCTACACTTTTGAAATTTCTTAAAGGTTACAGGATGACAATAGACTTTTCTCCCTACACTTTTTCCATTCTTGGCATGAGAAAGCCCAAAAAACTCACACTCAGTGCAACTGGCGTGAGATTTCCCAAAAAAATATTCTTATACATCTTAAATATCCTTTCTACACCTTTATACTCATCATGGATTAGGTGAAAATGTTCTTTTTCATATTTTTACATACTTTTTACTCATTTTTTATCATATACACATATTTGACTACTAGTTCTTTCTTTTATTTTTCATGTTTGTCCTTATGAGAAGTGGTAGTCACATTATCAGACATCAAGAGACACCAAAAACATGTACAAACACAACATCTACAAATATCTTACCATAGGGTCATACCTGAAAACCATGTAGATGCATACCAAAAACATGTATAAACATAACATCTACACATATGATCTTACCCTGTGAAATTGGTTTTTTGAACTCTTAATCACTCACAGGTTCCCAAAATAGGTCTTTAACACCCAGGTGCTCCTGAACCTCTATAGGAATACTATTCCTTGTATTTTTGACACATCTACAAGTTTCTAGGTTTGATTGCAACATCTTGAGTTCCTGTTCCAACGGTTTTCCAATTTGGTACACCTTCACCATCACTACAGACCAGCTAAGTAATTTATTCCCTTCATTTACAACTATGGTTTTAAATTTAAATATCTTATTTTCTTGGATCAAATACATACTTAATTTTTTATATCATTGTTGTGTTACACATTTAAAATTAGGCATCTATTTATTCAATATTTACTTAATCACTAACCAACAAGAGGTCTTAAGTTTAATATAATTTCATTACGCCCAAGGGTTTGATTCCCTATTACAAGTCAAAATTAGAGTGTGAAATGATATTAACTCACAAGAATTTTTTAAAATCCCATGGTATTCCATTACTACCCGCTTAAGGGAACAATTGTTTTAACCTTAACGCTTAATATTTCCAATACGGGGTTATTTCACGGTGTGAGTTTGGCTCCATTGAAAAGTCTCTAGATCAATACTTGCGAAAGTGATAGTATGGCCCATGAGGGAAGAGAAGGAGCATTCTCATGGGCCAAGTACTAAGGATAGATTATGTATAAGGTTTACCAACCCCAAGACGGTCATGTTGACACATGTGAGACCCCTTTTCTTAACATACGGTAGATCCTAATATTGATATAACAATGGAACAAAGTTAATTGTTGACCAAGTTCAATTCCACTATGGATGTAAGGCAAAGGGTAATCTCAAGGGACCATTCCTTACAGAAATGTTTATTATTTTATGTTATAAGTTGATTTTCACTTCCCACTCAAGAGAAAATATGTAACTACAAGTTGTTAATTCCCTTGAAGACTAAATGGGTTTTCTAGGTCTAACACAGCACTAACACGTAGATAAAATGTGTTATTCTCACATTATTAATATCCACATGAACAAATACAGTTCCTAAGAGGAAACCCACATACTCCATATAGTGTTAAACCCTTAAAGTTGTTGCAGGGTGGTTTCGTGATAATATCGATAAGCCTACATGTTATTATGGTATCCTGAATTTGGACCCTTATTTACCTTAAGCTAGGAAGTTCCATCAAGTATAAGGAACTAGGCTTATCTTAAGATTTTATTTTTATATGTTATGAAGGTGATCACACAAGGGTAAATAATACCAAATCTGACTCTAAGGTTGACCTTTTGATTAGGATTTTTCTTTCAATTACAAGGTAATTAATACAACACATAAGAGCTTCCTTCATTAATTTTCTCACGAGAGAAAACTATTAAAGATTAGTTCATTTCCAGTTAGCATATACATCTACCTCCTTAACAATATATAATACAAAATTAAGTTGACACCCATGACCAAATGCTCATTTTCCAAACACCTCAAAATGCTAACAATTTCATACTCATCACAAAATTCAATAATAAGCATTTCTATATATGTGTTAGTATTGTTGATATATACTATACAATTATATTCTTCCAAATAACATGTTATTATGAAATCACCAGTAACATTTCAATTTCTCCTTATCCTAATACTTGTAATTAATATATGGTTAGCACAAACTACTAGCATGGAATCTTCTCAAAATATATCATAATTCCTATTATTATAGTTTTCACATTCACGTGATTATAATAGTTAGCACACAATAAGAGATTTCTAGGGATACATTCATTTCATTTCCTAGCTAGAGGAGGAGAGATAAGGAGAGAGATAAGTGAGAGGAGAGAGAAATAAATACCATTTTCCCAATAATAGAATTTCTCAAAACAAGCCACAAAAGAGAATTCCATATGATCAGATATAATTTCTTACAAGTTTACTTGTGAGATAATTGACTTGAGAGGGTCCTTTGACATTCTTTCACATTTTCCTACTAGTATGTGAAAATGTTTAATGTTAACCTGAGGGCTAAGAAACCTTTTTCAAAACATATTTTCGATGGGCAAATGCATCACAAGGAAATTCATATATGCTCTCCTATATACATAGAATTCACATAAGCTGATAGAATTTAGAACTAGCCAGCAAGGTACAAATGGCGGCTACTTTTCCAGAGCCATCGGTCGAAACCGAACTACTTTAAATTGTCCCCCAGCCACCAAAGGTCTACAAAGCACCCTTACAAAACTAACTGGTGAGGTTTTTTTCTCAAAACTAAGGGTTTCAAGAAATTTTCATGGAAAAAGACTAGAGATTTACAAAGGCCGATATCCATTTCTTCAATTAGGGTTAAAATGGAAAGCCAAAACCAAACCAAACTTGTGATTTTTAGCACCTTCCCAAAGCCACAAAGTTAACAGGGCTCCTAGTGAGGTGACAAAAAGTTCATAAATGGTCATTCAAAGGAGTTCTAATGTTTGATACAACACCCCACATGATAGGGAACATAGTCTAAACTCCTTTTTCCCATTTTGGGGTTTAGATGGGTGTTTTGTGAGTCACCAAAAATCACATTTCATTAACTTTTCAAGGTTAACAAAAGGGTTGGTTTAGTTGTTGACTCAACTCAAATATCTATTTTTTATACCTTGGTTTTAAAATTTATTAAGTTATGGTTATGAGTACAATTGATGGTCAAATAATCATTCATGTTGCGTAGGTAAGAACCCTTGTTTGTCATTTGAAACTATAATTTTTTTAATTAAACTATGCACTTATCCTTATTTTTATTAGAATTGCGATATCATAGCAAAAGGAAAACTACCAATATAAAAATTATGCAAGTTCAAGGTGGGAAAACCATGCCTATTTGGATATCCCTGTATCTTTTAAGCCACAATTAGGATATTCCATGAGATGGCTAGCTCACCCAATCATTTTGCCAAACACTTCCCAAGTATCAATCAACTACACCTTCATGCTTCGTGCTTTAAAAAATTTGGTGAGAGGGAGTGAATTTGGTTCTTGGAAACGTATGTCTATAGTAGTTGAAAATATGTAGCAAGGTTTACAAGGATGGGTATGTGTAGTCCACATAATGTGTAATTACTTGTTCAATTGGGCTTCCCATTATACACATTTCAAATCCCACATATTACTCTCCACATGGCTGAGTCAAACCCAAACCAAGCTTTAAGAACTAAGTGGTTCCATGACCTATTTCAAATCCCCCATTTTTGCATAGGAAGATAGGATGAAGACAATGGTTGTGGAGTTTAAATATACACTTTCCAATTCTCTAATTTGAAAAGATCCCAAGGTTTTAAACAAACCTTTTTTTTCATATCTTGCAACCATTGCATTCTTTGAGTGAACATTTCTTTGAAAAAAAAATTCAGACAGTTCATGTGCCTTTTACATGCATCCAAATTTTTACATACATGTCTACCAAGGCACTTGCAACTACAAAACATGCTTAAGCCCCTTTTTATATAAATATATATGCTTTTATGGATGTACATAACTTATCCCAAAGCTCACATTTTTACACAGACTGAGAGTATGACAGCAAAGGTGAGTCAATTGTATGGGAACTTTTGGTTGTATTTAGTGAAATAGCCATAATAATCTATATCAATGTGTCTCTTAGTCAAACATTCAATGCCCCTTGTCTTTGTTTCCATGTTCTTCCCCCACATGTCTACTAGGGAAACAACCACAACATAACACAAAATCCTACTATCCCTTGCACTTCCCTTTTAAATGATGCCATATTTTCATGTGGAAGGACGACATTGGAAAAGTGAATGTTTGGGATAGGACTTACTTGATTTCATGCCAATAAAACAAAAATAATCTTACGTGGTTGTGCATGTTTCATGGCCCGCATTTCTTTTATTCCATCTTGACAAATAACTCATTCCTCTATTAGCATACATATCTAATAAATTACATGTACTACAAATTTTGACAATATATATATATTATGCAATCCTTTTCAAGATTAAATATGAAACAAAAGGTTTTCATGTTGGCTTTTCTTCCCCAAACAAACTCAATTGTTCCTAAAGAACATAAAGTCTAAAACAAAATGGTGGATGTGGGAAGAGATGATCTAGGGGTTTGGGTATCAAAACCAATTAATTAAATTTACTTAAAAATCCAAACCAATGCCCAATCCAATAGAGACAAGGTGTGCAGATGGGGAAGGATAATGCATGCAAGGGTGAACTAATCACAATAGAGACCTGTTATCTTACGGTGGAGAAATGAATGCTTGTATGAGGATGCCTATTACTTGCTGCAAAAGTACAATGGAAATGTGGTTGATTGAAATGGACACCAATCCTTTCCACCAACCTCCAATAACTCACCCTCTTACCCCCCATTTATTTATTTATTATTATTATTATTATTATTATTATTATTATATTTGACTGGGGAGTGGAACACAACGTAGGTAGGAAATGTAGTAGTAATTGTATGTAGATGGATTTTTGGTTGATTAGTGAGCATGATGAATAAATGAGTGTATGAATGAACCAAAATGAATATATGTTAAGCGATAGTTTAAAAAATCTAAAAAAGAAGCACTATATTTAAAACCCTATTGTTAAAAAATCCATGAAGTAAAAGATACATTGCCATTTTTTCAATTTACATTGTTAACTATTAGCTTTGTTAATCAAAGTAGCATGGTTTGTACATTTTCGATTCTATATTCATTCGTACTCGCTCCTACTTGTGTATGAAAGTTATTTTACAAAGACGAAAATTCAAAAATAGTAGACAAATGTATTTTTTATAAGGTTTTGCAAGTCACCTCTCCATGGCCTTTAGCGTCTCCACAAACTGACCAAAACTTGCAGTCATGATTGTAAAAATGTGAAGTAAAGCATGATGTAATTTATTGTGATCAATCTTCAAAGGGTTTCAAGATAAATGCTCCATGATACTATTAGTAAAATTACATGTTTTATTCATGCATACGAATTCAAAACTCATATTAAACAAGTAACCATTTATCTATTCCTATCATTTTGGATAGAATAAGGAAGCTACCTGGTGTAGTCAACCAAATAATAAAATACATAAATGGTTGTGAATATAACATAAGACTTATTTAACTATTACAACTTGGAAGTCTTAAAATGCAATGCACCGAACATGATCTAGAGTGGCATTGCTCTTGTCCAATTTACAATGAATTATTCTACCATGATTGAAATAGGTGAAACAATGCAAATCACCATCTTGCACTCTCAACCAAACTTATTTCCTAATATCTAGGATAGAAATTGACCGTAACTCTAATAATAGTGGGTAGAATCAACTCTGAATAAGGGTCAAATCAAATTAAACATAAAAATTATGAATAGTGAATATCAATCAACACAAGCTGAAGACTTTGAATAGCTAGCTATTAAAGAAATTCTCCCCACAAGACCCACTACATTTGTGTGTAGAAGGACTGCCTTCTTGACCTCCATTTTTCTCTCTGAATTATCCATATGTTGACCTCCTATTTCCATGTATTTCTTGAATACAATTTTTTTCATTATGAACTTACACTATAGACAAGAAGACATCTCTCCTCGAATAATATGAATGATATTGTACAATAGGTTGAAAGCATAAATTTCTTCATAATCACATTCAAAAAATGAATCCGTACTTTCCAAAAACATGGTGAGGTTTTTTTGCCACCCTAGCCAAGTGTACCTCCATAACATCAATCCGCCTATAGTTCACAGAGATGTGAAATCCACTAATATTTTCTTTTACGAAAATTTTAAAATAAAAGCAGCAGATTTTGTACATTCCATGTTACCACTGCTACGTAAGGTACCCCTGAATATGTTGATCCAGAGTACCATCCATGGTTTTAGCTGATAGAAAAATATGATGTTTACAACTTTGGGGTTATTTTGGTGGAGCTTCTCTCTACCAAATTAGTATTGGATACAACCATGAAAAGAAACGAAATCAACCTTTCTATTATGGCAGTAAACAGGATAAAAATTGGAGATTTGGATGAATTGGTATATCCACATTTAGCGATATAGAAAACTCTTAGGTTAAAGCCATGATTAGTGCAGTTGTAGATTTGGCTCTGGGCTACCTTGCAAGTGATAGGGATGTTAGGCCAGACATGACGGAAGTTGCATGTCATCTTGAGGAAATCAATCAATTGCATAAAACAGCTTTTGATATTAATGAATGGAATATTGTTTCTTTTTTCTTTTGACAAGGTAGTGTAGCAATATGCTTCCAAATGTCCTCCTAACAGGGGAAAAAATGAGAGACTATTATAATACGTAGTTTTTGAATGTGGTCAATCCTCACTATTTCTTGTTATTTTCTTTCATGGCCATTATTTAAGCACTACTCAGGTGTAATGGTACTCGAGATGCATCCTACATTTTATTGTCACTGTGGGAGTGTTGCAGGTTTTGTTCATTTCAAAAAATTGAGAATACATAGATATTAGTTAATCCTTTAAATTAATGGCCAAGTAAATTAAACTACAGGATGCCTACAACCATGCTACTGGAGTTGAAGAGGTAGTGCCTTTAGTGTAATAAAAAATACTATTCTTGTTCATCTGTGCTTAAGCATTTGTGTTTAAAAAGGAAAAAGGGGGTATTGTACAATGTAGAAAGGTCAAAACTCTGGTGTAAGATATTCTCACACAAGGTTTAGAATTCCAAAGAAAATTTAAGGTCATCTACTTCACGTGAGGTTCAACATGGAAGAAATATTAACAAACATGATGATTTTTGTGGAAAAAATGCATATCATTACGAAATAATGTTTGATGAATAAAATCTCCAAATGTTCTGGGAAAGAGACAAACAAAGAGTTGATTCAATAGCTCAGACATGGCCTAGAGAGATAGAATGACGTAAATAGAAATATAAGTGGTAGGCATCCCAAAGACCTGAAACATGAGCTTGATCATTTTCTACCATTCAACGGTGGCTCTGTCAGCAAAATGAGATGATCCTCTAGTGCCTCAACTTCTCCATCTCATCACAGTTCGACATGTTGTCGTACTCCACAAGATGCTTGAGGCATCCTTCTACCCCATCCCCACCATCAAGCCCTTATGACGTGGCCACCCAACTATGCTTGGAACCCACGGAGCATCTCCCCCCTCCATTCCGTCCTATACACACACTAACTACCCATCAAGAAATATAGACAATCTATAATTTTATTTCAAATTTGTTATTTAAAAAAAAATCACCTTGAAAATGCCAGATCTATTATCACACATAACAACCTATACTTCCTCTGTGTCTTCCATTATTACACTAATCACCTATAAAACCCTTTGAAATTCTCTTCCCTAAACACCCCAAAATAAATATATGGCAAAGTATCTTATAAGAAAATTACAGGAGGAAAATGTATAGTAGCGGAAACTAAAACGCAAAAGACATGAGCATGCTTGCATGACTAAAGTGAGCTATTATAACATGAAAAGACACATGGTGTATTTTTATATGCCTTGTCAATGAGTGGGTACTATAGAGAAAGAGCTATAGAGAGTTAATTCAAAGATCCAGAGAAAGAGTTGATCAACGAGCTAGATTCAAGGAGAAGAGCAAGATAAACAACAAAAACTCCTAAACAGAGGTAGGGTTGAACTCTAGATCCTAGGTCAAGCTATTAAATAAAACACAGAGCTCGTCTATACTGAAACTAAGGTCCCCTGTAGTAAGAAGTAAAGGCTCAAATTACGTATGCCCATGATGAGCTGAGACAAGCGCACAACTAGCATTCAGATTGGGAAAATAAAAAATGGGAAACCAAAAAAATCAAAAGTGGGCTCTCCAAATGGCACAATGGATAGCTTGAGTGGGAGCTGACTAGCTCTCGACCCCTTAAGCAAAAATCCCACATAGAGCTCATAACCAGTTTGAATGCAAGCAGAAAACCATAAAGCACAAATGACCAAGCTCCTTATAAAAATGCTAACCCACACAGCTCGAGCTTGATCAAAATAAAGTCATATTTCCCAAGAAAATGCCATATCTTAGCAACCATGGTAAGCTATATAACCCATGGTCGATCTAAATACAAAATCCAAGATGGCCGGGCTCTCTGGTAAAATGAAGAGCTTGCAGAAAAATGAATGCAAAATGGACAATAATGCATGAAACATAGCAACCCTTCAAGTAACACAAGGATACAAAGCTCTTTAACTGAAAAATAGAGCCATTGAAAGAAAATTCTAGAACATCTCTCATTGGTTTGAAGCCATGTGACACAAGTAGGCTTGCCTCACATGCTATCCCTGACAAAAAATCAAAATCGAGATATCCATTATGACTTTGTGATCCGCATCAATTAGAACTGCCATTTAATAGACCATAAAATTAAAACATTAAAAATTTACGCAAGAACCATGCCATCCGATTTCAACGAAAATTGAAAAGAGAATCGTAGGCGTAAAAAATATGACATTTGTCAAAATAAATTGGTCGTACTCCACTACAAGAACGCCTTATGGCGTAATAATTTTAATATTCTCTTTATTTTGTTATCATCATTTGGATATTTCATTTTATCTTATTTCATGTTTTAATTATTTACTATTATTATGATTTATTAATATTATTAATCTTAATGTTAAATTTTGATTATATTATCATTATCATAACATTTTCTTTAATTACAACATGTGAGAAACCTAGATCAAAATTAAAGTTGTGAAAACTCCAACCATGATGATAAATGGTGCCTAGTGTTAAATCTCTACATAGGACTTGACAATAACTTACATGGGATCCAACCCAACAATCATTGAAGAAATTGGCGAGATGATATCTCATACTAACTAGCCAATTACAAAGGTTTGGGCATTATAGATGGAGTGCCTATATATTCCCATGTAGACCTCAAAAACATGTTCATAATACTTCCATAATCAAATACTACATATCTTATTTCATATCCTCATGACATTTTATTTAGGATAGTATCTACATCCCAAGGTTTTGTGGTTTTAATGTACCATATGGGGATTAAATAAATATGTTGGTTGCACTTTCAATTAAAGTCTTCAAAAAAATAGAGGTATTTTGTGATATATATTCATTATATAATACATTTACTATCTTTATAATATTGTACAATGTGTAAACCCCTCCTTTCTTGAAAACCTTATCATTTTCCCATATATGTGAACTTTAGATTCTCCTTTGTTTTTACCATTGGAATATCTACTCTGAATGGAGTTTGAAAATCACTTATATTATTTTAATAAATCTTTCTATTTTTAGATCAAGATACTTATCATTGTATGCATTCCATATCTAAGGCTCACTAGGCATCTCCATATGTCCAAAACCTTACTCCTTCCCGTGTGATTTGGTAATAGCTTAGAGACTCTTAGTTTCTTTGGGAACCACATTAACCATTTTTACATTGGGAAGTTATTATTATTTCCATTTCTTCTCTAAATTAGTACAATATTTAATGTTATATTGTGCATGTACTCCAGAGTATGTGTAGTATACTTCCCACTCTGGGTTTGAAGGAAAATTTCATATAATATGATTTAGTTCTTTGAAAAGCTAACACACCACTCCTTTTATTTGGGATTGAGGTCCCATCATCCTTTTCTAGTAACCAACCTAATTTAATCATTGTTATGTAACATATGGTCTATTTAGAGCACTCCATACTTATGATTTAATGAAATTTAAATCTAAAATAAGGACATTGCTTATTAAATGGATATAATAGTAAAAAAAATATCAATAAAAGGAAATACAAGTAAGAGTCAAAGATGGGAGATAAGGAATGATTCAAATTGTATTCATATGTCTGAATCGATTATGGACTTGAGATTGATCTGGAAAGGAAAATTTTGGACTATATTACCTTTGTCTCTAATTCTGGAGAGTGAAAATCTCAGCGACATGGACACCTAGAAGGGGTAAAGGCTACCTAGGAGATAGCATCTTTTATGGGCCCTTATGTCTATGGAAGTGTTAAGGATCTAGTTCTTTATGTGTCGCTTAGTTTTGTTCCTTATTCGATGGGTGTCACATTAGGTTCATTGTCTCACACATGTAACCTACAAAATAAACCCTAAAGACCTACATAATACTTAATCACACATTAGGTGAATAAAAATATGCATATGCTTGAGCCAGACTGACCTTGACGGTCACCCCAATGTGATTGTCATTGAGCGTTACACTACATTTTAGACTCCATGTAGTTCTTGTGTGTGTGATTTAAATAATGTCCCTTGATCTAGGTTTCCCTAGTGTCATTTTCACAACAAGATAGTGGGATACAATTACTTGGTCCCAAATTAAAATGAGTGGTATGTAATTTAGAATAGACCCTCCTTTGCAGTGAAGTATGTAGTCCAAAATGTAGTCCTTGATGTAATAGATAGAAAATATTATCTTCTTATAGTAGTATATGTCTCTTGAATGCTTTCCCCCTAATGAGGTAAAATAAGACATGTATATATGACTTTATTACTTAAGTTTCATCATTAACAAAAAAAATTTGACCAAGAGTGAAAAAATAAGACAAAAAAGAAGAAACATTTAAAAGACCAGAAAAATAGGTAAAGATGACACAAGCACCTAGAGGGGAAAGTTGCACCAATGCACTCCTTTCCTTAACAAATGGTCCTATACAGGGTGCTCAAAAGGCTAATTATTGAAATCAAGGCTAAGTAAGATGTTGGCTAGTGTGTAAAATTGTAACTTCTCAATTAGAAATAACAAGAAATAAAGATGAAAAAAATAAAAGTTATGTCAAAACAACATAAGGAGGTGTTAACGAGTAGTTATCTTGCCCATGAATCATACATATAAATGAAATATTTATAGGTTATATGTACATAGTAAGTTTTTGATTTAGTGACTACATTTTCCCCCACTTTATGTTAGTGAATAAATATTTGGTAGAAAAAATTAGAACTGAAAATCATATATTGGAGAGTCGAATGAAGATTATACCCAATAGTATGCCGAATGCGTGTTGTAGCGTTCCGAATGGAATAGTGAAATATCTGTACCATAAAATTCTAAGGATAAGGATCCTAAGGGTGACCTTTGCGTGTGTTGAGTGATAATGATGTATGTGGGTAGTTCCTTGGAATTTTGTCTTTTCCAGAGCATGCCTAATATTTATGTCATGGTTTCTTGTGTGATTTTACTTTGTTGGGATAGGATAGTACTTGTAAAATAAAATAAGTGTAGTCAATGCTCTAGGTAAATTGAATTTAAAGTTAACTAGGAAAATATGTAAAATGGAAATAAGTATTTGGAAAAATATAAACCAAGTGGTTAGAGTATACCTAGACTGTTAAAAGAGAAAGGGATAGAAATTTATTCCTGTTTATAGACACGATGCTTAGGAATTGGCCAGAATAACATGGAGGATTCGGGTGTCCTATTAGTAAACTAGGGATTTGAGTGTCATGGCAATAAAATTGATATTTAAGCATCTTATCTCCACTAAGGAAAAGTTTATTGGGAGAGTAGTCTATTTTTACCTCCAATCATTAACACTTCCCTATGGATAAGTGCCACTACATATGATCATAAATCTGATTTGTGACTTTCCTCAAGTGACACAAAGGCACTAGGCATATCGTTATCCTGAATATGACATAAGTTTCATTCCCTTATTTAATTCATGATTTGGTTCATGAATTATATTTAACTTTTTTAAGTGACAGATTGCAATCTAAAATTGGTTGTGTAATTGTTGAAACTAGTCTATGATTGTTTTCCCCTAAAACAACAGCACCCAGGCATAACATTAGCACTTAGGCGCTCCTGTTGATTATAGATGCTTGTGTCCATGCTGAATTTTTCGGATAACTTTATTTATAGCCCTATTCAATAACTAATTTATGTTTTCATTATGCTATCTGTGTTTCTACAACTCTTGAGAGGGTGAACATGTTCACCCAATGTTTTCCCACACTTGTTTAGGGTGTGTGATATGAATAAATGCAAATGGAGCCCAAACAAGGAAGACACAAACTATTTTCCATATCTGATACATGAATCTTGTAGGGGGGAGAGGGAATATGCATGGTAGTTACCATGGTTAAGAAAAAATTATTGAAAATGTTAGCATACAAGTGTTAGTGACAAACACACAATGCACGTTGAAATATCAACTAGTAAATCCATATAGGAAAACAATAAATAAGGACACAATGAGTAGTCTGTTTCATACATGGGACACCAATTAGGATGTTACAAGACAATTTGAGCCATCAAGGCCTATGGAAACAATTATATCAAAAACCTATAGGGCATAACGTGTAAATAATGAAAAATAAGGTACAAAAAAATCAGATAACCAAGATTGAAAGGACTCCAGAAAGTAAAATGATACACATGAAGCATCCATTAGCATGTTATGGAAGATAAATCATATGTGATTATGTGATATCTAAATACAGGAATGAAAATGTGAAATATTGCAATGATAGTAACTAATGGGAAGTAAGAAAAATGTATATTCCCATAAGAACCTCATTGGGACTAGTAGTGGACATGGCCAAACATCATACATCATGTAAAAACATGTAAGTGACCTGTATTCACCTCAAGATACCATGTGAACACACATGTGTGTATGAAAAATGATAAATCATACTAGGAACTGTAGTAACGTGATAAGATAAGGTACAACATGGACTAATATAAGTAATGAAGAACGTATCCAACCAAGATCTATGCTAATGTTTTTGGATTTTTTAATTACAAATGTGTGAAAACAAATATGAGAAGGGAGGAATGAGGATGTCCATGAAAGGTGTGTGAAAATTCAGGTCCATATAAAAAAAACCCCCAATAGTCAAGTATGAATCATGAATAATATTGCATCATCAAGTGGTGTGGGGGAATTAAGATTCCCTCATATGTGAAAATCATAATGATCTATAAAATGATAGTATGAGGCGAGGTCTCATGATCAACTAATGGACAATAACTATGCATATGAGTATGATCTGGGATCTAATGGTCATGAGAGAATGTATGAGGCAAAGTATATGAAATAGGTATATATCGAGCATGTGGATAAATAGAGTATGAAACATTCCTATATGGCATATGTGAAACATGTGACCTATGTGAATAAGTATGCCTATGAGGTGGGCTATAGTTTATATAAAAGTGACAAAGTTGATGAGTAGTATCATTATGTGAAGTAAACTGAGATGAATGTGCATAAGATTCTGCAAGAGGAGAAAGGGCTACAGATACAATAGGAGGTGTTAAGGCTAAGGATCCATCATGACAAATAGAACGTGTAATAGGAGTAGGAGAAAACAAATAGGATGGCCGAAGGAGCCAAGGACAAAGTTATCCATGGTGGAATTCCTTAAATAGTGATAATATTTCACTCATGGATAAATGTAAGGAACTAGTGAACAATATAAGGTATAAATGTAGCATCCCAAAGCCAGGGGAGTCTTAAGAGCGTGTTAGAATGCATAAAATTAGATCTCATAGTAAATGGAATAGAAATAGCAAGAGGCCCAATAGTAATGGGAAGAATAACATGGACATGAGAAATAGGATATGAACGTGTCATCTGAGATATAGGGAAGCCAATGGACTGTAAGAAAGATAATGAGCATTCATTTTATTTGAATATACGATGTATTATAACATTATTAATGACATGGGGCCTAACATAAGCATCGATATGTAATCTATGGTAGGAGAATTTTGAGTGAAAATTATCATCAATGAAAGTGATAAAAGGTGATGGGAAATCAATAGAACCAATAAGGAACCCAAGGGGATGATTTGGAGAATCAGGAGGAAGCAATGTGTGGTAAGTATGATTAGAAGAGGACTCAGGAGCTGAATTTCCATGCTTAGGTAATGATTCATTGAATATTTTTAACTTGTCATTATCATTAGTATATTTGGAAGTGGAAGTAGTGGATTCGGAAAACTATATATCATTATTGTCAATGAGATATTGAATCAAATGACGAAGCTTGAAACACTTATCAGTAGAATGGCCATTGCATCTATGGTAATCAAAATCTACATGCTCATCAAGATTCCTACCATGGGGCTTATTAGGATCATACTTAAGAGGAGGTGGAAGAGAAATCATATTTCTTTCAATTATTTATGGTAATAACATATGTGGGGGATAAGGAAATTGATTAAATACACACCGAGTGGGTTGGGGATGAAGCTTAATAGGTTGCGAAACAAAATTGATAGTATGATTAGCATCATTAAACTTAGTTCTAAAGGGAACATTTCTTATAAATTTATAAGAATAATGATTAGAAGTATTAGATTCATATTTTAGTTTTCCCAAAGAAATTAACCTATTCTAATGATTCTTTAAGGTATGGCATAGATTGTCAAAGGAATGATAGGAATTAAAAAGAACACAATCTTGGAAAGGAGGAAAGATACTTTGAAACAAGAGATATTTCCATTTAGATTCAGTTAATATATTATTCATTTTAGAAATATTTTTCTTGTAATGCAATAAATAATACCTAATATTTTCATTACATCCTTGTTTAATTTTAGCCATTTTTGTAAAATATATTTTTTTGCCAATATTCATAGAAAAATGAGCTAGAGACAAATCATCAAGACTAATAAATTATTTAATATAATGTAATGGAAATTCATAGAAGCATCACAAAGCATAATCTTGTAAGCTCCTAGGAAACACCTTGTTCAAGAGGGTTTCACACATGTATATTCTAGGAAAGAAACATGAAAATATCTAAGGTGCTCTTGAGGATATCCATGGCCATCGAATAGAGGAAACTTTGGTGAAGAAAAATTTTGAGGGAGTGGATAAGAAGTAAATTCAGGTGTATGAGGACTATGAATAAGAAGTGAAGAATCAAAGGATGTAGATGAATAAGAAGTAACCTACTATAATTGATGAATTTAGTCTAGTAAATCATGATAAAAGGGACTGTAAATAGTGATTGCTAGAAGAATAATTGGGATGAATATGGGAAATAATAGGAGAATAAAAAATGAGTATAAGGGATAGGAATAGTCATGTGAATGGTGGAGACTCCAAGATTGGAAGGATAAGAAAAAATTAGGAAAGTAGTATTATTAGTAGAGAGTGATAATGTATGCTTCATACTATTATGGGTAACGTAATCATGAGAAATCTTGGAAGACAATAGAGAATCAAGGATATGTGGAACATGGGTCAAATTATCACACATTGTAGAGAATAAATTGGCAAGGGCATCCAATTGGGCTTGATCAACATTGGTATCTTCATCATAGGAATGTTCATTGTTGAATGTTTTGAGGTCCTCGAGAGGGATCTTCTTGGAACTGGTAAGCATGTTTTCATTGATGGGGTCATCCATGGGAGAAGGACAATGTCGAATGGATGGGGAAATATCGATATAAGTTTGGGATCTAAAAAATCCACTACTTTGTAATGGGAATGAAAGAAGGGATCCATAATGGGCATATAAGAGACCAAGTTTGCCAAATGATTTAATGAAATTTAATTCTAAGATAAGGACACTACTGATTAAATGGATATAATAGTAAACAAGAAAGATTAAGAAAAGGAAATATAAGTAAGAGTGAAATATAATAGATAAGGAATGACTCAGCTAGTATCCGTAGGTCTAAAAAAATTTTGACTAGAGATTAGTCTGGAAAGGAAAATTCTAGACTGTAATATAATTTTTCTTGGTTCTAAAAAGTGACAATCTCAGGGACAGGGGAACCTAGAAAGAGATAAGGCCACCTAGGTGCTAACATCTATTCTAGGTTCTTGGGTATGCAGAAGTGATCAGGATCTAGTTATTGTAGCCTTTTATTTCTAGTCAATTTCCTAGGCACATTTGAACTTCATCTAGAACAATCTGAACACTCACCTGAAGCACGCAAAGCTACCAGGGATCTCATTTATGGAAGCTTTTCAAGATGTTATCATGAATGTTCATGATTACTAAAACTAAGAATTATTTCAATCACAGATCATTCTAGATATCATAAGGAAACATGTGTAATAAGGAAACATAATAAATCAAACCATTACTAAGATCAATTTCACTCTATGATCACCATATTTAGATACATCAATTATCTATTGCATTAAGTCATTAAATAAAGGAAATTGAATACACCAAAATCACTATCAAATATCCATGCATGATAGTAAATCTAGGTAGAATAACTCTATTACATCTCACGGATATCCGACATGGTGTCCAAAACTATGAAGATCATCTACTATATATAGGGGTGGGGAATTTCCCTTCACCGTCCATGCATCTCAAAATAGACTACATGCTTAAAAACATACACCATGCATGTTTTCCTACTATGACTAATAATTGACTAGTAATAAATATCAACTCCACCTTAATCCTATTATTAGCTTCTATGAATGCATTTTAACTACAACTTCCTTCTCCAAAAATAGAACTTGCATGGCCACCAAGTACTCATGCCCTTATCTTCTATTTGAGTGGTACTTTTCCTATTTTTAGACCACTTCTGAATAATGTCTAAGTCCTCAGTCAAAATGCATAGTCTCATGCACAATTTTTTCTTATCCTTCTTGCACACTCCTTTTTATCCCATGTACACACGTGCTAGTCGATTTTGGTACTTAGCATTTTGCCCCATCCAACATTACCCCACACTAGGTATGTTGTATGTCCTTGGCAACATCAAAAACTATCATGAAAAATAATTATAGAAACTTATCCAAGAATGAAAGAATAACTAATTGTCTTCCACAAAAGAATCTAAATAATTAATCCACCTTAGAAGGGAGGACACATGGAAACTCCTACACCAAAAATTTCTCTAGTTCTCTCCACCCTTCCAATTCTTCACTTGTTTAAACTGGTGCATTGTCAATAATATCAGGGACCTCTGCAAGAGTTAATTCACCGATCTTCCCCCTCAACTTCTATATCAATAATTCTAGCTACTTTTTTGCATCGTTCAATGCATCCATTCTTTGTGTAAATTGATGGAAGATTTATTTCAATCATTATTTAAGAGATGTATTTAGTAAACTTATCACTTCCCTCATCTATTCCACCTCGACTAATATCTTCCCTCATCCTACCCTATTACTCTTATTCTTGGCCTAGAAATATTTCAACTTTGTTTCATCCCTAATCATAAGTAAATTGATGAAAGATTCAAAATATTCACAATTTTTAAATATGAACTCTGTAACTTATGCAACCTCTTTAATTTCAGTAGACAATGCATCATACTATGCAAGGTGTCCTTTGATCCAGTCCTTATCATTTTAATTTTTTCATGTTAGTACATCTTCTGAAAACTCCAGAGTGAGAATATATCTATCATGAGTGATCATACATGATAGATATTCCAAGTAATACATGTTTGTCTCATACTTAGGCTAAACTTGGCCTGCCAAGTCCAGACGCGCAAGAGTAATCACATTTATAATGCATTCTTCCTTTTTATATGTGGTACACATTCACCATTTCTCTACCCTCACCTCCAGCTTCAACTATGCAATGATCTTATCTTTCTCCTTGATCTCCTTATCTCATTCTATGATCTCCTTATCTTTCTCCTTAATTTCCTTGGGAAAGTTCTTGATACTGTAGTCCTTATAAAAAAAATTGATCCCGATGTCTGCCGATAGCTTATTGAGTGCATTACATGTTTTCTCGTCTATTAAAATTTGGGATTCCACTATCGGATATGCTTCCCATGGTGTGCATTTTAGTCGGGTCTCTGTTAGCAATTGTACGCTAACTTCGAACTCTAGCTCCTTTATATGTGACTGGAACACCCATGAGAGCATCTTTCTAGTGCATGGAAAATATTCCTCTATCCCAAAAAATGAATAATAGAAAAAATCCTCTATGGCCACCATCGTTTGGTATCTTGCACACAAAACCTTGTTCAGATCATCATCATACTACATCATTGGTCCTTGGGGTGTATGCCTTAGTATTCTAATCTTCGCATGGGAACCCTTTATACAAATTAACGCAAGAGTACTCCCTAAGCCTCTTATTTTATCTTCACTCTTATCTACTTCTCCACATCCTAATTCCTCTTCGGATATACACCCAACTATGTGCTCTACTTCATGCTCGACCTGAAACTTAACTTCAATTTCAACAATGTACTCCACTATAGGATCTTCCCTTTCCTCCAAAATTTGGGTAGTGGAAGCATCAACCCCTTCTATCTCCACCTCCATCACCAGGATCTCTTCATCGTGCACAATATGCTCCTTTACGTCAGACTCCTCAACATCACGCACTTGAGGGCTATGCTATGCATTTTTTTTTTCATACCTCTCTTCCTCTTTAGTTTTTTATATGTTCACAAGATACTTTCTTCTATTTCTTCTTGATTGGGACCATCTTCCTTAGGGGATTCCTCCTTGAACTTGTGCTTGGATCATATTATTTGAGCATAAGGGTTTTCTTCATAGATGCACTTTGGGTTGGGGGTTCATCATCACTTTATTCTTCCTCATCACTGATAGGAGGGGTAGCTTGGCGCGCTCTCTTCTACCCAACCATTTTCTTCCCTGTTGGTTCCTCTAGGATATTCAAATCATCCTCCACATACTTCCCATAAACTATACTTGGCTTCAAATATATATAAATCTTTACAGCCACTACTTGTGTTATTTCCAAAGTCATGGACTAGTCATTATGATATAATCTGATATCACTTTATCCTCACACATGCTCTTTTTTGGGTAAAACAATGACTTGCTCAAAGTATGATGCTTTTAATATACCTTATCTTCATCAATTATGATCTTGTGTGATTCTTTAAACCTATTCATATAAGTTTGAAAGTATTTGTATGTGAAAGCAAATGGTATCTTACGATAAGGGCTCTTCGTTCCATCCTTTAACTCAAAATGGACAATGCAAAAGTTTTGATATACACCAAATTATACCTTTCCTTCTAGTTGTGTGGGTAATTCAGTAAGAATGCACCACTCTTCCCAAAATGCATCACACATCCTCTTGTACGACCTATCTCCCCAAACCTTGTATGTAGAAGTTATGTTTTCATGAGTGTAATTGGAAAACCTTTCTACAGGGGATTCACATTCCTCAGGGTACTCCCATATCTTATCATTGGGTCCTTTTGGAACCCCGATATCAGAAAATACTATAAGTAGCAAAATATTTCCAAAAGTGATTTTGTCACCTACACAGACCTCCTCAAAAATCTCTTCATCTATAAATCCAACGATGTTATAGACTGTTACTTACGGAATTTTCTTGGTATTATACATCCATCGTTTGTTCACTTGCCCCCATTGCTCTTGTCCATTCAACTGAATAAGCAAGTATTTTGTTATTCTGATCACAGGGTCATCAAGTTTATCAGTGTCCATCGTATGAACCCCTCGGTAATAGTTAAACTCCTTGGAAATCTTCCTTACTTTATCAACATCATCCAAGTCTAAGGGGAATTATGCACTTGTGCTTTAAATACAAGATAACTTATTAATAACTGTTGCAGTTAAACACATCCTCTTTCTAGAAAATTAGAAGAAGTCTTCATGAATGTGTGACATCAAACATTGGTACAATCTATTAGGATTTCCAAATTATGGGTGTTCATATACCTGAAGTAACCCAACATTTTGAATAATTCATTATCCCTCATCATCATATATGACCTTACCCTCTACAATTATTTCTTCAGTTTTTTTATTAAGCTCTATTGGAATCTGGCATGCATTAGCATATATTCGATGGTTGTAGTCACTAAAAACCATTTTGTAGATATGTGATACCCATTCCTTCCCCATCAGTACTCCATCAGGGTACTATATCTCCTAGTACCATTCCTCCTATAGGTCTTCCACTATGTGGATGTCCTTTCCCTTGCCCTTTCCTTTTACTTTTGGTGAAGTGGTTACCACATTTTTAGGTGTCATTATAGCACGTAAATTCAAATTTATACCTTACCTTCATGTTGTGTCTCAAGCATCCTGAACTTCCTGCTACAAATTGTTCAGGCACCACACTCTTCACACCTGTTCCACTTTTCCCCAAACAATACCCTAATTTTGCAAAGCCTAACTGAAATCTGAAAAACCTTGGAAACCACACTTTTATGCCAGCCAAGCTCCAATTTTACTTCCAAAATAGATTTTTCACTCGTATTTTTCTATAGCTCAATCTGGTTTACAAATTCTCTTGCTTTGCACTTAATTACACATGATTTCACACAATTAACTCTCTTTAAAATGCACAAGTTCTTCACAAGGTAAGGTAAAAATGAATTTATCTCGATTCCCTTTTATAGATTTTCAAATTTTTACCACATTAAATGCTCACCACCTACCACTATACGACATATTTAGTTTTATTTTCCTCTCTTTTTCTCACACCTTTTCTATTTCTTCCAATGTGCGCTTCAGTCATAACCTTCTGGCATGCTCGCTACTTCTCATGTCATAGACCTCCTTACACGCTCATCCCTAAACCGAAGTACATAACCGACTACACCTCCCACTTAACTTCTTAAGTATTTCACAATGCCACTTTCTACCTCGCGTTACACTACGTTTTCATTCTTCCTACATGATTTTTCTTATGATCCTTATTATCACCATCCTTTTTATGACACATTTCTTTTCTTTCATACCACTCACCCTCCATCCTATAAACCTTTCTTCTAGGATTGTGCACACATCTCCATCCTCTTTTTCTTGGCTACAAATATCACAAGATCTTCATGTCTTGAATTTATACTTGATTCACCCCACACAAAAAATATAAGTGGTCCTCTACGCATAAACACTATAGATATTAATTATTTTCCTGTGTGCAAGTGCACTTATTACAACAAACAAAGAACCAAATTGACAAAACATAGAAAATATTAAAAAGGAACACATAAAACGTAAATCTAATCTAAGTGGCAACATTTTCTTATTACAATCACCAAGAAGCCTTATTTAAAGTAGGGCTTCAGCCTACTCCCATTGAAGGAATTAGGAAATATGGTGTCATCCAACACATATAATTGACAAGTGCCCGATTCAATTTTTTTTGTTACTACAAAAGGTCCCAACCAATGTAATTTCAATTTCCCTCAGTGGTGCACAAACTTGGAATCATACAGAAGAACCATATTTCCTACTTCAAATGTTTTTTTCCTTATGTGCCTATCATGTCAGGATTTTTTTGTTTCCTTCTCAGTATTCTCACTCCATCGGGAAATGATGTGTCACTCATCTAAATACATCAGTTAGTCAATGTGCTCCTTAACTACTTTCTCATCATCTAGTTCACCTATGCTCGTAATACGCAAGGAGGTTAACATAGATTAAACAAGTAATATAGCCTCTACGTTAAACATCAATTAAAATGGTGTGGTCTTATTTAACATCTTATAAGTGGTCCTATATACCCAAAGTACAGTAAATAATTTATCATCTCAGTCTTTCCTTCCAACATCATAGGTTTTTGTCAATGTATGTCCCATAATATTGTTGAAGGCCTTAGTAGTACCATTATCTTGTGGGTGATAAGGTGTAGTCTTATGGTGTGCCAACATAAACTCTGCTAATAAAATCTCTATTGTCTCATTAAGGAAATTATTTTTTCTATCACTTATCAAGCACAATGGACATCCATACATGATGATGATATTTTCCCATAAAAATATCATTGTCGTGTAATCCTTTGTAGGTGTTTCTTCCTACCACCTTAGTAGATAGTTTCTACAAGTGATAATATAACACGTGTCATTCTTACATGTGTGTGGGGAAATAAGAACTACAAATTCAATAATCCCCTTCTCAAATATTTCAACACTTACAATAGGCCACAATGACATCTCATCCCTTGTTCTAGTCTTCCCAAAGTGCTAACAATGATCACACAGCTTGATATATTATTTAATATCCTTGTACAAAGTTTCCTACCAGATTCCATCCATCAAAATATTATGCATTGTAGTGTCCACTTCCCTTTGACACCTTTTGATGCTTATGCTGATACTGTTGATTACATTATAGACATTATTATGTTTTGATTTAGTATGATGTTAGACATTGATCATGGATTATTGTTGATCTTGATTTGATTTTGATGCATGATGATTATTAGAGACATCTTATATGTGGATGATGATATATTATTGACATGGATGTTTTATGGATGTTGTTCAGACATGTGATTTTGGATATTATGAGTAGATCTAGAAAATGAATATTTTATGATGCTGATATAGTTGTGGATTAAAAATGCAAATGATGTAGTTGTTGCTTCGATGTTGTTGTGATTCATTTATATAGTTGGTTTTCTGATTTCATTTATATCATGTTGGTTGGATGTTCTGATATGGCCACGAGGCCAAAGGAGGTATTTGTGTTTTTTAGGTTTAAAATATCATAACAAACATTGGGGGATTGGAGACCAACCAAAATGGAATTCTAGGTGAATTCGACATGGTCACCATGGCAACTTGTTTTATTGTGTTGCGTGTTGTTTTGTGAGATATTCCCATGGGGGGGATCATCTTTATATGTGACCATGGGTTTGTGTATTTTATTAATGTGTTAAATTTGATTTATTGTTTGTATGTATTTTATTAGTAATGTGTTCCCTTCTTTTAATTAATTAAAGTTGTGATAGATTAATGTGGGAAATCATATGATTAAAATTTAAATAAATTAAATTAGGATATGGGAAAATAATAATGGGAGTTGTTGGCTCTTTGAATTAATTTTGTAAGGGATGTGTAAGTTGTGTAAGAGCTTGTGTAATTCAGTTTTGGAGTATGAAATACTCCACCTCCATGACAAGTGTAAGTCAGTTTTGGAGTATAATTTGTTTTTGGAGGCTTGTGGGACAAGTAAAACTTGTCCCATACCTCTAAATTTAATTTTCCAACCATACCTATGGTTGGAAGGCTGATTTTAGACTTTTATAATGAATTTTATTCATCATGTTGCTTGTTTTGGAATGCACTCTCTTACATTTAATTTAATTTTCTGTCCCTTGAGGTGTGGGCTCTTTGGAGTGTGTAAGTAACTTGTCATTTTTCACCCACCTCTTTATTGTGCTTGGGAGAATGAAATCTTGTCTTTTGTGTTTGAATTTGAGGATATTTGATGTGGCATCCTACATGGATCCACATCATCCTCTTCTTTTCCTCTTCTATTTAATTCAAACTCCTTACTTGTTTTGGGTTGTTGAATCATTTTGCAGCTTCTTGGGGGCGCTTTTTCTTGTGGGAGCTCTTGTTTGTGAAGGAATTTTTGGAGAAAGTTTTGCATGCTTAGGATTTTCTATTTTGGACTGTGTTTTCTTGGCATTTGAACCTTGCTATTGGGAGAAAAAGTCACCATGGAGAGGTAGGAATTTAACTCTCATTCTTTTGATGTTATTTCCTTGTTGTGTTTTGTGAATGGTGCATGCTTTGTTTCATTTGTTGGCTGGTTGGGTAGACTACCTTAGGGAAGGTGTAGGAGAAGGCTATGGGGAATCCATGTGGGGGGGCATAAGGAATGCCATTGGCATTATATTTTTGTGGAGGGATTTTGGGTTTGGGATCCACCATGGAAAAGAAATAGCTTGCATTTCTTACTTTGGGGTGGGCAAAAGGAAATCTGTGGGGGGCATAAGGAAATCTATGGTGGGCATAAGGAGAAACTTGTGGGGGGCATAAGGATGTGTGTGGGATGAATTATTTTGGTGGGTTGTTCTGGTGGATGCCCAATTCCTAATTGGGAGGCATAAGTAGCTTCCCCCATAGACCTTTCTCCTTTGGCTTACTTAATCAATCCTGAGTTTTGATTGATATGTTTTCAATTGCAGTTGTAAACTGTTGTTTTGTATTGATCTATGTTTTATTTTTAAATGTGTGTGTGAAAGAATGTTGTGTGTTGTGGAAGCCAGTTGTTGCCATGGGTTGAATTGCATCTATTATTGTATTTTGGTTGGGGCTCGAGGGCCAATGATGAAGGAAGACTTCTCCTTTCATTGGATGTCTTGGTTGGGTGGAGAGCATTGCCTTTCCCCCTCTTTTGTTGTGATCAACTTGGAGAAAAATAAAATGAGCATGTTGTTGTCCTGGAGCAAAGGAAAAAAAATACAGTTTGACAGTCCCTTGTGAAAACATATTTAATTGTAATCCTTTCCCACTTGTTGTGGATGAAATTGTAATCTGTATTTTGTGAAGAAAGATGTATGTAATTGATTATGAAAGTGGATATTCAAATTGTAAAAGACATTTAAATTCTGATTTTGTTTATTGGAAAGAAATGAAAATTCTGTTAATTACATTCAAGGAATGAAAGAATGTAAAGATGTTTCTTTTTTTTGAAGTCAATAAATAATTGCAAGTTCATCTCTCTTTTGCATTGTTGTGATTGAGTTGGAATATCAAACTGTGAATGGAATCTTTGTTTAATTGCAAAGGAAAGAAAAATACGTATGAGGGATTTATATTGCTTGTCTTCTTTTGATAAATATATGAAATTGGAAATCAGACCTTACCATCTAGTTTTGAAATGAATTTCTTACATACAACTAAATGTATTAGAATAGATTAGAAATAAGATATTACACTTAAATGATAAATTGGGATATATAGAATTTTTCCTCGAAGTGAATCTCTGCTGCAAATTTTAAAACTGGTAAATTTAAATAAAATGCACAGTTTGGACCAGCACTTAACAATAAACTTGGAAACCTTAAAATTCAACATGATATATTAGCAATGAACTCAATTGACAAAGAATATTTAAGAGAATAACTTGAACCATTGCAAAATTGAGCTCAATCTCTTCCTCAACCGTTTTCTGTCATTTGTTGGACAAAATTCAAATTTGAATAAATTGAACAAATCAACTTCCCTAAAACACTTTAAAATCTCCCTAGATCAATTCTCCATGCCTGTTTGGCATGTTGAGTGAAGGAGGAGATCCAATTTAATCAAATTGAAAAGTTGGAAATTGTCAGTTTGCTAATTAAAAGCCTGCAGATCCTTTTTGAAAAATTGACCCCTTAAAATTTACCAAAATGTAAAATTTATGTTTCTTGTGCAAAGAGGGCTTTGAGATCTTTCCAAAAAGTCATCGTTTTCCCAAAACTAAGCTTTCTAGCTCAAGTTATGGCACTTTGAAGTTTTGAGCCTTGGAAGGAAAATTTGGGAAAAATTTCCTTGGCGGGCCCGCAACCCAAAAATTCACTGTCGAAATGCCTTAGAATAGTTTTTGAAAAAAATTGGTCCTGGAAAAATTTCATCTTTTCCTCCACTTGCCCGCAGCCAATTAGAGGTTACCACGTGTCCTCATGGGGTAGTGATGGAGGTGTGGCATCTATTTTGCCTTTGACTCTTTTTTTGAAAATTTTGGAAAAAAATTTCTTTTAGCCCCGCCGGCCTGTGGCCAATCACAGGCTACCATGTGAAAGCTTTCGGTGCTTGCAGAGGGGTGCAGACCCTTTTTTACTTTGAATTTTTTCCTTTGGAAATTTTGGTAAAATTTCCCCATGGCCCTGCATCCATGCCCTTGCCTTAGAAAGATTCTTCTCGTGGGTGCACGGACCCATGCGACCATCCTTCTCCTTTTCCCCTCCCTTCGGCGAGATAACCCAAAAAACCCCACTACTCTACCCTTCCTTCTCTTCTTCCTCACTTAGGCCATTGGGAAACATGTGTCCACTGGGAACCCACAAAGGTGTAGGAGAAAATTTGAATTTGCACCACTTGGGGGGGAAAATTACTAAAGCCGCCCCATGACCCGCCAACCCATTAAAAAGGTTTTCCTCTCCTCTTGACACGTGTCCCTAGGGAAAGATTTGATCCCTAAAGTCTGTTTGCTCATATCTTGAGTTCCTGAAGGAGTTAGGAGGACTTCTTTATATCACTGGAAAGGTGAGAAAATTTCCTATCCAATAGGAATGATTTAGGGAAATTTTGAATATGATTAAGTGTGTGAAAAATCAAGTTGAAACTCTGAGCCTACTAGAGAGTGGGTATGGGGGTAAATTACTCCCTGAACCTAACTGAAACTTCTAACCCTAAAATTTGAACCATGTGACCTTGATAATTATTAATAAATGAAAAGTGTGATCTAGTAATTTTAGAATTGTTCCAAAACCTAATAGGGTCAACTGTTGTCTTGCAACTTGGTTGTGGACACTTCTAATAAAAAAAATTATTCCATAATTTTATAACTAACCCTAGGTTGTTTCTTGGGTCTCAAGTGGGTTGTTTTAACCTGGCATCACATGCATGGTAATATCACCAATTTAATTCCCTCCTACAATCCCACCATGATATTCTTCCATGATAGTCTCACGATCATGCTCCAAAACACACTGGAAATTTTTTTTATCATGGCCTAGCTTGTACAAAGTCCCACCAATTAACTGATATGACACCATGTGTATTGAAAATTACTTCTTCTCCAATGCCTTCATTCCCTCAGGTGCCTATCCAATGTGCAAAAATACTGTAGTATCCTCTAAATCTATGGGTGCATGGTTTAACCTAAAAAAAATTGCATCAGGCATTGTGTCCTCAATGCTCCATGCATCCTTGCTAGAATTAGTCCTTGACAAGTGGCCAGGCCCTAAATTGCTCTTTCCTTGTTTTACAACAAGTGTGAATTTAAACTTCTGAAAAATAAGTATCTATATATAAATAGGCCATTGAAAAATAGGCTTATTGACTATATACTTGAGTTTCATATGATCTGTAAATAATATAAATGGTGTTGTAAATAAGTACGAATTGAACTTGTGTAGCGCATAGATCATGGAAAAATACTCTCACTCAGTAGTTGTATAATTCTTCTCCACAAGTGTCAACTTCTTGCTTATAAAGAGAATGTGATGATCCATAATTCCTTCTCCTGGTTATGCCAACATTGTGCTAATTTCCATGCCAAAAGCATCAACATGTAAGGGTTTTTCCCATGAAGGAAAGTGAAAAATAGGTGTAGTAGTAAGCTTCTCCTTTAATGTTTCAAATTAATGTTGTTGCATGTCACCCCAATAGAATTTTCCTTTTACCTTCAATAGCTCCTCCAAGGGTGCAACAATATTTCCATATCCTTTCATGAATTTCCGATAATACCCTATATGTCCTAGAAATCTATGCACTTCACTCTGATTATTGGGTTCTTCTAAACCTATGATCAAAGCTATCTTAGCTGGATCTACCAAAAAGCCTTTCTTACAAATTATATGCCCAAGTAAAGTGCCAAAAAGTGTTTCAAAGATACACTTCTTAATGTTGAGAGAGATATTCAACTATCTACTCCTCTCAAGCATAAGACTTAGATTATCATAATGGTCCTTAACTAAGCCATAGACTATCCAGTCATTCAGATACACCTGCAAGAACTTATAAATGAAGTCCTGAAAGGTCTACAGAACAATGAGTGAGAACATTGCTGGTGCATTTTTCAGTCCAAAAGTCATAACTGTATATGTAAAACTTCCCCATTCAATGGTGAAAGTTTTATTTCCCTAGTCTTCCTTAGTGATGCACACCTAGTGATAACCTGATAATACATCGGGAAAACAATATATCTCATGCAAAGTAACTCCCTTAATAATTTATTCTATGAATGGGGTGGGAAAAGGATTTATAACACATGAAACGTTGAGTTATCTATAGTCCACACAAATCCTTATCCTCCCATCCTTCTTAATACCTATTACAATGGGGCTAACCCATTCAGATTCCTTAATAGGATCAATTATACCAGACTTGAGCATTTTTTCAATTTCTTCCTTTACCTTCACATGGAGATTAGGATTCATCATGTAAGGTATCTTCCTAACATGGCATGTGCTATATTTAAGCTTGGTTTTAATCTCACCTGAAGAAGGGTGTACTCCATTTAATTCATTATATCCCCTTGGAAATAAGTCATAGAATTCATGCAAGAGTTCAATAATCTTAGCCACTTCCTATTCTGAATAGTAATCACCAATAATGGCCTCTTTAGGCTTTTCCTATGTTCCAATGTTAGCCTTTTTTGTTTTCATAGGTCTGTGATATACACATGCCTTCTCATCCATTGTATCCATCACCTCACACATACCTTCAATGTAGTTAACATCTAGGTTATTACCCTCATCATCATCTATCATATACACCATTTTAAACATTTATTTTTCTTCCCAGGTGCGGCCCATTTCTTATTATTTTGTCTCTTCAAGCTCAAGGTGTGCCTCTATATCAAGCTCTCTAAACATTTCTATCAAAATTTCCTTAGCCCTCATGTTATCTCCCAAAGTAAGTCACTTTATAATCCATAGCGATTCATTGACTAGAGGCTTATTAGAAAAGTAATCAAAAGTGTGAATCATACATGAAGTCATTTCTTTCCAATTACTTGTCTCCCTTTTCAACTCGGCATGGATATATTAGGCACACATGCATCTGTGTAAGGTGGATTAAAACTTATGCACCCAGAGTGATGTTGGTAATGTATCCTTACCTTACACCCATGTTCTCTCACAATCACAAACATGATGAGAAGTGGAAGACTTCTCATGAAATTTTCATGTAGGTATATTGCTCCAAGTGAACCTAGTAGAAAAGGTGATTCTCACTTCTCATCATTCCAAAATTCCATCTCTATGTGTTTCCCACCAGCGCGCTATCATCTCACGTAGAGTATAGACCATCATGTTTTTTCTATCTCCTTCATTTTTCTACTGCACTTCCATAACATGTAAAACTACATCAGGTTTTCCCTCACAAGTGTACCTTAGTACCCGGTTGCTTCCTAAGTACCTAATAGTGTACAGCCTAATCATGTAAGTAATTGTGTTCTTTATTTCTCTCTCAACCACTTCATATGTGTCATGTGCATAGTTTTCACAAGCAATACTTGTGGTGTCACTAACTGACTCAACATCATCATAATGTATCACTCATTCCTTGGATGGCTCAGTTACCTCAGGATATTTGATTGTGCATGCATATATCCTATTCAAGTCCTCTTCATTCAAGGGCTCAACATACAGAGCATCCTTTTCATCGTTCAATGGTATAATGATGCACTCTTACTTATTCTGAAAGCTTATGTACCCCTTGTTAAATCATAAATCAACATTATTAGTATAACACTAGGGTCTCCCAAGTAATGTTAGGAAGTTATCTGCTTTAGAAATCTCTAATACTTCAAAGTCCCCATTAAACTTAGCTCCCTGAAATGTAATAGATGCATCCTTTAGTACTCCAATAGGCATGTCCCTAGTTATTTTTTATCATATACAACACATTTGAAGAAGGTTGCAATGGTGGTATTCCCATCTTATTCCATGCATCCAACATGAGTATATTAACTTCTGCACCTATATCTATCAAAATGTTTATAAGAAGACATCCATCTATGAATACATTAAGTTTAATTTCCTTGTCAAATTCATGATTATGTGGGGTTAGATTTACGTGGAGTATTTATCTCTAGTGCTCAAACTAGGTGGCACCTTTCCTCACAACCATTCTCCTAACAAAGTGATGATGTTCTCCTAGCGCAAAATTTGACATAACTCCTTCAAGTCATCTACATCCTTCTGCAGGAGTTCAACCTTTGTTTCTCAATCCATAATGTGTTCCTAGTCCTTCAAGCACTGAATCTCTCCATATAGATCTCTGATGACATCCATAGTTTTCTATTCAACCTCTTTCTAATGTGCAACATCTGGATACTTGGAATTTATCACTTCTTGATTTGTTATAACTAGCTTATACTTCAAAGGTTTATGTGCATGCACACCCTCAGATCATGTAGTAACTAAAATGGTGGTAATTTAGAATTAGGTGTTATCTTCGACATCCACTGATCTTGAACTGCCCATTACACTTTAATCATTCCGGCACCCATTGTCTTACTTGTGTTGTTTTCTCATGTGCTCATATAAATCTGGGAATTCTTATAACTAGTGTTTCTTCCCACATGAGGAACAAAGGTTATTCGGAGGGCACTCACGCTGATAAAGATCAAGAGATCCACAAAGATATCAAGTTCCTCTAGTAAATCCTCCTATTCCACTGTCATGACCTTATCATCTATATCCCCCATGAAATCCTATATTTTTGTTATCCCCATTTATGTGCCCTTCATTAGTCTGTTCTCTATGTTCTTTAGATCTAATTTACACACTAGTATAGCACACACTAGTCTCAATGCCTTCATGAATTTGATTAAGTAATCTATAGTTATTTGTCTCATGAGTATGGTTTTTGCAAATCTTACAATACATAGATAATTATTCTGGATCATGTACTGTAAAAGAGGGCATCTACTTGCATCATGGTCCAAATGACAGATCTCATAATCTAGCAACATGACACACACTGACTTACATGGACAGTTATCCTTGATGTGTCCTTCAACTTCACATTATGTGCACCATATGCCACTACACGTTTCATTTTCTGAATTAGTAGAAAGATTCTCTAGCTATTTTTCCATGGCTGTAATTTGTGCTTCTAATAATGAACTTACTCCAGTATTAAAACTTCCAACCACCTTTGCGTATGGAGCTGATTCTAAGGCCTTAAACAGATCCAAAAAAGTCTTATGAGATAGCATCTATCTAAAAGGGGTCAAAAATCCACCAAAAAACCACTCTACATATTGACTAGGATAGATATCATAAGACAACTTTGACAATAATATTTTGAAACATGTGTCATACTCTTCCACGCTCTCAGATAATCCTTGCTTGTTGCCATTAAGTAGGATGATACTCTTTTGCTCAAACTCTAGAATATGGAACTCAACTAGAAATGCAGAGCAAAAAGCATCATAGTATAATCCAGTCTGATACGGGTCATACTCTTTATACCAGTAATGTGTGCGCCCTTGAATAGTAGTAGAAAAATGAATTGATTTTCTATTTCAGATCTTGTAATTCCTTTAGCATGCCATAAAATATCACACTTGTGCACATGCTTTGCTACATCTTCAACACCCCTATAATCTCAAAAATGAAGATAAATATCATAGTAAACTTGATTTTGTTAATGAGGGTGTGGACCTTGCCCACTAGATCCAGAACCAAAACCTCCACTAGTATTTACTCCACCTCTAAACCACATGATCCACTTGGTCTCAATCCTACCAATCCACCTGGTCTTCTTGATGTTCCTATAGTGGGCACTGAACCAATAGATGTACTTCCTTGCATCCCAAATGTAGTATTAAATTGAACTCCCATGGTCTATAAAGCTGTAGTAATTCCAGATATATTCCTAATGTTCTATGCACCTAAACTATTCCCTGATGATGTGCTAGAAAATATTCCTCCAATCGAACCTCTAAACAATGATGTCATCTATGTTTCCATAGATGTATGTGTTATCTGATGCAATTTTGTATTCAAAGGAAAATGATATCTACCTGTAGTAACTAGATTACCTATACTCACCTACTTCTCAATGATTATTTTTGGAACTGGAACACACTGCGCAAGGGATTGGTCACCAGGTGGGATCAAATTCTCACCTTCAGTCCTCAATCTTTCCTCCTCTGATGTGCTCTCATTTGAAGCTAAAGGGGATTCTCTACTACACTTGTGCAAGTGTAGGAGAGCCTAATGCTCCGGTTCCACTCCTCCATTTGAGATTCAAATCCTTCATGAGCCATCATCCTCTATGACTCCATATACTCCTTAATATTTTGTTGCTTCGCCAATTCCCTCTCTCATGATTTATTGTAGTTAAGCCATCTTTCCTCTCTCTTTATTTCTACCACTAGGTTCATCATCCTTCACCACATTTGCTCCTACCGCTACGGGCGATGGCGGGTTTAGCTATCCATATGTAGTTTCTCCAAAATCATCATCACCATCAAGATCTTAATTGCCAAAGGAATAACGCGCAAGTAGACCCTTTGGTATCACGTAAGAATTCAAACTTAGGAAATTCTAAGGTGTAACTACACACTACACTAGCCCACCAATGATCTAAAACATGAGTCCAATCTTCATTTACATCAAAAAAAGTAAGGTAAAATTCATGTGTCAAAACCCTCCGCCTGTATCCCCAGCTTTTCTTTGATGCGTATGATGAAAAAGACTCACACAATTCTATTGTAAAAGGGATTAAAAGTGTCTCATAGAGCTCATGATATAGATTATCTTCCACCAACTTATGTGCATTGATATCAAGTCCAGAACCAAATCTCCATGCAAATTGATCTTTTCTATCTTCAACCAAACTTTCAATGCTCTCAAGAGTTAATTGATATGCTATCTGCATGTAACATCCTAGAAAACTATTTGAAAATAGGCCCTGACAATGGAATGAAAATGTAGCCTTTTATTTCCACTCAATTTCTTAGGCATGTTGCCACTTCATCCAAAGAGATCTGAATGCTCACCTAAAGTGTGTGAAGCTACCAAGTCCCTCCTTTATTGAATCCTGTTAAGATGTTAGCATGCATGTTCATGATTACCAATACTAAGAATTCATTCGATCGTAGATCATTCTAGATATCACAAGGAAACACATGTAATAAGGATAAATAATAAATCAAACCATTACTAAGATGAATTACACTCTATGATCACCATATCTAGATACATCAATTACTAGAATCCAACCACAATTATCCATTGCATTAAATCATCAAATAATGGAAGCTGAATAAACCATAGTCATTATCATAGAGCCATACACATTATTAAATCAAGGTAGAATAACTCTATTACATCACATGGGACTCCAACATGGTGTCCAAAACTAAGAAGATCATCTACTATATATAGGGGTGGGTACTTTCCCTTCACCACCCATGCAACTCAAAATAGACTACATGCTTAAAAATAGAAACCATACATGCTTTCCTATAACGAATAATGCTAGATTATTCATAAATATCAACTCCTCCTTAAGCCTATTATTATCTTCTATGCATGTGTTTGAACTACAAGTTTCTTCTCCAAAAATAGACCTTGCATGGCTGCTAAGTCTTCATGCCCTTATTTTCTATTTGAGTGGAACTTTTTCTATTTTTAGACCACTTTTGAAAAATGGGGAAGTCCTTGGTCAGAATGTAAAATCCTACATGCAGTCTTTTCTTATTCTTCCCATGCTCTCCTTCTTCTCCCATGTGTGCATGTGCTAGTCCATTTCAGTAATTATTCATTTTCCCTATCTAATAGTTATTTTGGTGTCACTTAATGTCAATCCTTATTTGTTTTATGTCGCATCAAGTTCATTTTGTCACACATGTAATTAGTAAAATAAACCCTAGATACCTGCATGGTACTCAAGAACATATTAGGTAAAAAATATACATATAATTGATTCAGAATAACCTCAATGGTCACCCCCACATGTCTATCACCAAGTGTTATAGTAGAATTTAAAATTTATGTAGTTTAACTGTGTGATTGGAATTGTGTCACTTGAGCTATGTTTTCCTAGTTCTAGACACACAACAATATAGCAGGTTACAACTACTTTGTCCTAAATGTAAATGTGTGCTATGGAATTCAGAATAAACCATCCCATGCAGTGAATTATGCAATCCGAAATGTATTCCTTGATGTAGAACATAGAAAATATTATCTCATTATAGTAGTATGTGCCTCTTGAATGCTTGGCCCCTAATGATTTTAAATATGTGTGTGTGTGTGTGTGTGTGTGTGTATTATATATATACATGTAAATGTGTGTGTGTGTGTGTGTGTGTGTGTGTGTGTGTGTGTGTGTGTGTATGTGATTCCCTTGCTTAAGTTTAATCATTAAGAAATAAGTAACATTCAAAATATTATAAAAAAGAGGTAAAGAGGACACATGTGCCCAGAGCAAACAATAGTGCCTGGGCGGTCCTGTCCCTAATGGATAGTCTTGTATAGGGTGCTTAAAAGGTTATATAGTGAAATTATGGCTAGGTAAGATGTTGATTATTGTGTAAAAATATAATTTTTCAATTGGAAACAACAAATAATAAATATGAAAATGATAAAAGCATTGTCAAAGAAAAGTAAAGAGTTGTTAATGAGTAGTTATCTTGCTTAGGAATCATGCATATAAATCAAATATTTAGAGGCTAGATGTATATAGTAAGTGTGTGATTTAGAGACTAAAACTTGATTCTAGTTCTAGAATCCTCCATAAGGAGCTTGCAATGGAGTGTCACTCCATGTATGTGATTTCTTAGGTGAAGGAGGTGTGAACCCATAATATTTGTTAGATAATGTGAAGTGCGACTTAGAATTTATTCTAGATATTGGGTATTCCTTTGCATATTAGATTTAGGTGACAGAGGATCCCACTGCATATTCAGTCAAGGATTTATGGCCATTTCTCCCTCTAGAACAACTACTTGTGTCTTTACAATTAATTACATATGAACTATAAATACATTCCTTATTACTTTCTCTTTTAAATTTATTAATTCCCTATATTCCTTAGCCTTATGTATGGTTTATCTACAAAAACTAAATACCATGTTATAGGGATAATGCACATAATGCTTTACCAAATGAAATTTTCTATTGGGTGTCTCCATACCCTACAAATTTCAGAGTATTATCCTCTCCCATCTAATGAAAATAATGGCTTAGTTATCTAGTATTTTTTATATATCATTCTTATGGTGTCCTTCATAACCATATTCTATGCACCATATGCTTAGTCTTGGTTTCTTTCCTTCTTGCAATTCCTCTAATTTATGTATTACAACATCCAATTTGGATTCTAAGTTTTTACTACTACCACACTATCACCATAATATTTAATATTTTTAATCCTTATAGAGGCTTTGATTTTCTCAGCCTTAGTGGAAAATTTAATCTGTGCAATCACAAAATGGATCTTATTGAAAAATCCTTCCAAAAACCAAGCAATCTTACTAAGTTCATTAAAATTATAAGTGTTTTTTTTACTACAACATAAAACCTCAAGTCACACTACATTACGTATTCTCTAGGATTTTATTTGATTTCTTTAAATCTTGAATATTCTAGCATACACACTTGTTGGACCCTTGAATTTGTATTATTTATTCTTTACATCCTGCATTGGGACTAAAAATCATTTACTCTTGACCTATTATTCTTTGGGAGGATCTGTAACACATTAGAAGAAAGAATTGGGAAAATAGAGAGGATGAAGAGGTGTGCACAAGGTTGAAGTATGGGTTTATAAGAAGAATGAAGTGAAACAAGGAAAGAGAGGATATATTACTATGCACATAATGAAAATGGAAACTTAAGAGAGATGTTTATAAGAAGCGGCATGGAAAAAGTACCAATTATTTTCGGAAAAAACATGTAGGAAAGGAAATTTTAGATAAGAGACTAAATATAGGCAGATCCAAAAATAGAACACGAGATACCATTTTGGGCACTTACATGGAAGAAAAGAAGGAATGCATAAAAAGGAATAAATCTAAATATACTAAATTAGTGTTTTCCATGCAAAGTATAACAGGGGTAACAAGTGGCTATATTGAGCCACTTCCTAGATGTAATATTTTAATTGTTAGTTAGAACTATAGGGATATTATTAGCTTTTGGAAGACTAGTAAAAGGAAAGTCCCCTCTACTATAAATACCCCATGAAGGGTCCATTCCAAGTGTTTATGCTATTATGATCATGTTCATGTCATGATTGTGCTTGAGATAAGTATTTTTCTCTCTAGATCTATCACCATTTATTTCAAAGTATTATATAGAGCACAATTGAAGTATGCATGTATTTCTTGTAGTCGTTTAACATTTTGTGACTAATGATCTATATATAAATTGAGTATGTTTGAGATAAATGATGTTTTTTACACATACTAGTATTAAATTTACTTCTTAACAATGTATTATGTGTTAAAATATCTTAAAATCTACTTCAACTAATCTAACCATGATGAAACCTAAAACATTATGCACTTTTAGTGAACTTGCTAAAGTTGTTGCTTTAGTATGACAGGATAGCACAAAGGATAAGTGACAATTGTGTGCACCGACTCATATAACCTGCATTCATAAAAATGGTTTAATGACACAAATAGATGCACAAAAATTTATCTCCATTATTGGGATGTTATAAACATGCAAAGATGAAGTGGAAAAAAAATGCTCAGACTAATGTAGGAGAATATTGATGTTTGAAAACACACTATTGAAGATGTCTTCGTGTAAAACCATATGTGCTGCAATGATTGTTTACCAAGAACATGGTAAGAGGAAAATATTTATGATGTGTTGTATGATAAAAATTTTTTGCAAAATCCCAATACATTTTAATGCATGGTTAGTATCTTATTTCCTAGGGAAGAGTTGGAATTTGGAAAGGAATCATCCTTGGTATCATGAGCACAAGAGAGCTTATAAAACATGATGCAAATTTGACATGATTTTTGGATTACTAGTAGAAAGTTACACTTCATATTTATATGATTAAATACTTAGTTTCTACTTTTTATTACATAGATAAATCAAAATTCAAATTTTTCAGAGAGTCATGTGAATCATACTTAAGCTAATTCACTTTGGAAATCAAGAAATTGATGGTTGACGTGGGAATTTATAATTTACCAATGGAATGATAAATGCTCCGCAAGAATGGGTGGCATGAGGAAATAAGGACAAGAGAAATTCAAGTTTAAGCCATGGATTCCCCAAATCAATGGACCCTAGAAGGAGGATGTGACTTGAGGAAAAGAGGCGTAAGGCATTGGAGAAAACAGATTTTCTATGTATAAAATGTTCAAATGCAAGAATTGAATGAGTGGACCAACAACATTGGTCAATGTAAGGAGAAGGAAGAAAAGATAAAGAGACTCAGGGGAAGTAATAACACACCATGAGATGACAAGAGATCTAGAGGATGAAGGAGGGAAATATAATGTAGATGGTATCTTGATCCAACTTATCATGCCTACTCATCCAACTAGGCTAATAAATATAGGATGAGAATTATTCATTTAAACTGATGGCAATGAGGAAGTAAAAAAGGATAAGGAGAAGTAAACCTTGAGTAGTAGTATTCTGTTTATAGTACAATCACTACAACCAAAACTAAAAAAAGTACTATTTAATCATAATCTTCTAAAATCTCAAATATTTGGCATGATGAGTGCCAATATATAAATAGTGCCACCAACGGTAGTGTACAGATATGCACCAACATAGCAGGTCACTGGAAATAATCCATCGACTACTAGTGGAAGTGGGAGAGGAAATGTCATCCCAAAAACCATTTTTCTAGTCCAAGGAAAAGTTGTAAACATTGCGCAACAGGTGGTAGCACCCAATATCTTGTATGAGACATATTTATATTTACCGAAATAACATGGTGTCAAAAATTTCCCTCGACATATTCACATGTGTAAACTAATATGGCATGTAAACGACATAACTTCCTCAGAGTGGAAATAAAGTCACTTTGTAACAACATTATTTGATCATGCTCATACTTGGAATAGAAATCATGATCTATTGTAAGTTATGGTAGAATATGATCAGTTGAAATAAACCTTTTTAAAATAATTTGATATACCAGATTTTGAATAACAAAGTATCTTATCCCTCAAAGAAATTAAGAAAGAACTAACAGAGTGTGTGTGTAATTATGACACACGTTTCAAAATGCTGATTTATAAATGTTTATATGAGATACATTTAACTCAACATGCACAATGTCTTGTAAGTGGAATATTAATGCCATTCAGGTGTATCTATTGTCACAAGACCTTCATAGACCCCTAAAAATCCCTAGAAGTAACATTGTGTACTGAAGTAGCTGCTAGAATTTATACGAGTGTTAGTATATTTATGGAAGCAAAAATATTATCCATGATAACTCAGTTATAGAAAATGATGAAAAAAATGCTATAGAAACATGTAATGGAGTGTGGTATACTAATTGTGATGTATAAAGCCACACCAAAAATACATCATCAAGCCAAAATTTGAAATCCATGATTTTATCTTGTGAAATATGTGAAGGAGGTCATGATGCATGAAACTTCCCTTTTTAAATCACACCAAGCAAACCAATGTATCTATTTAATGTAAAAAATTTGATGTGCATACACATGATAAAAAAAAATACTAAATAATTTATCACATACATGAAGCTAGATCATTGGGGCTCAAAATAACTATAGTCGATAATGTTACCGAATGACATAGAGTATATTGGCAAGGAAAAATGGTCAAGGTCAATGTGGACATAGGAGTAGGAGATACCCACCACGGAATTTTTATAAGTTTAGATCACCATATCATTATCAACATGATTTCCAAATGATCATGGTATGTGTGAATTGTCAAAAAGAACTTGAGGTATAAGATTGTCCCAATTTGTATGTGTTCATGAAGGAAAAACTAAGGCACAAAAAACATCAAGATTTCATGGAATATGGTGGAAGATAATAAACCTAAATCTATACCACAAATTGATTCATCAGATAAGGTACAAAATAAAAAATGCACGTCGTTGTATGAGAAAAAGAATATCCTTTAGATAATATAAAGGAGAAAGAGACATATTCTAGAAAGTCCTATCCTAACATAGGAAATAAAAGGAGATCCTTTGGGAAGTAAAATATTTGATCTAGAACCTTCAATGAGAGATTAAGTTCCTCAAAGAAGATGCGAGGCTACATAATGAAAGAATTGAAGATCATGAAGGTGATAAAAATAATAAAAATGAGTTCGAGGAAGTATGTAGACTCCTCTACATTGAGGGGATACTCCCATTGCTAAGCCACTGGTTGATGTATAAAATTTGAAATATGACACTATGATAGTAGTTGGGACAAAAATAAAAGTGGAATGTGCATTCAACAAAAATGGACATATTTTATTGGTAAATAATGGTTGATGGTAGCATCAATGGGTGGAATATAAATGACATACTAGATGACATAGGTGCAAAGGTCAATATTCTTACCATCGATTCTTAGAATAAAATGGGGTGACTGGCGCTGCACCCATCTCCACATATGTTTTTTATGGAGAAAAGACAAGGGTAGTGTCTATATGGGTCCTGAAGAATATTATCATTAGTATAATGGGAGTGAAATTTTATGATTATTTTGAAGTAACACCCTTGGAAGAAGATCTGATAATTTACCAGTGCTCCTTGGAAGGCCTTGGTGTTATGTAAACAATGTCGACTTAAGATTTGAAAAATAGTATGTGAGTTTTGAGAATTAATCTCAGTACGTCATTTATCTAATGGATCTAAATTAGAGCGCACCATATGTTGAGAAAGTAGAATAACATGATGATTTAGAACACATCTACAATATACATACTATGGGGTTGGAAAACTGTGAACCAATTTCAGAAGGTGAGATCTATTGGAAGGAAAATCTATCAATGTCAGATACAAGTATAGCTTGTGACAATTGGACAGATGGATCATATGAGCTGATTAGTCAACATATTGATATAAATAAACACGTAGCAAAATTGTAAATTTATTTAGTGCCTAATTATATCGGCAAGAATATAAAGAGAATAATTAGGAAGAACAACTAAAACCTGCCAAATTTTAGTAGTAGTGAAAACATATTGGATTTTATCACAAATTTGGAAATTTCCATGCAAAAGGAATAGGTACGTGTCAATTGTCTGATATATTTATTAAAATAAAACATAACAAGATGGTGGGAAAAACATATCTCAATGATGAGGACATGGGACTAGGTCAAGGAAGCTATGCACCTAAGGTTTGAGCATAATAATGAAGTAAGGAAATTTCCAAGCTATAGTGGTGTCACTAAACTTGAAGAGAATATTTGATGATGTGAATAACTATGGAGAAGTATAAAGAAAAAAATAAAACCAACATTTTAGACACCTTTTTTATCACACATTGCGTGTATGGGCATGTACATGGTATATTGGATGTGATATGTGTATAAAAACAACTTTATGGGTGGAAGTAAGCAATGAGTTCATTCAAACTTTCTCTTTGACATCTCATATTCCTCATTTAAACTACCCTCTCCAGTGTATCAAAAAGGAAATATTTTGGGATGATGCAATCATGGAAGAAAGAGTCTTAGATAGCTAGAGGAAAACAATATTCACACTCATAAAACATTAAAAATTAGCTCCATAAATAGTGATTCAAGCAAGAAAAATGATCAAGTTTGGAAAATGAGAAATTAGAATTGCAAGGGTAAGGAAAACATTATGCGACAAGTAGAAGATGAAATAAATAACTGTAATCTAAATGTAGATATTTCCTATGGGTCTAGAAAATTTATTGAAAAAGGGGAATTAATAATTCAACCAAAAGATAACCAATTAAATGCCATACAAGTTAATATAGAGAGTGAAGACGCACCAAAGTTAGCCACAATTGGTGTTTATTGGAGTGAACAAGAAATCGTAAAAAATAGTCAAACTCTTGTCTGAATATAGGGATATATTACCAAGAGGGTACCATGAAATGAAGGAGTTACACTACTCATAGGGAACAATGTAAATGAAATTGATTGATGGAGTAAAGCTAGTCAGAAAAAGATCATATTGGATGAATGCTAATTTACGTGCAAAATTCAAGAAATATATTGATAACATGCTAGCTATATGAGTAATAATCCCATTATGCAGCCTAGAATTCACCAAGAATAACCTAGGTGCACTGACACATCACTCAGCCTAGACTGAGCACTCACCAGAAGCGCGCAAAGGTATTAGGCCCCTCTTTAAATTTGCTCATGTAGGATGGGATCATGATGAATATTTAATACATGTAGATACACAATGACACATATATTCCATTGAACTTATTCTATATCTAGATCTTTAGGAACCATGATTCAATAATAAACACAATGATATCATCCATGCAATAACAAACTATAACCATGTTTAACACCCTTATTTATTCAATAACTTCCATTATATTAAAACATAGAAATACACATAAGCTTCTTACAATAATAGCGTTATATGCTCATGTGCGTAACATATCTGGTAGCATAATTCTACATACCTCTATATCCATCTCATAGACACATACCTCTCTCTATCTGTATCTCTATATATCTCAATCCCCTCTCCTACACATCTTCGTACATACATATTTAGAACGGTGGGGACTTTCCCTTCACCACTTATCTAATCCCAAAATAGGTCGCATGCTAAGAATAGCCATGCACCTTTACAATAATACGTTCACATGCAAGAATGCTAACAATAGACCTCTCACAGTTAACAAGAATTAGTAATCTTATTATTAGCTTGATCTCATGCAAAACACTTAGGAGATGCTCCTCCAAAAATAGCCTATGCGTGTCACGTAATTCTACATCCCGTTTTTGTGCTCTGCATGCCATCTTCAAAAAATAAATCATAATCATGAAAACAGATGAGTCCCTAATTTATCTTGGTCCTCTATGCGCGATTCCTTCCCAATTCTCCTACACCTTTAAACGTGCTCTTCTCTTACGCGTGAATATTTTGTATGTCTTCTGCTAAGTGTTATACATTTTCTATTGGACATTACCCCACAGTAACCACATTGCCTCCCCAGAAATGTCTACTCCTTGAACAATAAAAAATAAATTAATGGAAATAATGTAAAGAATTTAGATATAAAGAATATTTATTTACTCTACATCACCCTCTTCTTCAACTAGAAGAATAAGTTCTGGATATTCTTCGTTTATTTTATCCTCTAATGTCTGCTACTCATTTAGTATAGCCTCTACTTTTTCTAGAATATCTACCACAATAGACTCCAGCACAACTTGGGTAATTTATCCCTTTTCATTCTTCAAAACCAAAACAATGTTTGACATTGTAGAAATTCTTCCTTCTAATAGATCCATCTTCTGTGATATAACCTTCCCCAACTCATCTAACCTTTCCTTATGGGGTTATTGTGTTGCGGTAAGGGCCTCGCCATTTTTTTACCAATGTCAACCTCTTTTTGCACCCCTATGTCTCATCCTTCACTAATTTTAAGACTTCATTGTCCTCTACCCTAGTCCTTATCCTGATGACTGGCTCAAGAGCTGTGTAAATATCCAATGCCTAGTCTACTTTCCTTAGCTCCTCCTACAAGGTTTTGAGTAATGCCTCATAAGATGCAATCTTCCTCATCATCAAAGCATTTTCTCACTCTACTTCCTCAGGATATTTTGGTTTCAGCATACGCATAGGTCCATCCTCAAGCACCAAATCCACCAAGTTACGTACAGAATGCATTTCTGAAGGAAATTTTTTGGGTACCTTGGACTCCAAATGTGGTCTTGCTTTCAAGACATGGTCTCCAATTTCCTCTACCATGCTGATAAAAGCATTATTCTCCTTTTGCTCTAAGTCCTTCTCTTGTCAAAGTTGCACTATCTCTACATCTTTTTCCTTGATCTCTTCTTTCAGTGCCCTAATAGTTGCATATTTATCCACATTCCTCCTTGCCATCTCTAGAGATACCTTCACCAAGGCATTACTTGTTCATCCGACATAACAGTAGGCTTTATTGTTATGTTTCTTGCCTGAGGTGTCTTCTTCAATCTTCTTGATACAAAGGACTCTTCACATACGTTGAGGTTTGGTTCATCCATATGTGTCTGCATTGACCAAGATAGTTGTTTCCTTGTGCACACGGTGGCCATGTCTTCATCCCTCACTTCCCATCCATACAATTCCTTAAGGCCCACCATGCTTTGGAAATGTGTGTGGACAGTTTTACTTGTGTCCTCAGCATATCCCATGATTGGTGAAGTATACTCCCCACTTATCCTCTTCAATCTTGGCCCCTTATGAAATTGAGGACCAAGATTTGGAGTTTTTTCTATTATGCCTTGAGTAGTATCTTGAACTATCCCATCTACCTCCTTTACTCCTTCTTATCCATCCTTCATTTCTTTTTCATTTGGCTCTTCTATGTCCTCTGGCTATACAGAGGTGCTAAGCGCACTCTCTGAATATTCTTCTATTTCTTCATTAACTTTTAGTTTTCTCCTTCTCTTCTCTACTGCTTCTTTCTGAGGAGAGAATTGCAATGATCTCCAAACTGATTATGGTGTAGCACCTTGGGTTCTAGTTCTTCTGAATACCCTTTTGAAGTGGCACTCTCCTTGTACTGCATCCAAGTCCTCGTCATCTCCTTCTTGCACCTGAGGTGGTGTAGTTGCATGCTTAATTCCTACCTTTTTTGTAGGCTTCCTTCATCCTCTATATTCTAGGCCACCACTATATTCTCATTCATCCTCCTTTTCATCCGCCACTATAGTCGCTGAAGGCTGTGGAGTTGCCACATTCTCTACCATATGCTTACCCTTAGGCATCCCTAGAAGTGCAAACTCATTTTCCACATATTTTTTGTTCTCTAGATTGGGCTTGAGTTAAAGATACACAAGATATTCTCCAATGTCTCTGACTGCCAAGCTTACTAGCTTCATGTTTATTACATTTGAGATAATCCTCTCAATGTAGGTAGTCCATCCTGGATATCAAATGTTTTTGTTAGAGTGTGATTATCAAAATCTACTTTATTTGCGATGAGTTTTAGGTGGCATACATCTGTGAATTGATGAATTGATGCCTGTAAGTAGCATGTTGTGAAGGCATATGGAAGTTTGCACCAAGGGCTCCAAGCTTCGTCCTTCATCACAAATCACCAAGGGCAAAAATTTTTGTAGACAACAAATTGTACTGCCTTGCCCACCATTAAAGATAACTCCTTGGGTATGCACCACTCCTCTTCAAATTCCATACAGATCCTATCATACCACATCTCCACTCTTTGTTTAAATGTCCCACACATGGTCCCTTTGCATAAGTATTTATCAAATCTTTCTGCCAAAGATTTATTTTCCTTAGGGTACTCCCAAATATTTTCCTTTGGTCCATCAAGCACTCCAATATTTATCATGGACTTTACTCATCAACCATCGATACAATGGTTCATACTTTTCAAAGTATGGAGCTTGTACAACTAGTATACTCCAATATGCTTTAGCAAATTCTCTCCAGCATCACCATACATTGACATGTCTTATGTTGTGAGCTTATTTGATTTTGTGCTCAATAACACATATAGTTCCTTCTTATTATCTGATGTGCAATGGTTGTAATCCCTGATCTTACATTTACGGATGTGGGAATCCCATTCTTGTCCCAAAATCACTCCCTCTGTATACTGTATTTCTGAGAAATTACTCTAGGGATAAATTTATTTTTCCACTTTGACCTTCTTCTTCCCTTTTACTCCTCCTACAGGTGCTTTCTTCAGCGCCATTTGAAAATCTCTCCTTTCTATCCTTTGTAACAAGTAAGTTAAAACCCTAGTTCATATATCCATGCCCTAGAGGAAATTCCATACCCTACCTCTTTTGTAACTCATCTACTTAGCTATAACCCTTCACCTATGGGGACACAAGCTTCTCTTAAGCACAAATATTCTCTCCACATCTAGTTTCACACTCTTCACACCTCAACACGATTCGCTCAGCTCATTTTCACTTAGCTTTTTTGAAATTATTGTAATTTCAATCGTAAGAATGAACTCACATTCTGTTCTTATTTATATTTTAAAAAATTTAGTGTGTTTATTTCTCCTTCACCTACCAACAATCCTCTCATTAATCAACCATTTTCATTCTTTCCGCACGATACATTTTTGCACCCACGGTATAGCCTTCTAGCGTTCCTTCCTTCCTTTTAGCCATGGAATTCTCTTTAGTGTGCCTCTATGCACCTGAGTACCTTTCCACGGCACCTTCCCTGGGTAGTTCCCATGGCCCCTACTTACCTCGCGTTATACTTGTTTCTTCATTCATCTCCACCTATGGTCCTCGTTCCATAATAATAAAAAAATTAACAATTCTCTAACTTAAATAGCACATATAGCAGTTTGTTCCTTTCATGTGTACTTATTTTCAACAGCCATGTACCTAGATATCAATAACCACCCCATACCAATGGTATGTTCAGTTCTCTGCGCATAAAAATTCTTCAGATAATAATTGGCTTCTAGCACACAAACACAATTATTACAGAAAAACACCAACTAAATTGAAAAATCATAGCAAGGAAGAAGGAAATACATTAAGGAAACACAAAATTAAAAATATAATCTAAATGACAACATTGCCTTATTACAGACACCAAGAAGACTTATTTATAGAAGGGCTTTAGCCAAATCCCTTTGAAGTAACCGGGTAATTGTATTCCATCAAGTGTTTCTAACTAATAAGCTCATGTTTCAAGTATGTGAGTGATAACATATGGTCCTAACCAATGTACTTTGACGTTTCCTGGATGGTGTAGAAACTTATAATTATAAAGAAGCCTTGTCTATCCTATCTCAAGCTTTTTTTCCCTAATGTGCCTATCATGCCATGCTTTCTGCCTTGCTATTTCTTTCTTATGACTCCAACATATGATTTCTCTTCACTCATCTAGCTTAATCAAATTTTCAATCCATTCTTCCAATTCTTTCTCATCAGCTAGACATACAGTGTACGTAATACACAAAGAAGATAGCATGAATTTCATAGGAAGAACTGCTTCCATGTCAAACGTTAATTGAAATGGTGTGGCTTTGTTCAACCTTTTATATGTTGTTCGATATGCCCAAAGCACAGTAGAAAATTTTTCATCCCAATCTTTCCTTCCAACATCACAAATTTTTGTCAATGTCTGACTCAAAAGTTTGTTGAAGGCCTCAGTTGTTCCATTAATTTGAGGATGATAAGGTGTAGTCTTATGGTGTACAATCATAAACTCATCCAACAATATCCTGATTGTCTCATTCAAAAAATGTGTGCCCCTATCACTGATCAAACTCAAAGGACATCCATACCTTGTAATAATATTTTACCATAGAAACTTGGCTATTGTAGCCATTGTACAATCCTTTGTAGGCATTTCTTCTTCCCACCTTGTCAAATTATTTATGCAAATAATGATATAATGTGATCCAGTTTCACGCGTGGCTAGGGAAATAAGACCCACAAAATATATAGCCCATTTCTCAAATGGTTATGCACTAGTAATAGGTCTTAGAGGCATTTCATCTCATTGATCTAGTTTCCCAAGGTGCTAAAAGTGATCACAAGCCTTGAAATATGCTTTACAATTTTTATATAGGGTCTCCCACCATAATCTAGCAAGTAAAATCTTGTGCACAGTGTTGTCACCTGCATAGTGGCATCCTGCAATACCACCATGATCTTCCTCTATGATATCTGTATGCTCATGTTCTAGTACATAGCAACGCAATACTTCATCGTGGCCTAATTTGTATAAGTCACCAATAATCACATACAGGGTGCCACACATATAGCAAGTTGTTCTTCTCTAAGGATTTCATTCCTTCTAGTGTCATACATGTTCATAGAAAGAAAACGATGTCCTCTAATTCTAATGGCACTCGTTTTAACCTATATAACTATTCATCGGGTATGGTATCTTCAATGGCATGTGCTTCTTCTCCTGAATGTATTTTGGATAAATGATTTGGTCCAAAATTACTTTTCCTTGGTTTGACCACAAATGTGAAATAAAATTCTTGGAATACAAGCATCCATCTACATATGCACCCCTGTAAAATAGGCTTGTTTACCATATACTTCAATGCTATGTGATATGTATAAAATAAAAATGGTGTAGCTAGTAGGTACTATCTAAATTTATGTAGCGCATAGATCATTGACACAGATTCGCGCTCTGTAGTTGTGTAATTCTACTCTACAAGAGTCAACTTTCTACTAGAAAAATAGAGAGGATGATCTATAATACCTTCTCCAGGGTGAGCCAACATTGCACCAATGGTCATGAAAAATGTGTCCACATGTACATGAAATGGTTAGTCCCATGAAGGAAAGCACAAAATAGGCGTGGTAGTAATTTTATCCTTCAATATCTCAAACGTGTTTTGGTGTGGTTATCTCCAGTAGAACATACCTTTTCCTTTCAGTAACTCCTCCAAAGGTGCGACAACCTTGGCATACCCCTTTATGAATTTCCTAAAATACCCCATGTGACCCAAGAATCTACGTACATCACTTTGATTGGTAGGATCTTTTAGGTTGATAAAGACTGTAATCTTAGTTGGATCAACCAAAAAACCTTCCTTGCAAATTATGTGTCCTAACAGTATTCCAAATGGTGTAGTAAATATGCACTTCTTGATGTTTAAAGAGATACTCAACTGTCTACATATTTCAAACATTAAGTTCAAATTGTCACAATGATCCTTAACAAGTCCATACACCATCCAATCATCTAAATAAACCTACAAGAAGTTGTGAATAAAGTCTTTGAATGACTGAATAGCTATGTGTGAAACTACAACAGGCACGTTTTTCATACCAAAAGGCATCACAGTATAGACAAAGCTTCCCCATTTAGTAGTAAAAGTAGTTATTTCCTAATCTTCCTAGAAAATCCTAACCTAATGATAACCATAGAATCCATCTATAAATGAATATATTTTGCGCCCTGCAATTCCTTTTATTATTTCCTCAGTGAATGGTGTACAAAAGGGATCAGTCACACATGCAACATTCAGCTCCCTGTATTCCACACAGATCCTAATCTGGCCATCCTTCTTAATAATGATCACCATTAGACTAACCCATTTTGACTCATCCAAGGGCTTGATGATTACAGACTTCAATATTTTGTCAATCTCGTCTTTGACCTTTTCACGCAAGTTGGGGTTCATCTCATAGGGTATCTTTCTGATTGGGCATGCCCCCTCTTAAATCTTTATATTCATCTCTCCTAATGATTTATGCACACCTTTAAGTTCATGGTATCCGCGATCGAATAAGTACTGATAATACCATAGTAACTCAATGATAATTGCCACTTCAGATTCAAACCAATAGTCTCCAATTTTGGCCTCCTTAGGCTCAGCATCTGATCCAATATTCACTTTTTTGTCGTCATAGGTTTATGATAGGCATGTGTGGTCTTATCTACACTGTCTAACACCTGATGCCTACCTGATGAATGATCTACATCTATATTTGTTACTTCTTCATCATCCACTAAGTATACCATTTTTCCTTTTTCTTGCTCAAGGTAAGTGCATTTAAGTAGCGTGGCACCTGTCTCTATTTCTTAAAAACAAATAGGCTCTTGAGTCTCCTTCATAAAATAACTCTCGAATGAGTTCCTCCACCTTGGCACTATCCCCCATAGTTAAGTTCTTTATAAAATTTAATGATTCTTCCACCAGAGGTTTAGTAGAGAAGAAGTCAAACCTTTGGGCCATTCCTGTAATTAAATCCTACCAATTTCTAGTCTCTCTATGGAGTTGTGCATATACATACCAAGCACGTGCATAGCCTTGTAAAGTTGAATAAAACTTGTGCACCCAGAGTGAAAGTGGTAAAGCTTCCTTCCCCTCTACCTATTGTCTCACACTACTGAACGCGGTGCTGAATACGTTTATTACCATGATAATTGCATATTTCAATAGGTGCATTACGCCCAAAGAACCTAGTAGAAAGAGAAATCCTAATTTCATTCCATCCTACAAGATTATCCTTGTGGACCACCCACCAACACGTTGTTGTGCCACATAGGGTATATAATAGAATATTTCATCTCTCCAACTAGTTTATCCACTATTCCTCCATGGCATGCATGAACACCATAGGTTATCCTTTCTGGTGTAACATGGTACTAATTTTTTACCTACTCTCCTGATACAACGTGGTCTGTTGTCCCTAGAAAATATGCTCTTTACTTCGTGCCCTACCAACACATAAGTTCTATGAGCCCAATTATCACAAGAAACACTTGTAGTATCGCTAATAGACTATGCATCCTCTTACTGAAGGATTCCTTCTTTACATGGCTCAAGAACCTCTGGATCCTGGATGACGCATACATAAATCCTATTCAGGTATTCCTCACTCAAGGGATTAACATAGGGCATAGATTTTCCATCTTTTAAAGGGATAATAACTCTTTCCTCCGTATTTTTAAAGTTGATATAACCCTTGTTGAACCATACATTAGCATTATTTTCATAGCACCACGAACGTCCCAGTAGAGCTGTGAAGGTATCTACCTCTGCCAGCGCTAAAACCTCAAAATCCCTAGTGAACTTGGCTCCCTGTATGGTAATGGATGCATCTTTTAAAACTTCATTAGGAGTGGCCTTATTCCAGTTAGCCATGAACAATACACTAGAGGATGGTTGTAATGGAGGTCTCCCCATTTATACCCATGCATCTAAAGTAAGAACATTCACTTTTGTGCATGTATCAATCAATATATTACTCAAAAGCCACCTGTCCATTACAGCATTTAGAGTGATTTCCTTGTCATAATCTAGGCTATGAGGGCAAAGATTCACATGTAGGATCTACCGTCCAGCCAAAATACTTGTCCGTGGTGTTTTTCCCTTTAACCAATTCCCTAATAGTGGAATGATATTCTTCTGGTGAAACATTTTGCACACTTATTTCAAGTCATCTATATCAGATTGGACTATCTCTGATGCTTTCTTTTGCTCCATCTTCCGTGATTACTCCTTTAAATATTGTATTTCACCTTGAAGATTCCTGATTGCCTCCATGGTTTCCTGGTAAACCTCCTTCTGATGGGCAGGATCTAGGTATCATGCATGTAAAACCTCCTCCTTAGTGATGGTAGGCTTCTTTTGCAATGCTTCTTTAGTGCACGTCATTTCAGTGTAGGTAGTGATATTTACCTGCAATGCCTCAAATTTTGGTTCCAACTTAGGCATCCACTAATTTTCCACAACGTGTTGTATCATAACCATCCATGTACCTTTTTTTCTTGTTTATTCTTCTTACTAAGGTGCTCATACAAGTTCAGGCATTCCTCATAACTATGATTCTTTCCACAGAAAGAACACCTAATATTATGAGGACATTCACACCTATAGTGGTTAGGATATCCGCATGTATAACATGTTCCACGAGGGAAATCACCTTGTCCACCACCACAATCATATTCAAAATGCCCTTCATTCTGATAATAGTGCACCTGATTGTGATCACGATCTTGATGCTCGTTATTTCCTTTAGAGTTATCTGAAACTTGTGTCTGTTGTACACAAATATCTATAGCATCATGGATCTAACCAATCAGTCGGTAGTCTTACGTGTCATGAGTTGTGGACCTACAAATTTTACATTAACAAGAGACGTTATTCTTTATTGTACATTATAATAATGTGTAGCGGTTAACATCATGGTTTAAATCACATATCTCACAGTCCAAAAACAATGAGCGTACTGATATGCGGGGAAAACTATCCTTTTTGTGACCTTCCACTTCACAATCTACACACCAAATCCACGTGCGTGTCTTAGGTGCTGAATTTTCTGATAGATTCTTCAACTACTTTACCATGGCTGTAATATGTGCCATTAAAAATAGGCTCACCCCAATGTCTATAATTACAAATGCCTCAGCATGTGAATCTACTTCAAGTGATTCAAACAGATCAATATATGTCTTATGTAATAGTGCCCATCGAAAAGGTGTAATCACACCTCTAACAAACCATTGTGCATACTAGCTTGCATGAATATCATAAGAAAGCTTAGATAATAGCATTTTGAAACAAACATCATTATCTCTAACACTCTTAGTATTTCCTTTCTTAATATCCTTGAGCATGCTTCTAATCTTCTACTCAAACTTAGGAATATGAAATTCTTTAAGGAAAGCATCTTTTAATGTTGCATAGTCTATGCAAGTCTGATCAGGGTCAAAATTTCTATACCAACTATGTGCACACCCTTGTAGCGTAGTGGTAAATTGACTTTTTCTATGTTGAGATGACGTGATTTCTTTTACGCGCCACAATATTTCACATATGTACACATGTTCAACGACATATTTTATGCTCATATACTCTAGAAGATGAAGAGACATCTCCATGTAAATATTTTGGGGTTGGTATGGACCCTTCCCACCTAAACCAGAACCTCCTCTGTTCCTTCTACCTCCAAAACCACCAAATCCACTAGAACTAAAACCAACTATACCTCCTGATCCTGAACCTATAGCCACATTTTGACCAGAAGATGTACTCCCCTGTGTCCTAATAGTAGTACTGAACTACACCCCTACGGTCTACGAAGTGTTACTACCCCTAGAAGAGAGTCCAAAATTTTTCATGCTTGAATTATGTGTAGAAGATACACCTAAAAAGGTACTATACAATAGAAAATCAACACGTGACCTTCTTCACACCTGACCTCCTGAGGTTGTGCGAAGATAGCCGGTGTGGAATTGAAATGGGAGTGAAAGTGATGGCGATGACCAAGCTAATTAGGAAACCTTATGTCTTCGACACGCAATAATGTAATCTACAAATCTAAGGAAAATAATGCTCTCCTAACCTGAAGGGATGTGATGGTATGGTCTGATATTATAGTTACACAGAGACTCCACTCGATGTTTAGTTCTACCGAGATTCGATTGATTGGTTGCGGAATACATGGAAAGTAACATGCAGGTGCCTTGTATGGGTTTCTAGACCAGGTCATGGAAATGAGACAAGAGATGTAGTGGAGTTATAGGATCTAAGGGTGATTCTATGGTCTTGTCCAGAAATTCTTAGCCTGATCGGCTGCTATATTCAACAATGAAATTTGTGTAATAATATCAAGTGGAGGTGGTGAAGATATGAATGCCAGTGTGCGTAATCTAGAATCGATATCTAACTGACTAGTAGGCCCATTACGTTGTGGGACCTATGAGTCACAACCAAAGACTCGTTGAGGTTGAGGCCCTTGTATGTTCATGCATGCAATAAAATCCTATTTCCAAGAGCAGTCCAGAATTCATAAGCGTGATTGGAAGCTATGTTCAATGTCTCTAATTGTCTTAATTTCTCTGTTTATGTGGCAGATGTGTGAAAAAAATTTAAGGGAAAACTTGTGTCGACGTCAGTTATTAGCTTTGGCACGCTGGGTTGTGGGACCAGGGGATTGCAAATGTAGGTATTTTCCTATTGCAGACTGTTGATGGTCATGCAAGATGAATTGTTTTTTTTTCGGTAAATAAACTATCAAAGGAAATCTAAGCTATGTTTTTGGTGTTTTCTCAATATATCAGAACAAAGCAATAAAACAAACTAATCTATGGAAATAAATATTTTTTTACTTTTCTAACTTTTCAAACAATGTATCTTATCTAATAAGCAAATTAAAACAAATAATTGGCCGGATGTAACTAGCTATTTGTGCATATGTGTGAATCTAAATCTAAGATCTATTCTACTTCAAATAAAATCTTTCCAACCCTACCTCAGAAGTGAAGAACAAATCATGACTGTAACAGAGCTATTGTTCCCCCATAACTTTCCTAGAAATATTGAAGAGAAAACTTCCTATTGATTTGATCTACTTGTAACTATCTGACTGATTGAAATTAATCGTTTCTCTACTCTATTTGATATGTAATTGACAATTTGACAAAACAAAGAAAACAATTACACAACTCCAACCTGGAAGAGCAAGAGCTTTGGAAAATCTAGTTGTATGAGTATTTTCCCCCTCAGTTCTTTCCTTTCTTTCTCTAAGTGTTCATGTGATTCCAAGGATTGGGAATGCAAAGAACAACAACAATAGGATGGTGCTTGAGCAATGGAATCTTGGAAGTAATCTAAACATAATGCAGGTAGAAGAAATATAGCACAAGAGATTTGAACTTGGCTATGCAATTCTTAGCAAGATTATGACAACACAACAATGTAAGATACACAAAATTCTCAGGCCCTTTTGCTTGAATAAAAGCATGGAATATATAGGAATGAAGGATAGAAGGTCACTTCATGAACAAGGAAATGAAGAGGTAGTTCCACTCATTTAATCTATTTAAAAATAGAAGGAACATGGAGAACCAAGCAAACGAAGCTATTTTTAGAAAATTTGGCTCACGAATGTACTCAAAAAGTAAACTTAAGAGAATCGTCGCATGTAATTTCTCACGTGAAGATTCTAGAAAAATCAATCAGGACCACCGCCCTACACAAGGTGGCGGTTTTAGGACCTCCACCCAAGGTAGGGCAGCGGTTTGTGAACCGCCACCCAAGCAGAGTGGCGGTCCTAGCACTAAAGGCAAAAAAAAGACATCTAGGCTATCTAGGCTACAAATATATACTGCAAGTGGGTTTTTTGAGCTTGAACACTTTCTTGAAAGGATTTTGAATCATCATTGGGGACTTTTATAACCATTCTCCTGACAATGTAGTTTGTGCAAATTTGGGTGCATATAGGTACCTCTGAACAATAACGCATATGTTTATACTACCATCAATGTGCTTTTATATGACTTACTCCTACTCTCCCACTACCTAAATTAGCTTACTGACTATTTTTTGTACTAGATACTAGAAGACCAAGTGCAAGGGAAAGGTTTCCAAGTAGATTCATATGCGTGCCCATAGACCAGGTCTTCTCTGTTGGCATGCTTCTATGTGAGATCGATGGGGTTTCCCTATCATGCTTTCCCAAATGGGGGAGTTACTGATGCTTGGGTTCCATGTCTTCTGCATGAACTTCAAATCCTTCTCAATCCATCTCTCTCCTCAACACCATCCTCTCTACAATGTCATGTTGCTTCTCTATCTCCCTCTCATGCACCTCATTATACTTAAGCCACCTTTCTTCTCTCTTCCTCTTTGTCGTTAGGTCTTCCATATTTCACCAAACCTACTCCTGTCCCCATGCATGGTGAGGTTTAGTCAACCATTTTTTTACTCTCTAAGTTCAGGCTTTGGTGCAGCCTTGAATTCACCGGTAAAATCCCAGGAACGTTAGTAGGTCACTCAGCTTAGATCGAGCACTCACCTAAAGCATGAAAAGGTACCAGAACCTTCTTTAAGGTTGTTGTTGTAGGATGTTAGCATGATGAAGACTTAAATCATTCAGATCTATGTCTAATATTTTAGTCTACAACACATATTTAGTTCTAGATCTAGAGAATAACAGACTTAAGAGATAACCATGATGAAATCAAGCATGCACGAACTAGTTATACCCAGGATTTGACATTTTGATTCAGCCAACATATTCCATTACATTAAAAATAATAAATACATAGAAGATGATTACAATAGATAGTACCATAGTCTATGCGCGCATCAGATTTGGCAGCATGACCTCAAAATAACTCATTTCTCACATGCCACTCTCACCACCTATACTACGTAGTTCATTACATATTTATAAGGGTGGGGACTTTCCCTTCACCACTTATCTAATCCAAAAATAGGTTGCATGCTATTATTAGCCATGCATCAATACAAAAATAGCCACACATGCAAGTGTACTAACAATAGACTTCTTCTAGTTAACTTCCAGTAGTATATCTCTTCTCAGTCTGCATCCATGAAAAGTGATTTGTATCTAATCCTCCAATAATAGCCAATGCATGTCATGTAGTTCTCTAGCTTGTTTGTGTGCTCCACACATCATCTTCTAGAAATAGATCCTTATCATGAAAAAGGCTAAGTCCTGAATCTGTATTTGTTCCCAGCACATGATTCCTTTTTTATCCTCCTACGCTTTTGAATGCGCTCTGCTATTCCCACGCAAACCTTCTATATGTTCTTTTCTAAGTGCCATACTTTTACTGATCAACATTACCCCACACTAATTACATTGCCGCCACGGTAATGGTTGGCTCAAAAATGAATCAAATAATATGAATAGAAGAATAGAAAGAATTTTGATGAATAAAAGAATGTCTTTACCTTGTAGTATCTTCTGCTTCAACATGAAGAATCAATTTTGGATATTCTTCTTTTATTTGCACCTCTAAATTTTGTTAATCGTTAAGCACAGCCTCTACCTTTTATGGGATATCCACTACAATTGACTCTAACTCATCCTTTGCAATCTCTCCTTTCTCATTTTGCAAGACCAACACAATGCTATACATGGCATTCATTCTTCCTTATAACAAGTCCATCTTTTGTGTGATGAGTTTCCCAAGCTCATCCAGCCTTTCCTTGTGTGGTTCTTGAGCTATTGTAAGGGCCTCATGCTTCTACTTGAAAATTGATAATCATTCTACATGGCCCAAGGTCTCATATTTCATGGCCTTAAGGACTTCACTATCTTCCAAAATGGTCCTGGTTCTTATAACGGCTTCTAGGGATATACAAATTTTAAGCGCTTGATCTACTTTCTTTAGCTCCTCGTGCAAGCTCTGAAGTAACCCCTCATATGATGTAATCTTTATCATCACCAAAGCATTTTTCTGCTCTACTTATTGTGTTGGATCCTTTGGTTTTGGCATGTGTAGAGGTTCATCTTCAAGCACTAAGTCCACCAAGGTACTTAGATAATGCATTACTGAAGGAAACCTCTTGGGTACCTTTGGCTCTAAGTGTGGCTTTGCTTTCATGATATTGTCTCTGCCATGCTGATGAAAATAACGTTCTTCTTCTATGCCAAGTATTTTTAATTCTTTAGGTGCACTATTTTTACATCCTTAGTCTCGATCTCCTCCCTCAGTGCCCTAATTTTTGTTGTCTTTTCCATATTTCGTTGTGCCACCTCTATCGATACCTTTACCAAAGCATTGCTCACTTGTTCATCTGACATAACATTAGGCTTTATTGTTATGTGTCTATCCTAAGGTGTCTTCTTCAACCTCCTTGATACACATGACTCTTCACACACATCAAAATCTAGTTTGTTCATGTGTGTGTGCATCAACCATGAAATTTACTTCCTTGTGTGCACGGTTGCCATATCTTCATCCATCAGCTCCCAATCATACAAATCCTTTTGTGCATTGTGTTTTGAAAATGGGCACAAAAATTTTTACCTATGTCCTCGGCATAGTACATGACTAGTGGAACATACTCTCCACTTCTTCTCTTTGATCTTGCCCCCTTAGGAACTTGGGCTTCAATATTTAGAGCTTGTTCTACTGTATCATGAGTAGTTTCAGTCACTGTCTCATCTGCCTCCTTTTCTCCCTCTTCTCCATCCTTCATTTTTTCATCCTTTTATTCTTCCACGTTCTCTAGGGGTATAGGGGAATTGTGCGTGCTTCCCTCAAACTATTCTACCTCCTCATTCAGCTTCAACTTCCTTCTTCTCTTATCAGTTGTCTCCTTCTATGGAGAGTCGAGGTAATCTGCGCACTGATTGTAGAGTAGCACCTTGGGTCCTTGTTCTCCTGAATACTCTTTTGAAGTGGCGCTCTCCTTGTACTACATCCAGGTCCTCATATTCTCCTTCTTGTGGCTAGGTTGGACTATTCATGTGCTCATATTCTTCATTTTTTGGAGGTTTTATTCTACCTTTGTGCTCCAAACCACCATCTTCAAGATCCTCTTCTTCATCATCTACTTGTATTGTCTCTGTGGGCTTAGGCGTTGGAACATTTTCCATTGTATGTTTACCTTTTGGTGGCCCTGGGAGCGTGAACTCATCCTCCACATACTTAGTGTTCTCCATCTTGGGCTTGAGTTGAAGTTACATAATCGCTACTCTGGTGTCCCCAATTTCCAAGATTATAGGCTTCATGCTTATAATATCTGAGATAAGCATCTTAATGTAGGAATTCCACCCCAGATATACATATTTATTTCTTAGAGTGTGGTAGTCACAATATACCTTGTCTATGTCAAAGGTTAGGTGGCGCACATCTAAAAAATGGTGAAATGATGCCTGGAAAGATCTTGTTGTGAAGGCATATGAAATTTTTCACCATGGGATCCAATCCCTGTCCTTCGTCACAAATTACACGATTCCAAAATGCTGGTAGACTATAAACTATATTGCCTTACCCACCACTAAAGGAAACTCCTTAGGTATGTGCCACTCTTCTTCAAACACTGCGTTGATTATATCATACCAATTCTCCACCCTCTGATTAAATGGTTTTCTCATTGATCCATCACACAAGTACTTGTCAAATCTTTCCGTAGGTGACTTGTGTTCCGTGGGGTACTCCCAAATCTTCTCCTATGGCCCATCGGGCACTCCAATCTCCATAAACACCAAATACAATAAAATAGTTCCAAAACTTAATCTTTCACCTATTCATGCTTCTTCAATGATTGTCTTTGATATATGATCCGCGATACTGTAGATAACTCCTTGAGACATCTTCTTTGCAACTCGCAGCTACATTGTGTTTACCTATGACTATCTTTCTTGGTGATTTAGCTTTGTTACAAGATGTGCAACTACCTACACTACTGTGTACTTCTTTAATTTTTCAATGTCCATGCCATGTGGACCTTTGGTATACCCCATCTCCTTCCTTGTCTCCAATATTGTGGCCTTATCAGTTAAATCACTCTCCAAATCCACTCTTGAGGCCCTAAGTCCTGCCACTATTGAAATCAAGGCAGCTGTGATTCTAACCCTCCGTACGGAGAAGTAGAAGAAGTCCTCATGGACTCTTCTCATCAACCATCGATATAATGGTTCATACTTCCTAAAGTATGGCATATCATACAATTGGTAGACTCCAATCTACTTTAGTAGCTTCTCACCACTGTCATTGTACACTGAAAAATCTTCTACTATGCACTTGTTCATTTTTGTGGTCAACAACACTTCAAGTTCCTTATTATTATTTTATGTTCAATGGTTGTAATCATTGATTTTACATTGACGGATGTAGGAATCCCATTCTTGTCCCACGATCACACCCTTTGGATACTACATTTCTGAGAAATTACTCTCAGGACAAATTTCTTCTTCCACTTCGACCTTCTTCTTCCCTTTTACTGCTGCTATGGGTGCTTTCTTCCGTGCCATCTAAAAAATTATCTCTTTTCTTACCTTTGTTAATTGAGCAGGTTGAAACCCTAGTTCAAATCTCCATGCCCTAGAGGATATTGTGTGCCCTAGCTTTTTGTAACGTGTCTTCTTTAGTCAAACCCTTCACCTATGGGAATGCACCCTTTTCCTTCACACAAACCTTCTCTCCACGTCTAGTTTCACACTCTTCGCACCTCAACATAATTGCTCGGCTTGTTTGCACTTATCCATTTTCAAATTCTCTCAATTACAATGGTAAAATGAACTCACATCCTGTCCTTATATAGAATTTCAAAAAGTTAGTTCATTTATTTCTCCTCCACCTACCAACAATCCTCTCATTAATCGACCATTTTCATTTCTTTTGCATGGTACATCTTTGTGCCCAAGCTATAACATTCTAGCACACCCTCCTACCTTTTGGTTGCATACTTCTCTTCAGTGTGATTTCATGCACTTTATTACCTCATCACTACGCCTTCCACTAGTAGTCCTCATATCCTTTGCTTGAGTCTTGTTATAATTGTTTCTTTATTTATCTCCATCTATGGTCCTCATTTCCAGAAGTTCTTACAATTTTCCAACTTGAATAACACCTGTAGAAGTTAGTTCCTTTCATGTGTACTTATTTTCATGATTTTTGTACCTAGATATCAATTACCAACCCACACTAAGGGTATGTGTAGTCCTTTGCATAGTAAAATGATCCAAATAGTAATTATCTTTGGGCGCGTAAACATGCATATTACACAAAAACACCAACTAAATTAACAAATCATAACGAAAAAGAAGGAAACACATTAAGGAAATGCAAAATTTGAAACCTAATATAAATGGCAACACTTCCTTATTACAAACATCAAGAAGACTTATTTATAGTAGGGCTTTAGCCTACTCCCATTGAAGTATTTGGGTAACCGTATTCCATCAAGTGCCTCTCATTGACAAGAGCATGTTTGAAGTATGTGAGTGATAACATACGGCCCCAACCAATGTAATTTTACTTTACCTGGATGGAAAAAAAATAGAATCATAAAGGAGTACCATCTATCCTATCTCAAGATTTTTATCCTTGATGTGCTTGTCATGCCATGATTTTTTCCTAGCCTTCTCTTTTTTTTGACTCCAATGTGTTATGACTCATCACTCATCCAACTTGATTGACTTTTCAATCAATTCTTCTAATGCTTTCTCATCAGCTAGACCTTCAATGTGTGCAATGCACAAAGAAGGTAACATGAATTCCATAGGAAGAACTTCTTCTATGCCAAACACTAACAAAAATGGTGTGGCTTTGTTCAACCTTTTATATGTTGTTTGATATGCCCAAAGTACTACAAATACTTTATCATCCCAATCTTTTCTTTGAAAATCAAATATTTTTGTTAATTTCTAGCTCAAAATTTTGTTGAAAGCCTTAGCATTCCCATTTTCCTAAGGATGATATGGTGTACTCTTATGGTGCGCAATCATGAATTCATCCAATATAATCCTAATTGTCTCATTCAAAAAGTGTGTGTGCCTATCACTGGTCAAACCTAAAGGACATACATACCGTGTAATAACATTTTCCCATAGAAACCTAGCTATTGTAGCCATTGTATAATGCTTTGAAGGTGTTATTTCGTCCCACGTTGTTAGATAATCTATGCAAGTTATGATATAGCAGGATCCAGTTCTGCGCATAGCTACTGAAATATGAAGCACAAAATTTATAGCCCATTTCTCAAACATCTCTACACTAGGAATAGGCCTTAATGGCATCTCATCTTGTTGTCCTAGTTTTCCAAGTTGTTGACAATGATCACAAGCTTTGTAATAATCCTTACAATCTTTATATAGAGTCTCCCACCATAATCTAGAGAGTAGAATCTTAGGTGCATTAGTGTCACCTGCATAGTGGCCACCTACAATACCACCATGAGCTTCCTCCATGATATCTGTAAACTCATGTTCCAATACATAATGACTCAATACTTCATCCCAGCCTAACTTGTATAGGTCACCACTAATTAAAATAGAGGGTGTCACACGTATAGCAATTTGTTTCTTCTCTAAGGATTTCATTCCTTCTAGTGTCATGCCTATTCATAGAAAGACAACAATGTCCTCTAATTCCAATGGCACTTTTTATAACCTATATAACTATTTATCAGGTATGGTATTTTCAATGACCTATGCTTCTTCTCTTGGCTATATTATGGATAAATGGTCTGGTCCGGAATTTCTTTTCCCTGGTTTGACAAAAAAAGTGAAATCAAATTCTTGAAATAAGAGGACCCATCTACATATGTGCCCCTATAAAACTATTTTGTTTAACAAATAATTCAATTCCATATGATCTGTATAGAAGAAAAATGGTGTATCCAGTAGGTACTATCATAATTTATGCAACGTATAGATCATTGACAAAGCTTCGTGCTCTATAGTTGTGTAGTTTTGTTCTACAGGAGTAAAGTTTCTACTAGCAAAACATATAGGATGATCTATAATAATTTATTCAAGCTAATCCAATACTGTGCCAATGGTCGTGTCATATTCTTCCACATGTACATGTAATAGTTGGTCACATGAAGGAAAACATAGAATAGGAGAGGTAGTAAATTTCTCCATTAATGTCTTGAATGTGCATTGTTGCAGTTCTCCCCAGTAGAACGTACCTTTCCCTTTTAGTAAATCCTCCAATAGTGCAGAAAATTTGGCATATCCTTTAATAAACTTCCTGTAATATCCTATATGACCCAAAAACCCGTGCACCTCACTCTGACTGGTAGGCTCTTTAAGGCCTATAATAACTGCAACCTTCATTGGTTTAACCAACAAACCTTCCTTATATATTATGTGTCCTAACAGTATCCCAAATGGTGTAGAAAATATGCACTTCTTGATGTTCAAAGAGATACTCAACTATCTACATCTTTCAAAAATTAAGTGAAAATTTTCACAATGATCCTTAACTAATCCATACAACATCTAATTATATAAATAAACATGTAAGAAGTTGTGAATAAACTCCTTGAATGCTTAAAAAACTATGCGTGAAAATACAACAAGCACATTTTTCAGACCGAAAGGCATCACAATATAGTCAAAGCTACCCCATTTAGTAGTAAACATAGTCTTTTCCTGATCCTCCTGGGAAATCCTAACTTGATGATACCCAGAGAACCCATTTGTAAACAAATAGATTTCATGCCCTGCAACGTCTTCTAGTATTTATTCATTGAATGACGTAGGAAAGGGATCAATCACACATGTAGCATTTAGGTCCCTATAGTCCATACAGTTTCTAATCCATCCATCCTTCTTGATATTGATCACCATTGGACTAACCCATTATAACTCGTCAAGGGGCTTGATAATCCTAGACTTCAACATTTTTTCAATCTCTTTTTTGACCTTTTCACTCAAGTTGGGGTTCATTTGGTAGGGTCTCTTTCGAACTAGGTGTGCACCCTCTTTAATATTTACCTTCATCTCCCCTAATGTTTCATGCATGCCTTTAAGTTCATAGTACCCTTGAGGTAATAAGTCCTGATAATCCTGTAGTAGCTCTATGATCTTTACCACTTCAGAGTCTGACCAATAGTCCCTAATTAAGGTTTATTTAGGCTTAACATCTGATCCAATATTCACCTTCTTTGTCTTCATAGGTTCATGATAGGTGCATGTGGTCTTATCAGCATTCTCTAACACCTCACGCCTACTTGTTGAATGGTTTATATCTAGATATTATACTTCTTTGGCATCTACTAAATAGACCATTTTACCTTTTTTCTTTCTCAAGGCAAGCACACTGAAGAATTGTGGCATTTGCCTCTTTCTATTCAAAAAGACCCGCTCCTGAGGTTCCTTCATCCAATAACTCCTGAAGGATTTCTTCAGACTTGGCACTATCTCCCATAGTTAAGCACTTTATGACTTTTAATGCTTCTTCCATCAGAGGCTTAGTGGAGAAGAATTCAAACATCTGGGCCATTCTTGTACTTAAATCCTACCAATTTCCAGTCTCTCTATGGAGTTCTGCATAGACATACCAAGCACATGCGCAACCTTATAAAGTGGAATAGAACTTGTGCGCCTGGAGCGAAGGTAATAAATCTTCCTGCCCCTTTGTCTAGAGTCTCAAGGAGAACCTAGTGGCAAGAGAAATCCTAATTTCATTCCATCCTACAAGATTATCCTTGTGGACCACCCACCAGCGTTCTGTTGTCCCACGTAGTGTATATGCTAGCATATTTCTTCTTTTCAGCGGGTATATCCATTGTTCCTCCATAGCACGTAGGAACACCATAGGATCTCCTTCTCAAGTGTAACAAGGTACTGAGTTGTTACCTATCCTACTGGCATAATGTGGTTTTCTGCCTTTAAGAAAAAGCTCTTTACTTCGCACCCTACTACCTCATAAGTGCTATGAGCCCAATTATCACAAGAAACACTTGTAGTATCACTAATAAATTGTGCATCCTTCTACTGAAGGATTCCTTCTTTACATGGCTCAAGCACCTCTATATTTTGGATGGCACATATATATATCCTATTCAGGTCTTCTTCACTCAAGGGCTCAACATAGGGCATATATTTTCCATATGTTAAAGGGGTAATAACTCTTTCCTCCTTATTATCAAAGCTGATATAACCCTTATTGAACCAAATATCAGCATTATTTACATAGCACCAAGGATGCCCCAATAGAGGTGGGAAGATATCTGACTCTTCTAGCACTAAAACTTCAAATTCTCCAGTGAACTTGGCTCTTTGTATGGTAATGGATGCATATTTTAAAACTCTGATGGGAGTGGCCTTGGTCCAATTAGCCATGAACAATACATTAGAGGATGGCTGCAAAGGGGGTCTCCCCATTTGTACCCATGCATCTAAAGTAATAAAATTGACTTTCACACCAGTATTAAATATTATATTACTCAATAGCCACCCATCCATAACAGCATTTAGAGTTATTTCCTTATCATAATCTGGGCTATGAAGGGGAATATTTGCATGCAGGATCTGTCGTCCAGTCTCAAAACTTACAAGCGGAGTATTTCCTTTTAACCAATTCCCCAAAAGTGGAATGATATTATCCTGGCAAAATAATTTTCTCACTTCTCTCAAGTCATCTATATCATTTTGGACCATCTCTGATGCTTTTGTTTTCTCCATCTTCCATGATTTCTCTTTTAAATACAGTATATCAACTTGAAGATTTTTGAGTACCTCCATGGTTTCATGGTAAACATCCTTCTGATGGGTGGGATCTGGGTACCTTGCATGAATAACCTCCTCCTTAGTGATGGTAGGCTTCTACTGGAATGCTTCTTTGGCATGCCTTGCTTATGCATGGGTCGTGATCTTTACTTGTAATGCCTCAAAGTCTTGTTCCAACTTAGGCATCCACTGATTTTCCACAACGCGTTGTATCCTAACCTTTGTTTTCTTATTTATGCTACTTGCTAAGATGCTCATACATGTCAGGGCATTCCTCATAGTTATGATTCTTTCCATAGAAATAACATGTAATATTCTAAGGACATTTATGTCTGTAGTGGTCAGGACATCTACATGTATAACACATTCCATGAGGTAACTCACTTCTTCCACCACCACAATATACTTGACCTTAGCCACGATTGCCTTCAAAACACCCTTCATTCTGATCATAGCACGCCAGATTTTGATCTTGATCCTGATGCTCGTTATTTCCTTTAGAGTTATCTAAAACTCATGTCGTTTGTACACCAATATCTATAACATCATGGATCTGACCAATAAGCTGGAAGTCTTCCGTGTCATGAGTCGTGGACCTACAGATTTTGCAGTAACATGAAATTTTATTTCTTATCATGCATTTTAGTAATGGGAAGTGAATAGCATCATGGTTTATATGGCATATCTCAAATTCTAACAGAAGTGAGTGCACTGATCTATGGGGATAACTATGCTTTTTGTGACCTTCCACTTCATAATCTATGAACCAAATCCCTATGCACATCTCATGTGTTGAATTTATTGATAGTTTCTCTAACTTCTTTGCCATATCTACAATCTCTACTTCTAAAAATGGGCTCACCCCAGTGTCTATACTTCCAACTACATCAGCATGTAACGCTACTTCAAGTGCTTCACATAGATCAATGTATGTTTTATGTGATATCGCCCTCCTAAAAGGTGTAATCAGACCTCTAACAAACCATTGTGCATGTTGGCTTGCGTGAATATCATAAGAGAGCTTAGATATCAACATTTAAAATGGGCATCATACTCTTTGACAATTTAAGTAGTACCTTGCTTAATATCCTTGAGTGTACTTATACTCTTCTGTTCAAACTCGCGCATATGAAACTCTTTAAGGAATACATCTTTCACAGTCGTATAGTCTACGCAAGTCTGATCAAGGTTGAACTTTTTGTACTAGTTGTGTGCATGTCCTTGCAATGTAGTAGTAAATTATCTTTCCCTACACTTATAAGTTATGATTCCTTTTATGCACCACAATATTTCACACATATGTACGTGTTCAGTAGCATCTTCTATGCCCCTATGCTCTGGAAGACGAAGAGACATCTCCATGTAAATATTCTTGGGTTAGTGTGGACCTTGCCCACCTGATCAAGAACTTCTTGTGTTTCTGCTACCTCCAGAACCACTAGATCCACCAGACCTAGGCCACCTATACCTCCTAATACCAAACCTCCTGTAGCTAGGGTCAGACTAGAGGATGTACTTCCCTGTGTCCCAACCGTAGTACTAAACTACACCCTCACAGTCTGCGAAGTGTTACTACTCCTAGAAGATAGTCCAAAATTATGTGCACTTGAATTCTATGCAGATGATACACCCAAAAATGTACTCCCAAAATCCGTTTGCACTACCATCATTATGCCTCTTATAAGACTCACTCCTACTCTCCCACTACTTCAATTAGCTTACTAATTGTTTGTTGTACTAGGTGCTGGAAAACCAAACACAAGGGAAATGTTGCCATGTGGATTCAGATTCACACCCATGGCCCAGGTTTTCTCTACTACTGTGCTTCTACATGAAGCCAGGGAGGGTTCTCTATTATGCTTTCCTAAATGGGGGAGTTCCTGATACTCAGGTTCCACATATTCTTCATGAACTTCAACTCCTTCCTGAACTATATTTCTCCACAATGCCATTTACTTTGCAGCGTCCCGTTTCCTCTCTACCTCCCTCTCACATGCCTCATTATACTTAAGTTTCCTTTCCTCTCTCTTCCTTTCTACTGCCAGGTCTGCCATCTTTCACCAAACCTACTCCTGCCCCTGCGCATGGTGGGGTTTATTTAGCCATCAGTTTACTCTCCAAATTTTTATCACCAGTGGAATGCTTTGTAGGTAATTTCCCCTTGGATATCATAAAAACTAGAATCCAGCTACCTCTGGGCATGAATAATTGGAAATTGAGTAATCTAAGATATAACTATTCAAAATACCATGGAACCATGTATCCATTACGTGAATCCAAATCAGATCAGCATCATAAAATGCCTAAAATTCTTCCTGCACCCAGACAAGTGTGCGATACCTCTAATTCCATTTAGATGCTTAAGTAATTGGCCACTCTACAATTATACTAGAAAGATAACAAAGAATCTCTCATATAGATTATGTTCCACCAATACATGTGCATTAAACTCATATCCTATGTTGAACCTCTATGTGTATTCTTCTTCTAAATCATGTATCCACTCGTCAACACTTGTTAGGGTTAACTAGTATGTCTTCATCATGAACCAACCTGAAAATAACTGAAAAAGAGGTCCTGGTAAAAAAACCAATGACGTAGCCTAGAATTCACCAATAAAATCCCAAGCGTGCTAGCATATCACTCATCCTAGACTGGGCACTCACCCAAAGTGCGCAAAGGTACCAAGCCCCTCTTTAAGGTTGTTGTTGAAGGATGTTAGCATGATGAAGACTTAAAGCAATCGGATCTATGTCTAATATTTCAGTCTACAGTACATATTCAGATCTAGATCTAGAGAATAATATACTTAAGAGATAACCATGATGAAATCAAGTATGCATGAACTAGTTATACCCATGATTTAACACTCTGATTCAGCTAAAACATTCTATTACATTAAACATGATAAATACATAGGAGCTGATTACAATAGATAGTACTATAGTCTATGTGTGCATCAAATTTGGCAACATGACCTCACAATAACTCAGTTCTCACATGCCACTCTCACCACCTATACTGTGTAGTTCATTACATATTTATAAGGGTGGGTACTTTCCCTTTACCACTTATCTAATCCCAAAATAGGTTTCATGTTATTATTAGCCACACATCATTACAAAAATAGTCACACATGAAAGTGCACTTATAATAGACTTCTTCTAGTTAACTTCTAATAATATATCTATTCTTAGCATTCATCCATGCAAAGCACTTTGCAGCCAATCCTCCAAATATAGCCAATATGTGTCACACAAGTCTCTAACTGGTTTGTGTGCTCCACATGCCATCTTCCAAAAATAGATCCTTATCGTGGAAATGGCTAAGTCCCCAATTTGTTTATATTCCCAATGTGTGATTCCTTTTTTATCCTCCCGTGCTTTTGAATGCACTTTGCTCTTCCCACACAAACCTTCTGTATGTTCTTTACTAAGTACCATACTTTAACTGACCAACAAAGTTACCATAAAAAAATTTATCACAAGTGGAATGTCTGGAAGGTAAGTTCCCCTGGGATATCGTAAAAATTGGAATTCATCTACCTCTAGGCATGAATAAGTGGAAATTGAGTACTCCAAGATATAGCTGTTCAAAACACCATGGAACCACGTATCCATGGCGTGGGTCCAAATCATATCATCATCATAAAGGGTCAGAAATTCTTCCTACATCTAGAAAAGTGTGTGATACCTCCAATTCTATTTAGACTCTTAAGCAACCAACCACTCATACAGTTCTACTAGAAAGATAGTGAAGAATATCTCATATAAATAGTCATACAAATTATGCTTCACCCACATGCGTGCATCAAACTCATATCCGGTGTTGAACCTCTATGAGTATTCTTCTTCTAGGTCATGTATCCACTCCTCAACACTTTCTCAGGTCAACTGGTATGTCTTCATCATGAACCATCCTAAAAACAACTGAAAAAGAGGTCCTAGAAATGGAACCAATGATGTAACCTAGAATTCACCAAGAATAACCCAGGCGCGTTGGCACATCACTTAGCCTAGACTAAGCGCTCACCCGAAGCATGCAAAGGTACCAGGTCCCTCTTTAGAGTTACTCATTCAGGATGGGATCATGATGAATATTTAATGCATCTAGATACACAACAACACAGATATTCCACAGAGCTTATTCTAGATCTAGATCTTTAGGAACCATGATTCAACAATCAACACAATGATATCATCTAGGCAATAACAAACTATAACCATGTTTAACACCTTGATTCAGTCAATACCTTCCATTCTATTAAAACATAGGAATACATATAATCTTCTTATAATAATATCATTATATGCTCATACACGTAATAGATTTGGCAACATAATTCTCCATACCTCTATATCCATCTCACACACACATACCTCTCTATTTCCATATCTATGTATATCTTAATCACCTCTTCTACACAACTTACTACATACATATTTATAAGGGTGGGGATATTCCCTTCACTGCTTATTTAATCCCAAAATAGGTCACATGCTAAGAATAACCATGTGCCTTTACAATAACAGGCTCACATGCAAGAATGCTAACAATGAACCTCTCACAGTTAACTAGAAGTAGTAATATTATTAATATCTTGATCCCATGCAAAATGCTTAGTACACGCTCCTCCAAAAGTAGCCTATGTGTGTCATGTAATTCTTCATCCCGTTTTTGTGCTCCACATGCCATCTTCAAAAAATAAATCATAATCGTGAAAATGGTTAAGTCTTGAATCTGTCTCTGTCCTCCACACGTGATTCCTTCCCGATCCTCCCAAGCCTTTGAACGCACTCTACTCTTCCGCATGAATACTATATATGCATTCTACTAATTTTTGTACATTTTCTTCTCAATAGGGTAATTGGAATGGGTTAGCCCAATGGTTATCAACATAAAAAAATATGGACATATATAAACTTATGTAGACTATAGGGCTTTAAACTTAGTTTATGTAATTGACCCATTCGTGATGCCTTTCACCAAAAAAGAGTTAGTAGGGGTCATGGGAAGGGAAATATACACTTTCACTAATGGATTCTCTAGATATCACCAAGTTAAAATCGAAGAACAATATATGGAAAAAAAATGTTTGGAACCAAGTAGGTATAATTTTCTTATAATGTAATTTCATTTGGATTTAGGAACACACTAACAATTTTCTTGCACATAGTTGTGATTTCTTCCAAATATTCCATCTTCAAATTTCTCAAAGTGTAAATAGATTAATATATGATGTATTGGATGGCCAAGGATCATTGTGATAACTTGAGACTCATTTTAAGCACTAAAAAAAAATTTAAATCTAACTAAACATAAAAATTTGTGTTTTCATGACACCATTTGGTACCCTATTAGGGCATATAATCTTTAATAATAGTTTATTATTATATCTAGCTAAAATCATAGTAATAATCCATCTAAAGAATCTAGGTACATAGAGAAGTGTGTGCATTCCTAAGACATTTTGAATATTATATAAATTTTATAAAATACGACCAAAATTGTAGCACCTTTTGAAAAACTATTGTGTTAAACATGAGACTTTGAAATGGGTATTGAACAAGAAAACATGTTTAAAATATTAAAGGAAAAAATGACACAAGTGCCAATACTACAATTCCCAAAATGGGATACACCCTTTCATGTGAATTTGGATGTATTCGGCACTGTGTTTGGAGAAATCTTGGCACAGCTAAGAGAATACACTTTGGATCATCCCATTTATTTACCAATAGAAAACTGATGTATGGAAAACAAAATTATACGACCATAGAAAGGTAATGATTATTAATGGTGTATTCACTACAAAAATTTAGGCATAATTTGATAGCAACTATTTTTTTCTTCATGGATCACATGACATTGAAAGACTTGGTTAATAAAGCATTATTGCATGGGAGGATATGTAGATGGATTATCCTCTTCCATAAATTTCAATTTTTAGTGGTTGTGAAGATCAACAAAAAATACAGGGAGTGAACATCTATTGGGCATAGATACAACCAAGGAATTAAACCCAATATAAGAAAACGTGCAAGATGTGAAATTATTCCTAATACAAAGTAGTTTTGAGGAACTTGACGATGTGGTACACTTTCTACAAAATGGGTTCGTGCCACAAAATTACACTTTAACTCACCATAAAAGTTATGCCCTACCAATTAATAGCTGAAAAACTATACAAAATGGGGCATGTTGATATTTTAAGGTGATGTGTATTGGATCATGAGAAACAAGATTTTCTCAACAATGCATATGAAGGGATTGCAAAAGGTAATCATGCATGAGAAGATACCATGAAAAATACGCTCACAACATGGTTATGGTGGCATATTTTTCTCAAATATGATAAATCATATGTCAAAGCATGCAACCAATGACAAAGCGTAGATAAACCAAAAACTCATGATGAAATTCCATTGATACCAAAAGTAGCTCAAGAACCTTTTGAAAAGTGGGAATTAATAGTTTTGGACCAATCAACCTAGCATCACAAAGGATAAGTGCAAGGTATATTATCACCATGACTAACTATCTAGCTAGGTAGGAAGAGGTAGAATTAACACGATACTATAAAATAGTGACCACAACAAGGTTATTTTTTAAGAATATAATAAGTCGCTACAAATGTTCTTTAAGCCTCACTAGTGATAAAGGGACACATTTAATCAATGATGCTATCAAAATATTGTTGCAATATTTAATGGTGGTGTACCAAACTATAAATCCTTATCATCCATAAGATAATAGAATAGTTGAAGCCTTCAACAGGATTTATAGTCACACTCTAAGAAATATTTGTGATTTCATATGTAGAGACTAGGATGATAAATTTTTAATGGTATTATGGGCATATCGAATAACATATAAGTGATTCAACTCAAGGTATAGGGTTACTGGTGAGATACAAGTATTTTATAATCATCAACCCAAGTTCCATTCCCATTGAGTTCATTGGATTCTTTCAATAAGTGTCCATGGGGAAACCTTGAGGTAGCGGTCAAACTTCTCCATATGGACCAAGCGGAACATAACAGGGTGTTTCGAATGTGGATCACTCAGTAAAAATTAAGGACCCAAGTGTACCCCCATGTCCCACTTAGATAAAGTACTCCACCATTCTAGTTCATAGCTCTGGTATAATAAAAAAATTTACCATCTAAGGTTTTATTATGATTCAATTGATAGTTTTCCCTTGGATCCTTTCCAAAACATTTATCTATAAAAAAAACAAATAAGTGATTGAACAAAGAAACTCCTTTTCAACTTGTATTTGAAATAAAGGAAGTCTTATAGATTGGATTTATGGAACCATCCCTATGAATCACATTAATCACAACTTTGGATGATGAATATTCAATCACTTATCACTTGAAAAAATTATTACAATTGGATGAAAAAGGGTACATGCGTGATGGAATTGAAACATATAGAAAGCATGAAAAAATGCATGACATGCTCAAAATGTTAAAAATGAGCCTTTTCAAGTGGCCGTAAAAGTATTACTATATGATTAAAAAAAAATTGCCATCTTGGGAAGTTCAAAATACATTTGATAGGTCCCTGTGAGACTAGTAATTTTTCTAATTGGGGCATGTGAATTGATGGAATTTAGTAGGGAGTTACTCTCAGTCTACTTCAATGGGAGTAGGCTAAAACCTTACTACTAGTAAAACATTTTGTTAATTTAATAAGGTGTATTCCATTAGATTAGGTTTTATTTCCATTATTAGAATTAGTTTACTTTAATGAATGTAATAAGCACATGGGATTCATGCATTTATTTTAATGTTTTGTGTTGTTTTGGTTGGCTCCACCCATATGATGGCTAAATTAATCATCTCATGATATAATTTTGAAATGTGCAGAGGAATGCACAATGTTTTTTCTTCGGGGAATAAAATTTGATGTTACAAAGGCATAATTATTGTTAAGAAATGCAGAGATAGATAATACACTATATTTATATATCCACCAAAACAAACAACCAAGGATTATGGTTTATGATTGAACAACAAGTTAATATGAATTACATGACAGTATGAATTATATATTAGATTACATACATAAACAAGAAAGAAAATGAACACAAAAAAAAAACAAACACAAGATATAAGTAGGAAAACCATGAAAGGTAAAAAACCACTAAAATCACTTATCTTTATTGAGAATAAACATTTCACCCAACACTTCCACTATTTCGTTAAATACAGACAATTACATTCACTCATTATCTCGCATCTAGCTCACGTGATAGTTATCTCACTTGGTCAATGATCAGTCACAGACATTCATATGTGTGTGTTCTAATCTCAAAGAGATTGCATTGATTTATATCAAGGTGGGTGGTCCCGGTTCACTCTTAATTCTGAATCACTTTATGCTTATAATTTAAATTTAATTCATAAACCATGACCATTAGTCTTTGGAAAATTTTTATTAATTTAATTTCATGCTTCATATTACAACCCCAATACTCCCCCTTAATGTTAAGTAGGGAAAAATGCAAAATTAACTTTTAATATAAAAGGAATTATAATCCAGATATCATCACATGAAGTTTTAGAATACTACTCAAATATACAAAGCTTGTTCCAAATAACACATGAAAAGTTACATTTTTGTATAAAAGGAATTACAATTTGTAAATCATCTAAGTGATTTAGGATAACATGTAATAAAAACATTTGTTCTGTGGATTTTTTAATTTTTTGGTGTACTAATTTTGTATTCAGTGGGTTTCAGAACTCCGTGGTACACTACTTCAATATCTTGTAGACTTATACAAGCCATAACTAATGGAAGTGTTTTGTGGGTTTTAGAACATCCATGGTACACTATTTTAACATTTAGTAAACTTCAAGAATCTGAGACAAAGAAAGTATTCCGCAGGTTTTATAAAATCTATAGTACACTATAAAACACGTTTTGATTTTTTGAAATAAAAACTTTACAGTACACTACATATCATTCCATGGGTTTTTTTGGAAAAACAAAAACTCGCAATACATAGGAAAAAAGAATAATTCTAAATATATAGTGATTAAGTATGAATCCTTACCTAATATTATGGAGTCTTTTATAAAACAAGAATCTCTCAAATTTAAAATTTTTCACTGGGTAATGTAAGTAAAATTATATACAATGATAATTTACTTAACAAAAGGAAATATTATAGGGAGTTTATAATTGGAAAAATCATGTTGTTAAGAGGTGGCATTGCAAAGGATATGTAATTGCAACAAACATGAAAAAAATGGGAATTCCTCCTTATTTACCCCTTAAGGGAAAATTTGAAAGGACAAAACTCATTTGATTAAGAGGTGAAGACGTCATTCACATGAGAATTTGAGTCTTTCCCATCTGATTCATAGGTGGAGATCAAATTCATCCACATGATTAGTTGAGTCAAATTCTAGCACATGATCATTAGGTTCATAGGTGGAAAAAAGATTCACCATTTTAACTACACACCAACTTGATATGTTCCATTCTTTAATTCTAATCTAGATTATTTACAAGAGAAATGTAACACTAGATTTCATTCAGAAGTAGAATTCTTATGTTCATATCTATATGAAGTCTATCAATAGTATTTTTAGCCACATAGCTTCTTTTGATACTTCCAAAGTACTTCATATTGATTGTTCATTACTATTCCAAGCAATTACACCTAAATTTAACTTGAAACAATCACATCTAGAAGTAGATATTCTATCTTAAATATCAACAATATGGCTAGGATCACAAAAAGCAAAATAATTTACATTATTAATAACATAATAATATAAAACATAATTGATTGTAGCTCAAAATCCTTTTTTCCATTTTCCAATGGTTCTCATAATGATCCTGCATGAATATTTATAAACAAGTCATAGTGCATAGGATATTAGTGATATTTATATACCTTTATCACATGCATGTTTATAATCAATAATGATAACTCTTTGAAGTAATTCAATATCATACAACAAAATATATGTAACAACATTTTTGTGATCTTGACATACGACCATGCTTAAATGAATGATTTATTAATCTTAAATTAGTAGATGTGAAACATTGTCTTAATCTCTCTTTGATTTTAAGAATTAGATTCTTATTGCTACAAGTGATTAAGATATCATATGTAAGACAATAATGACAAATATGATTGTTTTTCATATTCAACAAGTAATATTTTGAAAGAAGAAAACAATCTTAATATACAAAGTCTTAAATACTTCTCCATTTCTAATTACATTTTAATGATGAGGTGATCCTCGATGTTTAAGAACATGTACACAAGTATGTAATGGAAGAAAAATGTAGATTTCCTAGCAAACTCATCTTGAGCATAGTTAAACATGCTCTCTTTTGGAAAAAAAACTTATTGTATAGAGAATCTAGTGTAACTACGGTATGATGTCTCAAAAAGGAAAGATGTGGAAGGATGAAACAAATCTTTAGGGATTAATTTTATATCATGAAACCTTATATTTATCAAGATACAAAACATTTTTTCTCTCTCTCTCTCTCACTCGGGTGCCTGGAAAACCCTCAACTAGGGTTATACGAGGAGAAACATAAATCTTACACAAGACTGGATGCAAGTTCTCAAATTTGATTAACAGAGATTGATTAAGATTAAAATGGAGTTACAAAGAGTTTTTTTACCATTTCAACAAGACAAGCTTCTTAAAAATATATATAACCTCCACCAAGCATGATAAGAAGGTTGTATACGGGTTATCTTCCTTTAGGAATTCTAGCTAGACACATTTTGAGATAACCCCCCCTCAATATCCCAGTCCATGAAAAATGATAAGATGTCAATACACAAAATGGATTCTCTGTTGTATAAATTCCTAAAACATTAATGCCAAATTTGTAGAACATTATGAGAAGAATAAGAAAATAGGTTTCATACATGCATCCACGAAACATACAATCACCAATACATTAAACATATATAAATAACATTAACAAGAAAAATTTCATAAAGCAATGGGTAACTCAACAAAATTTTCTTAGTTATTTTTTTTATTCTTCTTCTTATTGTTCTTCCTTTGAGTATTTTTATAAAAAACCATATTATTTATGACCAAATTTACCACAAAAGGTATAATAACCATAAAACTTAACCTTAAGATTCTTATTCTTCTTTACATCATTTTTAGAATTAGTTTTGAACTTAGATTTAAAGTTTGATTGTTGGTTAGTATTTTTGTTATTCTCATTAAAAATTTCCATATTTAGGATAATAATTCCTAGAATGCATTCTCTTTTGAGTTAAAATTTTCCATTAATCTCTCTTCCTGAACTAGGAGAGCAAAGAGATTATCCAAACTAGGTAAATGAGATTCATTTTGATATTTAGAATTCAAAATAGAGATATAATTGCTAAATTTATCATGAATATTAATCTAAACAATAAAGTACAACTTTCTTGAAATAATTCATAATTATATCCATCTAACTGAGCCTTAATGTTCTTAATTTTGGCTAGATAATTAACAATATTTTCATCTCCTTTCATTTGAGTTGTAAATAGTTCCATAATTAGCTTAATGATCTTAGAAAGGAGATTGCCTTCATGAATAGTTTATAGTTGATTCCATGCATTATCTGGAGACTCCATGTGTCCTATGTATAAAAAAAATTCAGAATTGATACTTTGCAACATGATTGACATGGCCTCCTAGGAGTTTTGAGAGAAGATACACAAGATTTAAGGGTTAGCTTGTCTCCCAGTAGGTCTCTTTTCAACACCACTAACTAGAACCCAAAGCTTTGTAGCCATAAATATGGATTTAAGCCTAACACTCCAAATATTATTGTTAGTTCCATTCCAAAATTGAGATTTATCCATGGAAAAATTATAATAACTAGACATATTTTTAAAAAACTTAGAAAGTTTGTAAAAGATTAGTGTTAAGCATATTTTAGAAGTTGCAAATATCCATGGTTAGAAGAAAATAAACTTCAACAGATTTGAAATAGTTAGGAAATGCTTGCAATTTAATAAACACAATCAAACAAGGTATGAGAACCAAGAAGGGAGGCCATAAAACAAAAACAACATGTTGTAAGAGGTTGCAAGGAAATATAAACATATACTTAAATCTCTAGACCATTTATACTATTGCTCTATACCAAATGTAGTGCTAGCTCTTGGCTAAATACATTGTTATATTCAGACCAAATGCACTACTATATCCTGACCAAATACACTACTAGATTTAAACCAAATACACTTCTAGATCAAAAACAAATACACTATTATGTCTAAACCAAATTTAAAAAAAAAAAACTCAAATAAGGTATGAAAGATCAGTAGAGAGGCCAAAAAACATAAATGACAAGCCATGAGGACATGTGAGATAAGAATAAAGAATATAAGAAAAATTCCAAGTTTAAAATCCATTGAACAAAGGAATGCCCATGGGGTGTTGGACCACAAACTATCAGCTAAGTATAAGAAGGTGCATGGGCGTGCGGGTTGAAGGCACGTAGGGAAAGGGTTCTGACAGGATTTTGCAAAACATACGGTGCACACACGCAAGGAAAAATAGGTTTTGTACTTAACCACATTTAACATCCCAAAAATCACATGATAAAATCATGACCCTTGTGGATAAGGTGCCATCCTAGCGACTGTGGATCAAAAAAGGGAATATTCTAGGCATGCGATAGAAGGCTCCAGAAGACATCATTGCAAGGACTTGAGAGCTCATATCTAGGAAGGCATGCTTCCATGGAGGACCACTTTGACATTTGGTGATTGATCTGTAACTTTTGGAAGGAATGGCAGTGGGTGCTAAGGTTATAAATACAAGTACCTGGTAGAAGAAAGATATAGAAGGTGAAGGGGAGGAAAGAGGTGAAGCCCTGTAAAAAAAATGGAGGGTGTTATGGTTAGAGATTAGGAGAGCTCTGTCAGCATTTAGCACATAGAAGGGGATGGGTTCTCATTCTTCTTTGTAATATGTTGAGCATAATATGGCTCTAATGCATGATTTGGCACTACATAATAATATGAGGATTTGTTATGACTTCAAGGGATGTAATGTTGGTTATTAACTTTGATAGTATAAATATAATGCTCTTTTATAAATCATTTGTGTTCAATATTTATGTATTTCATTTCTTTATGAATCATCTCCATGTGTTGCTTGTTATTTATCTTACCTAGATACAATGAGATGAAAAATATCCCTAAGTTCATAAGAATGTCGTTTATTTTTGTTATGTCCTACATTCAATTGTTTCCTAGATGTTGCCTTCTCACGAAACTCGCATAAAGGAGAGACTTCATGCTTGCGCGTACCTTGGGTGAGTTCCCAACACCCACTGGGTGATAGGTCAACGTGCATGGGATTTTTCTATTCTTTAAAGTGTACAAAAATGACTACATCTTGGTTCCATTGTTGGGACCTCTTTTCGATGTTCTTATGAAAAATGGCATGCATCTCTGTCCCTATGATGCGTGATGACAGAGCGCATGCCCTTAAAAAGTGTTGAAACATGGTTCAAGAACATGGAGGACAAGTTTTCTCAAATCTTTTACACTGGACCTAATTTCGATGCACGTAGATGGGTAGAAGAGAACCTATACCATGAGTTGTATGAAAAATTATTTTTCTACTTCCTAGTAGAACCTTATGAATGGCTTTGAGCGTACGCATCCAAATCAAGTTGGTAATATAGATCACACTTGTGGACTCAATATGACTATTAGAGGTTATAGGACACAAATATGATTTGGACATGTGTTGTTGATCACTAGTGGAAGAGGGTGTTGATCAGTTATACTTTAGAATACGTCATTTCGATGTATTCTTGCCCAAAATTTGTTGAGTTTGATTTTTTGAGGAGCCTAAAGGATCATTTTTACATGTTATTCCTTTGGATATGAATATCTTGGTCATTACTTTGAGTTTAGAAGCATTCCCCACGGCTGAATAAGCTTCTCTGAGCGTAGGGAGAGGAAGTTAGGGTTGAGGAAGATGACGAATATTGCGGTTAAAAAGGAAAGGGAAGATAAACAACCCAAGTATAGTGAAGCTCTTGAAAGGGAGATGATGATACAATGTGAGGTTGCAAGTGTGATGGATCTATGGAGGAAGATGTTGTGGAAATAAGCTGAGGTTCACGCGGAGAATGTGGATCCTAAAAAGTCAGTGCTACCTTATCTTGGAAAGTGTAGGAGAGAGGCCCCTTCAGCTTCTAATGAGAGTTCGTCACATGGAGAAATAAGATTCATCGACGTGCATCCGAACCCACCTAGAGACCAAACCCTAGCACTTGGTTTTCTAGATCAAGGGAGAAGTATTGTAAACCCAGTTGGTATCAGTGGGAGTGACTGATCGGCACCTAAAAGATATAATTTATCATTTGTAACATTCATGGCTGTGAAAGCCATTCCTTTATTTGGAGGAATCTTTGGAAAAGGTGCAAGTACGTAAGCTTTAGGTATCACCTCTGGAAGTGGCATGGGACATACAACTAGAAGTGGGACAATATCACAAAGCATCAGTGCACAGTTCAGTGGGATGCTGGGAACACTAGGCATGACCACTTCTAGTCCTTTTCCAACTACAGGAGGTGGATCTGGTGGGTCAGGAGGAATGGGACCTAGTCGATCCAATGGATCTGGGGGGGGGAAGAAACACCAGAGGGAACCAAGGCTCTGGATCAGGAGGACAAGGACCCTAGCCGCCTCCCCAAGTGTTTTTTGAGATGTCTTTACACTTACCACACTATAGGGGTATTGAAGATATTGCAGAGTATGTGCACAAGTTTGAGTTACTATGGTGCGCAAAGGGGATCACCACCCCAAAGAAGAAGGAAAGTCAGTTTGAAACAACATTGTAGGGGCACACGCATAGTTGGTATAGGAAGTATGACCCCCATCAGATGGTGGTAGAATACACCGCATTGAAAAATGCCTTCCTAGCAGAGTTGCATATCCCAAAGTTTGAGCATAAGAGCATCAACGCTGTTAAGGAGATCTGACAAGGAATGATAGAGAGTGTGTGGTAGTATGATGCACGTTTCAAGACTCTCTTGTCAAATCTATCCTATGACATTCATCCTTCTCAATATGCTCAATGGTTTTTCATAGGATTGAAAGAACTATTAATAAGGGCTCTGTCACACAAGAATTTTATAGACCCGTAGGAGGCATTAGAAGTTGTGTTGCATGTTGAAGTTTTCAAGAGTATTGATATTGGTGTTAGTCCTTTTCTGGAGACTCAAATTGTTGCAATGGCCAAGCATTTGGAGAATATGTCTGCAAAATCAGTGCATGAGGTTCGAAGTGGGATTTGGTGTACATAATGTGAAGTGGAGGGGCGTGCAAAGGATATTTTCCCTTGGAATTTGGTGCACACCATGGTGGTAGATTGTGATATTTTCTGTGGGGATCAAGATGCAAGTAGATTCCCCCTACTCCAGTACACAATCTATAAGAATGTTTCTTGTTATTACAAGATTTGTACCTCTACGACCCATGATACCAAGGATTGTAGACTAATTGATCATATCCATGATGCTATTGATCTGGGTTTGTGCTAGACTAGCCTTGCAAGTAGTTCAAAGGATTATAACTGATGTTATGAAGGGTGTGTAGAGGGAGGAACGCATGAAAGATGTTTTCACAGAGAATTTCGTGGTCATAGTAACCGCAGTGGAGGATGGAGTGAGTTCCCGTGAGGAACGTGTTAAAATTATAGATCTATAAATAATTACAAATGTGAGTGTCCTTATCTATTACAATGCTCATGGTGCAGAAAGAAACACAAGTATGAAGAGTGTCCAGAAATTTATGAGCATATGAACCAGCAATAGTGGAAGGACAAAGGCATTTGTATGGTAAGCATGAAGAAGGAAAATGCATAGTGGATGCCACAAGTGGTGCGTGAGTCAGAACAAAAACCTGTACTGGTGATGATGTGAGTAGAGGCCACACATGTCAGGGAGATGCCAAGACCAAGGACACTAGTTTCAAGAGAGGAAGTTATACATGGAAAGTATCTGGACCCTTCTCATCAGAAAGAAGTATATCATGAGACTATGGATGTCATTCAGAGTTTACAAGGAGAGATCCAATGTCTAAAGGATCAGTCTAGGTAACAAGAGCAAAGAAGTAATGTTGAGGCTTCGTAGAAGGACCTGGATGAATTCAAAGAAGTGTGTAAAATATTAAGGCAAGAGAATATTATTCCCTTACTAGGAGAGTAGCTGAGAGAGAAGGTACCACACATTGGAGCTAAGCAAGAAAGTTAGGTGTTGCATGCAAACCTTCCTCCTCATAGCCTTGACTATGACAAGGAGATTCTTTGAATACGTTTGTTGATGGGTGGATTCTGAGTAATATCCTTATCGACATAGGATCAGAAGTCAATGTTCTTACCTTAGATTCTTGACATCAAATAGGAAGCCCAAAGTTTCAGCCATCTTTGAATGTGTTGTATATGGAAAACAAGACTAAAAAAATTCCCATTGGAGTCTTGAAGGATGTAGTTATCACCATTTAATGAGCCAAGTTCACTGGAGACTTCAAATTATTGGCACTCGCCAAGGAAAACAACTTTCCAGCATTACTTGGGTGACCATGGTGTTACAAGAACAATGTTAACTTGCAGTTTAAAAAAGGATATATCAGTTTTGAGATCAAGGAGGAAAGGGTGGTCATTCCTTTAACATTTGGGAAGTATGCACCCTATACTGAGCCCTTAGGTGAAGAATTCCTTGATAGAATCTGTGTGCTTTCCATCAGAGGTCCTAAGATAATTCACCCCACAGAGAGAGTTATCCAATTTTGAGATTCTCAGTCCGTAAGTGATACCACTAGTATAGCATTCGTCGACTGGGCACATGGGACTTATGATTTAATTAGGTGATAGTTAATAGGATCTGTAATAAGGGTTACAAAGGCACACTTAGTCAAGTGCCTAGGAAGAAAGAAGTTTCCAAGTTATTCTGGAGGGGCATATCCTAAGATTTTCTTACAGGACACGGAGGCTCAATAGAAAAATGAGGATGAGAGAAGAGGAATACTCAGTTATAACCTACTTGGGACTACAAGTGCTGGTGGGATACGCATCAAGAGACCTGTTGGAGTGGCGTGAGGTAAGGATCACCTTTTTGTATTGTTATCCAGGAACAACGTGCCCACGGATATATAAGACTACCATGGCAAAGAGACCACTTCAGTTCATATCCAAACATGTGAAGAGGTCTGGATAGGAAGCACAGAAACATTTCCACCTTGATTATGGGTGCAAAAGTTTTATTCCACTTTACAAGGTTGTGCACGCACTTGGTACATTCATTTAGAGATGTGTCATCAGACAGGTAATTGGAAAGAGTTAGCGGCTAATCTCCTTCAAGCTTTCGAGTATAGGAGCACCAAACCATCAGTGGATAAGGCATTATAAATGATCAAGTTATTTAAGATGGGTGATAGTGCTATGGCAGAGGATAGGCTACTAGAATTGCTTGGTGAGCCTTATTTGGAGATGGACCTCAATGAAGAAGAATCAGAGGAGGTACATCTTGAGAGTGCATGCATGGAAAAAGAAAAAGGAAAAATGGTCTACATAATAGATGGAGAAGAGATGGAGACTTTGTATGTTATCCATTTGGAGGCTACGCGTGAAGTTATAGACAACATTGATGAGCAAGCACACACCTACCATGAATCCTTAAAAATAAAGAAGGTTAAGATTGGAATGGTGCCAGAACCTAAGGAAGCTATCATCGGTGACTATTGGTCAGAAAAGGAGGTTTCAAAGATCATTGATCTATTGCACAAGTTCCAAGATTTGTTCCCTCATGGGTACCATGAGCTCAAAGGAATTCACCATTCCTTAGGGGAGATGAAGATCAAGTTGAAGGAAGGTGCATGCCCAATTCAGAAGAGGCCTTATCGGATGAATCCAAACTTGTGTGTGTGGGTTAAGGAAGAAATAGACAAAATGATAACATCTGGTATCATTGATGTAGTAGAAGAGTCGGAATGGATTAGCCCAATGGTTATCAGTATTAAGAAGGATGGTAGGATAAGAATTTTTGTTGACTATAGGGATCTAAAAGTAGTGTGTTTCATCGATCCCTTCCCAACCCCCTTTACTAAATAAATTTTGGAAGGATCAGCCAGGCGCGAAGTCTACTCTTTCACGGATGGATTATCGGCGTACCACCAAGTCAGGATTGGAAAGGAATACTAGAGAAATATAACCTTTGCCACTAAATGGGGAATTTTTTCCTACATGGTTATGCCTTTTGGATTAAATAATGTGCCTGTTGTGCTCTCGCGCATTGTGGTACAAGCATTTCAGGACTTCATCCATAATCTTCTTCAAGTTTACATGGATGACTAGACTGTGTATGGACTAGTGAAAGACCATTATGACAACTTAAGAGTGATATTTGAGAGATGTCAGTAATTGAGGATATCCATCAACATTAAGAAATGTGACTTTGTAATTCCATTTGGAACCGTGTTAAGACACATTATATGCACAGAAGGTTTTCTAGTAGATCTCACTAAAGTTTTAGTTACTGTAGGATTAGGGGAGCCTACTAATCAAAGCACAGTGTGTGGCTTCCTTGGGCATAGAGGGTATTATAAGAAGTTCATCAAGTGGTATGCTAAGATTGCCACGCCCTTAGAATAATTGTTAAAACACAAAAGTGCCTTTCATTCGGGAGAGGAGCAATAGAAGGCATTTGACACTTTGAAGGATAGCCTTGTCATGGCACCCATATTACATTTTCCTTCTTGGGATAAGCCTTTCCATGTGCATGTTAATGTCTTAGATACAACTATGGGAGCAGTGCTAGCACAACCTGGTGAGGGAACTATTGATCATCCCTTATGCTTTATAAGTAGAAATTTAACACCAGCAGAGTATAATTACATAACTACTGAGCGCAAAGCATTATCTATGATCTACGCACTACATAATTTTAGGTAGTATATGTTAGCAACACCATTCATATTCTACATAGACCACATGGCATTGAAGTACTTGGTCAAAAAACCTGTTCTGCAAGGGCGCATATGTCATTGGGTCCTTCTATTTCAGCAGTTTGAGTTCATGGTGGTGGTGAAGCCCGAAAAGAGAAATTTAGGGCCTAACCACTTATCAAGGATTGACTCAGGAGAGCATATGCAAAGCATTGAAGATACCATGTTAGATGAACAATTGTTTAGATTGCGGCATGTGCCCTTAGACTTGGAATATATTGCAATGTTCTTAAAAATAGTTGTGGTGCTAGAAGGGATGGAGGCCTTGGAGAGAAAGAAGTTAGCATTACGTTCTGCACCCTACATGTTGATTGGTGAAGATTTGTGTAAGTAAGGTTGTGACGAGGTTTTGTACTGATGCGTAGTAGAACATGAGTGCATAGCCATTATGGAATAAGTGCATAGTGGGATTGCAGGAGGACACTATGCAGAAAATGCTACCACACGAAATCTTTTATTAGCAGGGCTTTCGTGGGAAACCATCTACATGGATTGTATTGAGTTTTACAAGTCATGTGACCATTTCCAATGCCTTTGGAAACCTATAAAGAGAGATGAAATGCCTTTGTGACCAATATTCAGTGTTGAACCATTTGAGAAATGGATAATCAACTTTGTAGGACCAATTACATTAGACACGCGAAGGATTGGTTTGCGGTATATCATCACCTACAATGATTACTTGACATAGTGGGAAGAGGTAGCACCTACAAAGGATTGCGCCATGGCAACATCTGCTAGATTTTTATGGGAGAACGTAATCACTGGGTATGGTTTCCATTTAAGTTTAACAAGTGATAGGGGTACACACTTTCTTAATGAAATAGCTAGGATTCTGTTAGCATAATTTATGGTGGCCCATAATAAGACTACCCCATATCACCCTCAAGCAAATGGAACTACTGAGGCATTTAACGAAATACTAAGTCACACGTTAACTAAGATTTGTGATGCTGGAAGATAGGATTGGGATGATAAGGTATCAGTCATTCTATGGGCATGCATGATAACCTATAAAAGTTTGAACAAGGCCACACCATTTCAATTGGTGTTTGGTGCAAAGAATGTGTTACCATTGGAATTCATGTTACCATCGCTGCATATAGAATGTGCAGGAGGGTTAGTTGATGAACAAGCACTAGAAAAAAAGAATTGATAAGTTTATGCAGTTAGACAAAAGGTGATTACTTGCTAGATGGAGTCAGAAGATAGAAAAATCAAGACTAAAGTTATGGCATGATCGACATATCAAGAACAAGAAGTTTGAGGTTGGGTAGCTAGTGTTATTGTATGATTCCAAGTATCTGCGCCATCCTGGGAAGTTGAAAGTCCATTGGTTGGGAACTTACATCATCCCGTACATTCTTGATTCAAGAGATTTCTAGTTACAAGCGTTGGATGGAATGCGGTTACTAGGTTGCTTCAATGGGAATAGGTTGAAGGCCTACTATAAATAAGTATTCTTGGTGTTTGTAATAAGGTAGTATTTCAAGTTAGCTTAGAATTTCCCTTTATGATTTTTTATTTTCTTGTGTTTCCCTTTCTCGTTGCTTGTTTTTTTCATTTTATTCCTTGTGCACTAGATACCACATTATTTATCTAAGTTATGTATGTGTAGAGGACCACACATCTATTTTAGTGTGGGGTGGAGTGATAAAAAGTATAGGCCTATAATACAAGTTTGACCTAGAGGTAGAAGTTGCGGTGAATGGCCTGGTTGAAGGATGAAAAGATCATAAGGGTAAGAAAATCATAGAAGAGAAGGTGGACAAAAATGGTTGGTGTTAAAAGAGGATTTTCGGATACCACGTACAAAAAGGATGAAGAGCATAGGAACAACATGAGGTAGGAGAGGGAAAAAATTGGGTAAAGGACAGAAGAAGTTCCTTTGGCACTGTGGACGCCTACGTGAGAGTATTCAATCGGGTTGGATTTTTGCGTGCCAAAAGGTTGAAAAAGGTTTTTCATACAGGATATGGTGTGTGGGTAAATGCGCTTAAAGACGACTTATTGGAAAAATCTACATTTAATGTTAAAGTATGTTGGTAGGTGGTATAGCATTTAATGTTGGAAAGAAGAAAAAACTATAAATACAAGGTCAGGTAAATCATTTGTTACCTTGAGTTTATGAAGAAGAAAAATATCTTACAAACTAGGGCATCCAGAGAGAGTTGTGCAAAGAAAGGAAAATATAAGAAATCTAAAGTGTGTGACTAGGGTAGATCCATAAACCAATGTCAAAGGAGTACAAGGGCATGGAAATTTTTTTTGATAAAGCACCGTCTTATGAAAGGATTTTTCCAGTTAGGGTTTGGAGGCTAGGGCACGGAGTTAGAAGGGTTTCTTCACAAGGTTGAGTTTTAGGATTGGACAGAGTAGTAGAGAAGAGAAAGGGGGAGGATTTTTAAGTGTTAGCACCGATCAGAAGAATGACACCAAGGAAACCAACTATTTCATTAAAGAAAACAAAGGGCAAGGGAAAGGGAAAGCAAATCATTTCTATCACAAGCACCAACAAAGAATGGTACGCAGAAATGTAGTACCCAGACGGGGTATTGCTAGGAAAATAAGGAGTCATACCTACGAAAGATGGCTGTAAGAGATTATAATCATCGTATGAGCACAATAGAGAAGGATATGGTGCTGGAGTTGGTCCAACCAACTAAAAATAATACGCCAGACGGAATGCCCATTTACAACGAGGCGAAGGTAAAATTAGATAAAGTTAGATTATTACAATTATACAAGTTACCCTACTTTGGCAAGCCTGGGCACCTTTATCAATGGTTGATGTCACACAAGCATGAGGATCATTTTTATTTCATGGGGTGCAAGATGTGCATCACGCCGTAAATGATATCCAAGTTCATAGGCCTCAATTGTGAAGGAGATAGAATTGATGATGATATAAGCAACAAGGAGGCTATTAAGGAGACTGTAGCCATGTATGACTACAAAAGGGGTCATGATACTTTGACATCACCGAGATACTAGACCCAGTGATGAGGATGGACATGCACTTAGTTGCCAAGCTCAATGCCCATGAATGGTAGACACAAGTAAATAATAAATGGTTGAATGTATGTTAGAAGATATCTGAAGGAACCATCTATAACTTGTGTGCTTTCATTACAAATGAAATTATAAGCAATGCGTAAGAGGGAGAGAAGATAATCTTTGGTAATGTACTCCTCATTATTGTGTTATCATATATTGGAGTGCCTGATGGGCCAGAAAAAATTGTTTGGGAGTATCCAAAAGAATATCTCTCACCCGCAAAGAGGTTTGCAAAGTATACTTGTGAAACCATGATGACCACTCATAAGACACACATGGAGAAATGGTATAATCGAATGCGTGACACATTCAGGGCTAAGTGGAAGATCCCAGATCAGTTTTCCATTATTTTGAGTGAAGAGGAAAGAATTTGTAGTGTACCAACACTTCTGCATTGATAGATGTATGATGACAGATGAGAACATGAGTTTTTGATGCAAACTACCCTTCTCCTTTGTTGTGTTATACTTCTAAGCTAGATTTAATATGTTCAAGGAGGCCAAGAGACTAAGGTTTGACCTTAGTGAGGTAGATGTAGACCATTAAAACCTATGTCAAAATTTATTCTACACAAAGAAGTGCATGTACATGGAAAGATATGTCCCCCATGAGATACAAATGATGAGTCCTTTAACATTGCCAATTGCAGGAAGGACCACAGCAAGGGTGTATCTAAGCATAAGACCAAAATTTGAAAATAGAGCTTACTTAGAGAATGATGTCTCCATCTCTGAGGACCCTCTATAAAGGAATAAGGCCACTCCTATAAAGAGAGAAAGAGAAGAGGTGCAGAAGGCACCAAGTTTTCAAACTACACAGACAGTAAGCGCCCCAGAGACAAGTGCTAAACCTAGTACTTATGCATAGAGGAAAAAGTTTCCAATTAAAGAAAGTACCCCAAAATAAGAGGCAATGGAGCAAAAATAACCCCTCACCTAGGAGGAATCACCAAGGAAGACATCACCTGTCAAAGAAAAAGAAAGAGAAGAATCCCCTGTACTGGAATCCCTAGTAAGGAAGAAGCAGAAGGTAACTGATGAGGCCAATTCACAAGAAACAAAAGACCTATATTCCTACATCGGCTATAGGGATGATGATGAAGATGAACCAGAAGGATGCGAAGACCATCCCATCTATGAGATACATGATTCTAAAGAATAAAGATATGAGGAGTATAACGAAGGAGATGAGGAGGAAGGATGATGAAGAAAAGGTTGAGACCCAAGGAAAGGGGGTAGATGGGGAAGAAGTTACAAAAGATAAAAGGACCCCAAACCTCACAAAGGAGCATGTAGACAAAGGCATGGAGATATAAGTGGAAAAAATCATCAAGGACCTGGTGGAACAAGAAGTGGAATGCAGCATAGATGTGGTGATAAAGTAAGTTGAGGAGGAGAGCGTAGAAAAATAATATGGCAGCATGGGAGGAGATCCCAATTTGGTTGTAAGCTTTACAAAGGACTCACACACATGAAGGAAGAGCACAGAAGTATCACAAGTTCAAGGGTTGGGCTAGATTGATGATTCAAACAAGGTGTTGTGTGTGCACTTCTAGAGCATTGTGCCAACGGAACAACTTCTAGCCATGAATTCATTTGATGAGGAAGGTTCATACCCTCGGACAAGGAAAATGCTATCATGGGCATTTGAGTCCCACATTGATGAGATGAAAATTGAGGTAAGCCAAGGAGAATTGATGTAAGTTCCAAAAACAAAAGTGATAAACCCCTTGGTGAATGATCAGAGGTTTTCAGATGAACATATATGCAACACGCTCTACAAAGTCTTAGTTGAGGTTGAATCCAGGATCTTTGGGGGAATTGACAAGGTAATGTTCCTAGAGGTAGAATTGGAGAAAAAGGAAGAAGATCTCATTGAAAAAACCAACGACTTGAAGCATGAAGAGCTAATCAGCACTCAGTTAAGGCGTGAGTTGAAATATGAAAAGGCAAGAATACGCGAGGCATACAAGAAGATAGAGATGATCACAGATGCCATTATCCTAAAGCATCCAGACTTAATGCCACCCACACAAAATTACGGATCATCCTTGCAATGCCTAGAGGACTTGACCCACATATTCGCTATGGAGAGGTTACCACTTACCCTAGAATCAGCAAAAGAGGTATTGGCACACCAAGAGAAAGAATATAAAATGAAGGTGGTGGAGATTGTTTCTTAGTACAACAAGATCCTCGCCGATGTAAAAGTCACCACGTAGGTTTTTGAGGCTTCCTATGACAACTACGTAGATAGAAATAGAGTGGAAAGTATCTTAGTAGCCACCCATGAAGCGGAAATCAAGGAGTTCCTAGAAAAGAAAAAGGGGAATAGGGAGGAGCGAGACATGATCCTAGCTAAGGTAGAAAAGAAATCAGAGGCCATTGAGACCTTGTGGGGCTCAATAAAGAAATAGCTAAAGGAATTATACCCTCAAATCACTCAGAGGATGGATGCGCTCGAGGATTTAGGCAAGCAGCTAGAGGAGATTGTTGAGACAATGAGCATTTAGGGAGATGAGCTTATTTTTGAAGAAGTGAGTAACCTGGGGGTGACCTCTCTCGTCAATCACAGAATGAGGTTAAAACTTGAGGGAAGTTAGAAGCTGACTTAAGGAAGGATTTCCCTCTTTTTCTCTAGAAGTAAATGAATTGCCCCATTCTTTCATTCTTTTCCCCATTTCTTCATTCTTTCATTCTAACCTTTTATAAAGATCCACCATTATTTAATTCTTTATTGACGAGTGTTTCCGAGGATGGAGAACAAGAGTAGTATAGGGTGATGTTGGACCCCAAAATATCAGCTAAGTACAAGAAAGTGCGTGGGCACGTGGATCCTAGTTGAAGAAGGATGCATGGATTGAAGGCGCGCAGGGAAAGGGTTCTCACAGGATTTTACAGAACACATGGCATGCACACGTAAGGCAAAACAAGTTTTGTACTTAGCCACATTTGGAATACTAGGAAGTACATGAGAAAAGCATGACCCTTGTGGATAAAATGTCAGACTGGCAACTATGGATCAAAAAATGGAATATTCCATGCATGTGATAGAAGGCTCTAGAATACATCATTACAAGGAATGGAGAGCTCAGATCTGGGAAGGCATACTTCCATGGAGGACCACTTCAACCCTTGGTGACCGATCTATAACTTCTAGAAGGCATGGCGGTAGGTTTTAAGGTTATTAATACAAGCACCCATTAGAAGAAAGATATATAAGGTGAAGGGGGGACAGAGGCGAAGCCCTACAGAAAACAGGATGGAGGGTGTTATGGTTAGGGATTAGGAGAGCTATGTGAGTGTCTAACACATAGAAGGGGATGGGTTCTCATTATTCTTTGTAATATGTTGAGCATAATATGGATCTGATGCATGATTTGGCTCTGCATTATAATATGAGGATTTGTTAGGACCTCAAGGGATGTAATGTGGGTTATTAAATTTGATAGTATGAATATAATGTTATTTTATAAATCTTTTATGTTCAATACTTATGCATTTCTTTTCTTTATGAATCATATCCATGTGTTGCTTGTTATTTCTCCTACCTGCATACAATTAGATGAAAACTCTCCCTAAGTTCATAATAATGTGGTTTAGTTCTTTTCTGTCCTGCATTCGATTCTTTCCTAGATGGTGCATTCTCACGAAAGTCACATAAAGAAGAGACTTGGCACCCGTGCGTGCCTTGGGTGAGCACCTGTTGGGTGATAGGTTGACGCGCATGGGATTTTCCTATTCTTTGAAGGGTATAAAAATGACTACACATGACAACAAAAACATTTACCTACGAACTTGAAGAATTTTACAAATTGGTGAAAATCCTTAAGATTGGTATGCAGTGACTAAAAAATAATTCATGAAACACTTAAAACTAGACGCAAAGAGATGTAATTCAACACACAAGAATTTATAACTTATCCAAGTTTAGAATCCGTGGAAAAAATAAACAATATTCCACGTGTTTTTAATTTTCATTGTTCCATGGAATACTAAGGAAAAAGTTGTGAAAAAAAGGACCGCGAAAAAATATGCGAGACAAAAAAAACAAGTCTGTAAGAAAAAAATTTGTATGAAATAAAGGAAAAAGGCCACAGAATAATGAAATTCCACAAAACAAAGAAAGTAACCTATGAGACAAAGAAGGGTATGAAGAATAAGGAAAAAATGGGTCATGGAATAAATAAATTTTATACACAATAAAGTAGGGAGATGTGAACAAGGGAAAGTCTTCATATTAAGAAAGAGAGCCATCAAACAAGTAAAATTCTACGGAGTAAAGAAAATTCCATGTAGCACACAAAAAACCATGCAAGACTTGAAATAGGTCGTAAAACTACGAAAAATCCATGGAACACACAAATAAGCTCTGCAAGTCTTAAAAAATCTGTAGAATAAAGAAAAATCAATACAATACTAAGACTAAGCCGCATAAGTCTAAAAATTCTATGCGAGATGCATAAATGCCATGCAAGTCTTGAAAAAATTGTGAATCACTAAAATATGCCATGCAACCGTTAGAAAATTTGTGGAACAATAAAATATGCCACCCAAAACACAAAAATTTGTTCAACACTAAAATATGTTGCACAACACTTAAAAGTTGTATAATAAGAAAATAGGTCGCAAAACATGAAAATAGACTATGGAACACAAAAAAAATAGTTTTGAAATATTTTTAAAGACATGGAACAAGAAGGTATGCTGAGAAACATTCAAATAGACCACAAAGCACAGAAAAGACTGGAAAATATTAAGAAAGGTCATGGATGAACAAAAACACAAAGTAGAAGGAAGAAACATAAAAACAAAAAAGGTTTTGATCTTCCACATTTAATTCATCCTTCAAAAACTTCCAAATTAATAGAGAATTAGAATTTTTCACATATAGATCATGAAAAATTTGTAAAGCACAAAATTAAACATTCGCAGGTCTTCCAATCGATCTATAGAGGATCTTGTATCTACAAACCAAGTTTATTTTGTACAAACACAAAAATCTATCTTTGATACCATGTTAGGATATATAATACAATATATTTATATATCCACAAAAATAAACAACCAAGGATTATATTTTATGATTGAACACTAAGTTAATATGAATTAGATATTAGATTGCATGCATAAATAGGAAATTAAATGAACACATCACAACACAAGAAAATACTATATAAGTGGGGAAAACATGAGAGGTAAGAAAACATATAAAATCACTTATCTTTATTGATAATAAACATTACACCCATCACTCTCACTAAATTACATTCACTCATCAACTCACATATATGTTGTATGATAGTTCACTCACTTAGTCGATGATCGATCACAAATATTCATCGGCTTTTGTTCTAATATAAATTATATCACCTTGATTTATATCAATTTGGGTTGTATGGATCCCCTCTTAATTCCAACTCAGTTCATTCTTATATTTTAAATTTAATTCATAAGCCATAACTATTAGTCTTTGGCGGTTTTCTATTAAGTTAGTTTCCCACTTAATATTACAACACCAAAAATTATGGGGATTCAGGAAATAATAGTGCACATGAAAATAAAAAATGATTTAGGAAATAATAATTCACATGAAAAAACTATATGCTCTTCATTAAAATAAAGAAGTTGAAAACAAGAATATGATTTTCGCATGAAAAAAGGAAAAGACTTCAAGACAAAAAGATCCAAGGTATAGTGGAATGCATGAAAAAAATTAAGGGTCCTTGATAAGGGAGTGTTAGATTTTAGAAAGGGCTACAGGGAAAGGAATGCATACAAAGGGAAGGAGGTTCACAAGGAAAAGTGACATGGCCAAGGAACATAAGCCACTTAATGTATCTAGAGGCATGGAGGTAAAATCAATGACAAGGATTTTTCACAATGCACACTTAAGGGAAACTAAAATCAAGTGGAATAAAAAGAGTGGTGGATAGCTATCAACAACTTGGAATTTATTACAGTTATGGGGAGAGTAAAATTTCATGTGTGTGAAAGATAATGATGGAGAACTTAGGACCTATGGAGAAGGGTATAAATAGGATGGGGTAATTCATTTTAATTATCTTATAGTGAAAATAGATATCTCTAAAGAAAAATAATGATACAAATCCAATAACGTGACTCAAAGCCCAAAGAATTCAGACATATCCCACAATTAATGAAGGTTGAAGATTTTTGAAAGTGGCTTTGGAGAGAGGAAGGGTTAAAATAGGTTTATTAGAGAAAACTTTTCCCCCAACAACCATTAATGTTGAGGTAAAACTTTTTTTAAAAAATGAAGAACTTTAGGGAAATAAACTTCAAAGTAAATCAAAGAAGTTACTTTAGGGAAAACATCAAAGTTACCATGCATACTTTTTCCTCCACACTTGATGTTTGTCTAATAAGCATAAAGGAGAAAACAAAAAAAAAGAATTATGTGTAGAAGGGTCCACACATGGATTAAAAAACTCAAAAATCTCAAAGTACTTCCATCTCGATGTCAGAAGAGGATTCAAATGACGTGATTATTAGACAAACATCAAGTGTGGAGGAAAAAGTATGCATGGTGAAATAAGTATAAGCTTAAAAATTAAGGGAAGTTATTCTACACCAAGGAAAGACAAGATATTCATGGCCTCCATGGAGAAGGTAAAGAAAAATCAAAGATTTAGTGTCATGCCTTTGAGTTTTGAAATTTAGTACCATAAATAAATAGAAAAAATGGGGAAGTGGAAAACACAGGTAGGGTCAACAAATATGTCAAATTGCAACCATATTTCTCATGGGTTAGAAGTTACATGCATAAAGGATATGGTAAATTCCATGAGATAAAAGGACAACATAAAAAATGACTTGTATGATGAAAATGTCAAGAAAACAATGGAGAAGGTAGGGGTTATGCAATTATATGAACTGCCCTTCTTCAAAAAATTGTTAGAGTTGTTCCATTACCTGATCTCTCAGGTGCATGAAGGATAATTCTAATTTTCATTCTTTTGCATGAAAATAACATGCCACCTCTTTAAAAAGGAAATATGAATGAATAAAATAGGTGAAGAGATAGATAAGGACCTATAATATGACAAGGAGGTAGAAAGAAATGGGGACTTGCTAAACTACAAGCACACAAGAATTATTTCATGATTGAAGAGATCAAGGATGCCAGAACTAGATTCATAGTGTGACTGCTTATGTTTAAGCTAGCAAGGGTAGGAAGGTGGTTTGAGATAAATAAGAAGTACCTATACATCATTCATAAGATGGAACATACTAAATTGTATAACTTATCCCATTTCATTGCCAACAACATAGTGGAAGATGCAAATCTCACACATGAGAAAGTAGGAATCAAATTCCAATGGGGAAAATCTTACTATTCTTAATTTTCAATGAAATATGCATACCATAGGGTGATGGGGAACCAATCTGGATATTCACCAAATATAATGAGTCCTTTTCTATGAAATATATATAATTTATGGTGTCACAACCATCAATAATACATACAAGGCATGCTTTGCAAATTGGCTAAGACCTTTATAAAGTGTAGTTGAGAAAGACTGGAGGATACCAAACCAACTATCAAAGGAGATAGAGGGATAGGCCGAGTTTATAGTGGCAATGAACTACTTTTTTTTGGTTTAAATAAAAAATTGGAAATTGGTAAGCATGAGATAAATTTCCCTATGCATTCACCTCATACTATTTTATGCGATCCATTCATAGAATCAAGAAGGCTAAAGGGATAAAGATTGATAAGATAATAATTTAAATATACATCCATATACTCCACACAAATTATATACACCCAAACAAAGAAGCACATGTGGAAACACATGAATCTTATATCTATGCAATATCGAAGATGGAGACCATTGTATTGAATATCACAACTCAAAAAAATTTCTTCTATTTTTTCACTAAAAATAAGGGAGACACATGTGAAGGTCAAGAAGAGGATTTAAATGAGAAAATGTTCATTTGTACATGTGAAATTCCTATCTCTAAAGAAAAAATAGAGGCCATAAAGAGGGTATGACATGAAAAATAAATTTTAAGCATACAACTAAGATGACCCCAAAATAAGCGGAGAGAAAAAACAAGTCAATTCCCCATGTTAGCATAAGAGGTCAACAAGAACAGAGATGTAAAACAACCTAAAGGTGTATAAAAAAACCTTGGGCCAAGAAAATACCCAACACAAGAACAAGAATATATTTAGATAAACATGATTGAGGAAAATACAATATTACCCAAGGAAGAAGAAAAATTGGATATATAGGCAATGATGATGGATTCCCTAGTCCAAAAAATTATAGGAAACAAATAAGAACTGAGTAATCTTTAGGATATAAGAACAAAAGCATCATCTAATTCAAATTCACCCTCAAAGGTGATTGAGGTTGATGATGATCAAGAGGATGAACAAGAGGTACATGAAGAACTAGAAAGCACTGGAGGAAGACATGCAGGTGAAGAAGGAGAAGGAGATGCAGAAAGCCATCGTGAAGAAGAAGAATGAGGCTGAGATAAGGGGAAATGTCCTATGTAAGAGTCAGACAATGAGGATGATGAATATGATGAAGAGTTTCAACTTGAACTAAACAAACCTTGAAAGTATATTCAAGTAAGGTTCTAGTAAGGAATAAAGTTGAAGGATTTATTCATATGGGATTGAATGAATGAATCCTTAGCCACAAAATTCTCAAATAAGGTGATCTCTTTTTATTTAGATAAATGCAAATAGGAACCCGTCATTGAATTACCTTGTGATGCAATAAAAAAATACCTTCTAAAGGAGATAAGGTTGTGCTCACAAAACATATTTCCTATTATAAATATAATAACAAAAGGAATGTTGGGGAAGTAGTACAAAACAATTTACATAATAATAGTGACACCCATATATACAAGACTATAGAATGAAAATTGGAGATCAAACTATGGGAAACCAGGAGTGAATTATATAACCTCCAAGGGGAACATAAAATCATTAATATAAAATATGCACACACCATGTAAAAATTAAAGTAATGAGTGACAACATTATCTCATACACCATGTAAAATTTAAAGTAATGAGTGACATAATTATCTTAAATGAACCTAAAATTAAAGAATCAAATCACCTAAATGAAGGAGATAAAATAGAAAAACTTGAGATATTAGGAAATCTATTACTCAAGAAATTTTAGGCAGACAGAGAGTGGGTGAAGAAATAAAAGCGATATCAAGAAAACATATGAGTTTTTTTTGTGGGAAAAAACTCCAAGAATGTGAATACCTTTTAAGAAATTTGGAGGCAAAGGCCACACATGTTAAGAAATTATTGATAGGTATTATCAAGAAAACCTAGATAGTAAGCACACACATGTGAGAAGATACAAAAAGGTATACCTCCTTATAAGCCCAACTGAAAGAAGACTCCCTTGATAAGGCCACATGTAATGCATTGATGGAATATAAGAGGATCAACAAAGAATCCATTTTAAAAAGTGAAAAGGTGAATCATAGGTTAGTGGAATTGAGTAAGCTCACCAATAGCATTGAAATTTAGTTGGGGAATGTGTACATAGAATTGATAAATAAGACTGATGAACTGCTTACAAAATTTACCATACGGGTTAAAGGCACTAAGGTATTTACTAATTTGTAATACCAGTTAGATAACATATGCCCACTCATATAAGAATTCATCAATAAATGACAATTTCATGAGGATTTGTTGTGGTTAGAAGTGTTAGATTTATTTGAAGAAACACAATAAGTGTTTCCTGAGGGCATAGGATTATTTAGTGTAATGTGATGTTAGACCCTTGAATTTAATATTCTTTACTCTTTAAATATTATATTAAGACTACACATTATTTACTCTTTACCTACTATTATTTGGGAGGATGCGCAACACATTGGAAGAAGGTTGTGCACAAAGAAAGAGGATGAAGAGATGCCTGCAAAGAAAGATGATGAAGAGGTGCATATAAATTTGAAGTATGAGCGCACAATAATAATTAAGGGAAGTGGGTAAAGAGAGAATAGAATACTGAATTCACAAGAAAAATGGGAAGCTAAGAGGGATATATGGAAGAAGTAACATGGAAACAACAATTATTATTTTGTGGAAAACATGTAGGAATGGTAAATTTAGACAAGAGACTAAATATAGGCAAAACCGAAAATACACCTCGAGATACCATTTTGGGAACTTTTATGGAAGTAGAGATGGAACGTATAAAAATAAATAAATCTAAATATACCAAAGTAGTGGTCGCCATGTAAATTCTAGCAGAGGAAACAAGTGGCTATATTTATCCACTTCCTAGATGTAATAGTTTAATTGGTAATTAGAACTTGAGGGATATTATTATATTTTGGAAGACTAGTGAAGGGAAAGTCCCCCATAGTATAAATACCCCATAAAGGGTCCATTTTAAGTTCTTGTGCTATTATGATCATTTTTGTAAAGTCATGGTTGTGGTTGAGCTAAGTCTTTTGGTCACTAGAGCTATCACCATTTGGTTCAGAGTCTTAGATGGAGCACAATTGAAGTATGTATGTATGTCTGGCAGTTGTTTGACATTTTTAAACTGATGATTGATATATAAACTAGGTATGTTTTAGATAAATAACATTTTTATACATATAAGTATTAAAGTTACTTCTTAGCAGTGTATTATGTGTTAAACTATCTTTAAATCCATTTTAACTAAGCTAACCATGATGAAACTTGGAACCTTCCACGCTTTAGGTGAGCTCACCAAAGTTACCTTTTTGATGTGATAGGCTGGTGCAAAGGATAAGAAGAAATTGTTTGCATTGAATCCTATAACATACACATATTATAATGGCTTAGTATCACAAATATATGTGTAACAACACTTGTTCCTTTAGAAGTATTTGGTAAGAGAATTATGTAATAATTTTAATATCTTCCCACTCAATTTCATAGAGTATATGAATTCTAAATCCCTTCCATGAAATTCTTCTTTGAGTTCACATTTCTTGATATAACCATCTATCACTCCATCAAACCCCATTGAATTTCATAGGTTAGAAAATAATGTTCCAGATTAGAGCATGTATCATAAGGTTGTACAGTTGCATAGAGATTAATAATATGGGTCATATTTCCTCCTTCATCAAGCTATCCTCTTGGTTTATTCTACACACAAATTTGCATTAAATCAACACTCAAGCTTATATTGGGTTACACAATGAATTGGTTGTTACTTTCACTTATACTCACACTTTCCTTGTTGTATATGTGTTTCACCTTTTATAATTTTAAGACATTGCTAGATTTAATAGATTATATTAATATTACTCTATATCTAGGACTCACAAAATCATTGTTACTACATTCTCCACTCCTTTCCTTACTCCTGATCAAATGAAATATGTGAAAAGGGTGTCTTCTCAAAAAAACGGTTTATTTCCTCTATTTTTTCTTCCACACATAAATTCACATATGTTATAGGTAATTCTTATTGTACTACATATGGATGAATTAAATTATCCCACAATTCTCATAAAATTCCTACATACCAATAATTCAAACAATTCCAAGTTATCAATTCTTTACATGGATCAAGGGACATATGTATCCTAGAAGAAGGGTATTGTCATCTTCTATTGGCATATGTCGATCCTATATGATTTATTCAGTGCAAACTAGGTTTTCTCTATTTTTGTAATATCATGGTCTCCACAATGGATTATTTGGATTAAATTACATCTACCTCATTAATATACTCCTAAGTAGCTCTAACCCCCTACTTTACTTTTACTATGTTCCTTATATCCTCTTCCCAATTCCAAAATCAGGGTCAATGCTTCATGTGTACCATCTTGGTCACTACTATCAATTTCAATTCCTTCTTACACATGTTATCAATTACTTAAATATTCTCCTTCTCTCTTTTCCTATATCTCTTTAGGAGTTTCCTTTCCTTCATCTTCAATAACTATTTTTAATCTACTCCTACTTGTAGTTGGTTTCACCTTCCCCATTATAGTGCCTACACTTTTCCATCTATTGTGTTGTCTTACTTCTATTTACAATCTATCTATTCTTCTATTTTCTTCTTTCTAATCTTATTAGACCCTTCAAGGACTTTTATTGATTTTGAGCCCATCCCCTTCATCCCCCCTTCTTCTAGGACTATATCCATTTGACACCTACCTAGCTACTCATGTCACATGAAATTGACACCATTAACTTTTCCATATATATAATTTTTACCAAGAGAGGGAGTTACTCAAAAAAATTATCTCACAATCCAAAAATAAAAAACATGATTTTTTTATAATAAAATGACAAAAAAAAATTGAACAATAATTTTAATTATGTTCCCATTAATACTAGTTTGCATCTAGTGCTCTACATCTTAGGTCCATCTAGTATCTAATTTTTAAATTTTTATATCTTCTAATCCATCCATTCATAGTATTCTTTGTGTTTTTACCTAACAAAGAAACATTTTAGTCAAGATAACCATGTATCTAGTTAAACGAGGAGATCACACAAAAATATCTCATAAATTCCTCCATATATGTGTTCCCACCTGATTCTTTCTAGAGGAATTCTAGTCACGGTATCTTCATCTTTCACAAAACATTTCATCTTATCTTGTAGCCATATTTCCACATGCCATTTTCCTGGCAACCATCTTAATATTTTTAGGTCACAAAAACAAAACCACGACTAGAAAAGGTACATAGATTCACTCATTAGGACATGTTACAATTTGTATTCTAGGGTAAATTTAGAATATTCCATTTAATACTCTTAAAATATAACATTTTTGACAAGACAAAAGATAACAGAAAATAAAAAAATAAATACAAAATAGTAAAAACTTAAAGAGAAAGATAAATAATATACATGAGATTCAATAATATACTAGAATGATAATACTAATTAAGGATTTTAAAATGAATCCAAATGGAAATATAGATCAATATCAAAGATCAAATTTCTATGTAGTGCCTTACATGAATTTGTATAATTCAAGCCAAAAATTGGTTTACCAGTCCCTTATTCTTCCATTTCTTGACAAAAGATTATCTTCACATTCTCTACTTATGCTTAGAGAGTATTAAATATTTTATACTTTATATTTTCTATACTGGAACATACATTAGGAATTACGCAATATACAACAATATCTAAAATATATTAAAGTCAATTTTTTTATCCCTATACACTCCCAACATGTATTGTTCATAAAATATTACAATGGTTTTGAATAGTGGTGGAATTGAGTAGTTGAATGATCAAGGATGGGGTATAGAGAGAAATATCTACAAAGGTGAGTAACAAAAACCATTGAAAGGAGAAAAGATGATGCAAAGATACAATGATAGAACCCAACAAAGGGGAAGGTGGAAAAGATTATGAAGGAATCGTCATAGAAGGAACAAAGATATATTTTGCACAAGTTGAAAAACCAAAGGAAAATTTTTATTAGTCATGTTATATAGCTAGCACCGATAAATTAATGGAGGAGGAAATGGTGCAAAAAGTGGGATTAGAGCATAAAATACATCCCTACCCATACAAAATTACCTACTTATTATAAGGTCAAGAATACATTTTTAATGCAATCAGTGATTTCCTTAAACAGCATGTTCATAGCGTTTTTGTGCTTAGTGGTATCCCGAACACTCTTTGGGGAAATGACAAGGAAAGAAGTCAAACCATAGAAAAGGTGGATGCTAAGGACCCCACACACATGAAAATAGTGGCTCTTTTAACATCGCTGCAATTTATTAAGTCCAGAATTAACAGAGATGCCAAGAAGTAAAGGAGGTCTTCATTGCAGATGCTACTTTTCATCATACTTTTTGCTATTTTTTTGTTGTTTTTTGGCTGCTTTGTTGCAGCACACGCTCTGTTTTGCTTTGCTTTAGTAACTCTCTTTCAGTTACTGTTGGATTTAACATATATTTTGGATTTTGATTTTTTTTGTGGAACCTCTTCATGTTTTATCTGGATTTTAGGCCCTCTATGTAAACAAGGTATATTCCCTTCAAAAATATTTACCAATAATAAAAAAAAAGAATACATTATACAAGAGTAATACAAGGTGGATATAAATATCAAAAGATTCAATGATCAAGTGTTATATGACAGCCTATAAATGGATGCCTATTATGTTTTATTGGGAAGACCAGATTAATATAAATAAGATATTATGTATGATGGGAGAGAAAACATGGTGAGAGTTCACAAGGATGGTCATAATTTTCATCTATTAATATTATAGGAGAAATTCATAGACTAAAAAATCCATATGATTATGTACTAAGGAAAGGAATATGGAGCACATGAAGTAGTAGATCTAAAGATTACATAGAGAACCTTGGATAAAGGAAGATAAAAATTTAAATTATGGGGGAAAGGAAAAGATGTAATCACTCGAGAGGGTGTTGTGATGCATAAAAATACAACACAAGTAGGATGGTAAATCAAAAGAGTTTACTTGATCTAGATGACAATGCATGATATTATTGCACCTAAAATACAAGAGGCTAAAGGATAAGATGATAAGATTAAATAGGATGGCCTGAAATTGCATCTAAAGGTGATAGAGTAGGATTAGATGTAATTGTGTGGATATTAAGGGATAGAGAGGGTGAAATAAATAGTGGAACTAAGTGAATAAGAGCATGCATGAATTAAAAACCTAATTGAGGGGGATAATGAGTGTGCAGATGAAAAAGTGTGTAGTGGTGAAGACACATTTACAAAGGAAGGAGAGAGAAAAGAAGAAGTTCCCTTAAAGGAAACAAAAGAGGTATGATTTGCGAAGGAATTTAGGGTATTACGTAATGATAATATCACAAATAATGGAAATATACGTGTAGGTATCAAAGGAAGACATGGAGAAGAGTGCACAGGTGATGATCCAAAAAAATAGTTAAGAGGAATTAGGATAGGAAGCCAATATTTCTATGAAGGAAACAATAGAGGAGTAGCTAATGATGAAGGTTTTATATGTGATGGAGATAACATAAGATGAAGGATGATCAATAAGGCATCTAAGTAGATCTCATGAAAGAAGGTGAAGATAAGGTTTTCACTGAAGGTACACATAATAAGAGGGTGTTTCTAAACTAAAGGGAAAAATATAAAAGTCTTGTGGAAAGAAAGGAGACAATCATAGAAATATATGAATGCATAGGATAAAGGAATACACATATCCAAAAAGGAAGGCATAAGAAGGATTGTATAGAATAATCCAAGGATTGAGCACTCAAGATAGTTGAAAATGGATAGAGATCGATAAAGGGAGAGAGGCAGATCTATAGATGAATGAATTTTGACATGGTGTTTCATAGTTCATTCATCAAAACTACGAAGAGGTGGATGGAGTTTGATCCAGTGGGGGTTAAGAGAAGTAATAAATTCACAATAAAACTTCATAATGAATATACGAACATATAAATTTTTCACAAACTGAAAAAACTCCAGAAAATTAAAAAGGGAGCAGGAGCGGGAATTTTAAAATCTCAACGAGTGGGAATGGGTGCAAGACACAGGTGATCCACGGATCGAGGAGCAGCATGCAAGGACCCTAGGATTGGGATAGGTAGGAGGTAAGCTTTCTATAGGATTTTTATGGGCTGATAAGATTTTAGGTTGGAAAAAGGATGTGGGTCATCATCCTCTGAGAAAAAACATTATGGTTGGTGAAAAAGATGGTATGATAAGCCTTGATATCCCTGATGGGTTAGCGGATCGGGCTAGATTTAGGATGGAATATGCTTTGGTTGGAAAATTTTATGGATCAAGACCAAATGTGGAATGTTTGGTGATTAGGCTAAAAGAAAGTGGAAACCAAAGGGAGCATTAGATATTGCTTCCTATGTGAATGGGTTTTTCATTATAAAACTTTCAAACCAGGAGGACAACAAAAATATTTTGGTTGGGGGTCCTTGGTTTATGGGTAGATAAAGTCTACTTATTCAACAATGGACTCCATGTTTCGATCCATTTAAGGAAAAACCAGATGAGTTGCCTGTCTGGGTGAAACTTCAAGGACTACCGATGGAATTTTGGGAAGATGAGATTCTAATAACAATAGTGAATGCCTTGGGGTCGCTTATGGTGTTTGATCCTATAACAAGGGCAAGAACAAGACTAATGTATAATCATTTCTGTGTGATTGTCCCAGTGGGTAATATTTTAAGAAAAATTCTTCTTAAATCTAAATTTGGTGAGTGGACTTAGAAGGTTGAGTATAAAGCCTCTCCTTTGTTTTTTCAGAAATGCAGGAGGATGGGACGTGAATAGAGGAAGTGTAAGGAGGGTAAGAAAGGTAAGCAGATATATGACAAAAAGGAAAAGGAATAACCTAGGTTAGAGGGGGAAACAAGTTCTTTACAGAAACAATTTGTGTCTTTAAATAAATTTCGTCTATTAGAAGATGAGGAAAAGGAACAGGAAGGTGAACATGAGAATGTTTCATAAGATGGAAAATAAAATGTGTTGGAAAGTGGGGATCAGAACGAGGAAGGTGAAAAAATTCAAAATCAAAAGGAGGATTCGAATGAGGAGGTTTTGGGTTTGGAGGATTAAGAGGTTGGAGGGGGATAGAGTGAACCTCAAAGTCCAGTAAAATTGTCCTTTAGTAATCAGGACTTAAAGGAGGAGAACTTGATGTCTCAGATGGAGGAAGTTCCTTGTTCCTTAAATTTGGAAAAATCAAGGGTAGAAAGGGAGGAGAAGAGGGTCTTTACAAGAAGTACTCAAAAACAAGACAAAGGTAAAGCAGATTGTGGAAAGGCTCCAACAAAAAAGGGAAATATCTCAAATAAGGATAGAAGGGAGAAAGTTACAGCTAAGGAAATAGATTCAGGTAGACAACGCTCCATTGAGGAGAGTATTACTCCAAATAAATTGAAATGAAGGTTATTTCTTGGAATATAAGGGGGATTAATAACCCAAACAAACAGAATATTTTGTCTACCTTTAGAAAGTAGAATAAGCCTGATATTCTTTTAATCCAAGAAACAAAGATATCAATTGGAAAAATGAAGGAGGTGAAGAATAGAGTTTGGTTTAGTTCTATGATTCAAAGTGTATCATCCGTGGGAGCTTCAGGAGGTTTGGTCACCTTTTGGAATCCAGATGATAGAGAAGGTAAGTTGTTGTTTTGTTCCCAGAATCATGTTGTTATTTTATTTAAAGAGAAACTAGATGGTTCTGAGTGGATATGCTCTAATATTTATGCCCCAAATTTGGTGATTGGAAGAAGGAAGCTTTGGGATGATATAATTCTATTTCGTATCCAATATCAAGATTTAAATTGGTTAATTGGAGGGAATTTTAATACTCCTCTTTGTATGGAAGACAAAAAAGGTGGGTCTCGGACTTATAGTGATAGTCTGGAGGATTTTGTTGACTTTATAACTTCCTGTAAGTTAGTGGATATTGAATTAAGAGGAAAACTCTTTACTTGGTTGAATAAGAGATTGGGGGATGACCTGATTCAAATTAATCTGGATAGGTTCTTCATAAATATGTCTTGGTTTCAAAATTTGATGGGATCTGTGGTGGCTCTTCCTCGTATTGGATCATATAATAGCCCTATCTGTCTTCATACAGGTTTAAACAAAGAGGTAGGTGGAAGGCCATTCAGGTTTTTCAAGATGTGGCTTCAGCATCCTGGTTTTGAGGAAGAAGTTAGGTTGAGTTGGCAAAATCCTGTTAGAGGAAACCCGATGTTTAAATTGGTGGCAAAATTAAATTTTTAAAAAACTAGGCTGAAGGTGTGGAATAAAGAGACTTTTGGTAACATCTTTTCTCAGAAATATATGATTAGTGAAGCTCTGAAGAAGGTGGAGGGGGAGGTTGAGGTTTCTAGTTTTACGTTAGATTTGAAAGATAAGGATAAATCTCTTTTGATCAAGTATCATAATCTGGAAGTGAAAGAGGAGGCCTATTGGAAAAAAAATTCTAGGGTGAAATGGTTAAAGGAGGGGGATAGAAATACTAAGTTTTTTCATTTCACTGCTTCAATGCATAAGAATAGAAACTTTATTGGGGAAATTGAGATGAGAGGGGAGTTATGTTAAGTAACCAGGGTGATGTCTCATAGGAATTTGTTAGATTCTTCTCCCATATTCTTACAACTGATAAGGATCCTGAAATGGGTAAGGAAAGTGACATTACAAATATTTTTCAATCTATTATTTTTTTTTAGGATAATGCAGAATTGATAAAGATTCCTTCTGCTGAGGAAATTGCAACTGTTGTTTTTATCTTGATGGGGATAAATCTCCAGGACCAGAAGGTTTTCCTATGTTGTTTTTCCAATCCTTTTGGGAAATTATTCACAACGATGTGGAAGAGGTTGTACAAGATTTCTTTGAAACCAGTAAATTGCTAAAGGAATTTAATACTACTTTCATTTCCCTTGTGCCTGAGGTACAAGGGAGGAAAAAGTTTCTGATTATCTTCCTATAAGTTTGTGTAATACGGTGTATAAGATAACAATTAAGATTATTTCCTTAAGATTAAAAGGGTTACTGGAACTTTTTATTTCTGATAATCAGTGAGCTTTTGTGGAAGGAAGACAGATTCTAGATAGTGTGATAACTATCCATGAGGCGGTTCATTCAGTTGAAGTTTCAAAAAGGGTAGCTATGATGCTTAAAATTGATATGAACAAAGCCTATGATAGAATTTCATGGAGATTCCTGAAAATTATTTTGGGGAAACTGGGTTTTCATAGACATTTTATAAATCTCATTATGGAATGCATTTCTACTCCTAAATATTCTATTTTAGTCAATGGCAAGGCAGAGAGCTTCTTCTTTGTGTGGAGGGGTCTTAGGTAGGGAGATCCTCTTTCTCCTTTTTTGTACATCATTGTTGCTGAGACTTTGAGTAGACTCTGTTTTGATTATAAACAAAAAAATAAATTGCATGGTTTAATCATTTCTAACGGTATAGATCCTATAATTTTACAATAATTTGTGGATGATACCTTTCTCTTGGGAAAGGATACTCAGGTGGAGGCATTGGGTTTCAAGAAGTGGTATAGGATTTTGAGTAGGTTACGGGTTAACTTATAAGATTCAGGAAAATCTATGTTCTGTTTTTCAATGTTGATCTAGAAGTCCAAACTAGAATTTTAGATATATTGGCTTGTACTATTCAGGAGTTGTCATGTTCTTACCTTGGAATGCCTTTGTTTAAGGGGAGGATCCAGTTGGAAAGTTGGAATCCTCTTATCTCGAGGTTCCAAAAGAAGTTGGCAACATGGAAAGGAACTTTGCTTTCTCAAGCAGGTAAGCTTCAGTTGTTGCAGAGTTGTCTCCAAAGTATGGTGGTTTATCTCATGTCTATGTTTATAATGCCAGTAAAGGTTTCACAAATTATTACAAAGATTCAATGTAGGTTTCTGTGGTCTGGTACAAAAACTAAGGATAGACTTCCTCTGGTGGCTTGGGATAGAGTCACACTCCCCAAAGGAGAAAGGGGATTGGGGTTGAAATGTATTCATAGTATGAATTTAGCTCTTATGGTGAAAATTGGGTGGAGGTTAGAGCATGAACAAGGGCTATGGGTAAGAATCCTTAAGGAAAAGTACTTAATGGCTAATCAAGTGGCTTTTATCTCTAATGATGTGTTACCTGAAGGATCCTTTTTTTAGAATGGTTTGGGTAAATGTAGGGATATTTTACTTAAAGGTTGTAAATGGCAAGTTGGTAATGGCTCTAAGATTAAATTTTGGGAAGACTGGTGGTTGATGGAGGCACCATTGGATAGTCAAGCTCCTTTAAGGGAGTTGGTGAATCATTTCCAGCTGTCGGTGGGAACTTGGGTTAGAGATTACTGGGAGGTTTCTAATTGGTGTTGGTCTTGGAAACTTTTGGTTATGGACAGGATGAATGTTGTTCAACAGGAAAGCATAAGAACCTTAAATCAAAACTTAAGAGGTCTGCATATATCGGTGGGGCAGAGGGAGGATGAAAAGGTTTGGTTTTTGACAAAGGATGGCAACTATTCAGTTAAATCAGGGTATGGTATAGCTAGGAATGGTCCCCCCTCTCAAAGACTATGGAAAAATATTTGGGACAAAGACCTTATCCCTAAAGTAAATTTGTTCTTGTGGCATGTCATTCAGAACAAGATCTTAACTATTGAAAATTTGTAGAAAAGAGGTATGATGATTCCTAACTGGTGTGTTATATGTAAAAAGAATAATGAGTCAATTCAACATTTTTTTATACACTACCCTTTCTCACAGAAAGTTCTAGCTTATATTTAAAAAAAAATTCAAATAATGTGGCTATATCCAGGAGACTTTTGCTAACTGGTATGAACAATGGACTAGTCCATTTGTTTTTCTGAATTTGGCTAAGGTTTGGAGTTTTGTTTTGCCTCATTTTGTATGGGGAATTTGGCTGGAAAGGAATGCTAGAATCTTTAAGGAAAATAAAAAAAATTCTGAGAGCATGGGAAGTGGGATTCTGGGAGCTTTGAGAAACAATCTGTCTATTGTAAAAATTAAAGAGAAAGGGGTTCTACCTTACCATGAGTAGGAAATTATTCACTCCTTTGGAATGAGAGTGAAGAATTCTTCCATGGTAAAAACTATGGAGAGAAGAAATGAAAAATGGTCTACTCCTCCTGAAGGGTGTATGAAGCTTAACTTTGATGGAGCTGCGAAGGGGAGTTTGGGGTTAGTTGCGGTAGGTGGAATTATCAGAAATGATGCTGGTAAAATGGAGGTTGCTTATGCGGAGGCTAATAAATCTAACAATTATGATGAAGTCTATGTAATGTTAATTGGGTTAAAATGGGAGAATTCCTTATATATCAAGAAGCTCTATGTGGAAGGAGATTCTCAATATATAATTAATGTGATGAATGGTAAGGCTAGACATCACATTAATATAGATCCCATTATTAAGGATGAAAAAACTATAATCTCAAATTTTGAAATTATTTTGTCTCAGCACGTGTATAGGGAGGCAAATGGTTGTGCGGATACTTTAGAAAATGTGGGAATTTTAAGTAATCATAAAAATTGGTGGAGGGAGGAGGAAGGGTTACCGATAAGGACAAAGGACAAATTCAATGAAGAAAGGAGCACTCGAGCGTGAGAATGCGAGTGTTGAGATTGGGGAAATATTTTCATTATGGGTGTATTTAGTTTTCCTAATCATTTTTTGGGGTGTCGTGGGGGAGAAGCACCATTTAAATTGACAGTTTGGGAGGTTTGGAAAAATTTAGTAGTTCATTTTTTACAGACAGGGGAAGATGGGGGGAGCCAGAGTAAGGGTAGAGCCGTCGTCGTCTTCTAACCTAGAAAGGGATGCTTTTATCTGGGAACTATTCAAAGTGGGTGGTATTTCATCTTTCATTCAAAGGTTGAAGGGTTATGATGAGGTCATTTCTCGGGAATTTTCCCTTGCCTAGAAGAATGGTCTGGTTACGATGAGAGGAGTCAGTTTTCTTGTCTCGGAAGATTTAATTAGTAAGGTTGCTAATATGGATTGTGATGACATTAAGGTTTACAAGGATAGATCTCGCCTACAGGAGGAAGTCAAGATCTTTTTTGGGGATGATGAAAGAATATGTTTTATGGAAGATGGCATAGCTCACATTTCTTTGCCAAGTCAGTGGGCAGAGGTTTTTTTTCATCTAATGAAGTATATTACTCTTGATGACAGATATAGGAAGGTTCACTCTCAGGATTTTACACTGCTTAACCACTTCCGAAGGAACCATAAGATTAGTATTCCCTTTTATCTTTTTAATTCTCTGAGTGGCTCGGTTAAAAAATTCAAAGAGAAGAAAGATGGCTTGATTTTACATCAAGGTTTAATTTTACTGCTGGTTAGAGCAGGTAAGCCTATTTTGAACACAAAGGGGGTTAGTACACATATGGAAAGTGAATGGGAAGATCATATTCCTTTGGTTGATCATGTAAAGCTGTTTAAAATGAAGGAAAGGGCTATGAAGGAGCTGAATGCGGTATTGTCTTTACAAGATATTTCTGGTGAGGTGGATGAAGAAGGGGAGAAGGATACGGTTTTTGTCTTTCTTACAAGCAAAGTGGAAGCCTTGGAAGAAGTTGTTACCCAAGTGAAAGCTCAGAATAGGAATCTGCTTAGGGGTATGCAACGGGAAAATGGGGAGATCAAATCTTTGGAGAACAGGGTGGATACCCTTCAAGGCTTAGTGGCAGAAGTAAACAGTAAAAGGAAACATTTTACAGGTACTACTGGAGAGGTTGGAGCAGGGTCGAGCTCTTCATACTAGAACCAAAAAAATTTAGGCATTTTTACAACCTTCTTGCTAATTAGTGGGCTATGTATAGTTTGTTTTTTTATGTTATTTTCCATTAGGAATTTTTGTCTGGATCAATGGTCTTGTTGATCCTGCCCAAGGTTTTTTTGTCTCGGTTTTTTTGATAGATATTTTGACTAATCTTTGAATTGTATTGTAATATCTTTCTTGTAAATGGTCCTTTGGAACCTTTTCCAAATTATTATCTATAAAAAAAAAGATACCAACATGGAGCTAGATAACATAAAAAGGAGTGAGTGTGTAATGAAGAAATGTGAAAAATATACAATCCTACTAGTGAGATGGACACAGGAGAAGAAAATAAAAAAAGCATTACATGGAGGTGGACAAACAAGGGTGAGGATGAACTCATGAAGAGATAAGGAAAGGTAAATGTTATCCAAAATGTGCCCCTACTCATTTTTGTGGCTAACTCCTTGTGTTCTTGCCTCTCTTGTGCCTAAGTCTCCATTTTTTGATTTTCAGGCACTCAAATCTTTTTGGAAGTGGTACCATTGGATAGAGTTCTCTCTCAGCTTTCTAGAAAGGTAAAGTTTTCCTTCTAACTCCTCATATTTTTCAAGTTATGGCTTGGCGGAGTTTTTGTGGGAAAATTTCCCCTTGGAAGCTCACGACCAATAGGAAGCTGCCACGTGTCCCAGGAGGTGGCGGAGAGGAGAGAAAACTTAGAATTTTTTTCAAGTTTTGGTCAAATTTGCAAAAGGAAAATTTTTACCCGCAGGCCTGCCCGGCCAATCAGGGCATGACACGTGTCAGAAGGGGGGAGGCGGAGTGAAAAAATTGACTAAGTGTTTGGCAAAGGAAAAATTTTGAAATTTGGCTCGAGCCAATGGCGTGCTGCCACGTGTTGAAGAGGGATGGCGGGTGTCGGGGGTGAAGTTAGGTTTTTGGGTTAAGTTTTGCCAAAAATCTCAAATGGAATATTTTCCCCACATTGCCCGCATCCAATAGCAGGTTGCCATGTGTCACAAGTAGAAGACCCATCGGAGGCAAAGGGAAAAAATTGGCTAAGTGTTTTGTAAAAATTCAAAGGGGAAGTTTGGGGCAGAGGGCCCGCGCCCAATGAAAATAGGACACGTGTCCTATGGTCCCCAAGGAGTCCGGGCTCGGAGAGTTTTTTTTTAAATTTTGACTAAGCTACACTAAAAAACTCAAAAGGAAAAGGAAGCCCGCGGCCCCTGTTAGCTAATCAGACATTGACACGTGTCTCGGAAGGCGGAGCGCGGGGGGAAAATGATTTTTTTTCCCAAAAGTAAAAATGTCAAATTTTCAAGGGGAAAAGGCCACGGGAATTTTTAGAGGGCCAGGCCTGAGTCAATCAGATATTGACACGTGTCATCCAGAAGGTGGAGTGCGGGGATTTCTCAAAAAAAAATTCCAAATGTAAAAAGAGGTAAAATTCAAATTTTTTTTCCCGTTGATCCGTTTTGGGCTTGTTTTTGCCCTAAATCTTCAAATGGCCATAACTTTTGATCCAGAGCTCAGATTTTCACGTTCTTTATATCAATGGAAAGATGGTAAAATTATCTATATGATTCCATGGTAAATTTTGAATTTTGGTTTAGTTTTGAGGGAGAAAATAAGAAAACACTTCTGGTATGTGCCCATGGATAGAACTAACGTTTCAACAACCAATTTTAATGCGAAATGGGTCGCATTATTCTCCAGTATGGTCAAAAATGTTAGGGAATGGGTTTATAAGGACCTCCATGCTGTGTTTAAGGAGTTTTGGTTAATGAGGAATGGCTCCCACATTTTTTCACGTTTTCTCTCTCCTGGGCTCGACCCATGCACTTTAAAAGCCAGATTTGGCTCATTTTTTGATGGTTGAACATTTTTTTGCATAGTAAGCTTCTATTTTCATCTTCAGCAAGTGATTTTAGAAGTATCAGACCTTCCAGCGATTGTAACAGGCCTTTTTTTGCCTCTTTGGTGTTGGAATGCAAGGATTGTGATGTTGAAAATCACAATGCAGGCTCTATGAATGCTTTCAGTCCTTTGCATGTGTTGTTTGTTTCATTTCAAACCTTTGATTATAGCTTATCAACCTGTGCATGATGTTTTATGCTGAAATTTCTGATTTGTGTCTATTTGCATGAGCAAAAATGTTCACCACTCCTTTGGTGCATCACCATCATTAGTTTAGTTTCAATTTTTGCATTTCTTATCCCTGTCTCCTTGCAATCTAGGATAAAATTAGGATCTGAACCTCTACAGTTGTGCAAATAATAGATCTAATCAGAGGATTTTGAGGAACCAACCTCTAATCTTGAGATTCCTCTCTCATTTTACAAGTCCCACACTTGGAGAGAGGTTTCAATGTTGTGCAATCACACTGGATGCCTGAAATATCAACTTAGAAACCTGAGTTGCATCCAGGGGTGCTGCTGATTTGCAACAACAGTTTTAGCACGCTGGGTGGGACCTTAGAGGTCTCATTTTTTTGTAGCAAAGTTGATGTGCATCTGCTACAATTTTCTTGCTTCAAAAGAGCTATAAATTGCACATCTGGTGACTCCAAGGGGAAGAATCAACTGGTTTCAGTAGTGTAGGCCTTAAAACTCATGAGAAGAATCACCACAAGGTCAAGAGCTAGAGAAGAAGAGGTGTTGTTTGAATACCTGCAGTTATCTCCAAGAAGAAGGCAAAGAGGAAGAAGGATTCAAAGGTCTCCATCTCCACCAAACAGAACTCTCTCAACTCCTCCACCTGGTAGGCCTTTCATTCAGTCAACAAGGATTTTAAGACCAATTAGAATGGCACAACCACCAAATCCGTATGTCAATTTCATAGGCAGTAGCCCACTTGCCCTCAATGCACAACATCCAATTCCAATTTCAGCCTTGAAGAACATTCCATACTTCACTGGAGAGAATCAGACTACTCCAGGTGATCATGTTAAAGACATTGCCAACCTTTGTGTAATTCATGAAATCAATGAGATGCAAGTGGCTGTCAAATTGCTGGCATCTTCATTCAAGGGGAAAGCATTGCAATGGTTTAGAAGTCTTGCCTCAGGTTCTATTCAGAATTGCAACTAGCTATGTATAGCACTTCATGAACAATTTGGAGAGAAGGGAGACAAATTGTCTCTTTTGGAGCAACTGACAACCATCAAGAGAGCTCCCAATGAGCAGCTGACTGATTTCAACTTCAGATTTCAAAAGACTTGGGAGAGAATTCCAGTGGCAGTCAGGCCAGCAGCAGAAGGTGCTTTTCTCTACTACCTCAAAGCTCTAAATTCTGATATTTCTATGTTGATTCAGTCCATGGGAGGCATAACTATCCCTATGGCTTATAGCATTGCCATTAGGGCTGAAAATTGTTTGATCCAAGCTGGCAAACTTGCCCCTAGACCTCCCATGCCATTATTTCCAAGTTTAGAGAGCCCAAACACTAATCAAGCACCTAATTTGGCTCCTTCTCCCACTCCTAGAGATCAAAGTTCAAATGAAGCTTCTATTTCATCTCCAAGTGCCCCAAATGAGCTTCAAGAAGTCATGAAGCAATTGCAAAATTTAGGCAATGAGCTGGTTACTCTCAAGAGGCAACAAGCCCAAGGTTTTAGACCTTCTTATCAGCCCCAAGCTCAGCCTAACAGGCAGCCATACCAACCACAAAGACCACCTAATCCAGCTGCAAATATAAATCAAACAAGGCCTCCTGCCAATAGACCATTTCAGCCCTATAATCCTAATGCCATATCTGCCTCTAAGGCATTGGTGCCAACACAAAACAACATTGCTCAGGAGTATGATTGGTGTTTTCCATGCAATGAACCTCATAACCAATCTATGTGCTTCAATGGTGCTTTGAATCAAGCATTAATGGTGACAACTACTGGTGTGGAGGGTGAAGGCAGTCAAGGAAACAACCAACAACAAGAAACATTCCAACAGCAATCAGCCCCAAATGACACCACATTGGTAAACTGACAAGCAGAAGATTTCTGTGGCATGAATCAAGCAGTTTCTCAAGGTGTTGCAGCCAACACAAGGTCAAAAAGAAGGAATTTGGGTGAAGAACAACCATTAGCTCCAACCAATCTCCAACCTTCTATGGCTCCACAAATGGTTGGCAAACAAAATCCAATTTCAAATGCACAAGGGCAGCCAAGAACAGCTCCTAGACCAACTCAAATACCAGTTGTTTCTGCCCACATGCAAGGAGTGAATGTGCCAACCAAGGGATATGAAAGAGATCCTTCATCACCATTCAGTATCATTGATCAGATGAAGAAGACAAATGTAAATATATCAATGTGGGAATCCCTATCTATCCCAGGCCAAAGAGATTTGCTACAAGCTGCCATGAAGGACTGGCCAACTTCGAATCAACAAGTTCAGATGCAAGAGAAAGTGCTCACAAATGCTGCCCAGCCTGAGGGGAATCATGGAGGACAACAAGGTAAAATTTTGAAGCCCCCTCCTTTCTATGTTTCATTAATCATTGGAAATCAGTTAGTGCACAATTGCATGATAGATTCCGAGGGCAAGTAGCTCAATGATGCCTAAACAAATAGCTGATCAACTAGGGCTCTAGTATGAAACCATATCCAAAGGGGTAGTGCAGCTAGATGGGACAGTAGTAACAACAGTTGGAGTGATTAGGAACTTGAGTCTTACCTTGCATGCATGTCCAAATGTCGTTGTCTTACAAGATGTATCAGTTATAGACCTTCCACCACTCTTTGCCCTATGCTTGTCAAGGGACTTCACAGCCAAGATTGGAGGATATTTGTCTGCTGATTGGTCACACATGCTATTCAGAATGAGGTATGGAACCAAAGCTACAATCAGGTCTGAACCTATTGCAAGCTTCCACATTGAGCCCTACACTCCAAGTCAGATCAATGCCAATTGTTCGGCATTTGATCAAGAAGATCACCCAAGCACTGATGAAGCTGACACCAAGGTTGGAAGCATCCCGGATCTAACTCTTGATGAATGGGAAAACAAGGTGCATGCTTTTGATCCTTATCAAGAAGTAGAAGAATCTGAGCTAGGGGTCTATTGCATACATGAAGAAGATCAGCCCATTCCTAGCATCACCAAGCCAAACCATAAGGATGACAATGAGGTATGGCAGCTATTTTTTGATGGATCAAGGAGTAGACAAGGTGCAGGAGGTGGAGCCATGCTTGTTTCACCTCAAGGAGTAAAGTACTATTCAACTTTTAGATTTTAGTTTGCATGCTCCAATAACACTGCTGAATATGAAGCCTTGGTGCAAGGGATGCATTGGGAAATAAAGAGAGGAATAAAGAACTTGCAAGTCTTTGGTGATAGTGAATTGATTGTAAATCAGGTCAAGGGACAGCATGCTGCCAAGAATGATCTACTCAAGTGCTACAAGAATAGGGTGTGGGACCTCATGGAAGATTTTGAGGGTTTTGACATCAAATCCATTCCTAGGAAAGTGAACCAAGCTGCTGACAGGCTTGCAACAGTAGGGGCAGCCTTTGACATTATGGAAATTATTCAACAAGACAAGGTATAGCCAAACATCCATGTGATTGTGAGGCCTTCAGTGCCAGATAACAATGTCAGTTGGCAAGTGTTTGAAAATGACCAGCAAATCATCCATTTCTTGTAAGAAGAAGCTGAGTTCTCAGCTAAGAATCAAGAAAAATTGGAACAGCAGTATGGTGACCAAGTGGTACAGCTGAGAACTAACAAGCTGCCCAAGGGACTTATCACTTTGGAGTCCATTTTTAATCCCAATGATCAGTTTAGGAAGGAGAAAGCAAACATTCAGGTCAAGAGAGAGGATTCAGTATCCATCTTGGTAGAAGAGAACAAACCATTGCAAATTGGAAAGATGACAACTAAACAAGAAAGGTATGAGTTCATGTAGATGTGTCAAGAGTTCCCTGATGTGTTTTCTTAGAGCTATGAAGACTTGAAAGGTTTCAATCCCAACTTAGCTCAGCATACCATTGAATTGGATCCAAATACTAAGCCTGTCAGGCAAAAACAAAGACCAATCAATCCACACATGGATCCTCTCATGAGGAAAGAATTGAACAAGCTGATTGAGTCAAGGATCATATTCCCAATCAAGCATTCTAGTTGGGTTGCCAACTTGGTTCTAGTCAGAAAGAAGAGTGGAGAGATCAGATTGTGTGTTGACTTCAGAGACTTGAATAGAGCATCTCTCAAGGACCATTACCCACTCCCTTCCATGGAGAAAATCTTGCAAGTTGTGGCTGGCTCTGAGAGGTTTTCACTACTTGATGGCTACTCAGGCTACAATCAGATTATGGTGAAGGAAGAAGACCAGTTCAAGACAGCCTTCACAACCAAATGGGGAACTTATGCATACAGGAAAATGCCATTTGGGCTGTCCAACGCTGGTGCTACCTTCCAAAGAGAAATGGACATGGCATTCAAAGGTTTGATTAACAACATGGTGCTGATATACCTTGATGATATCACTGTTTTTTCCAAAAATGCAGCAGACCACCTCTCTCATTTGAGACAATCCTTCACGAGGTGCAGGAGATTTGGAGTGTCTTTGAACCCTAAGAAGTGTATCTTTCTTACACATGAAGGAAAGATCCTTGGTCATATTGTCTCCAAAGAAGGATTAGCAATTGATCCAGAGAGGGTTGAAGCCATAAGAGCACTACCGTTGCCAAGCCACAAGAAAGCCCTTCAGAGTTTCTTGGGGAGGATAAAATTTGTTCGGAGGTTTGTCCCAGATTTTGCAGCCCTTGTCAAACCTATCACCAAAATGTTAAAGAAAAGCATGGCTTTCAAGTGGACAGTAGAGGGCAAGGAGAGTTTTGAAGCAATCAAAGAAGCCATCTCTCAAGCACCAACTCTCATCAACCCGGACTTCTCCAAGGATTTCATCCTCTATGCATTTGGAGGTAATGATACTATTTCTGCCATTTTGGTACAGCAGAACAAGGACAACGATGAGCAGCCAATTGCTTTCTTCAGCCAGAGCCTAGATAACTATGAGGTGAGGTATTCTTTTATTGAGAAGCATGTGCTTGCAGTAATCAGAAGCTTGAAGAAATTCAAGCATTTAGTCTCAAACAACAAAGTCCAATTGCTGGTCTCTCATGCTGGGGTTAAAGACTTCCTCCTCAACAAGGATTTGAATGAGAAAAGGGCAGGTTGGATCACTTGTGTCATGGAGTATGACATTGAGATCAAGGTCACCAAGCTGGTAAGAGGAAAAGGATTATGTGAGCAGCTGATTTTGGGGAAGCAAAAAGAAGTATGCAATGAAGAAGAGGCTGTTTTGACAGTTCAAGACAGCCATGAGCCAAGTGGCACTCAAGAAGAAAATAATGTTGTCCCCACTCCTTGCTGGACCCAAGGTATAATACACTTCCTAAGCATAGGCCTATGCCCTCTGGAGATGAACAAGACCCAAAGAAGACACTTCAGATTGCAGGCTGTCCCATATGCCATTGTTGATGGAGTTTTGTTCAAGAAAGATGTGAATGGAGTGCTGTTGAGATGCATTAGCACAAATCAGATTCATAGGGTGTTGGAAGAGTTCCATGGTGGACCAACTGGTGGTCATTTTGCACCGAGAGTGACAACTCTAAAAATTATGAAGGCTGGTTATTATTGGCCCAAGATTTTCAGTGATTGCTTTGCATGGATCAAGAGGTGTAAGAATTGTGCATTCTTCACAGGAAAAGAGATACTTGCTGCCCTTCCATTGCATCCAATCTCAGTTGACCAGCCATTCATGCAATGGGGTTTGGACTTCATTGGAGTCATTAATCCCAATTCAAGCCAAGGGCACAAATGGATTTTAACAGCCGCAGACTACTTCACCAAGTGGACTGAAGCAGTAGTGCTCAAAGAGGCAAATGAGTCTAGCATCTTAGACTTCTATGAGGGCATAGTAACCAAATTTGGCATACCTGCTACAATAATCTCAGATAATGCATTGGCATTCATTGGATCCAAGGTGACTGAGTGGGCTGTCAAGAATGGGATCTACCTAAGTACTTCATCAAACTATTACCCTCAAGGTAATGGCCAGGCTAAGTCTATAAACAAGAACTTGTTGAGGATCATTAGGAGAACTCTTGATGAGAATCAGAGGCCTTGGCATACTAAACTGAAATCAGCCTTATGGGTTGATAGGATAACTCCCAAGAGATCCACGGGTAACTCTCCATTCAAGCTTATTTATGGAAGAGAGGCAATTTTTCCCATGTCTCTTGAGTTGCCAACATTGGAACTCATGAAACAGTTGGAGCTGTTGGAGTTTGAGCCCATGGAGGTGAGATATGCAGAGTTGATGGAGCTGCAAGAGATCAGAGATCAGGCATCCCAAGCAATGGAGAAGGATCAAGCTTTGATCAAGAAGACCTTTGATAGGAAGGCCAAGAGTAGATCTTTCCAGGTTGGAGATCTAGTGTTAAAATGGGATGCAGATAGAGCAAAACTCGGGAAGGCATTCAAAATTTGATGCCATTTGGAGTGGCCCATACATGGTCACGAAGTGCAAGAACAGAAATGCCTTCCAATTAGCTTCATTGGATGGTGAAGAACTGCAGATTCCAGTCAATGAAATCTATCTAAAGCATTGCTTCTAAAGGGAAATTCTTCACCTTGTAAATATTAGCTTAGGTTTCCATTCCTTCAAGTTCTTGTGCACATTGTTTTGTTGTAGGTTAGTTTTGCTTTCCCTAAGTGCTTTGGCACAACTTGCTATCCCTGGAGATGTTTAGCTGTCCTTGCTTCCATCAGGTGATATTCCATCTTCCTCCTTGCAACATTCTAAGTCAGTTGGGGTTCCAACAGAAAATTTGATGACTCCATGCCCAATGGATTGCTTCAGGCAACTGGTATTTTCATCTAGCAGGCAGATGACCCCTCTGAGTCGCCAAAATTGCTATCCAAAATGTGCCCCTAATCATTTTTGTGGCTAACTCCTTGTGTTCTTGCCTCTCTTGTGCCTCAGTCTCCATTTTTTTATTTTTAGGCACTCAAATATTTCTAGAAGTGGCACCATTAGATAGAGCTCTCTCTCAGCTTTCCAGAAAGGTAAAGTTTTCCTCCTAACTCCTCATATTTTTCAAGTTATGGCTCGACAGAGTTTTTGTGGGAAATTTTCCCCTTAGAAGCCCATGGCCAATAGGAAGCTGCCACGTGTCCCAGGAGGTGGCGGAGAGGAGAGAAAACTTAGAATTTTTTTCAAGTTTTGGTCAAATTTGCAAAAAGGAAAATTTTTGCCCGTGGGCCCATTGGGCCAATCAGGCCGTGACACGTGTCAGAAGGGGGAGGTGGAGTGAAAAAATTAACTAAGTGTTTGGCATAGGAATTTTTTTGAAATTTGGCCCGAGCCAATAGTGTGCTGCTATGCGTCGAAGAGGGATGGCGGGTGTAGGGGGTGAAGTTAGGTTTTTGGGTTAAGTTTTGCCAAAAATCTCAAATGGAAAATTTTCTTGGCATTACCCGTGTCCAATAGCAGGTTGCCACATGTCACAAGTAGAAGACCCATCGGAGGAAAACGGAAAAAATTGGCTAAGTGTTTTGTAAAAATTCAAAGGGGAAGTTTGGGGCAGAGGGCCCGTGCCCAATGAAAATAGGACACGTGTCCTATGGTCCCCAGGGAGTTTGGGCTCGGAGAGTTTTTTTTTAAATTTTGACTAAGTTCTGCCAAAAAACTCAAAAGGAAAAGGAAGCCCGCGGCCCCTGTCAGCTAATCAGACGCCAACACGTGTCTCAGAAGGCGGAGCGTGGGGGGAAAATGAATTTTTTTCCCAAAAGTAAAAATGTCAAATTGTCAAGGTGAAAAGGCTGTGGGAATTTTTGGAGGGCCAGGCCTGAGCCAATCAGATCTTGACATGTGTCTTCTAGAAGGCGGAGTGCGGGGATTTTTCGAAAAAAATTTCCAAATGCAAAAAGAGGTAAAATTCGAAATTTTTTTCCGCTGATCCGTTTTGGGCTTGTTTTTGCCCTAAATCTTCAAATGGCCATAAATTTCGATCCAGAGCTCAGATTTTCACGTTATTTATATCAATGGAAATCTGGTAAAATTCTCTACATGATTCCATGGTCAATTTTGAATTTTGGTTCATTTTGGAGGGAGAAAATCAAAAAACACTTCTGGTATGCACCCATGGACAGAACTGACGTTTCAACAACCAATTTTAATGTGAAATGGGTCGCATTCTTCTCCAGTATGGTCAAAAATGTCAGGGCATGGGTTTGTAAGGACCTCCATGCTGTTTTTAATGCATTTTGGTCAATGAGGAATGGCTCCCACGTTTTTTCATGTTTTCTCTCTCCTAGGCTCAACCCATGCACTGTAAAAGCCAGATTTGGCTCATTTTTTAATGGTTGAACACTTTTTTGCACAGCAAGCTTCTGTTTTCATCTTCAACAAGTGATTTTAGAAGTATCAGACCTTCCAGGGATTGTAACAGGCCTTTTTTTACCTCTTTGGTGTTGGAATGCAAGGATTTTGATGTTGAAAATCACAATGCAGGCTCTGTGAATGCTTTCAGTCCTTTACATGTGTTGTTTGTTTCATTTCAAACCTTTGATTATAGCTTATCAACCTGTGCATGATGTTTTATGCTGCAATTTCTGATTTGTGTCTATTTGCATGAGCAAAAATGTTCACCACTCCTTTGGTGCATCACCATCATTAGTTTAGTTTCAATTTTTACATTTCTTATCCCTGTCTCCTTGCAATCTAGGATAAAATTAGGATCTGAACCTCTGCAGTTGTGCAAATAATAGATCTAATCAGAGGAGTTTGAGGAACCAACCTCTAATATGGAGATTCCTCTCTCATTTTACAAGTCCCACACTTGGAGAGAGGTTTCAATGTTGTGCAATCACACTGGATGCCTGAAATATCAACTTAGAAACCTGATTTGCATCTAGGGGTGCTGCTGATTTGCAACAACAGTAAACACTTGGAAGAGGTGTCCAAACTATGGTGAGTTAAATATTAGAAGCATACATAAGGCATTACGAAAAGGTCATAATGGTAGTTTGATAAAGGATTATAAGAAGAGAATTAAAAATAATGGAGGATATAAATAGGCTCATTAGATAACGAAGTTGGGAATATAAAATCCAATTTTTCAAAGATAATTTATAGCACTTACTAATCCTCTTGATCTTGAGATCAATTTTATAAGTACCTTATATGTGTTATGTAGGAGCATCCAAGTTTCAACATAATATTCCATCATAGGTTTAGTCAAGGAATGGGTGTGCATATGAGTAAATAAAAAACTAAGAGAATAAGTAGGAATAACGTGGAAATAAGTGATTACAAATAATTTCACATAGGACTTACATAATAATAAGTAGTTTGTAGAGGAATAAATAATAAAATATAGAGAGCATAAGGAAGAGTGTGTAGAAATAAACATAGAATATGGTATAAGGTTGGTAAAAAAGGGGATAGGTGTTTTGAGAAAAATTGGTGAGCGTAATGGTTGTGCAAAGTTATTGATAAAAAACCTTTCACTAGTGTGCACAGAGAGTATTACTCGTATGAATGGGATAAATGAAAAAGAGAGTTAGAAGGTAACAAGGAGTAAATAAGAATAACTACCTATAAACATGTGTTACCAGAAGGAGTTATAGTAGAGGGACGAGGTGTATGAAAAATATCTAACAAGTATATGAATGGTCTCTATAAAATCTAATTCTTTATCTAAATAAGAAGAAGGAAAATCAAATGGATGATAAGGTGGTTCATACATTTACTAGATAAAATTTAAACTTGAAGGAGCAAGCATAAAATATTTTGAAGCTACCATTTAGATTCTTCAAGAGAAGAAAATATATATTGGGGAGAGATTTGGAAATAAGTATTAAAAAGAGACTCACAAAGAATATGGGAATCATAGAAAAAAGTGACAAGTCAAGGATGACAAGACAAAATAACAATAATCTAGAGCTGATCTAAGGAAAACTATTAAAGATTAGTCCTATAGGGTTACACCAGAGTCTATAAAAATCCTAAAATATCCATAGTTTAGCATCCATTTTTTAGATATCGTGAAGGATTTTGAGATCAATGAAATTATCTAGTTTACTTGTTAGGATCGACTATGTACTATGAGAGAAATGGACGGGGTACTTAAACTACACCCACTTTCCCTCAAACTTACTCCCATATGTGATCTAAATTTAGAGTCTAAATTCCTTTCATTATTTAGAAATTAAAAAATGTGATTGTTTTTTCTTATTTTTTTGTTGATTGTATTTTATCTTCTTATATTGAAGGTATGATCATCTCTACTATATTTTTCATATTCAAGTGAAAACTTAGAAGTGCCTAGATTTTGGTTACCCAACTACAAACCATTTTTTATCACTAGGGAAATGATCCTTACATAATTTATAATATTCCACCCTTTTCTCCAACCAATGATAGACACCAATGGAAATATGTCATCACATATTTCTCTCTCTTTTTCATTATTAGAATCATGTTAGGGGGTACCTACCATGATGTCATTATCCTTGTATAAAAACATGGTGATTGGGTCTCCCCATCACCTCATAGGATGGTAAGGATTCTCCCCATCATCCTCATAAAAATGGGTGGATTCCCCATTCTGAAAATTTTCCTCATCTATCTCTATTCATTTCACCTTTTTATGAGAACACTCAAGCTAGGGTAGGAGGATACTATAAATATGGTTGGCACTAAAAATGTGAGTGCCGCTAACTGGGACCCAATTGTTGAGGGGAATACCTTCCAAATGGAAACTAAGTAAAACAAGATGACATCGATCAACCTTTAGTTTGCCTCTTTTTTTCTACCACATAGTGTTATTGTATTATCTTTATATGACCATGTTTGATCTTTCTTTGTAGAATTTACTTCTAGCCCACTCATTAGCCTAGTATGAATCTTATGGCATGTTTCCATATAGCCTCCTATTTTTTAATAGGTTGTACTATTTTTACAAAAATAATATAAATATATTTCATCAAGAGAACAAAAAAAATCATTACCATCTTGATTAGTGATTTTCCATCGTGTTATAATATATTGATATATGGATAGGTGTACAAAAATTACACATTATGTCATCATAGTGCATAGATTTGTGTTTGTGATTTTGAATTTTAGTGCAAGGAAAACTGGAGACTATTTCATTTTACTTAATTAAATTTCATATTAGGGTTAAATCTAGGATATTTATTTAGTTTATTAATAATTAAGAATGCACAAACAAAATATACATATAATAATGATTTGCAATATCAATCATTTATAAAATTTGCTAAATTTAATATAACATGATAGAGAAATAGAACTTAGTTCTTTGTATGGTCTAGAATATAATTTAATAGTGAGAAGATGATGAATAGGGTTGAAATGTATTACAAATAATTTTTCGCTTGTTTATGGGAGTGAAAAAACTATTAGGACCAACCTATTAAACTAGACCAAACCATCTACCTTTGTCTGGCACTTTTACATGTAATTGGTGACTCCTTATAAACAAATATTATTGTTATATAACTTCTTTATTCCCTCGGGACTGACAAAGATATGCCTTAATATAATAAATTAGGCATCAAAAGTACACATAACCATTATAAATCAAACAGAATAACCAAAAACCATAACCATATGTGAAACCCCTATAAAATAGTTAGTGTTAGGGTTAAAGTTTAATACGTCCACTTATCACATCGAAACAAATTTGAAGAGGCCTAATGAAACATGAGAATCATTTCTTGTACAAAGAAACATTTTTGTAATTTTTGGTTTTGTTAGGTTTAGGGAGTCTTAATAGGTGTTTTAGAATGGATCATAGTCTATTTGGGTCCCTTTTGGCTTTTAATAATGTGATTTTGGAGTTTCCCTCTAAAACCACCACTTTGAATATTTAAATTCCATAAGTTGTGTCCATTGGTATAGGTGATAGGTTAGGTCAAATAAATGTTATAAATGGATGTCAAGAAGCATTAATAATTCTAAGCCATGTGTTTACATGCTTGTTTCTTGGTTTCACCAAATATGGTCACTCTCACCATAGTTCAGTTCAGTAAACTAATGACCTAACTATCTCCATTTGATCATTTTTAGAGGATGTGTTGGCTCCCAAAATATCACCCCTGGTAGATGAGCAGCTAACCTGAGTGGGTTTTATTTGAGAGGATGATGAACAATGAAAATTTATTTTTCATTGATAGCCAGGTATTTTTTCAAATCTCAATGACTTAAATCAAGGAGGTGATCAGGAGGAACCTTCACAAATGGGATGGCTTTTGTAGTTCCCACTTCCCTTTGACACCTTTTGATGCTTATTTTGATACTATGATTACATCAGAGACATTATTATGTTTTGATTTAGTATGTTGTTAGACATTTGATCATAGATTATTGTTGATCTTGATATGGATATAATACATGACTATTATTAGAGACACTCATATGTGGATGATGATATACTAGTTAACATGGATGTTTTATGGATGTTGTTCGAACATGTGATTTTGGATATTTTATGATGATGATATAGTTGTTGATTAAAAATGAAAATGATGTAGTTGTTACTTCGATGTTGTTGTAATTCATTTATATAGTTGGTTTTGTGATTTCATTTATATCATGTTGGAAGTTCTAATATGGCCACAAGGCCGAAGGAGGTGTTTGTATTTTATAGGTTAAAAATATCACAACAAAACCACAATGGAATTCTAGGTGAATTCAACAATGTCACCATGGCAACATGTCTTGTGTGTGTGTGTTGTTTTGTTAGGGATTCCCATGAGGGTTTCCCTTTATACGTGACCATGGGTTTGTGTATTTTATTAATGTGGTTAATATTTATTTATTGTTGTATGTATTTTATTAGTGATGTGTTCCTTTATTTTAATTAATTAAAATTGTGATAGAATTAATGTGAGAATCATATGATTAAAATTTAAATAATTAAATTGGGATATGGGAAAGTAATTATAAGATTTGTTGGTTTTTTTTATTAAATATGTAAGGGATGTGAAATTTGTGTAAGAGTTTGTGTAAGTCATTTTTGGAGTATGAAATACTCCACCTCCATGACAAATTCGAATTTGTCCTTGGGGGTTGTTTTTAGAGGCTTGTGGGACAAGTAAAACTTGTCCCATGCCTCTAAACTTAATTTACCAACCATACTTATGGTTGGATAAGTGATTTGTGACTTTTATAATGCATTTTTATTATCATGTTGCTTGTTTTGGATTGCACTCTCTTACATTTTATTTAATTTTGTTGTTCCTTGAGGTGTGGGCCTTTTGGAGTGTGCAAGTAACTTGTCATATTTTCACCCACCTCTTTATTGTACTTGGGAGAATGGATTTGGTTTTGTTTTTTTTGAATTGGAGGATGTGTGATGTGGCATCCTACATAGATCCACATCATCCTCTTCTCTTCCCTCTTCTATATAATTTAAACTCTCTTCTTTTTTGGGGGTTGTTGAATGATTTTGTAACTTCTTTGGAGCGCATTTTCTTGTGCTAGAGCTCTTGTTTTGGAGGAAGTTTGGAGAAAGATTTGAATGCTTGGGAGATTACTATTTTGGACTGTGTTTTTGGCATTTGAATATTTTTTTTAGGAAACAAAAGTTACCATGGAGAGGTAGGAATTTAACTTTCTTTTCATGCTGTGATTTTCTTGTTGTGTTGTATGAATGGACAATGTTTTGTTTTATTTAATGGCTGGTTGGGTAGACTTCCATAAGGATGGTGTAGGAGAATGATTTGGGGAATCCATTTGGGGGGGCATAAGGAATGTCATTGGCATCAGATTTTTGTTGAGGGAGTTTGGGTTTAGGATCCACCATGGAAGATAAATAGCTTGCATTTCTTACTTTGCGGTGGGCATAAGGAAATCTGTGGGGGGGTATAAGGATGTGTGTCGGACTAATTATTTTGGTGGTTGTTATGGTGGATGCCCAATTCCAAATTGGGAGGCATAAGTAGCTTCCCCCATAGACCTTTCTCCTTTAGCTTGCATGATCAAGCATGAGTTCTATTTTGAAATGTCTATATACGCAGTTGTGAACTGATGTTTTGTGTTGAATTGTGTTTTAAAATGAAATGTGTGTGTTGAAGGAATAATGTGTGTTATGGAAGCTAGTTGTTTCCATGGGTTGAATCACACTTATTATTATATTTTTGTTAGGGATCAGGGGCCAATGATGAAGGAAGTATTCTCCTTTCATTGGATGTCTTGGTTGGGTGGAGAGCATTGTGTTTCCCCCTCTTTTGTTGTGATCATCTTGGAGAAAGAGAAAACTTGCATGTTGTTGTTTTGGAGCAAAGGAAAATGTAGTTTTGATAGTCCCTTGTGAAAACACTTTCATTGTAATCCTTTCCCACATGATGTGGATGGAAATTGTAATGCATACTTATGAAGAAATGATGTTGTAATTGATTATGGAAATATATATTCGAATTGTGAAAGACATTTACATTTTGTATTATTATTGGAAAGAAATAGAACTCTGTTGATTGCATTCAAGGAATGGAAGGTGTAAAGATGTATTCTCTTTGGAGTTAATAAAGAATTTCAAGTTCATCTCTCATTTACATTGTTTTGTTGAGTTGAAATATCAAATTGTGATTGGGATCTCTGTTTAATTGTAAAGGAAAGAAATACGTATGAACGAAGTAAATTGTTTTGTATCCTTGGAAATATATTAAAATTTGAAATCAGAATTTGTAATTTAGCTTTGAAATGATTTTTTATAAACAACTAAATGTATTTGGTTAGTTTAGAAATGAAATACCTGACTTGAATGATAAAAATTAATATACAGATTAAATAGAAATAGATCTCTGTTGCAAAATTAATACTAGCAAATAAATTCAATCAAATTGTACAGTTCAGACCTGCACTTAAAAATAAACTTGGAATTGATATAATTTAACATGATAAGACATTAAGGAACTCAATTGACAAAGATAAGTTATGAAAATAATTTTAAACATTGTTAAAATGAGCTAAATCCCTTCCTCGGCCGTTTTCTATCAATTGTTGGACAAAATTCAAATTGGAATAAATTGAGAAAATTAACTTTCCTAAAACACTGTAAACCATCCCTAGAGCAATCCTCCATGTCTTTTTGGCATGTTGAGTGAAGGAGGAGATCCAATTTAATCAAATTTGAAAGTTGGCAATTACCAGTTGGCTTTTTAAAAGCTTGCAGATCCTCTTTGCAAAATTGACCCCTTAAAATTTATCAAAAAGTAAAATTTATGTTTATTGTACAAAGAGGGCATGAAGAGCTTTCTAGAAAGTCCTTGTTTTCCCAAAAATGAGCTTTCTAGCTCAATTGATGGCAGTTTGAAGTTTTTCTGCCTTGGGGGGAAAATTTGGGGAAAACTTCCCTGGCAGGCCCGCGGCTCGAAAAATTCCCATTAAAAATCCTTAAAAAACATTTTTTGAAAAAATTTAGTTTGGGAAAATTTGTAAAATTTCCTCTACAAACTTGTAGCCAGTCAGAGGGTGCCACGTGTCCTCAATGGGAAATGGTGGATGTGTGGCATCATTTTTTCCCTTAGACCTTTTTAAAAAATTTGGAAAAATTTTCTATTTCTCCTCGCTAACTCGCAACCTATCATAGGCTGCCACGTGGCAGCTTTGGGTGCTTATAGAGGAGGAAGAACCCTCATGATCCCTCTTCCTTTTGAAAATTTTAATTTGGAAAAATTTTGTGTTTCCTCCCATGGCCCCGCACTCCTGCCCTACCTTGGAGAAATTCCTTCCGCAGGCGTGCGCACCCCCGCGTCCAACTCTCCCCATCTCCTCCCGTTGGCAAAATTTGATGAATCTCCCTACCACTCCGCCTATCTCTCTGCTCCCCATAGAGAATGGTTGAGCATCATGTGTCCATTGCAGTCCTATGGGCACGTGGAGGCCAAATTGGCTTTTCTCCCCCCCTTTGGCGAAATGTCCAATTAACACCCACCGCTCCGCCCCTCTCTCACCTTTTTCCGCTTGGATCAGGGGCCGCCACATGTCCCTATAGGACCCATGGAGGAATGGGTGCAAATGGGAATTTTCTGCCATGCAAGGAAAAATTCCAAACACCACCCCGCAACCTGCCAACCTGAAATTTTCTCTTCACCCCTACTTGACACATGTCCCCTTGGGGAAAATTTGACCTCTTAAGTCTGCTTGTCCATAACTAGAGTTCCACAAGGAGTTAGGAGAAATTCTTTATATCACCAGAAAGGTAAGAAAATTTCCTATCAAATGGGATTGATTTAGAGAAATTTGGAATGCATTAAGTGTGAGAAAAATCAAGTTAAAACTCTGAGCTTGTTAGAGAGTGGGCATGGGGTAAATTACTCCCTGAACCTAACTAAAACTTCTAACCCTAAAAATTGAACCGTCTGAACTTGATATTTGTTAATAAAGGAAAAATATGTTCTAGTAATTTAGATTTGTTCCAGAAATTAATAGGTTCAATTGTTGTCTTGCAACTTGGTTATGGACACCTCTAAATAATTTTTTTTTAAATTATTCCATAATTTTCTAACTAACCATAGGTTCTTTCTTAGGTCTAGAGTGGGTTATTTTAAACGGGAATCACACTTGGTATTAGAACGGTGGTTCAAAATCTTGGACCATTGGCCATAATAGAAAACTTGGGACATGAAACTTAAACCTAGCACACTTTTAAACCTAAAAACCAACTTAGCTAGAATTTTATATTTTAGTAAACATGGAAGTTGTGTAAAACTTAGCAAAATAAACTAACTCTCACTTTGGTCTGTGCAGGAGGCTCATATGGAGTGAGAGGAAAGTTCATAGAGACTCAGACGTACCACCACCACCAAAACCAGATTAGGGTGTAGCAACTATCCTACCTCAGATCTTGTAAACTCTTCAGGATGTCAATGTTGCTTTATGCAGAGGATTAGGAGGAGGACATGCAGCCAGTCATGACATAGCCCCTTCTATCGAGGGTCAGGTATCTTCTCGACCCAGTGAGGAGCATAGAGGAGATAACTCCCATACAGAGTCAGCCAGAGTAGAGTCACCACCTAGGAGACATGGTGACAGAGTTCTAGAGCATAGAGAGAGGTCTTAGAGCCCTAGGCTTAGGGATGAGCGTGCAGAGAGACCTAGAGGCCACTAGATCATAGCAGCAGATCAAAGCAGGAAGATCTTGAAGCTTTGGCCGTCACATTACTCAGGTGAAATGGGTGGATTTCAAGAAAAGGCCTGGCTAGTGAGCTTGAGTGGTTACTTCAAGCTTTGTCCTTGTTCTAGCAGCACGAAATCTCGTGTTGCTATCCATCTACTGAGGGATGGATCAGGAGTGTGGTGGAGGACAGAGGAGTAGAAGCTCTATGTAGATTCATAGACAGTGACCTGGGATCTATTTGAGGAGAGATTTAGGAGAAGTTATTTGTCACAGAGGTTCATACAGAAGAGGATCGACGAGTTCCATGACCTCTGACAAGAATCTCTTTCTGTAGCAGAGTATGAGAATAGATTTCTTGATCTACTCCAATATGTTGAGTATATGAAGGATGAGCAGGTGTGGATTCACAGGTTCATTCGGGGCCTAAATTTAGATAGTGGGGGTGCTAAACAGATTCACTACCCATAGAGATTAGTTGAGGCCATTGAGAAGGCCTATATTATAGAGGAGACTTGGGGAAAGACCCAGCAGGCTAGAGACCAAGTCAGGAGCCCCATACAGTAGATGCAAGATGGTAGATCGAGGGGGTCAATACCACTTCCTTGTGGTTGCTAGGGTATAGCACAGTCATCCTTTAGGCCACATTAGTAGCAGTAGCAATAGCATTCCTTCCCACCTCATAGACCTCCACAAAGAGCTGATGCACAGAGAGGTCGGAGGATGGGGCCTCCTCCTAGGGGTCCCATCAAGACACGGGGTGGACCTAGAGCTCAGTCAGTGGGAGCTTGCTAGCAAAGACCTCAGTAGACCATAGATGGATCATTAGGATCCATGCCACATACTTCTAGGGAACCTAATGGAGGTGCTACTCATTGGGGAAGATGTTTTGGTTGTGAAGTTACTGGACATTTTTGGAGAGATTTCCCACATAACCCTAATAAAAAGGGTAAGACGCATATTTTTGAGCCTATGGTTAGTGACATGGGACGTAGCCACAAGATTTATGCAGTGGTTGAGAACCTCCAAGTAGAGCATCAGAGCACAGTCATTGAGACCACAGGTAGAATTGGTGGTATTCCTAACTCTATATTGTTTGATTCTGGTTCTTCTGATTCTTTCATTGCATCATCTTTAGTAGAGTAATGAAAGCTCGTGATAGTTAGGCATGGTCTTATTTGGGATGTCAAGATGGCTTCTGGAGCCAAGATCTCTGTAGACTCCTTGGTCAAGGAGTGTGTAGTGGATTTGGGACCTTTCACCACTACCTTAGATCTTTGTATCCTTCCTCTGGGCTTGTATGGAGTCATTTTGGGTATGGATTGGTTATCTGGACATAGGGCTAGGATGGATTGTTATCACAAGACTATATCTTGTGCAGATGATTTGGGAGTTGAGTCGGTGATTTTAAGGGTCAGGAGACCCGTTTCTATTCACACCATCTCCACTATACAGCTTAAGCGGTGTGTGTGATGGGGTTGTCAGATGTATGCTATGAGAGTTAGTGACAGATCAGAGGATGGGTCTAGTGGACCATCAATGGATGATCATCTCATCTTGAGAGAGTCTTCAGATGTCTTTCCAGGTGATCAACTGGGGCTACCACCCCCACGTGAGATTGATTTTCATATAGTTCTAGTTCCTGGAGGATAACCTATCCCACGAGCACCTTATCGGATGACTACCCCAGAGCTCTATGAGCTCAAGTTATAGCTTGAGGGCCTTTTGGAGAAGGGCCTTATGCATCCTAGTATAACCCCTTAGGGTGCACCGGTGATATTTGTGAAGAAGAAGGATGGATCCTTGCAGTTGTGTATTGATTACTGCCACCTGAACAAGGTAACGATCAAGAATCGTTATCCTCTTCCTCATATTGATGACTTGTTTGATCAGATTAAGGGAGCCACAGTTTTATCTAAGATTGATCTCAAGTCAGGGTACCAGCAGTTGAGGATTTTGGAGCCAGACATTCATAAGACCACCTTCCACACGAGATATTGGCACTATGAGTTCACAGTGGTACATTTTGGTTTGACTAATGCCCCCACAGTGTTAATGAGTTTAATGAATGGGGTATTCAGGACCTTCTTAGATCACTTCATACTCATCTTCCTAGATGACATTTTGATATACTCACGTATGCATGAGGAGCACAAGGGGCACCTTCACCAGGTTCTTCAGTGTCTTTGGGAGCAGCAACTTTACGGGAACTTAGAGAAGTGTTCATTCTTTCAAAAAAAGGTGCAATATTTGGGTCATATCATTTCTTGGGAAGGTATCCCAGTCAATTCTTCCAAGATTAGAGTCATTATGGATCGGCCAGCACCCACTACAGTGACCAAGGTGTGCAGCTTCATGGGATTAGTAGGTTATTACCAAATATTTGTTCAGGACTTCTCTCAAATTATGTACCCTATCATTTCCCTTCAGAGGAAAGGGAAGAAGTTTGTTTGGTCAGATAGATGCGAGCAAGCCTTCAGGACACTAAAGGAATGCCTTGCCATAGCACCTATTCTTATAGTGCCAGATCCACAGGGTGAGCTCTTTGTTTACACAAATGCTTCTTTAACAGGGCTTGGAGGTGTGTTGATGTAGGATGGCAGAGTAGTGGCCTTTGAGTCTCGCAAACTCAAACATCACGAGCTTAATTATCCAACCCATGATATTGAGCTAGCGGTAGTTGTGCATGCTTTGGTTAGATGGAGACACTTCCTTCTTGGACGTATATTTACACTCAAGATAGATCACTTGAGTCTTCGTCACCTCTTCACGTAGCCCAATCTCAATGCTCGTCAGCGGTGTTGGATGGAGTTTCTTTGTGAGTATGACATGGAGATATAGCATGTGAAGGGGAAGGATAATGTGGTAGCTAATGCTCTCAATATATGGAGACATGTGGCTATGGCCACTTCAGTGAGCACGAATTTATGGAGTAGGATTCTTTAGCAGCTTCCTCTTGACATCTTCTACATTGCATTACGAGAAAAGATCAAGTCATAGAGACCACTTGAGGGGAATTTTGATGGATTTACCTTAGAGGTAGATTTTCTTCTTAGGCACAGAGGCTAGATATATGTTCCCAAAGATGGAGGCTTGAGGAAGGACATCCTGGTAGAGGCACATAATGCACCCTATTCAACCCACCCAGGGGAGAAGAAGATGCACACCACCTTACGATAGTTTTATCATTGGAGAAGACTTCGTAGAGACATGGCCTAATTTGTGTCATGATGTTTGGAGTGCCATAGAGTTAAGGCCAAGCATCAACATCCAGCAAGCCTTATTTTTCCTCATGCTATACTGGAATGGAAGTGGGACACCATTCCCATGGATTTCATTATTGGTCTACCGATGTTGAGATATCACCACGATGCCATCATGGTCACGGTTGATAAATTGAAAAAAGTGTCTCACTTTTCTCTGGTGAAGACCACTTATACAGTTAGAGCAGTGGCTCAGGTATATTTGTATAAGCTTGTCAGGTTACATGGGATTCTGTAGAATATCATTTGTGATCACGATCCTTTGTACACTTCACATTTCTAGACTACCATGCAGTATGTCCTCGGGATGAGAATCAACTTCAGCATAGCATACCACCCTAAGATAGATGGATAGACTAAGTGGATGAATCATATTTTAGAGGACATGCTCAGAATGTATGTGATGGATCAGCAGACTAAATGGGAGGAGTACCTATACTTAGTGGAGTTTTCCTACAATAATAGTTTCCAGAGTTCCATAGGCATGGCTCCTTTTCAGAATTTATATGGTAGAGATTGTAGGACATCTCCTAGCTGGGACAGGTTAGAGGACAGAGTATCTCTTGGACCAGCTCTTTTACAGGACATGGAGTAGTAGGTAGTGTTGATCAGGAAGAGATTGTAGGAGGCACAAGACATGAAGAAGAAGTATGCGAATGAGCATAGGATTGACCGTAGTTTTGATGTGGGCATGAAGGTGTTCCTTTGTGTTAGGCCACACAAGATCCTTATATGTTATGGAAAAGGTTCTAAGTTAGCTCCCAGATTCATTGGTCCTTTTGAGATCTTGGAGCGTATCGTCCTTTTCACCTACCATCTAGCATTGCCACCCATCTTGTCTCACGTACATAATGTTTTTCATGTTTCAGTTCTCAGGAAATATATTTCAGATCCTTCTCATGTGTTAGATTGGACATCATTATAGGTGTAGGATCAGGGATAGGTGATGGTGGAGCCCATACATATCCTAGATCATAGGACCCTGGGCCTTTGAGGTAGAGAGGTTGATAAGGTTTGGGTCCAGTGGGACAGATATGATGAGACTACAGCTACATGGGAGGATGCTACTTCATTACGAGTTTAGTTTCCACATTTGTTCCAGTGACTTCTAGGAGGAAGTAAAGTCTAAGGGGAGGGGGATGTAGTGCCCACTTCCCTTTGACACCTTTTGATTCTTATTTTGATATTATGAATACATCAGAGAAATTATTATGTTTTGATTTAATATGTTGTTAGACATTTGATCATAGATTATTGTTTATCTTGATTTAGATATGATACATGAAGATTATTAGAGACACTCATATGTGGATGATGATATAGTAGTTGACATGGATGTTTTATGGATGTTGTTCAGACATGTGATTTTGGATATTTTATGATGATGATATAGTTGTTGATTAAAAATGTAAATGATGTAGTTGTTACTTTGATGTTGTTGCAATTCATTTATATAGTTGGTTTTGTGATTTCATTTATATCATGTTGGATGTTCTGATATGGCCACGAGGCCGAAGGATGTGTTTGTATTTTGCAGGTTAAAAATATCACAACAAAACATCGGCAGTTCGGAGACCAACCATAATGGAATTCTAGGTGAAATCAATAAGGTCACCATGGCAACATGTCTTGTGTGTGTTGTTTTGTTAGGAATTCCCATGGGGGGGATTTCCTTTATACGTCACCATGGGTTTGTGTATTTTATTAATGAGGTTAAATTTTATTTATTGTTGTATGTATTTTATTTAATTAATTAAAATTGTGATAGAATTAATGTGAGAATCATATGATTAAAATTTAAATAAATTAAATTGGGATATGGGAAAGTAATTATAAGATTTGTTGGATGTTTGTATCAAATATGTAAGGGATGTGTAAGTTGTGTAAGAATTTGTGTAAGTCAGTTTTGGAGTATGAAATACTCCACCTCCATGACAAATTCAAATTTTTCCTTGGGAGCTATTTTTTGGAGGCTTGTGGGACAAGTAAAACTCGTCCCATGCCTCTAAATTTAATTTACCAACCATAATTATGGTTGGAAAAGTGATTTGTGACTTTTATAATGCATTTTTATTATCATGTTGCTTGTTTTGGATTGCACTCTCTTACATTTTATTTAATTTTGTTGTCCCTTGAGGTGTGAGCCTTTTAGAGTGTGCAAGTAACTTATCATATTTTCACCCACCTCTTTATTGTGCTTGGGAGAATGGGTTATGTCTTTTGTGTTTGCATTGGAAAATGTGTGATGTGGCATCCTACATGGATCCACATCATCCTCTTCTCTTCCCTCTTCTATATAATTCAAACTCTCTTCTTATTTAGGGGTTGTTGAATGATTTTGTAACTTCTTTGGGGCACATTTTCTTGTGTTGGAGCTCTTGTTTTGGAGGAAGTTTAGAGAAAGCTTTGCATGCTTGGGAGATTGTTTTTTTGGACTGTGTTTTTGGAATTTGAAGCTTGTTGTTAGGAAACAAAATTTACCATGCAAAGGTAGGAATTTAACTCTCTTTTCATGATGTTATTTTCTTGTTGTGTTGTATAAATGGAGAATGTTTTGTTTTATTTAATGGTTGGTTGGGTAGAATGCCATAGGGATGGTGTAGGAGAAGGCTATGGGGAATGCATGTGGGGGGAATAAGGAATGTCATTTTCATTAGATTTTTATAAAGGGAGTTTGGGTTTGGGATCCACCATGGAAAAGAAATACCTTGCATTTCTTACTTTGGGGTGGGCATAAGGAAATCTATGGAAGGCATAAGGAGAGATTTGTGGGGGGGCATAAGGATGTATGTGGGATGAATTATTTTGGTGGGTTATTCTAGTGGATGCCCAATTCCCAATTGGGAAGCATAAGTAGCTTCCCCCATAGACCTTTCTCAACCTGAGTTATGTTTTGAAATGGCTTTATACGCAATTGTGAACTATTGTTTTGTGTTGAATTGTGTTTTAAAATGAAATGTGTGTGTGAAATAATGTTGTGTTGTGTAATCCAGTTGTTTCCATGGGTTGAATCACACTTCTTATTTTATTTTGGTTAGGGCTCGGGGGCCAATGAAGAAGGAAGGCTTCTCCTTTCATTGGAGGAGAGCATTGTCTTTTCCCCTCTGTTGTTGTGATCAACTCGGAGAAAGATAAAACTTGCATGTTTTTGTTCTAGAGAAAAGGAAAATGTAGTTTTGACAGTCCCTTGTGAAAACACTTTCATTGTAATCATTTCCCACTTGATGTGGATGGAAATTTTAATGTATACTTGTGAAGAAATGATGTTGTAATTGATTATGGAAATATATATTCGAATTGTGAAAGACATTTACATTCTCTATTGTTATTGGAAAGAAATAGAACTCTTTTAATTACATTCAAGGAATGGAAGGTGTAAAGATGTATTCTCTTTGGAGTTAATAAATAATTGCAAGTTCATCTCTCATCTGCATTGTTGTGTTGAGATGAAATATCAAATTGTGATTGGGATCTCTATTTAGTTGTAAAGGAAAGAAATACATATGAAGGAATTATATTGTTTTATATCCTTGGAAATATATTAAAATTGGAAATCAGAATTTGTAATTTAGCTTTGAAATGATTTTTTATAAACAACTAAATGTATTGGGTTAGTTTAGAAATGAAATACCTCACTTGAATGATAAAAATTAATATACAGATTTAAAAGAAATAGATCTCTGTTGCAAAATTAATACTGGCAAATAAATTCAATCAAATTGTACAGTTTAGACCTGCACTTAAAAATCAACTTGGAATTGATATAATTTAGCATGTTAAGACATTAAAGAACTCAATTGACAAAGAACACTTATGAAAACAATTTTAAACGTTGTTAAAACGAGCTAAATCCCTTCCTCAGCCATTTTCTGTCAATTGTTGGACAAAATTCAAATTGGAATAAATTAAGAAAATTAAATTTCCTAAAACACTTTAAACCCTCCCTAGAGAAATCCTCCATGTCTGTTTGGCATGTTGAGTGAAGGAGGAGATCCAATTTAATCAAATTTGAAAGTTGGAAATTACCAGTTGGCTTTTTAAAAGCCTGCAAATCCTTTTTGCAAAATTGACCCCTTAAAATTTATCAAAAAGTAAAGTTTATGTTTCTTGTACAAAGAGGGAATGGAGATCTTTCCAGAAAGTCCTTGTTTTCCCAAAACTAAGATTTCTAGCTCAAGTGATGGCACTTTGAAGTTTTTCTACCTTGGCGGGAAAATTTGGGAAAATTGTCCCTGGAGGGCCCGCGGCCCGAAAAAAATCCCATTAAAAATCCTTAGAAAAATTTTTTTGAAAAATTTTAGTTTGTGAAAATTTGTAAAATTTCCTCTGCCAACCTGTAGCCAATCAGAGGGTGCCACGTGTCCTCACCGGACAATGGCGGAGGTGTGGCATCATTTTTTCCCTTAGACCTTTTTAAAAAATTTGGAAAAAAATTTCATTTCTCCCCGCCAGCCCCCGGCCTATCACATGCTACCACGTGGTAGATTTGGGTGCTTGTGGAGGGGGAAGAACCCTCGCGATCCCTCTTCCTTTTGAAAATTTTAATTTGAAAAAATTTGGTGTTTCCTCCCATGTCGTCGCACTCCCACCCTGCCTCAAAGAAATCCCTTTTGCAGAATTCGCTTAATCTCCCCACCGCTCCACCTATCTCTCTTCTCCCCATGGAAAATGGTGGAGCACCACATATCCATGGTGTTCCCATGGGTGCGTGGATGCAAAATTGGATTTTCTCCCCCCCTTTGGTGAAATGTCCAATTAACCCCCGTCGCTCCGCCCCTCTCTCACCTTTTTCCGCTTAGATCAGGGGCCACCATGTGTCCCTAGAGTGCGGAGGTGCAGTCACAAATGGTAATTTTCTCCCTTTCAAGGAAAAATTCCAAACTTCGTCCCGTGACCTGTAAAACTGAAATTTTCTCTTCACCCCTGCTTGACACATGTCCCCTTGGAGAAAATTTGACCTCTTAAGTCTGCTTGTCCATAACCAGAGTTCCACAAAGAGTTAGGAGGACTTCTTTATATCACTGGAAATGTGAGAAATTTTCCTATCCAATGGGAATTATTTACAGAAATTTGGATTGCATTAAATGTGAGAAAAATCAAGTTGAAACTCTGAGCTTGTTAGAGAGTGGGCATGGGGGTAAATTAATCCCTGAACCTAACTAAAACTTCTAACCCTAAAAATTGAACCATGTGAACTTGATATTTGTTAATGAAGGAAAAATATGTTCTAGTAATTTATATTTGTTCTGGAACCTAATAGGGTCAACTGTTGTCTTGCAAGTTTGTTGTGGACACCTCTAAATAAAAAAATAAAAAATAAATTATTCCATAATTTTCTAACTAACCCTAGGTTGTTTCATGGGTCTAAAGTGGGTTATTTTAAACGGGCATCACAACTTTACCCTGCTGCTTTTGGCTCTGTCTAGACCAAGGTGAGAGGACCTAGTTGGGGGATCTAAATAAAGTAAAATATATCATCACTTGGTTTCCTCTATGGTTTTTGAAACTTAATTTGAAGCAAATACATCCACAAATACAATACCTCTCTCAAAAGAGTTGTCACTTGATTACTTGTAAGAACTCTACATTCAAATATAGATCTAACAAGTATATAATGAACAACTTTAGATATTACATTTACATAAAATTATTAGCCAAGGTTGCTTTGAATGATATTGGATCACAGACTTGGTGGGATTTTGTAGCAAATCTTACTCGTAATGAACAAATTTTAGGCTCATCTTTACATAATAAGCATATGTATGGTTTCCAGGTATAATATTCTTAGTAGGTATGAAGATAAATAGATGTTTGTTATTTCAGATTTGAAGGAGAAGGTTAATTTATTTTATGACCTTGGTACAATAGTGTTCCCACAGAATGAATCCATCATTAATTTTGATGCTTGAAAAGAATAATCAATTTAACACAGTCTATGAAATAACATTTGCATTCATTGATACTCAATGTGTAAAAATTCCTTCTACAGTATTCACAATCCTAACTATAAATCATGGAGTTAGAGCTGAGATAAAGCACTTGTTATATTTTTCTTATACACCCAAAATAACCCTTAAGGGATAACAAAATATCTTCAAAAGTGATGTTTCCTTTAGGATTTTATAACTAGACTGAACTATTGTAGAATATAAACTATTCTATAATAATCCCATAGTGACCAGAAGAATATAGCAACTAAGAAATACCCTTTTGTAATTAACAAATTAAATCCAAAACAAGATATTAATACAACCAATATTGCCAATTTTATTCCTTTAAGAAAAGAGAAATGGGAAAGTATAGTTTAATCAAAACAAAGAGAATTTATTCATTTAAGTTTTGGAAAGGGGACAAAAACAAATGCCCTCAAAACCTGCTACTGGTTGTACAGCGTAACCACATTAGATCTTCCTTATAGACTAGATACATACAAATGCTTTGTAAGAAACTAGAACCTGGAACCTAAAAACTTAAATCACAAATTCTACAACCACCCCCTAATCCACCTCTTTTTCTAAAATGGTAGACTATTACAATACATAGAAGATAAGAGAGAGAGAGAGAGAGAGAGAGGAAAAATATGATATCCTTCTACAACCACCAACAAGGTGCATTAAAATCCTACAAAGAAGCATGGGAAACCTAACAAATCCATTTATTCCTCTTGTATCATATTTTTATAGAAAAAAATAGACACCGTACTTCATTAAGATGGGTGGTTGACCAACACTAGGAATGAAAATTGAATGTTGAAGATGTTTTTTGTTTTTCCTCCCTCCAACTGTCATCAATTTCTAAATATGATGATGCCAAAGTGAAGGGATCGAAGAGACCTTTCCAACTATATAAACTTTACAATATTTGGAGCAATGAATCAAAAGATATGTAATTATAAATTTTTATGTGTCGAGAAGCATAGAAATCTAACACATAGTGGCCTTTGATTAGCTTGGGGATTGAATCCTACCAGTGTGTTCATTGATTCTCCTTTTTTCCATGTGTTGGTCATTAGTTAGCTCACGGGGTCTGGCTTTACTTCCTTTACTTTTTTGTACTTTATGTCATTTAAGAACAGCGAGCCAATTAAACAATGCCACGATCCTTGAGTTGTTATACTTTTGATAACCTTGACTAACAAGTGTTAAACATTAGCTAAAAGGAAAGCTTTGCGGTACTTCGCATGTCAATCCATTTGATATCCTCTTCTGACCGCTGTAAAACTATTACAGAGTTAGATCAGAATAGCATAGTAAAATAATATATTGATCTTCGATATATGGTCATACACAATACATGGCTATTATATAGCCATACAAATAGCCAAAAGAACCTCCTATAATTTAGGATTATTTACAAACAATAAACTATATATGTGAAGTTTTTTTAATATATTCACATATAATACCAAGTAATTATGAGTTATTTCTCAACAACTCATAATATAATGTTTACACTATATTAATTTTCCTAACATTCACCCCCTTAGTGTGAACATGGGGCAAAGTTTAGTTGAAACCAGAATCATATGCCTATGATGATTTTTAGGTCCACATACTGTTCCTCTCCTCTAGACACTAGCTTCCCTCCTATACAACTATTTCACTTACTAACACCTTCCACACCACATCACAACACTTCAAGAGAAAATATAGGATTTTTTGCATGTACCAAGCAAACATACACAAATTGTTGCTATTTATCCTAAACTCCAAATAAAATAAACACATAACTGGAAATAAATATGTCACCACCAAAAAATTTTACCTTGTCGTTGGCGATTGATGAGAGGTGTCGATCGCCATCCATCCTCTATTTCCTCCTTCCTCCAATGTTTAGTTATTTTAGTAGAGATAATCTTCATCACTAGGGAAAGAAAATTCTTCATTAGTTGCATAATCTTCCTAGTCAGTTTCTTTTTCAACAATATAAGCCTTTTGGTCAATCTTATCATCAAGGAGATCTTGTGCCCGTTTCTTACAATTTAGTATGACATGTCCTACTTCTTTACAATAATAACATTTGATTTTTCCTTTTGTAGGAACGTGCTTTGAATTATACCTTCCCCTTTTTGATGACATACTAGCTTTAGTGTGTACATATAAGACTTCTTCCTATGGTTCTAAATATTCATTTTGATCAAGAAGAGTAGAAACTACTCCCTCTAAACCAATTTTAATCTTGCTCAAAGTAAAAACCATATGAGACATTTTTTTTGGCAAACTATTCAAAAGAATTGCTTTGGCATCATCATCATTTACCTTCTCATTAATACCCGCAAGATGATTGAAAAGAGAATGAAACTTGCTAATTTGATCTACCATTTTTGCACTTTCATTCATATTTAATCCATAAAGTCTCTGCTTAAGAGTTTTCTTAGCACTATCTGCTTCAAATCCTAATAGTTTATTTAATGTCTCCCAAATTTCCTTTGTAGACTTAGTGAAATCTACATGGTGTAGATAAGCTTTTGACAAACCAAGACCAATAGTTCCCAAGGCCTTTTGATCCTTGATATTCCATTTTGTGAGATTTGTTGGATTTGTTGGTGTTGTCACATTTGGTTTAACTACATCCCACAAATATTTCTCAATCAAGTTCAGCTGCATCTGGATTCTCCATGTATGAAAATCATGTCCTTCAAACTTCTCAACGAGACTCAATTTCTCCATTTTCACAACTATTGTATTTGTAAACAAAAAATTCACTCTAATTGATGGAGACAATACATTTTACAAGTATCGATAAATCAATATTTAAAAATTAATAAAGGGAAATTAGTTTTTAAATACTCTAAACGATTTAATCAACTTAAAAAATTCAATTTATTGTATGCTAGTTTGCTGTGTGGATGATCCAACTCAACTTTTTGCCAAAGGCTGTACGCTTCACATTGTACTATAATTATCTTTTATCTTCCACACTTAGATGCTTAGTATTGGGTTTGTTTCATCCCCGCCATTTTCATCTTGCAAGCAGAATCTCTCTACTACCAATTAAATAATGCATATCCAAACTGTCGACTATTACAAAATCTCTATCATTGTTATCACTCTTGGCATGCAGGCAATAGAACCAGACTCTTCCTGTAGCCATGTCCTTAGGAAAATTGTGACTATTGTGTTTCAAATGGATCCAAACGGCTTGCACTGCGATTTCTCATGCTCCAGCGATGTGTGGATTGTGTGGATTGCTCCAATGGCACTCCAAACTTTTACTGTTCCAAGTGAATGTTGCTACAGTGTTGTTCAAACTACACAAAGAATCATATTCTCTCCATGATCAATGCCACTCTGGTACCATATTACAGATTTAGATCAGAATAGCATAGTAAAATAATATATTGATCTTCAATATAATTTCAGACGCAATACATGGCTATTATATAGCCATACAAATAGCCAAAACAACCTCCTTTAATTTAGGAGTAGTTATAAACAATAAACTATATATGTGAAGTTTTTTTAACAACTTCACATATAATACCAAGTAATTATGAGTTGTTTCTCAATAACTCATAATATAATGTTTACACTATATTAATATTCCTAACAAAAACATGGTCCAATAGGAAAGATACACATATGGAACGTTTTCTCCTTTCATTAGTTGTGCCTTCACGCTGTAATTTCAATCTGGGTGGACTTAAACTATTGGCTCTATGTAAATGCACCACATGTCCTCTTTTTATTGGTTGCGGGGATCAGGTGGACCCGAAACATTATCTACTTTGGCCCATTTTGGGGCTTAAAGTCCATATGATCCCATCACCTTGGTAATTTTTAGAGTGGTGATGCATGTCCACCGTCGGCCATTGATTTTGTGCCATATGTCATCTTCTAAATCCGTCATGTTTTATTAATCGTTCTTACTTTGATTTCACCATGGAACTAAAATTATTTAACACGTGGTTGTTTTCATAGTCTTGAGGTCCTTCGCAGCCCATCTTCTTGAAGAGTGCCATGATTCCAAATGTCTCCTATATTTTATCATTGATCTTCAAACATCCATCATCACCTACATCCGCTATGTGTCCTTTGAATTTCATTGACCCAAACCCGGACCTGAAAGCTTTATGAATTTCTTCTCATCTCGGGCTTGATGTCCACCAAATCCTAAAATCAATAAGGATCCCCATAATCCCATGAGGTTTTTGTCTCTCATTGGTTGTGGCTTTTCAATGTCTTGTGGTTATTCTTTTTTGTGTGACTTTTACTTTCTTCTGGTGGGTTTTAATTAAAACCCTCCTAAGTCTAACCGACACTCCTTTATTTACGGGTTAGGAGAACATGCAAAACACTAAGTTATTTCACTTGGTGGTAAACTCAACCGTTCACCTTAAAGTTTTATTGAATCCTTTCATTTATCTTTTTAATGTACAAAATCTAGTATAAAATGACACTTTTCCTTGACTTAGACTGATCTTTGAAGCACGGGGAGCAATACAAAGCACACAAGAATAATTAAATTTATGGGAATCCATGAAAAATACTAGATCAATCCAAGTAACTAAATTTAGTACCAAAAAGAGTTATTCGAATGAGGGAGATAGGAAAGGGTTTAAGAAGAGTAAGAGAGGTTGTTACAGAGATAAGAAGCTTAAGAATCATATACTATATCATGGAAAATATTAATATGAAGTAATTCTTGAGTAATGAGATTGTAAAAAATGTTAATATATCATGTATGATTGATGAAATATGATGGATATATGTTTTATATAGTATAAAGAGTGTTATTGTAGGTATGAATAGACCGTGCAAGGTTGAGAATATTGTGAATGATGTGCTTAAAGGTGAAAAAACATCAATGATGCCATATTCATATAGGAACATTGATATTATAATATGTGAGGTAATAGGTTTGAAATATATTTGATTTTTTATGATTGAAGAGAATTAACAAGGATTAAAATTAGAGGAGAAAAAGTTTTTATAGTGATGAAAATTAGGGAGTGTTGTTAAGCATTCACTATTGTGACTAATTGAAAAGAATTCAAAAAACTTTTAATATTATTATACATTCTAGGTGTATATTGAGAAACAAAGGTTTGTAGTTGTGAACAATGTCATAGTATGTTATCATGTTTGAAGGAGGATGTCATAGTTGAACAAGGATCTGTAGATGTGCGTCAGGCCTTAAAGAAGCCTAAAATCATAACAACTGAAAAAACACCTAAATACACCCTCTTGGTCTATATACCCTGTTCAAGGGTTTAGAAACAAATAAATTTGTATAAATTTGAAGGAAACTAGTGAATCTTACTAAAGTTTGGTGAGCAGTGAGAGTTAGGGAAGATATAAGTGTGTGTGAAGTTTCAAGGTGGATATAATAGGCTTGATAGCTCTAATGATAAATACTCAATCAGACTGTGTACATAAAAAATTATTTTAGATGGTTTGGATACATAAATTTGATTAAGTAACCTATAAATATCTTAAATTTCTAATGAAAATTATATATGATATGAATGAAGATCCTATGAAGGTGTAAAATTGGTTGTGAAGAAGAATTTCTGATGCAAGGGCATCAACTTATAATGTTTCCTAGAGTCATGGTGAACATGTATGGATGGTCGTGTTAGGGTGGTTGATGTGGCTATGATTTATTAAAAGGATAAAAAAATTTAATATATGTCTTCTATGAGTTTTCCCTCCAAAAACTCATTTGAATTTGTCAAGTAAGGTGTTTGTACCTTTCTGGAAAATTTGGGCATATTATAGGTTTGATATATGTTTAGGGTGAATGGAGAGAGTGTTTAAACAATGTATAAATCCTTCTCATAGACATAATTTTTTTTAGGTCATCTGTCATGTTATCCCTATTATAAATTCTTAACTCAAGTTGCATAACTTGAGTTTAGTTGATAGGTTGAGTTAATAACTAATTGAAATTGGTAATGAATGGAGCAAAATTCAAATAAATAGTAGTGGAAGATGAGGAGAGAGAGGTTATAAGTTAAAGTATGATGAAAAAGGAGTGTACGAAGAAATGAAGTTATAACATGATTGTAGCAAGATGTAATACCCCATTAATGAAAAATAAAGGTATTTGAGCATGAGTCTTGTTGGAGTCTAGTAGATAACACTTCACAAGGTCATGCACATTGGTACTTCACCTAGATAGATGCCTAGACACTCACCTAAAGCACAAGTAACTAAATGAGTTCCTCCTTTGTTCACTTACCAAGATGTGGGTTAGAATAGTTAACCATTATAACATGAAGATAAAAACAAAGTATGGAAAAAGTAACACATATAATAAAAAAATTAATCAACATAGATCATCATAAACACAAGTCAATCTATTACATGATCCGTCGATTAGATACTTGTATTGATTTATGCACGCATACATAATGGTTAAAAAATTCACTTATATACTCTCTCATACATCCACACAATATCAAACTTTGTAAAGAGTGTGACACCTATTTATATACGTTGGGGACGTTCCCTTCATTGCTTACATGCTTTCATTCTAACAATAGGTATCCTACTTATAGTTTATATGTCTTTTTACAACTTTTATTTAACTCTATATTGAGTTACAAATAGCTCGGCCTCATCCATGATTTATTCCTATAGGGTAAGTGCATGGAAATGGGGGGCCAAAAGGGGGTAAAAAAGGGACACCTTTTTCCTAAAATCAATGAAACCTGAACTTCATCGAATAATTCGGCATGCCTATGCTCACAATTTGACAAAGCGATAATAATAAGTACCGTAGATCTCGTAATCTAGTTTCTAAGCTACTATTTTTTTTTAAATGATGTATTTTAAGAGGGTCAAATGTTGTGCACACAAAAATTATGTCTATTTTTGTGTCAAAAAGATAAGAACCTATTGTGTGTACGCACCCAACCCCCCCCCCCCGGTATTTTTTCAGTTATATATATATATAATATATATATATATATATATATATATATATATATATATATATATATATTTCAAATATTTTTGGTATAAATTTAGCTAAGACCATGTACGAGGTCCCATTAAGTTTTCATAATTTTTTGATGAATGTATAATTTTTTATTAATTTTAAAAGTGCACATATCCTGAAAATAAAATATTTGTGTGTAAACCCACATAACTTTGAGAAAAAAATTCATTTTTTAGTTTTTTTAGTGTGTATAGAATGGAGTTTAGAAAATACCACTTTTTTTAATTTGGATGAAAAAATCGTGAATTGTGCACCAAAATGTATGCGTAGGTTTTTCTAAGAAAACAAGGCACTAGTAATAGAAAATATGTATGAAAGCCTTAAACTAATCGGATTTTAGAAAGAATTATATTGTCATCAAGCTAAAACCGAGATTGAAATTGTAGTATAATTTATTTTTTAATATTATTTTTTAATACATGAGATATTGGGGTGCACATGTGAAATTTTTATGTTTTGTTTTTCAAACACGGTTTTAATCACTTAGAAACAATCCAAAACTTTGGTTTCGTAATCCAAGGAAAATCCAAGACTATGGATTGGGAATTTCAAACCCAAAAAAAGGTGAAACATGAGTGCATTATAATTCTCTCACATTATAACACGCTCTTGTGTCAATGTGTTATGGGGTATATGTGTTTCTAGCATGCTTTTATGTACAAAAATAAATGTTAAAGTCTTTATTTTATTATTATTTATATTTTATTATTTCTTATAATTTAAATTTATTTTAGTAAATACGAGATGTTACGGTCACTCTGCACCTTATGGAACTAGTCTCGCAACTCCATATGTCATGGTTTAGATGATAATTTTTCATATTCTAATCTAGTCAGTACATAGGTATTTTTTAGGATTTCAGCATTCAACATTCAAGCTTTTAGGGTTTAGATTATACAATCAATATCTATTTTATGAAAGAATATAGTCATTATTTAAGTTTTGGGGCCTTTTGGGTTGGTTATTGACATGTTTAGGAGTTTTTAGGAATATTTAGGAGATTTTTACTCATTCAAGGGCAATCTTCTCAACAACAAGTTTTCTAGGTGCAAGGAACAAACACTCTAATGGTGAAAATTGAATTCTTCAGATGATTTTGGGAGCTCTGTAAGGAGTTAGGAGGAAAATAAATAGGCAATAGAAATATAATTTAATCCTATACGTGTCGATAACATTCATTTTTATTTAAGACTTGAAGGTTTCATGAAGAATTTCAAGATAATGTAGCTACCCATTTTGGGTCCAGATAAAAATGGCCCTAAATTTGTAAGCACTAAAGATATGATCACCACATGGCACTAGGTTAATATTTTTAAATGTTGATAAGTACCTCTGGGAATGGGTATTATCATAAATAGACTATTTTTTACCATGGGTAAGGATCTCATGAGGATGGGGCTAATTTTTGTGATTTGAAAACACCTTCATAACACCCCAAATTGTGTATTTAAGTGATAAAACTTATAAGATAAATTTTAAACTCTAAACCCTAATCCCTAATCCCTAAACCATAAACCATAAACTTAAACCCTAAACCTTGAGATGTTGTTTAGGGTTTAGGGCTCAGGGCTCAAGGTTTAGGGATCAGGGTTTAGAGTTTAGGGTTTAGGGTTTAGGGTGTAGTGTTTAGGGTTCATGGTGGTAAAAATAGAGTTTATGGCTTAGGGTTTAGGTCTCATGGTTTAGAGTTAAGGGTTTATGGTTTAGTGTCAAGGGTTTAGGGTTTAGGGTTTAGGGCTCAGGTTTTAGGGTTTTGGGCTCTATTTTTAAGGTTTACGATTTAGGTTTTAGTGTTTAGGGCATAGGATTTAGGGTTTAAGGTTAAGGGTTTAGGATTTAGTGTTTAAGGCTTAGGGTTTAGAGCTCGGGGTTTAAGGCTCGGGGTTTAGGGTTAATGGCTTAGCGTTTAAGTTTTAAGTTTTAGGATTTATGGTTTTGGGTTTATGGTTTAGGATTTAGGTTTTATGGTTTAGGTTTTATGGCTTATAGCTTAGGGTTTAGGGTTTAGCGTTTATGGTTTAGGTTTTAGTGTTTAGGATTTAGGGTTTAGGGTTTAGGGTTTAGGGTTTAGGGTTTAGGGTTTAGGGTTTAGGGTTTAGGGTTTAGGGTTTAGGGTTTAGGGTTTAGGGTTTAGGGTTTAGGGTTTAGGGTTTAGGGTTTAGGGTTTAGGGTTTAGGGTTTAGGGTTTAGGGTTTAGGGTTTAGGGTTTAGGGTTTAGGGTTTAGGGTTTAGGGTTTAGGGTTTAGGGTTTAGGGTTTAGGGTTTAGGGTTTAGGGTTTAGGGTTTAGGGTTTAGGGTTTAGGGTTTAGGGTTTAGGGTTTAGGGTTTAGGGTTTAGGGTTTAGGGTTTAGGGTTTAGGGTTTAGGGTTTAGGGTTTAGGGTTTAGGGTTTAGGGTTTAGGGTTTAGGGTTTAGGGTTTAGGGTTTAGGGTTTAGGGTTTAGGGTTTAGGGTTTAGGGTTTAGGGTTTAGGGTTTAGGGTTTAGGGTTTAGGGTTTAGGGTTTAGGGTTTAGGGTTTAGGGTTTAGGGTTTAGGGTTTAGGGTTTAGGGTTTAGGGTTTAGGGTTTAGGGTTTAGGGTTTAGGGTTTAGGGTTTAGGGTTTAGGGTTTAGGGTTTAGGGTTTAGGGTTTAGGGTTTAGGGTTTAGGGTTTAGGGTTTAGGGTTTAGGGTTTAGGGTTTAGGGTTTAGGGTTTAGGGTTTAGGGTTTAGGGTTTAGGGTTTAGGGTTTAGGGTTTAGGGTTTAGGGTTTAGGGTTTAGGGTTTAGGGTTTAGGGTTTAGGGTTTAGGGTTTAGGGTTTAGGGTTTAGGGTTTAGGGTTTAGGGTTTAGGGTTTAGGGTTTAGGGTTTAGGGTTTAGGGTTTAGGGTTTAGGGTTTAGGGTTTAGGGTTTAGGGTTTAGGGTTTAGGGTTTAGGGTTTAGGGTTTAGGGTTTAGGGTTTAGGGTTTAGGGTTTAGGGTTTAGGGTTTAGGGTTTAGGGTTTAGGGTTTAGGGTTTAGGGTTTAGGGTTTAGGGTTTAGGGTTTAGGGTTTAGGGTTTAGGGTTTAGGGTTTAGGGTTTAGGGTTTAGGGTTTAGGGTTTAGGGTTTAGGGTTTAGGGTTTAGGGTTTAGGGTTTAGGGTTTAGGGTTTAGGGTTTAGGGTTTAGGGTTTAGGGTTTAGGGTTTAGGGTTTAGGGTTTAGGGCTCAGGTCTCAAGGTTTAGGGATCAGGGTTTAGAGTTTAGGGTTTAGGGTTTAGGGTTTAGGGTTTAGGGTTTAGGGTTTAGGGTTTAGGGTTTAGGGTTTAGGGTTTAGGGTTTAGGGTTTAGGGTTTAGGGTTTAGGGTTTAGGGTTTAGGGTTTAGGGTTTAGGGTTTAGGGTTTAGGGTTTAGGGTTTGGGGTCTATTTTTAAGGTTTACGATTTAGGTTTTAGTGTTTAGGGCATAGGATTTAGGGTTTTAAGGTTAAGGGTTTAGGATTTAGTGTTTAAGGCTTAGGGTTTAGGGTTTAGGGTTTAGGGTTTAGGGTTTAGGGTTTAGGGTTTAGGGTTTAGGGTTTAGGGTTTAGGGTTTAGGGTTTAGGGTTTAGGGTTTAGGGTTTAGGGTTTAGGGTTTAGGGTTTAGGGTTTAGGGTTTAGGGTTTAGGGTTTAGGGTTTAGGGTTTAGGGTTTAGGGTTTAGGGTTTAGGGTTTAGGGTTTAGGGTTTAGGGTTTAGGGTTTAGGGTTTAGGGTTTAGGGTTTAGGGTTTAGGGTTTAGGGTTTAGGGTTTAGGGTTTAGGGTTTAGGGTTTAGGGTTTAGGGTTTAGGGTTTAGGGTTTAGGGTTTAGGGTTTAGGGTTTAGGGTTTAGGGTTTAGGGTTTAGGGTTTAGGGTTTAGGGTTTAGGGTTTAGGGTTTAGGGTTTAGGGTTTAGGGTTTAGGGTTTAGGGTTTAGGGTTTAGGGTTTAGGGTTTAGGGTTTAGGGTTTAGGGTTTAGGGTTTAGGGTTTAGGGTTTAGGGTTTAGGGTTTAGGGTTTAGGGTTTAGGGTTTAGGGTTTAGGGTTTAGGGTTTAGGGTTTAGGGTTTAGGGTTTAGGGTTTAGGGTTTAGGGTTTAGGGTTTAGGGTTTAGGGTTTAGGGTTTAGGGTTTAGGGTTTAGGGTTTAGGGTTTAGGGTTTAGGGTTTAGGGTTTAGGGTTTAGGGTTTAGGGTTTAGGGTTTAGGGTTTAGGGTTTAGGGTTTAGGGTTTAGGGTTTAGGGTTTAGGGTTTAGGGTTTAGGGTTTAGGGTTTAGGGTTTAGGGTTTAGGGTTTAGGGTTTAGGGTTTAGGGTTTAGGGTTTAGGGTTTAGGGTTTAGGGTTTAGGGTTTAGGGTTTAGGGTTTAGGGTTTAGGGTTTAGGGTTTAGGGTTTAGGGTTTAGGGTTTAGGGTTTAGGGTTTAGGGTTTAGGGTTTAGGGTTTAGGGTTTAGGGTTTAGGGTTTAGGGTTTAGGGTTTAGGGTTTAGGGTTTAGGGTTTAGGGTTTAGGGTTTAGGGTTTAGGGTTTAGGGTTTAGGGTTTGGGGTCTATTTTTAAGGTTTACGATTTAGGTTTTAGTGTTTAGGGCATAGGATTTAGGGTTTATGGATTACCTATGCACCATCATTGAGTCTGCTTGTGCAAAATAAACATAGCAATAAGGGTATGTCTAAGAACACAAGGGAGTTGTTAATCACCTGGTAAATATTTCTTGTTTAGTTCTGAATGGGATTCAGTTAGTCTAAGGTTTAGTGAGATTTCATTCATTGATAATTCCTTATATGATAAATCCATGTATGTTTTCAAAAGTGCCTTCAAAACAATAGGGGTGGTCATCAAGCCTAAATAAGGCTATGATGTGATGTGTCAAAACTATATATTCACAAGAACCTCTTCTTCCTTGAAATTCGCTAGATTGTCTTAGTAATGATGTCCCCTTGTATCCAAGGATTGAGGATTACTGGGGTCTGTGGTAGGATTTTACATTCAAGAATCATCGAGTGTTTGAATTAGAATATCATTGCATTTGTAGAAAAATTCTCAAATGTTTGAGTAATCCATCTTGGAAAATAAAATTGAACCTCATAAATCCTCCCAAATTTCTAGTCTAGGTCATGTTCCTAGTCCTGTAGTGGGTATGAAAAAAAAAAAGGAAAACAAATTTGACTAGAATTACTTACAAAATGCATTCCTTTACTTTGAGATTATCTTTATAAATGCAATTTGGCTTTCTAAGTTCTCCATATTTCCCAAATTTGGGGAGAATTGAAATTATGAACCTATGAAGGCATACAGAAATGGTGAGTTCATTTCCTCCAACCTTTCTTGAAGTGAATTTAAACAAAATGAAATTTGGAATTTGGAGGTGGCACGTGGTAGATATTGATTGTCCTACCACCGATTTTGAGTGACAAAACTTCTAACATGAACTTTAAACTCTAATCCCTAAACCATAAACCATAAACATAAACTCTAAAAAATCAACCCTAAGACCTAAACTCTAAACCTTAAACCATCAACCCTTAACCCTGAGCCCTAAACCCTAATCTTTGAACCCTAAACCCTGAGCCCTAAATCTAAACCCTAGACACTAAAACCTGAACCCTAATTATCAAAATTTGAGCCCTAAAATCTAAACTCTTAACCCTGAACCTTGAGGCCTATACCCTAAACATTCAAAGACATTCATCACAATTTTATGCCTTTCATCTATTGATATTTTGAAGGAGGGAAATGCCAGATATCCAAGATTAATTTGGTACAAAGAAATGTTACACAATATAACTATCTCTTTTTTTCTATAGCTTGTGAAATATTTGGAGATCCAAGAGTGTTATAAATAGCACAAATATATGCAGAAAATCAAGAAACATATTTGGGGAGAAACATGTTTGGCAGAGATGTGTAATATATAAGGTTTTTTATCCTTATAGTGCAGAAGATCAAGAGTAGTTTTTACTTTGTAATCACTATTGTAGACTGAAGATCAAGTGCAAAATATCAATACCATTAGAGTGTTTTTTCCCTAAACATTGAACCCTAAATCTGAAACCCTAACCCCTTAGGCCTAAACCCTAAACTTTAAACCATATTCTCTAAACCCTAAACTCTAAACCTAAAACCCTAAACATTAATCCCTAAACCCTAAACCTAAACATTAAACCCTAGGCTCTAAACCCTATACCATAAACCCTAAACCCTAATTATTGAGCCATTAACCCTAAACCATGAACATTAAACACTAAAACATAAACCCTAAACCATAAACCATAAACCATAAACCATAAACCATAAACCATGAACCATGAACCATAAACCCTAAACATTGATCCCTAAGTTACCTAAATCATAAACCTTAAACCCTAAACCCTCAACCCTTAACCCCAAAAACTCAACCCTTAACCATGTAACATTACCAACAAAGGAATTTGTATTGGTATTATTTCTGGATGAGGGTCGACTCTCGAGGATCATATTCATATTCAATGTATCATCGTCAAAGAGCGTAGCTCCCCTGTCAAATCGGTAATTCAGTATGACATGGAAGATGAGAAAAGAAAATGAAATATGGAGAATTATATTTCATGTGTAATTAGTACTAAGTATCAACAAGACTAATATGGCTTCCGACTAGGAGGGCATGATAATGTTAGAACAATATTTCCTATTCTCATGCCTAAAACCATCATTGAGTCTACTTGTACAAAATAAGCATAACAACATGGGAATGGCTAAGAACACACAAGGGTTATCAATCACCTAGTAAATATTTCTTGTTTAGTTCTGAATGGGAGTTAGTTAACTTATGGCTTAGTGACCTTTTATTCATTGATAATTCCTTATGTGATAAACCCATGGAAGCTTTTAAAAGTGCCTTCAAAAAGATAGGGGTAGTCATCAATCCTAGAGAAGGGAGTGATGTGATTTCCAAACAACTTGAAATGCAAACATATTTAGAGGTCATAACATGAATTTACAAATATCTCTATCGTTATAAATGGAATCCAAGTAACAGTGTCCCCATTTATCCAAAGATCAAGGACTATTGAGGTCTATGGCCGAATTGGACATTCAGGAATCATCAAGTTTCTGAATTAAAATGTCGATTTGGATTTATTAATTACATATTACATGCTTGTACCTGATCATTTTATTTTTTTCATATACAAATCATTGAAACTAGTAATAATACAAATGGCAAATGCTCATATTGTGATGTCTTAGCCTAATGGACATGTGTCCACTAGCTTGTGACTATTTTCTAACAATGAAATAATGAACTCCTCTAGTACTGCATCATTGAGAGACTCAAGACTGTTGGTCCCTTTGAACACATAGCAAAATGGAGAATTTAAAGCAACAAGAAGCTGAAATAGATCGGTTATTGCAAATCAAAGTACTGGGTTTGATATATTATTGCCTTCAACTGAATTAATATATGTTGTTATCTATGATAAATCACCAAATTATATTTAAACCTTTAATACATTTAGATACTACTACAATTATTATAAATTCAATATTTACTCTTCTTATAGACATTTTTCTATATAATAATTTTTTGAAAACATAATTATAAACGTATATAATTTTAATATTACAACCAATATTGTCATTATATTTAACTTCAATAAAAACAATTGTGAAAACCATCCTAACTACTTTTACTAGAAAAAATCATATTCTATATCTACCTTATACTATTATACTTAAATTATATGCTCATTCAATTAATTTCAAAAAAAAAAATTAAACAAACACATTTTTAATTATTAAAAAGAAAAATAAATAACTTCTAATCATTATTACATAGTATATATTATGTTATAATCTTTTAAATCAATGTATTAAAAATTATAACCTAAAAAAACATGGTAAAAATTAAATTTTAAATTCTTATGTTTAGTTTTTAATATACCTTAACACATATAGGTAAATATTATTTTTGAAAGTATAATAGAAGTCTAATTACACAAGGGTTAGAAGGGGTCACACCAAGACACGGGGAAATAAAATTGGAGTAAATGTAATAATTTACCTCATTCCATGGGTCTTGACTAGAACTAATAGGAAAATTCAATTTCCTATATTCGTAGAATGTTGTCCCATGGTAGTAGACCTTAGGTAACTTAGTTTTACATATATTTTCACTATGTATTTTCACGCAGTAATAAATCAATTAAAAAATTACAAATGTGAGAAAGTATTAAATCAAATATAAGTATCCACATGTTTCCAAAGGTCTTAGGGCTCTGATACCAAAATGTAATATTACTTTTTCCATATTAATAATCCTAATGTTAATGAAATAATTTACCATATAAAACCATCCTATTGTATATTAAACAAAAATAGTAATTAAAGGATTAAATACATGTCTCTATAGGGTGGTGAGAACTGTGTGTTACTTAAGTAATTCCTAGGTGATACATAAGATTCAGCACCTCAAGTTATGGCCAAATTATTAGGAGGAAATATTTAATAAATAATCTTATTTCCCTAGCCAAGAACCATCATGGGTTATAATTCACATACTCTAATTAGGACACCCTCTAAAGTGCCCATCTCCAATGCCCACCACTTGCCTTCACTTAAAATCAAATAAAAATTACTTGAGCAGATATTTCCCTATGTCCATCATATCCCCACACCACAGGTTTAAATAACTTTCCCTCAAGTGGTTTGGTAATGAACACACCCATTCATCAAAATACTTTATAAATAATTACATACACCCATAATAGGTTCATAATATTATTTTAATCCCTCCTTCTAAAAGGATTTCAATAAACCTTTTTTTATTCCTCCCTATTTTAAACGGATCTCTAAGTACATATCCCCCCATCCTATTTTAGAGGGGTATTCAAATATATATTTCTTATAGAATTCAATCCTTTAATTATTTTCTTTCCAAATTGAATAACATTCAATCTTTGTAAAACAAATTTAGAATACATAATAGTTAATTTATTTCATTTTGATTAATCACTACCTTCTAGACTTCAATATTTTCTCAATGTGAGGAATTTTTCAAATAAACTACTAACCTCAGTAGCTTTATATTTCTCTGTTTATTTCTTTCATTTCTCTATTTAAATTAATTTATCAAAATCTTCCTTATCTAATACAAAACAAAAATTTTGAAAATTTAAGTTAAAAATTTAAGTTAAAAATTTATTTAATAAAGTGATTAAAACAAACAAAATGTAATGTGTCTTTATACTCAAAAGGTCTCTTAAGAACATAGAAATTTAGATTTTATTGTAATTAGTTTTATTCCTAGTTACTTATCATCAATTACTTCCATTAATTTTTTGCTTTGTTGAAAGAGGGAAAATAAAATAAATACACTTCGTATTTCTTATATTTTCTTCATAAATGGTAGGGAATATTTTTTTGATATGAAAATGAAATTTTAGGGTTTGCAAGTTATATATATATATATATATATATCCTCATCCTATACGCCATTATCAATATTTTCTTAATAAGACAGTTTTAATGTAGGAAATTTAGGGTTTGCAGAGTTAGAAGACATTTTAGATTTGTTTTTAAAGGGAATTCCTTAGAGTGATAAGATTTTTTTTGAAAAGATATGATATGAATTGTAAATCTTCAAAATTATTGTATTTGTTGTTTATTTCTCCATGTATTTAACAAAAAAATAAATTTGAGTGGGAAAAATAGACTTATGTCAAATAAACAAACCCATGAACCTAGTTAGTGATTAATCAATATGAAATAAATTAATTATTATGTATTCTAAAGTTATTTTACAAATATTGAATGTTATTTAATTTGGAAAGAAAATAATTAAAAGATTGAATGCTAAAAGCAATATATATTTGAATACCCGCTATAAAAGAGGATGGGGAATATGTACTTACAAATCCCTTTAAAATATGGATGAATAAAAGAAAGGCTTCTCAAACTCCTTTTTAAAAGGAGGGATTAGAATAATATTATGAACCCATTATGGGTATATGTAATTAATTTATAAATTATTATTTAATTTAACAAATATTGGTTATTTGTAAGACCATAAAAGTCTATTTCAGAGTCACATGCAATAGATAAAATGGTAAAGTAAAGAAATCAACACAAGAAATAAGAAAGATAAATGTAAATCCCTAAGTGCAAGAGGGAGGAAAGAAGACTTAGTCGATTCACGATAAATCCTAAAGTGTACGAAGTTGGAAAACTAATCAAACATGAGTACAGACTATCGCAGCGAAACCTACAAAATTGTAGGAGTGTCGAGATATGCTTGACTAGGGTTCATGGATTGGTGATGGGGTGCCTAGGTTCCAAAGACCCTCTCTAGGCACATGTGACTACTCAAAACCTCATAAACTAGGTTTTACAGGGTCACAAGATGGTTGCTAACCCTCATTGTTAATCCCTGTGTGTCATACTATGCCCATAGAATTCACTTGTAACCTATAAAGAGAAATATATCCTGCAAAACCCCAAAACAAATCAAATCCTATAAAATAAAATATGCAAATTAGGAGTCACACTAACCTCGGCAGTCACCTAACTAAGTGAACTTACGATCCAGACGTTGCACTACAATTCCAACTCCATGTATTTCTCATGTGTGTGTAAAATAATTGTGCACTAGGAGGCTCATGTGTAAGATGCTCTTGGTGGAGAGAAATAGCTATATGTAGCAATGTAAAATAGATGTGTGTATGGAAAAATAAACTTCCCCTCCTATGTGTGTATGCAAATTAATCAGTCCCTTTTTCCTTGAATAAAGCTAGATGGATTCTTTGATTCTCTTAGAATTCCTTTAGATGCAACCTTAGGCGATGGTAGTAAATGTTTAGAACTTGGTCCTTTAATTTTATCAAATAACATTGTATTTATATGATTCCCTTGTTTGAATTTCGTAGGTAACCACTAAAATGTTGACCCATAAGAAAACAAGATGCCCAACAGCTAGAAGAGGCCCAAAAGATGTGAAAAAGATACAAAGAGGTTGGAGCACATAGAGGGGATAAGGGATCCTAGGTGCTAGCATCCTAGTTGAGCGGTGGTGTCCAAATATCTAGAGATTATCCAAAGATAAATAAGGAAATGTTCAGACTAAGTAAAACATTATTTGGTGTCCAAAACCAAGAAGGTATCATTACCGGAAAGAAAGTAGAGGACTGGCCAAGCATGGAAATGATAAAACAATCTCAATGTAAAGGAAAACAAGTGTTATTAATGTCTAGTTTTCTTGCTTGGGAATCATGCATATAACGACATACTAGAAACATAATGTAATAGTAATAAGTGCATAATTTTCTATCTACATAATGAAATAATATCTTATTAACATCATTCCTTTGTTGATTTGCTCTTTGTTACTTGATTAGACTCAACTTCTTGTTATTTTACCTCTTTGATTGGATTTTGAGTCTTTCTACAAAGATATCTAGTTTCTTGTTTTTAATAAAGGTAAATAAATTACCTAGGTGAACATGAGCTAAGGTAAATACGTACTCTTACAACTGCTTCCTTAAATTTATACACCACTGCAGATGGTATGATCCTATCTTGTTCAAGTTTGATCCATTTTTATCTAGTTCGATCTAACACAAAAATGAAAAAGGAGATAGAATGTATTCTAATTGTTAAAGGATTGTGCCTATTATGTGAAAAAAAATTTGAAGACTGTTAACAACTATTTTGATCAGAGAAACATTATTTTCCCACCCCCTAGTCATAGGATCCCAAGAAATGTTAGAAGCACCTAGGTTCCCATGTCATCTGGGCACCAGTGTCTGTGTTTTGTTAAGGATCCAAATCAGATTCTGAGCCCTTTCTATAACTAAAGACTATTTTGTTCTTGTGTTGTGTAGGTTTGAACTGTATTTATGTATTGTTGAATGAGGTGACTGATGCACCCAATGTATACCCCCCTCATTTGGGGTGCATGTGACATTGTTAGGAGAATACATCCCAAAGGAGAGGACTACACATTGATCTGGAACTGATACCCTATAGGGGGACGTAATGTGCATGGTAGAAACCAAGGTACATGTAAAAAACGTGTCTAGAAACACGTGGTAATGCAATGAAGACAAATATGAACATAGAAGACAAATTGTAATTTAGCAAGCAAGAAGATAATGTAAACCACAAAAAGTGCTTTTCAAAGATGGGACATCGCTCACAATGTCACAAGACAATTAGGGACGAAGTGGTAAAAATCATACAATGTGCATATAAGACATAGGGAAAAGCCCGAAAATAATGGCATAAAATAGAAGATAATGAAAAATGAAATGTGATAGACAACCATGGTGGCCAATAGTTCTTGTAATACAAATGTTGCATATAAAGCACCCGTTAACAAGTTAGAAAGATAAAAAGTATGTTAAAGTGTGTATGATCCAATGTAGTAGTGTGTTAATAAGAATAGGAAGTAACATAAAACAAAACAATAGCCCCTGTAGTGTGTACCAAAGTAGATGCCCCATGAGCCATTATGGGACTTGTAAGAGGTATAGTGCTAAGAATCCATGTTATGTGTAGAGATTTGTGTAAATTATTCATTCCCAGCTATAAGTCAAGTGAACTCACATGTTTATATAGAAAATATAATGACATACAAAATATTCATCTAACATAGTAAGCAAAGTGTGACATGTGAGCATAAGTAAACAAGAACAATGTACAACCAAGATATGTAGTATGTTGTAAGTGAGAATGGAATGGAATACAAAGTGAATGTGATAGGAGCAGCATGACCCCTGAGTGAATGTGAATGAGTATGCATGAGATGATGTTCATTTATAAATGACCCCTCAGCAGTAAAGAATGAACCATAGAAAAATATAGACCGATAGACCCTAAATAGATAGATTGATGAAGCATAGAATGTGAAGAGTGTGAATGTGGTGAGGCTCACTTAAGTTAGACCCTTAGAATTTGAGTATGAACTGTGGAACTAGAGTGCATCATATGGTAGTGTTTTGTGTAAGAATGTGATGTGAGTAATATTTTTGTGAATTTTTTGAGTGTGAAATGTATAGTGTGTGAGGTTCATATTTGTAGTATGCCCTCAATAGTCAAGTGTGAACCGTAGCACGAGAGTATGTCATCAGGTAGTGACAATACAATTTTTGTACAATGAAGAATAAAAACTAGATGTGAATCACTAAGCATGTGAATAGAAATAAGAGACACCTGAGAGTGCTAGGAGGGGGTATAATAAGAGGGGGTATAATAAGCATGATACCCTCCAAGTGTGAAAGAGATGACGATCTATGGCATTGTTTGAAATGGGTCTTGAGGATTAAAATAAGGGATGGTTTTCTTAACAAAATTGATTGGATGTTGAAGTGGATATGGTGAAGGAAGCTTGAGTAGTGGAAGTTGAAAGAGGCCAACTAGAGCTTGTTCATCTTTCTTAGTGGGTGAGTGGGTATTTGGGATTAGTAACGTTGTAGAATATTTGAGAGGTGGAGGATTTTTATTGATCTTTAGAGGAGGTTGCTTAGTTAGAATGGGTTACATAGGCGGTGCTTAACTGCCCACAGAAGGCACATTAGAAGTGATGACATGATGCTCCTTAGACATAGAAGGAGCATAATTAGGAGCTCGTTTAGATGTAACATTTGTAGTTGGGCATGAAAAAAAATGTTTTGCAGTGAATGAGATAAATCCTTGATGCTCAAGATGTTTGGTTCTTCATTGTAGATCATAGCAATCATTTTCATTGTCCATTGATTTGATGATAATTGTAATATGGAGAACCTTGATATTTTTCAAGCTGATAAAAAGGATAGCAATGCGTAGATGTAAAAGTGATGAATTGATGACTAAAGAGATTAGTAAAAATTTCATGTTTTTTATCATTGTTATCAAATGTGAGAGGATCCAATAATGGTAATACTTGAGGCTCACTGATATGAGCATGTGTAGAAGACACATAATGAGAATGAGAAGAAAAACTAGCATGAGCCTGAGAAGTGTCCTTAAGATGTTGGATTTCAGATTTAAGATATATAATTGTGGATTCTATAGCATGAAATTTGTCTTGAAATAAAAAAGGAAAAACTTGAATTGACTACAACATGGTTTGATGAGATGGAGGATCACGAATGCTAGGGTCATCAAATATATGTTTTAAAATAGCACTCACTTTATGCGGCGGCATATCTCTAGGGAAATACATGGTGTCTAGGGTTTTTTCATAACAACCTTTCAATTAGGATGCCTTTGAATTAAATCATACAATTAAATTTGAGGAATTTTAAAAGCCATGAGAGAAGGAAGATGAGGATCCAAGAGTGCTTGAATGAGATGGGTTCAACAAATGATTTAACAAATATGGAAATTTGTAAAAACCTATAAGGCTATTTTAGAGTCACATACAATAGATAAAATGGTCAAGTAAAGAAAGAAAAACAAAAAATAAGCAAGATAAATGTAAAATCCTAAGTGCAAGAGAGAGGAAAGAAGACTTAGTTGATTCACAATAAATCCTAGATTATAAAAAGATGGAAAACTAATGAAAACAGAGTGCAGACTATTGCAACCGAACCCTGAAAAATTGCAAGAGTCTCATAATATGATGGACTAAGGCACCTATGACTGATCAAAATCTCATAAAATATTTTTCATAGGGCCGCAAGATGGTTGCTAACCCTCATTTTTTATCGCATGTGTGTCACACTATACCCGATGTATTCACATGTAACCTGTAAAGAGAAAGAAATCCTACAAAACCCCAAAATACATCAAATCCTAAAAATAAAAGATGCAAATGGGGAGTCGGAATGACTTGGGAATTCACCCGACTGAGTGAACTTAAGATCTTGGCATTACACTACATTTTAGACTCCATGTAGTTCTCATGAGTGTGTGTGCAAGAACCGTGCCCTAGGATGCTCTTGTGCAAAATGTACTTGATAGCGAGAAATAACTAGATGTAGCAATGTAAAATAGATGTGTGTATGTAAAAATGAACTTCCCATCATATGCATGTATGCATAATAATTAGTCCATTGTCCCTTGAATGAAGCTAGATGGATTTTATGATGCTCTTAGAATGTCTTTGGATTCAACCTAAGGTGATGGTAGTAGATGCTTAGATCTTGATCCTTTAATTTGATCACATAGCATTGTATTTATATGATTCTCTTTTTTGAATTTCGTAATTAACCACTAAAAGGTTGGCCCATAAGAAAACAAGATTCCCAAAAGATAGAAGATTCCCAAAAGAGGTGAGAAAGATACAAAGAGGTCGGGCATAATCAGAGAGGACTAGGGCTCCTAGCCACTGGCATCTTGGCCGGGCATAGGTGTCTAGACTCAGAAAATATAAAGTATTGAAAGTTAGAATGGGAAATAGGTTGTGTAACGCCAAGAAGGAAAACAAAAAGAAAACAAAGATGTTAAAGACAATGGTCAATAATTACTTTTATTACCTAGGAATCATATCAATGCAAGTATGTGATTAGGACCTACAAATTTACCCAAGTGTGTGATTTTGTGTCTACATCATTATGAATGGGTGTGTTCCTTACCAAACCACTCGAGGGAAATTATTTAAACTTGTGGTGTGGGGATTTGATGGACATAGGGAAATATGTGCTCAAGTAATTTTTATTTGATTCTGAATGAAGGCAAGTGGTGGGCATTGGAAAGGGGCACTTTATAGGGTTTCCTAACTGGGGTAAGTGAATTATAACCCAAGATGGTTCTTGGCTAGGGAAATAATAGTATTTATAAAATATTTCCTCCTGATAATGTGGCCATAGTTTGAATTTTTTAATCTCTAGTATCACCTAGGAATTACTTAAGTAACACACATTCCTCACCACCCTCTAAAGACATGTATTTAATCCTTTAACTATTGTTTTTGTTTAATATAAAATAGGGTGGTTATATATGGTAAATTATTTCATTAACATTAGGATTATTAATTGGGAAAAAGTAATATTATAGGGAAATTACCCTAATGAATCGAAGAATAACGAACATGTCATCCATGTGTGCATCAAAATTCAGGCATGAGGTGGTGGGAGAAGCTCTAGAAACTCTCTATGTATTGTCTCTTATAAATAATTCTATATTTTAAGCTCCTTTGATGCCTTGTCTAGCACTGTTTCTGTAACGTATTCTACTTGTAGACACCCCAAACTTACACATCGGTTGCCACATGTTCCCAAGTCTATCCTAATATACCCTGTTATTCACCCATTTTGATTAATTGATTAAATTAATTAATTCATGAACATTGCACCCTTTGGATTAATTAAATTAATGCCATGTCCCCTTTTTACTCCTTTAGCTAAGTTAATTACCATTTATTAATTAAATGATTAATTAATTAAGTGTGTGCACATCCTATTCAACTGCCACTTTATTAACATCCACCTAGAATCTAATTGGACTCTACTTGGACTCCCTATCCTTATCCTAGTTAACTGGACTTCTATAATCCTAAAAAGGTGGGGGCAATTGAATTGCATGTACAACCACCTTTCCAAATGCATATTTTTGCAATTAATTCCATTTACTGCACCTAAATGTCCTGACACTGTTGTAACATCCTACAATGCTATTTTCGCATATGCATTCACCTGTATGTAACTAATTTCTACCTACTTATGCCTCTATAAATTGCAATCTTACTTGCTTACAAATCCTCTTGAATCTTACATACAATAATTCTGCTAAATTTCCAAGCCAAAGTATCTATGTCTGCAGCATTTGCACTCACATTTGGAGAAAATTAAATAAGCACCCACATCCATTTACAACATTCCGAAGATGAAGTCTCTACAACCTTATTGAGGTTTGCACTGAAGGATTACAGGGAGATTTGCATTGTATTTTGTTTGTCTTCCATGCTCGGGTAGTTTTTCATTTTTTACATTTTGGCACGTCCGGTGGGACTCACACCCCATTTTCTTCCATTTTTTGGTTTCATTTCTTATTCTTGTGTTTTATTTGTTTCACAAAAAAAATTCTTGTTTGTATGCAGATTTCACGGGTGAATTGGGAAGTTACAATTGTATAATGGTTTACATTTGTAGGAAGAAGTTGTGACTTTGCTAAAAGTTTCTTCTCTTTTAGTTTATCAATTTTTTACATTGTTGTTTTCTTCTAGTTTATACATTTCTGCTCTTAATTTATTTTCTTCACTTTATGCACAACCTGTAAACTCAAAGCAATCATATTTTATTATAAAAAAATAATTAAAAAAAAAGGATTTCTAACAATTCATAAAATACAAAAAAAAACCACAAAAAAAAATATTTTTCTATTTTTTTTGTTACAAAAAAAAAAAATCAACTCCCCCTATCCTACCTCTCCCACAGACCTCATTCCCCATCCCATCCCCACTCAACCATGTTTCCCCATCCCAACAGACTTGAATTTCCCTACCCACCCCAACCAAGCCCTACCCACTATCCATCCCGAGCCCAATCCCTTGGCTCGCCCACTACCCAGTGACCCTACCCCCCCTCACTCCCTGCGCAATCATGTTCCCTACCCTCAGCTACCTCACCTCACCCAAGCCATCCCTGGCTTGTCATCTCCGTTCCATACCATGTCCTTTCCTCTGAGCTCTATTAAAATCGACCCACACTGTCCCCACTCCCCGTTCCCTATGACCCCTCCTCATACACTCCATCCCTGAGCTCTCTCTTACGCTACTTAACCCACCAACCTGTACACACAACACACACCAAAAACAATATTAGGTTTTTAGTTTTATTTTATATCCTTTCCTTGTTTTAGGTTTAGCTTTTCAATTTGTCCAATTTTTGTTTCCCTTATTATTAGTTGTCATTTTAAAAAAATAAAAATAATTAATTTAGATATATTTTGTTTTCTCAACTATGATCTACGCTTAGGTTTCATTACTTAGGATTTTTTTAATATTTCATTTCATTTATTTTCTTTAGAGTTTTACACTTTAGTTTTGTTTAACTTAGTTAATTTCGTTCCTTATTTTAGTTCTTGTTCCTTCAATTATGACTTTTATTACTATTATTATTATTATTATTTGTAAATTTTATTCACATAGACTAATCCTCTTAACTTCCTTTTGCAAGTTTATTAGGTGTTTTGGTTCCTTTTATCTTCACTCCTACAAGCCATTTTATCACCATTTAATCGATTATGACACTTTTTCATTGTTATTTTTATTCTTTTCGCCACTAGGACTAACTGTGCAGGTCGCAAACTTAGCATTATTGGACGTTTCGGTTCAATTTTTGTCACATTTGTACATGTTTCAACATTTTTTTATCACCTAACCCTTTCTAACATTTTTTGGATGCTTCTCAATTTTCATTTTCTTTTATTATTATGAAACTGATCACGACACGACCACACTTATGCTCTTCCCTCACACTTTCTAATTGATCTTGGGAATCAGAAATGTGGTCAATTTTTTTGTTTTTTTAGGAAATTAATGTTTCACTTAATTAAAGGTAACCCACATGTACGCTCTTTCCTCACGCTTTTTAAGTGATATTGGAAATCAGAAAGGTGGGTTTGATTCTATTTCCTTTTTTGTTTGTTCTTTTTTTACTTCATTTTAGAAAAATTTATAATCTTTGTTTACAAGACCCACTCTCAAAAAGATAGATAAAACACTCCAAAACTACTAAATGCAGGTTGTCAAATGGTGAACAACCAAACCACATTAAGATCCCAAGATTAAAAAAATGCCACATTCAAAACATTGTATTTGTATGTTTGGTTAAGAGCTATGGCTCAACTGTTTAACTAGAAAATAACCCCCTTGGCATAAGACTTAAGCTACAACAAAGGGGGTGGTTCTAGGAACCCCAAAGTAGTCCACACCTTGAGGGAACTGGGGGATGAAATGAGAACTTTTTTATCCTACCTGACAAGTAAAGCCTTGTGAGTTAGAATCACAGATATCCATAGTGGCGACGCTAGTGTGATTTATTCTGAGAAAAATCTTTGTTCAAGGTTTCAGAGGGGGTAAATTAAATCCATCAGCTAGAATTAGTTTCATGACACCTAGTTTAGAGAACCACCTAGGAAGCCAAACATTGTCTAAGCCAATGTAAGGTAGACGCCACAAATAAACAGCCAAACAAAAACATGTACTTTCTATTTTCTTCTATTATTTTTCTTTCTTTTTTTAGTAGTGTTTCACACTCGCTTATTCCCAAACACCCCTTGTTTGGGATCCATCTTTCACTTTTCTTATCTTTTTTTAATTTTCCAAACACTCCTTATTTGGGTTATACTTTCATTCTTCTTTAATCTCTTTTTATCATCTTTCCTCTTCATCATCATTCATTCACTACTTTCATTTTACTCTTGAGTTATTCCCCTTTTCGAAAATTTTGTCTCTTTTTTCATTCTTTCAATCTTTTCATCCTCATTTCCTTATCCATTTGATCTTATTTCATTCATTTGGAGTTCTCATTAACTTATTTGAGTCTTCCTCTTTTGTGATCATCAAATTCTTCTATCTTTTGTACCCACCTCATTTTGAATTTATCTCCCATTTCATTCAACAATTAAACATTTGGATTACATTCCCCAAATTTAAAGTTTCCATCTTCTTTTCGACATCAAGCCTTGAGTGGTAGATATCCATGTCCTCGCTCAAACACTTTCATCTTACGAATCACATCTTGACAGTGTTGTGTTTCTCATCTTTCACAACTCGGTTTCATCACCCCTTATCCTCATTCTCCTCTTGCATCATTTAGTTTTACATCATCATTATTAAACTATATACGTTTTCTTTCTTCATGTCTCTAATTTGACAAAAAAAATTTCATTTTTTATACACTTGATCATATCTTATTTTCCAACGCTTGCATTATCAATATTTGAGTCTTATCCCTTCATTAGCCTCTTCCTTCTTGACTAATTCTTGTTAAGGGTTGAGCACATCACATATTATTTGAATCCTTTTTCATACCCTCTTCCCATCTAGCATTCAATTTATTAAGTGGTAGAGTGCATTTGCAATCAATCTATCCTCACTCCTCCACTCTAGCATTCACATTGTTAAAGGTTGAGTACATTGGGACTTTTGTCACTATAACTCTCCTCCATTCTAGAATTCACTTTGTTAGAGGAATATTTCCTTCATCACATCGAACCACTCTCACATATTGGCATTCACTTTGTCAAGGGTTGATTTTATCAAACACTTTTGCACGCTTCCATCTTGACATTCACTTTATTAAGGGTTGTTTCATTCATATGTTCCAAACCTCTTTCCCATCTTAGCATTAACTTTGTTAAGGGAAAATTTATTAGAAAAATTAATTTCACACCTCTCTTCCATCGTCGAATTCACTTTGTTGCAGGTTGAGTCATCTTTCGCATTTCTATTTTGTTCCTCCCCTCTTTTAAAAATGGTGGGAACACGAAACATAGATTACAATCCTTTTGGAAGGGGAAAATGACATCGAAATCCTTTTGGAAATTTTGATAGTGATAATGACCAAAAATATAAGGATGATCATAATGACATCTCACTCTAAGAGCAATCCCGCATTGGAAACATCTTACATATGAATAAAGACCAATTTTTTCTTCATCTCCTTTAGATGGGAGAAAAATTAACCTCTGATTTTGACAAAAATATTCTACAAACGTTACTTGGAAAACCATCACCTAATAAGGGTGAACATTTCATTTTGACAAAAAATGATGATGAGGCAGGCCCTAGTAATATGAACAATGATGATCAAAACAATTCCACCTCGAACAACACCAAAGGTGATGAATCAAACAAAGACAAATATGATGAAGGGAACAAAGGAAAATCAACTGATTTGGCCACCAATCCCACTCAATCCCTCATGAATAAAATTAATGACATGGCTAAACAACTTTCTATCTTAAATTCCAAAGTCTCCAATGAATCCCATAGCAATAAGGGACCAAATAAAACTAGTGATGCTTCATTTAAAATTCATACCACACACACCAAAGCTAAAAACAACTCTATGAGTGATGGTTCCTTATATTTCTTACAACACAACTCACCATTTTCCCAAGAATGGAAAATGATGAAGGACACCATCTTAGGTATGCATCATCAATGCAAATAATTCAGCTTTGAAGAATTGTGTCCTTACCCCTTCGATAAGAACATTTTATGCGTCCCCTTTCCCAAATATTATGAGATGCCCAAATTTGAAAAATAAAAGGGAAAAAATGATCTTAGAGAGCATATCAAGGTATTTTCTATGCCTTGTCAAGAGGTGGCCTATAGTGATGTCATCTTAATGCCTCTCTTTCCATGAAGTCTAGGAGGACAAGCCTTGGACTAGTTTCTACACGTCCCCAAAGGATCTATACAAACTTTCTTGGACCTCTCTGATAAGTTCATTAAACATTTATCATTCAACCTAGACTCCGAAATTACAATGATGGATTTGTGTAATTCCAAATAATGAAAAAATGAAACTTTTGCGCAATTACTACAGAGATGGAGTGGGATTGCTAGTTTTTTCCCATGCTCCATGCCTGAGAAATAGCTTATGAGCATCTTTTTACCTAATCTCACCATTGATCTATCCTTTCACATGTAAATGCATTGCCTTAATACTTTTGAAGAATTTATTGAGAAAGGATAGCAGATTCAAAAATCCCTTATCACAAAAGGTTTGATTAAACCTCATTCAAAAGACAATGGGAGACATATTAATCATCCTAATAGTTCTCACTAAGACAAATCTAAACATGTTAACCGCAATCATAATATTGTCAATGATGATATTACAGACAATCACAATGTCCACAACGTCCAAAAAACTCATACTAGACCAAACAAAGGTAAATAACCTATTGTTATTTCTAGCAAAGAGGTTTTATCCTCTCTTGATTCTAAGCGGCATCATTTCACTACTTTGAGAGAACCTCTATCAAATTTCCTTCAACAACTCATTAATGCAAACATGATTAATTATCCCATCACTAGACCTTGGGTTGAGGGAGAACCCAAACCTTCTTGGTATAAAGCTGATACTTATTGTGATTTTCATCGCACTGATGGTCACCCAACTGATTGATGCTTTCGCTTATGTCAATTTGTCCAATACCTCATTGATAGTGGAGATATCATTGTTGAATAACCATCACCAAATAAAACACCCAATGACAATCTCAAGGTGTTCTCAAACCCATTTTTCAAACATGGCAGTGACGATAAAAATGTTGATAAAGGTCCCTCTAGAAATAATGTTGATTTTAGTTCAATTATCTCATTTATTGAGGAAGTACCATCTACAATGGTGACCATTAACTTCAAACCTTTGAGTAATGCAATGACCACACACCAAAGGAAGATATGGGTTCCCATGGCAGACCAACCTCTACGTCTTTTATAGAACCTCAAACATCCAAACCAACAACTCCTTCAAATCAAAATTGAAACTCTAATGCCAAATATCCCACTCCAGGTCAGTATGATTTAATCAAATAATTAACAACTACACTAGCACATATCTCCTTAATGGAATTGTTAAAAGAGTCACCTGGCTATCAGGATATTCTTACTCACACTTTAAATGAATCATGTGTTCATCATACTCTCAATGTTCAACAATTTCAGGATATGTTCGTAAACCTTATGCCTAAAACTCCTATCCTATATTTTGGCCCTCAATATATGTTGAACACAAATTTGATTAACAATAACTCATTGTACATCGAAGCCTACATTACAGACCATAAGGTCAAGAGATTTCTCATCGACAATGGAGCATCTCTTAACATATGTTCTATAAAAATGCTTTGCTACCTTGGTCGTACAATAGTTGACTTAGATGTTAATATCATTACCATTCATGGTTATGATAATACCAAGCACCAATCTTGCGGTACCATCACTCTTTCCATTCAAGTAGGCCCGCAACTCCTCAACATTTTGTGTCATGTAGTTTATACAGAAACGTTGTATAACATTCTTCTAAGTAGAACTTGGATACATGTCATGCACGCAGTACCTTCCACCTTCCATCAATGCATAAAGTTTCTACATAATGGTACAAAGTCCACCTTGTGTGGCGATACTGACCCCTTTGAATAATGTACGTTTTTTAAAGCAAGGTATAAAAAATAAAATTATTTTCCACCTGCTGATACCAAAACCAGATCTAGCACAATTCCTATTGTTACTAACCGTATTGACCCTTATTTAGTATTGCACCCTTATGCGTCAGTGTCTTCTTCTGAAGAATATATGTCTAAAAGGTCACCTGAGAATATTCCTCATGCCTCTGCACCTTCTTCTGAAGCATCTACATCTAAGGTATCACCTAAAGATACATTCTCCCATAAACTCTTAGGCGAGTACACACTTGACAATGCATTTCTCGTTAGAAAACTCCAATTATTGCCTCATAATTATGTGCATCCTAACACTCCTCATCTATGAAAACCTCCAGCTTACTATCTCATAAATGCTCTTTGGGGATGATATGGATATCTAGAAGATGAACATATTCCAATATCTAATGACTCTTAGCTATATAAAGACATGATGACAGAATGCTATGAATCCACTCATTACGCCAAGGAGCATAGAATGATGAAAAACATTAACTGGAAAGGAAGAGGCCTTGGCCCACAAGGACATGGTGTTTTTGAACCCATGAATGTCAAGTCTAATCTTTACACATATGGTTTAGGTTATTAGACATATGAGGAAAGGCCTATAGTCTTTGATGTATTACCTAGTGATGAGGACCCATATTTTGAAATTAAGACCGATTCCATACATAGCCTCTTCAAATACCTAGCTGATACTAGACTTTTCCTTGAATACTTATCCATTCAAACCCTTGATGGTGTTTATCCTTACCTCATTGATCAAGACCAACAATCTCATATTTTCATGGACCTCTTTCAAAATGATGAGGCCATTCAGGAGTTCCTCGAGGCTTAAGACCCTTTTCCCTTGTCAAACCATAAGAAGGGTTTTGATATAAACCTTGATGTTACTACATTCTTCGGCAAAGAAATTATAATCTCCAATCCTAAAGAAAAATAAATTAAACATAGAGAAAATAAAAATTATATCTCACATAGTGAAAACCTTTCTGAGGCATTATACGAGAAGCAAAAAATAAAAAATAAAAAGAAAGAAAAGGGTAAATCCCCTAGTGAAAACCTTTTAGAGGCACTAGAGAGAGGAGATTCATATCCAGAAATATCAGACAATCTACACAATCCTACAACATGATTTCAAGATAATGGCACTTCTAAGTTGTTGGTAGAAGGGACGATAACCATTAACATTGGAACTGAAGGCCAACCAAAATTGTTACAATTAGGTGTTATTTTATCAGAAACTGAAATCAAAGCCTTCACAGAACTTCTAACCAAGTTTCAAGATGTATTTGTTGTAAATATCTTCCCCCATGTAGATATAGACAAACAGAAGAATGTGGAAATCAAAGAAACTCAAAACCCAATATTTATTGCATCACCAACATCCTGGCACATGTAAGAGGATGTCAACACAAATATGGATGTGCCTAAGGCGCAGGTAACAGAGTGTCGACAGGAAGAAATTTGCACCCAAGGCGCAGGTAAGAGGCGCACATCAGAAGGTGTCGACACAAAAATGGATGTGCCCATGGCGCAGGTAAAGGGCACACATTAGAGGATGTTGACACAAAAATGGATGCACCCATGGTGCAGGTAAAGGGCACACATCAGAGGATGTCAACACAAAAATGGATGCACCCATGGCACATGTAAAGGGTGCACATCAGAGGATGTCGACACAAATATGGATGCGCCCATTGCGCAGGTAAAGGGTGCACATCAGAGGATGTCGACACAAATATGGATGTGCCCTTGGTGCACATAAAGGGGTGTCAACACACACATGGATGTGCCAAGGCACACCTTCAAGAGGTGCAACATTTTGAGCGCCAACAGGAAGTACACCCTGACCCAGATATTCAGATGGCCATAGCTTTTCACAGGGAGCTCGGATTAACGCAAGGTTGGACTTTTCAGAAATCTTACAAAGTCCTTTGTCCAACTATGACTGGATATCTTTAATTGGGTGGGAAAAAGTTCTTAAATTTAGTAAAATACATTTCACCACTTTTTTGGTTTGCTAAGGTCCTCACCTACCGCCATAATGAGATAAATTAAATGTAACCTGGAGGTGGTTGGGGTAGATTTGGATTTCCTCTCTCTTCCCTCTCTCATTTCTTCCTATAAATTGTAAGGAGGGGCTTTTTTCTAAAGGTTGGAAATTCTTGTTTTTCCCCTCCCTTCTTCTCTTTGGCAAGTGAATTTGTGGAGCTCAAACCTCCCATCTAAAATTGTAATGCAACTTTGCCTCTTGGCATTTTTCAATGTACTGTATCAATATTTGGAGCAAATAATGCATGTTTGTGGATGATTCTCAACCCTCTCTGTGTTTATTTTCATCCTCCTGATCTTTCACTACAAATCTGGTTATCTGTGCATGATCTTGCATTGCATTTTAATGGTTTGTGTTTATTGGCAAGACAGGTGTTCTTCATTCCTCGGTGTATCACCTTTGTTAGTTTAGGTTTATTTTTATGCATCTTCTTACCCTATCTCCTTGGTAAGTTAGATTAGGTTTTTGAGTAAACCCTCTACTTTTTTTTTGCGTGCATCTGAACAGAGGAATAGGAACCGGCCTTCATCCGGAGAGCTTTTCCGATTTCACAAGGTCCCACACTTGGGAAAAGCTCCATGTTATGCAATCGCACTGAGAGTCTCAACCCATCAAGTTGCAGACATTCAGGGGTGATGTGATTCACCATCAACAATATTCTCTTTATCTTACAAAGATATGACAGGTCTTGATCCTTCTCTTGTGGTTCATCACCTTATGGTGCACCCAAATGCCAAATTTGTAACGAAAAAACTACGTAAAATGCATCCCAAGTTTGCATTGCTTGTTAAGGCTGAACTACAAAAATTATTGGATGCAGGCTTCATATGGGGCATTCACTACTTATAGTGGATATCTAATATGGTGCCATTTATGAAGAAGACCCGGGAATCTATATTTGTACATATTTATGTGACATTAACAAGGCATGTCGTAAGATTGATTTCCCTTTTCCTAATATTGACATGATTATCGATTCTACTATGGGCCATGAGATGTTATCCCTTATGGATGGTTTTTCTGGGTATAACCAAATTCAAATTGTTGAAGAAGACTAGCATAAAATAGATTTTATAAGCCCATGGGGGAAATTTGTTTACAAGGTCATGCATGTTGGCCTTAAAAATGCTGGTGCAACTTATCAACGTGTCATGACTATTATTTTCCATGAACTTATTTACAACATAATGGAGGATTATGTCGATGATATTATTGCTAAATAAAATACTTTAGTGGATCATCTAGTAGTTTTTAGGTGCATATTTGAGTGGTTCATGGAATACAAGATTCACCTTAATCCAAAGAAATGTGTCTTTGGTGTCACTTCAGGTAAACTTCTGGGATTCATTGTCTCATGAAGAGGAATTGAAGTTTACCCTACCAAGGTCAACGCTATAATAGATATGTCATCTCCTCATAACCTTCAACAAATAAGGGACCTACAAGGAAAAATACAGTCTATTTGTCACTTCATCTCTCAATTGGAAGATAAATGCCATCACTTCAACCAACTACTTAAGAAGGATGTTTAATTCAAATGGACACAAGACTATCAGGACTCCTTTGCAAAATTGAAAGAATACATGTCATCTCTGTCAGTACTCATGTCACCTATACAGGATAACCCTATGTTTTTGTATACATCTGCAATAGAACATGCCACTGGGGAATTATTGGTGCAACATAATGATAAGGGTCAAGAACAAGTTGTGTATTACTTGAGAAGAACTCTCCTTGAACATGAGACCAAGTATTCACAGGTTGAAAAGGCTTGTTTAGTGGTTGTTTATACTTGTGGTAAGTTATGACACTATCTACTAAATCATACCACCAAGCTAATTTCAAGGTTTGATCCTCTTAATTATATACTTTTGATACCATTCATCATAGGACGAATGTCTATCTCGATTGCGCTACTCAGTGAATTTGATATTGAAATTATCAATCAAAAAGCTATCAAAGGTCAAGTAATGGTAGATCAACTAGCTGCAACACCACTACCAAGTTCACAACCATTAAATTTTAAGTTTCCAGATGAAGACCTTTTATACATATAAGCAACACCACTATGGATATTATTATTTTATGGATCTTGCAATATCCATGGTTCTAGAGAAGGAATTGTCTTACATACACCAGATGGAGACCTCATACCTAAATCTTATAATATCAGCTTCCCTTGCATAAATAAAATAGCTGAGTATGAAGCATTGATAATAGGATTAGGGTTTGATATCTCATGGTGCCTTCATGAATTGACAGTTATTGGTGATTATCTTCTCATTATTAATCAAGTTAACGGATAATATCAAGTAAAAGATGAAAAAAATTTACCTTATAAAAGAATGGTTGATAGCCTAAGAGGGTATTTCCAAATTATCAATTTTGAATAAGTTCCTCGCATACAAAACAAAGTAGCAAATGCCATAGCAACTATCACCTCCCTTATTTTTTTTGACACTAATCAAACTCATAATGAGTTCTTCATTGAACATCTTTTGGTGTTCACATATGAATTGTTGGATTCCACCACTATTTGTGTGATAGTTGGTCCTAATCATCCCCGGTACCACGATATATATACCTTCATTCAAACTAAATTCTATCCTCCTAGTTTTAATTCAGCTAATAAAAGATCCTTAGCGCAACGTGCTTTGCGCTACACCCTTCTTGCTAACACCTTGTATCGAAGAGGCTATGATGGGACTCTCTTAAGATGTCTCAATCAAGACGAAGCTAATCAGACACTAGCTGAAGTACGTTTGGGTATTTGTGGTGACTATACCAGCAAAATGGTCCTTGCAAAGAATATCATGTGCATTGGATACTACTGGCCAACAATGGAGAATATACATGAAAATTTGTGAAGTGTCAAGCTTGACAAAAACACGGTAATATCATTCATGCACCATCCCAAGCCTTGCATCCCATTAATTCACCTTGGCCTTTTTCAAAATGGGGACTTGATTTAATTGGAAAAATAAAGTCCACATCTTCTAATGGCCACGCATTTATTATAACTTCTATTGTGTATTTCACCAAGTGGGTTAAGGCTATTCCTCTTAGCAACATTATTGGGTGCAGTATTTCTAAATTCATTTTCAACCATACTATCTATCATTTTGGCATCCCTGCTGCTATTGTCACTGACAATGGTGGTTCTTTCAAAAACAAGGATCTCAAGGCCCTAGCTAAAAAATATAATATCCACCTAAAATGGGCTACATCCTACTATCCACAATGTAATGGCCAATCTAAAGTGTCAAACATGACCATCAAATCCATTCTAGAAAAAATAGTCAATAAACATGGATGTAATTGGCATACGCAGTTGTATCCTGCCCTATGGGCCTACCACACTTCCTTCCATACACCTACAGGAGCTACTCCTTTTTCCCTAGTATATGGCTCTGAATCCATATTACCTATCAAATTTGAACTACCTTCACTTCGTGTCTCCCTTTAGTACCTCATTCATGAAGGGGATTACTGTGTTGCACACCTTACAAAGCTAGAATTACTGGATGATAGGTGGATTCGTGCCTTATACCATATGTGGGTATATCAGAATAGATTGTGCCATAATTATAATCATAAGATCAAACCTCGACAATTTGAAATCGGTGATTTGGTCCTAAAGGAAAATCAGAAGAACTTGATTAAACCACGAGAAAAAAATGGCAAATTAGAGGCTAATTGGTTGGGTCCTTATGTTATAACTGCTAAATTTGGATCTAGCGAATACAAACTATCTACCAAGGATAGCAAAGAGTTAAAAGATCTTATGAATTCCATTCATATGAATAATTTGTACTCCTGAGTCTCTGAAGGGTAACCCTTGTGCTGGGGGCATATTAGTGCATCCACTTGTTTCGTCATTTCATTTTGTTTCCCACTTGTAACTTTTCACCTTGTCATGTGTTGCATGTTTTCCTTGTTAGGTTTTCATGCCCATTGTCTACCACCATTGTTCACCTTCCATTTAGCATGTCGGTATTGACTTGGGAATTTCCTTTCCTTCTTTTTTGGCGTGTAGTTCAAAAATCCCAGAAAATACTCGAAAATTCCAAAAAATGTTTCACAAAACTTCAAAAAAAAATATAAATTTTTTCAAAAAATACAAAAAAAAACATACAAAATGTTTTGAAAATGCTTTCCAAAAAAAAAAATTACTCATGTAATTTTATTTTCCATTTTCTCCATCTGATTGTTCCCAATCATCTTTTCCAATAGATCAAGCCACTCTTTGTAATGTAACTATTCTTAGGGACATCACTTGGCTTTGGTTTTCTCTTGGGGGCAACTTGACATCTGTATACTTCTTCATTGTATACTTTGTTCACTAGCTTATTTGTTGTATTTTCTTGTTTAATGTTTGTACATATGGACTGTTGTCTTGAATATTCTTAGCTTAGTCTCTTATGTTTATTAGTTATAATATCCAGTACTCTGTAATGCGCTTATGGACCAATTGGAGGAAATTTATTTACATCTTAGTTCACATATAACTTTGGTGTGGATCCTTCTTGTTTATATTGGGTTTGTTTCTATTTCTTGTCTTACATCTTTTTTTCATTTGCATGTGTTGTGTTTTTCTCCTAGTTTATTTAAGCCATGGAGCATTTTCCTTTTTTTTGTGTATCATGTTTACTTGTAATTTCTTTGCATTGTTATTTTTAATTCCTTCCAAAATTCGCAAAATCCAAAAAAAAACAAATATTTCAAAAAAATTACAAAATTTTTTAACAAACATTCACTTATCATAAAAATCATACCTTTATCTATCACCCTAGTGATCGTGTCAATCTTACAACTATCACTTTCTTCCCTTTCCATGATATGCTAACTCTGCTTGGGTAAAGTCACAAAATTGTTTTTCCTTCATGATATAACTTTGTCTGGGGAAATTTTAACTTCGATCATTTGCACAACGGATTTAGTAAGAGTGTCATAAGGAGCCGCTTTAACTCTTCTCTTCCAGACTGATCATATTCCCACTTGGGATCATGTGTATATATTTAATCATCATTGTGGCACGCATTAGGAGCATAGCTGATTGTTTTATTTTTTGACTTTGTGTTGCATTGTTGATGTTTACTTTTTGGACCACTTACAAGTACTGTGATTACATCTTTGTTCCTTTATAACTCTGATGTGGGCACCTAATTTATATATTAGGTTTGTTTTCCTTTTTATATTTTCTTTGTTGCGTGTGTTTGTTTACGTGCATCTGGGTTAACCATTTTTAATATTTTATAATCATGGTGACAACTCATTTGTGTAATAGAAAAAATAAGGTTGTTCTAAAATTATTCTCCAAATGAATGCACATGCTACGGGCACATTCCTTTCTCATCCTTGTTCCAATCCCTTATTTTCCTTCCTATCAAGTGGATGTCCACTACTTTGTAGCATCATCCACCCACTTGAGGGGGAGTTACTCTACCATTCTAATCATTGGGGCATCTTAATGCTTTATTACTTGTCAGGGCATCCCAATGCTTCACTTCTTCCTACTTTATGGGGATCTCAATGCTTCACAATTTTCTGCTCATTGATCTACATGTTTCTACTATCTTTAAAAGCACTATTACTTCACAATAGAACTTTAAAGAGGGGAAAATGTACACACCCATAACTTACACACCAATTTCCACCTGTTCCCAGTTCTATCCTAATACACCTTGTTATTCACCCATTTTTGATTAATTGATTAATTCATACACATTACACCCTTTGTATTAATTAAATTAATCACATGTCCCCTTTGTACCCCTTTAGCTAAGTTAATTACCATTTATTAATTAAATGATTAATTAATTATGTGTACATATTAGTCAAATGCCACTTGATTAACATCCACCTAAACTCTGCTTAGACTCCCTATCCTTATCATAGTTAATTACACTTCTAGAATCCTAAAAAGGTGGGGACAATTGAATTACACGTAAAACCACCTTTCCATATGCATATTTTTGCAATTAATTCCATTTACTACCCATAAATTCCCCGGCACTTCTGTAACTTCCTACAATGCTAGTTTTAGCATATGCATTCACCCGTATGTAACCAATTTCTAACTAATTTTGCCTCTATAAATTGCAGGATTTCTTTCTTACAAATCCTCTTGAATCTTAAGTACAATAATAGCACCAAATTTCCAAGCCAAAGTATCTATGTCTGTATCATTTTCACTCACATTTGGAGAACATTCAAGAAGCACCAACATCCATTTACAAGGTTCCACAGATGAATTCTCTCTAACCTTACTAAGGTTTGCACTAAAGGATTACAGGGAGGTTTGCATTGTATTTTGTTTGTCTTTCATTCTTAGGTAGTTTTTCATTGTTTACACCACTTTCTCAAAAATCATCTCATCAATCTTCTCTTTCAACTTCTTAACCACCACATCTAAGTTTTTGGTCACACCCTATAAATATCCATTTTGTGCATTACTTTCCGGTGGATCTCCTTGAGCCTCTCCTAAAGTGTGTCTTGCATAGATTTTATCAACTTTCTTTTTTCCACGACCTCAACCATAACCCTCTCATGCTCGGCCTTGTTGGTATTAATTGTGGCCTGAATATTCTTCAACTCCACCTCTTCAACTACAGTGTGTGCACTAAGTATAGGAGAGAAATATTTGAAGTTATCAAAAAAATTATTGCCTTTCGTGTATCCTCCTTCACTTCTGTGACCAATTTCTTATATTCCTCAAAAAAAATTCAGCCTTTTCTTTATTATTTTTCTTTAGTTCTTCCAATTCTTCCACTATCATCCCTAGCCCACTTTTTACATGGATAAACAACATTCAAACCAGATCTTCCAAATATTCTAGTTATGTGGTATAGTTACACTTTGGTTGAGTTGGTTCAACTAAGTTCGGGCACACGCATGTAATGCTAAAAACTATATCTAATACTTTGGTGTATGCTTCGTCCATTCTATTCTTCTCATCCTTCAAATCCTCAATGAGATTTTGAATTTTCTTGTCTTTCTACTCTGTTTCCTCCTGCATGTTTTTTATTGCATCCCCTTTGTCTATATTCTTCCTTCCAACCTTAGCAGACATCTTCTTAAATGCATTGCAGGCTTGTTCATCAGAATTCTTGGTAGAGATAATAATAGATAACATCCTGCTTGTCTCCTTCTTAAACTTCACCTTTGAATATGAATCCTTTCTCACCTCAAATTATGGCTCTTTCATATGCATTTACATATTCCAAAATATCATCTTCATCATGCATGAAAGGACCCCAACCTCATATGTCATCTCTGAATAGTATAAGTCCTTTGCTAGTACTGAAATTTGAAATCTGGCCCTTAGTAACTTTGAAGGGTCATCAATGTAGGACATTAGGGGTTCCTGTGTAAGTTTTTGTCACTTTCTTCCTCTGGTGTGTGTCATCTTTGGGGTCTCATGCATAATATTGAATTGTTATTTCCTTATTTCTCCACCAAAACCTTGACCTTCCCCAGCTACATATGCTTCATCTCACTCTTTTTCCTCTCCACAGCTCCTCCTCCCGCACATCACATGTATCCTCTTCATGTTCTCCTTCTTTATGAAATTCTTCTTCATGATCTTCCACTTCCTCTTGTTGTTTCTCCTTGTGTGGTTAATCATGTATTAGTTGATCCACATCATCCTCCTCTTGTAGCATCTCCTCTTCATACACCAAATCTTCTTCATATAAATTTTTCTCCAAGTTTTCTTGTTTTTCCTTGACATCATACACTACTCAAGGATTTTTCTGTACTGAACTAGTCTTGGGTGTTGTTACTGATGGAGACTTCTATTGGGTACATGAGGTTCTTGCATCCTAATGTTGTTCCATCCACTACCTTTGCATTTTATTTCTTCTGCTCTGATCAAGAGAAGTATCTTCATCTTCATCTTATCCTTCTTCTTCCTAAGGAGGTGTCTCCTCACACCTTTTCTTGGGCAATCCTATTGTCTTATTCTTCATTGGGTGTTATGGTAGCTCGAGGTCATGCAAACTGATATACTTTCCCTCTTTGAACTTTGGCCTGGGATACATGTATACCCTATAAGCATGGTTGCCCACTATTACAGCCATGGGGCTCAACTCCATATTATATGTCTCCACGATCTCTATGTTTTTTGTCCTTGATGGATAAACATATGTTTGATGCAAATTGTGGTATTCAACATCTACTGTGTCTACATTGAATGTAAATGTTTGTGTGTCTTTTATGTAGTTCACATTGGTCTGAAAGTATTTTGTTGTGAGTACAAATGATAGTTTGCACGATGGCCCCATCTCCCCATTATTTAGCATAAATTGACTAAGGAATAATTGTTATAATACTGCCAAACTTTTATTTTCCATCCAAGTGTGCTAGAAGTTCTCTTAGAACATGTCATTCATTCTCAAAGGCATCATGTATCCTTCTATACTATTTTTCCACATGCATCTTGTAAGTATTTGAGATCATGTCATCACAGGTATACAGAAAATCACGGCGTTGGAGACTTATTTTCAATTAGATAGACCCAAATATTATATGGAAAACCATCAGGTACCCTGATCTCCCAAAATACAATAAGGAGGATAAATCTATAAGTGATATTCTTTCCTTTACTTACTTTTTTCTTGGCCTTATCTATGATGCATTCATCTATGAACAAAGAAATGGTGTACTGTGTAATCTGTGTCATCTTATAAGTGACATTTAAAAACTTCTTTTTCACTTTTCTCCAGTGCTCAAAAACTCCTAACTTGCATATTTCTAGGCACATGGCCACTCTAGTTCTTGGATTAGTTATACTCCTAATACTGAATACGTGGGTACCTCTTTGGTACTTGAACTTGGTTGATGTGGCCTTAACTGCATCGTCATCATTCAAATCTATTGTGATCTCTACTCCACTATCATACAACCCAATAACCTTTCCAATCAATTTCATAGTCAAGAACATTATCTTGCTTGCAAAATAGAAGTAATCTTCGTGCACTCTAGACATGATCCACTGATATGGGCACGTAGTATTCCCAAAATACATAAACTCATATAACTACAAGAGTCTTTCGCTCTCCAAATCCTTCCAAACCTTGTCATCAAGAAAAAATTTCCTTTATGTCGTCCTTTAATCAATTTCCTGCAAAAGATAATTCTTGATGTTGGTATCATGGGCTTGTGTCTTATGGTTATAGTTATTAATCTTACACTTGGTCAACTACGAAGCCCAAGGTGTCCCAATAATTACCTCTGGCAGATATTTCATTTCTAAAAACCAATATTCTAGTGATTTGTCAACAATCTTCTTGTTCCTTAGTGACTTATTTGGTGCCATTTTCTCTTTCTAACTAGTTCAGCCTTCAAATCTGTGTAACACGTTCCATAAGTGTTGGAAATCGATCACTCCCTTTCCCAATCTATACTTTCGGTCATAACTATCCAATATTTTTCTCAAATGTTGTACTTGTTTACGTTACCCTCTTGCCCTAGTTCACCTTGCAAACCATCAATATTTCATTCCCTAACTATGGGTCTTATGAACCCTATCATGTTTCTTTTCTTGTAAAACCCTCCACCTACCTTCCACTTTCCTAAGGAGCTTCATGTCGTCATGGTTTTGTACTTGTTCCTCCCACAATATACTCTAGTTCAAACGTATATTGTATGTCTCTAGTTTGATCATCACACTTAGCACTTTTCTTTGTATTTGGTTGCAATTTAGCTCTTTATGCACAAACTCTTTAAAGCAAGGTGGAAATGACTTCAACCCTTTAACTTTTTATAAGCATGAACACATTTATTACACTCAACCACCACCATTTTTAGCTTCAAATTTATTTTCTTCTTTTCCCACGCTTTTTTATTTTCATTTCTCCCATGTGTGGCACTTTGTAATATTTTGGCACACCACTACTTCCCAGGTTATAGACCCTCTCGCGCACATCCTCCTATGACGCATACATTCTTCCTCTGCATCACTGTATAAGTAGTTTACCTTCTCACTACCTCTCTTTTGTTACATTGCATGGCTTCCCATTCATGTGGTTTCTAAGTGATAAATTCCATCATTTTGAATATGTTACTTACACCTTCACACCATATCCATCCATTTATGAAACTTTATTTTGTGCACCACTATATTTTCCACCACACATCATTCTCTCACATTGTCACATGCACATTTACCAGCTTCTAAATAAGTACCAACATCCCATTTTTCATTTTTTGTAATCTACCTTCACACCACACACTAAAAGTATGTGTGATCCTCTATGCATCATTCTAACATAGATTAATCAACTCCTGCACGCAAACATTCTTATTACAACAAAAAAATCAAAACAAAATAGAAAAGGAAATCTAATCTAAATGGAAATATTTCCTTATGACAAACACAAAAAATATTATTTATAGTAGAGCTTCAACCTACTCCCATTGAAGTAAATAGGAAACATAGTGTCATCCAACGGCTACGATTTACATGCGCTTGATTCCAGTATCTTAGTTACTAAAAAAGGTCCCAACCAATGCACTTTAAGTTTCCTACGATGGCACGTAAACTTGGAGTCATATAAAAGTACCATCTTCCCCACAGTAAAATATTTATTCTTAATATGCCTATCATGTTAGGCCTTATGTCTATCTTTATCTATCTTATGACTCCATCTTTCAATTGTGCACCACTCATCGAGCTGCATTATTTTATCAATGCACTCCTCTACTTCTTTTTCATCATCCAGTCCTCTTGTACACCTAATATATAGGGAGGGTAGCATGAACTCTATGAGAAAACATTCCTCTACATTAAACACCAGATGATAGAGTGTGGCCCTATTCATCCTCTTATATGTAGTTCTATATTCCCATCATGCAGCTGAGAATTTGTCATCCCAATCTTTTCTTCCTACATCACAGATATTTTTCAATGTTTGTATCAGAATCTTATTAAAAGTCTCTACAGTACCATTGGCTTGTGGGTGATAGGGGTAGTCTTATGATGAGATACCATGAACTCTACTAGCAATATTATGATTTTCTCATTCAGGGAATGATTTCCCCTTGTAGACACAAAATTATGCACTTGGGGGCATTTCTAGGTCCTAAAAGCATACTAGCATTTATATTATGCTTAAGAAATAAAACTAGTAATTGATTATTATCTTTGGCCTCTTTTCTTTATCTCTTGTTTTCTATTTGGTCTTACACACCCTACTTCTCATTCAGAACTTTACTTATTTATCTTTCATGGCTTCAGACACCAGCGCCCATCCAGAATAGAAGCACCCAGGCACCCTTGTCCCCTTTGGGTTCCCCTGACCCTTTCTCACCTTACTCTCTTATTTTGGGTCTCTTTCATCTTTTGGGTGCATTTTTCACTTATGGGCTGGTCTTCCAGTTGTCAATTATGAAACTAAAACAATGGAATCATATAAATACATAGTTATGTGTTCAAAATGATGTACCAAGCACTAAGCATTACTATTATCACCTAAGTTTACATTCTAAAGGTAATAAAATACTCCAAAGGAATTCATCTAGCATCCATTCAAGGGGAAAACTTTGTAACTGTGCATACATAGCATAGCAATGGGAATTTTATTCTATTCCATCCATACATTCTACTACATTTCTACATTCTAACTTCAGCCCACTATCAAGTGTAACTTGCACAAGGGCATCATAGGGAACAATTTCTACACACAATCACAAGAAATGCATGGATTATGAGATGTAGTACATCACTCGGTCATAATTTCACTCTTGGGGTGACCATTGGGGTCAATTTGAATCCCCATGCTGCATTTTCCTTTTTAGCTTTGATGTGGTTTATGGGCTTGTACAGGTGATATTCTATTTTGCAATTTTTAGGTACATTCGACAATCCAAATGTGAACATAACGTGATTAACAAGGAAATATTTTGACACACTTGCAACAAAACAAAAACTAGATCCAGATCTTTTATATAGTCACAAGTGCCTAGATCCATTCACAGGTGTCTAAGCACCCTTTTCCTGTAATTTCCGTCATTGTTTGTGAATTACAGAATTTACAAAGATCAATTATGATGATGTTTGCATCTTGTTCATCACTTCTCCCTACCTAGATCAGTTCTAGATTGCATGGATATCAACTAAGTACACATATCTCACCCTCTTGAGTAGGGTTTATACTTTACATCTTAGTTTTCTTATGGCATTGTTGTACTTTATCATTTATACAATAAGTGAGTTTGTAATATTAGATTTAATTAATTCAAAATTTATTAAACTATTTAGTGAACCTGATGTGAATCAAACACTTGGATCCTCATTTTGCATATTCTACCCGATATTCTTTCATGGCTCCTGAAAAATCCTATAATATCCTTGCATGACTTGCTTCAAATGTACCCACATTGCTAAGATGTTCTCCAAAAATCCTTAGACATTATGTGTCTCCCTCGTTGTATACCACCCACTCAAGTAAGTGCCATCTTTGATTGTTTATCTGATGACTCTATTGGTCCTAATCCTCCATCCAATAAACCCATCTTAGAGTAAATTCAAGCTTTACATTGTTTATTTCAATACAAAATTCAAGCTATGGAAACAATGATTACATCTTTTAAATCTGAAATACAACATATCAAGGATGTTTCTCAAGCCCATGTTTGTTCTCTTTCTACATCTCATTCTACTTATATGTCTTCTACATGTGCTCATATAAGTGAACCCCAGGTCATACTGCTACCAGTTCCTCTCAAGTTTGATTCAAATGTTTAAGGAACATGATATTCTTCTTGATCTTCTCAATCACCAATTTATCAACTTTGCATCTACTAATTTCTACCCTTCTTATCATCTTGTAAAATACCAAGGTCTACCATTTCACAATTATCACAGACTTAATGGACATCATGAAAATGATGGATATGCTTTAAAATGAAGAATCAAACACCTTGATAATTAGAGTTTTATTTCATTTGCTTCACAACATCCTACTCCATCTTGAATTTCTAAATCCCAATGGTCTCCCGAATCTAATCCCTCCATGTTTAATGAGCATAATTCCATAGTCACTAATGTTCCTTCTTCGGTAATTCAAGAGTCACCTATCCAACCCACTCCAAATAAGAAACATCCTCCAAAAATTAGTCCATCCCCTCCTCTTCTCAATTATTCTCAAGTGTTACCTATTCCCTGTAATGCCCCATTTGATGTTCCCCCAGTCCCTGGCATGACAACCTTGTTGCTAAACCTGGGAGACTAGTGTGCGTGTGTTTTCATTGACTGTTGTTGACCGTGTCTAGGTCGCAGTGAAGAATTTTCACCTTCCCTCTCCTTCTTGCCTTTTGGGTCATTAACGACACCCCAAAATATGGACCCCGTAGCATCATGGATGGTTATCCGGTTAAAGGAAAATTTGGTTCTCGGCTCTTCGAATTTGTCGGGTCATCGACATTAATAGGGTTAATAATTATTATCATTATTAAGCCATAAAATTATTAAAATAATGTTTATAATACTATTATAACTCATATCACCGAATTTGATCAGTCAGTTGTGTGTGTCAAAATTTCACCTCTGGTAATGGATTGACTTTAAGTTATAGTTGATTTATTTGTCTACTTTGTTGTAGGGTTTTATGACATTTTTTATTAAAACAAACAAAAGAAATAGATAAATAAATATAAAAGGAATTAAAAATAAATAAATGAAAGCCATAAAAGGGGTGAATTAGGGAAAAAACCTTCCCATGTTTTGATAACGCAAGCCTGCAATGCATTGGGTTAGGAGGTTGGGCGGCTGGTTTGGGGGCGCAAGGATCTGCATACGAAAATGAGTTTGTTGAAATGGCCTTGGAAACTTTCAAGAAAATGTAGTGATTCGTGTAAATCCAAACTCCAAAACCATTTCAACATCCTCCTAGGCTACACCAGACACCCCTGTGTGGGAAAAATGAGCACATTGGAGAGAGGAACTTTGTCAAATGTTGCAGTCGCAAGTGCCCTAGTCGATGCGTATGTAAAACGTGGAAGCATGTGACCTGTTCGACTAAATGCGTGGAAGAAATGTGGTTCCATGGACTGCAATGATTTCAGGATATGCACAAAATGGTTTTGTTGAAACTGCATTGGAAATTTTCCAAGAAAAATATAGTTGGCAGGTTGGAAGCCACACCCCACAACCTTTGCTGATAACCTCCTAGCTGCTATCAAAATGGGAGCTTTAGAACTGCGCATGGACATACATTAAAGCATCATGGGGAGATAATATCCTTTAATGTCTTCTCAAGTACCCAAATCAACTTGTATGCAAAATTTGAAGACATACACAATTGGACTGCAATGATAGTAGGATATGTAAAAAAATGGGTCTGTTAAAAGGCATTGGACTGGTTGTCAGAATGCCTCAAAGAGATGTGGTCTTATGGAACCTACCCTGACCATCAACCTGTGGCAGTTGTGAGGATGTTTTTGCTTGGTTTGAGTAAAATAAAAACGTGATCTCAAGGGCTTCAGTCAGGGCTGGGAAATTTGGCAAATGCTGTAGTTACAGGTGTTATGGTAGATATGTATACAGAAATGTCAACTGTTTGATAAAATGCCTCAAAGAAATGTTGCCTCATGGAATGCCAGGATTGCAAGATAGGCACATAATGGATCTATTCAAAACGTTTTAGAAATGCACAAGAAATTACTTACTCTATTGGAAAAACCATCAAGGCATAGAAAACAAGATGTTTTCGTTTGCAATGCAACATCCCTGGTAAACGTGTATGCAAAATGGTGGAGCTGAGGATGCTCATGGTCTAGTTGACGAAGTGCCCAAGCAAGAGACTAAACCCAATCATGCGGCTTCGACTGACTTCGTTCTCTAGGCATGGTTCTTCTTCCCTTACCTCTCATAATTCTCGTGCTTTAGTTCTCTTTTGCAACTAAATAGAATTTTAAATTATTAGGATTTTTAAATACAGTTAAATGTCTCTTCAACTCATTGCAAAACAATAAAGTGTCGTGTCGCAACTCTCAAAGTCTTTATAACTCATCTACTTTAAACCATGATCTATCACCCTCGCTTCGAGATGATTTGGAAAACTCTTACCCTTCTTGATCACTCCAATATCATTTTTTCAACCAGATGAATTTGACTCACCATTGATAAAGTTCACCTTCTCCTTGTTTTAAATATTTAAATTTTGTAATTTTCGGAGACTCACTAAGTACCCTTTGCAACTCTGGAAATGAGATGTGAAGTTTCATTCGTGTACCTTGGTATACGAGGAGTCACCCTGACCTTTGGCTTGACCTGAAATGAACATATGACTTCCTTTTGACGCTCTTATAGGAGCCCTGTTACACTGGTTTACAGTAGTTGAAAGCTGTTAAATCTAGAAAGTTGGATTTCGTTTTGAACTGTCATTTGAAACCTGGATGGAGAAATTTCTTCCCGTCTTCACAAAACTCTAGTGTTTATACTAGACAAATGCATGGAACATTTAGTATAGGAAAGATCACTTTTCAGGATATTTTGGCGAAGCCATTTTGTAGGCCTCTGGTCGCAGTTTGACGAGGTCAAACTGGTCCAATTTTGTCTTATTGCTCCAGAAAACTTGTTGCCATTTTAAAATGGTTCTCTAGTTCTCAGTCCCGTCGACTCTGATGAATTCTCTTCATATAGGGGAACTAGTAGGAGATGTCTCGTTACATGTTTCCTCCATCAAACGTCATTTTGGACATAGTTTTTAGGGCCCTCGAGCTAACTTTTGTCAGTTTACAACTAGGTGAACGAAAACCAGTGGCCCCAGAGAACTAACCGCCAAACGTAAACCATTCACTCTTTTTCAATTCCGTCAGTTGCTATGAACTCCTGGTATATCTGGGGACACGTAGAAAGTTAGTCATGGTGTGCGTGTTCATTGGAAGATAACCTTTGGAAGCAGTTTCATAGCCTCCGAGCCCATTTTGTACGTTTTGTACCTAGTGAGAAAATGTAAAAGTAGAAAGCTGCAGACCCTCGTAGGGCTACCAAATCACCCTAAAAACGTTTAAACACAGGTAAATAACTATTTAAAACACTATAATGAAACTTTTTTTTTGTATTAGAACTTTTGACAAAATGATGTTTTCTCTCTGTTCCTTTCTCTTTCTCTCTCCTGGGTTTATAAAATGAAGAAAAATGAAATGCAATGAATACATGTTTCTAGACTTTTTTTTTATTTCGATTGCAAATTGTAATTATTGTCAGATGTAAATGGGAAACTGAAAAATGATAATTATGATTGATTAGGGTGGATGCCATGCCAGCGATTTATCGCTAATATCATGCTCACGTGGGTTTTACAGGATGGAAGAATGACGACGAAAAAGGTGATGTGTAATTTAATTGTTATTATTGTAATTTTTACAGACCATTGTAAAATGAATAACTGTCTAATGTAGTCTCTTGTTACAGAAAAGTATAATTAAAATTTGGTAATACGCATGAGATGCTAGTTTTAGGGATACTTAGGAAATGTGCATCTGATCTCTAGTTCAATTTGTTTCTTAGTTGTGTATGGCAAAAAAGGGTTTGATTTATACATAGTAAATTGAAATTGAAGTTAATATATTGTAGTACTTTCTCAGTATCCATAAACAATTAAATTAATTACTAGGTTATCTTCTTACCTTGCAAACTTAATAAAGAGTTTTAATGGGAACACTCGATCTTAATAAAATATTCGTGCATAACTCACCTGCTTGTGTGATCCTTTTTACCATATAAGAAAATTAAGGCCGTAGAACGAACTTAAGCTTTGTACTTGATGAGACCTCCTAGGTTAGGTAAATAAAACCCCTAGTCAGAGTTTACCATCATAGTCATTAGGTTTAGCGACATTGTCGTGAACCCATATTTTAGGAATGACATGGTCCAACTTTATTCAGATTATGTGGTTCCCTTCTAGTTTTGGTAATCGCGAGAAGAATGTCCTCTCTTCAGGTCCGACACCAGGCTGAGTGGTGAAGACCACCTTGGAAGTCACCTTATGAGTCCTTATTAGAAGGAATGACTAAGCAGTGTAACCTTCCCATCTGTGGAGTAGGTAGAGATATTACTCCCTTGTATCCTATTGGATTTCCGGGCCTTACAAAATTAGATCTAGAAATTAACTTCATTAGTGAATGGAATCCCTATTGGATCCAAATGACTTAAATGAAGGTCATGATATAGTTGTTCTATGTCTTGCATTCTCATTAGTTAACCCTTTTGTCCCTCGTAGATAAATTTCTTGTCTTGGGCTTGTGAAAATTTAGTGCATTGATCTTTCATGAAAGGTTATAGGGTAAATACATTTTAACCTTAATCACACATACGATAGAGATTGAAGCCCTAGGTGAAACTGGAATTAATCTTAACCATGTGCTTCTTTAATATGTCAAACAAGTACTTTCATAACTCTTACATTTAAAATGATGGTAATAATGAGACCCTAGTACGACGCAAAAGTAAATCATATGAGAGTAAAACCAAAATTTGAGGTTGGGAATAATGTCACTGGGAGTCCTTATGACTTAATTTAAGCAACTTCATGTGTTACAAAGAATATGAATTGTCAAATGATGTGATCAAACTTTGAGAAAACAAAGGATGTATATATATATATATATATAAAAATCAAATTTGGAATTCAACAAGTTATTGTACTATAATAATGGTAGGGAAATAACTATTCCATGATCGAAGGATGTTCTTGGGAAAAGGCTATCTCGAATCTATGTCTTCCTTAATCCCAAGATTTCATCTTGACATCACGTTAGATTTTCTTGTGTAGCAAGAGTAAATTTTATACATTAAATAAACGTTTGAGAAGCAAAATCTTAACATAAGAATGAGAGAATTAGGATCTTGTAGGCATTTTGAAATATGGAAACATACTTATGTAAGTTATGAAGATTGTCATAAGGGTAAAGAGCAAAAATTAAATGGTTGAACAATAAGTGAATTGTGAAACGAATTTTCAGAACATGTAGGTGGAAAAAGGGAGAAAATTTTTCTTACATAATAATGTTATGGGATTTCTAACGTACTCTAGATGTAACCATGGTAATGTTGTGATGTGGGTTATCAATCCTTAAGTCCCTTCTTATTGTGGTCGTGTTATGGCTAGTATTCAGTCATTGGGAAAAGTGTGGCATCAACATGCCGATGTCGTCTGCATGTGTCTATGTGAGTCGATGACTTATGTTATTGTCACATGTGAGTCGATTTTTGTACGTGGAGCACTTACGGTGTTGCGTGTAGTGCGCAATGTAAGTCAAAAAAAATTATCATGGTATTTTACTGTTGTATTTGGGTGTGTAAAATGTGGGCACTACATTCCCACTAAGCAACCCCCTCTAAAAAATATTACATCCCCTCCTCCTATCAATTATTATATCTCACTTCCAATTTCAAATCATAAACCACTTTCTAAGAAATACCAACAAACTCTAGATAACCTCATTAAACTGCATATTGTCAACCCCAAATCCAACCCTGAATCTACTCTTTCTCCTACCTACCATTGTGATGACTCTCTCTATTCTCATGGCAGAGTTCACACTCTCCCACACTGACATGGTATCTCTCATGTTATCACATAGATCTCCATCATTGGCACTCTTTGGGGGCATTGCGCTCCTCCCCCCTTCTGGAATTATCAATTGTCTCTAGCATCTGCTGCCACATTTTACTTTTCATGCTTCATAACTTTTACACTCTCATACCCTTTAATACATGCATTTTATCGTCACATTACCATATGACTCACTCTATTTCCAAGGTTCATACTTTATTGTTGAGGGTCTAAATTTGAAATGAACATCACCGCATTCACTCTTTGCGCTCTATGCTTCATGATATATCTTTTTAGCACACATTCTCAAACCATTACTCGATGACACACTCTTGTTCTATGGTTCATTCTCAATTTTTGAGGATTCTTTTATAAATGATCCTCATCTCATATATATCTGATGGGGGAACCCTGCTCCTATCACATTCACACATTGCATACCATTCCATCATACTCATACATTGCATTTTCATATCTTGGTTTCAATTACTCATGCTTGCTTATAAAACCTACATGATGTAATTTTCTTACTATTCTAGTTAGATATTCAATATGTCATAATATTTAGCATATACACATGTACATTAACGTGGTATCTAGTTGTGAATGCAAATCTCTTACAGCTCCTAACATACTGTAATGATGTTTGGCATTATACCTCTTACCAATCCCACCAAGGCTCCTGGGGGCATCTACCTTTACTACTCTCAAAAATTACAGGTGTTATTGTTTCATCGTTTACTACTTCTACTTACTAGCACATTACGTTCCATTGATAACACATGTATTGACATACTTTTAATCTTTCTAAGATGTTAATGGATGCTTCATGTGCAGTATTTTCCTTACAGGACTATATATCACCATGGTTATCTGATACACTTTGTTTATCATTGTATGATATTTTTTGGAGGCTTTTCCCTATGTCTTATCTTGTTTTCTCATTTTATGCTTTTGGAAGCTTTGTCCTTGATTATGTTGTGACATTGTGAGCAATGTCTGATGTTAGAAACATGTTTTTTATGGTCTATATCTTGTATGCACACTTTCTTGTTACATTATTTTCTCTTGCATGCTAGATTTTATACCAACACATGTTACTATTCCATTTTGTTTGAATACTACTTGGTTTCTATCATGCATATCCCCTACCCCTATAGGTATCCACTTAAACACAACATCAAGTCCTCTCCTTTTGTATGCATTCTCCTACTTTCGTCACATGCACCCCAAATAAGGGGAGAATACATTGGGTGAAAAAATCACCCCTACAGTAGCTTAGAGCTATAGTACATATATGTATAGTACAAAAATAACATAGAAATAACGTCACAAAATGGCCTAAAATCTGACTTGGTTCCAAAACATAGTACAGACACTAGCACCCATACTTAGAATTTAGTGCCTAGGCTCTCTTGACCTCTCATGGGCGCTAATGTCATAGGGGCACATGAAATCATATTCTTAGATCAAAAAATTTTATAGAAGTCTTCATATCAATTCTATAGTTATAGGCACAACCCTTCAGTTGCAAAATGCATTATATATCCTTCAATCAGAATAATTCGGATCTAATTCAGAATAATCAGGATAAAAGGAACAACACGAACAAATCAAGACATACCATATGTAATGGTGCTTATCGGATAGATTCATGGAAGTAGAGTAACACTACACCTTTCTCCCCAACACTTTCTCTTTGGCGTGAGATCTCCCAAAAACTCACACTTAGAGTGAGATCACCCTAAAAATGTGCACTTGGAGTGAGATCGCCCCAAAAACTTTCTCTCCACGTGAGATCGCCCAAAAAATATTCATCGACGTGAGATCACCCAAATAACTCACTCTTCACAACATTCTAGGACACATTTATATCCTTTAAAATATTTTACATCAGGTTCACACCTTCCTTTACTACTACTTTTACACACTTTTACATATTTTTTCCTACTTTGCTTAGATTTTTCATATATAGGACTTTGACTACTCTTGTTATCTTCTTTTTTAGGTCCATCCTTGATATGCAACAAGAAATAGCCTACAACAAAAAATACAAGAAAAACAATAGGTACAAGAAACTCATACACTTTGGTCCTAGGGTCACTTTCCTTTCCTAGTCTCCACGCTTCACTTTGAAATCATTCAACGCTTCACTTGTCCTCTTGGCACGATATTCGTCATACGCTCTATAAGATCATAAGGTACACATATCTTATCTACTTTATGTTATCAATTATTCACTCAAAAAAATAAAGTGGGGACAAATGTAGATGAAAAATCACGCACTTGGGTACATTTCTAGGTCCTAAAAGCATATTAACATTTATATAATTCATATGCAATAAAATGAGTAATTAATGATCATCTTCAACCTCTTTTCTTTGTCTCTTGTTTTATATTTGGTCTTACACACCCTACATCCCATTCATAACTTTACTTTTTTATCTTTCATGGCTTCAGACACTAGCGCCCATCTAGGACAAAAGTGTTCAGGTGCCCATGTCCCCTCTGGGCACCCCTGACCTTTTCTTACCTTAATCACTTATTTTGGGTCTCTTTTATCTTTTGGGAATCTTTTTCATTTATGGTTTGGCCTTCAAGTTTTCAATTAAGAAATTCTAACAACATAATCATGTAAATACATAGTTATGTGTTCAAAATAGAGGACAAAGCACTAATCATTACTATTATCACCTAAGCTTACATTCCAAAGGCACTAAAGTACTCTAAAGGAATTCATCTAGAATCCATTAAAGAGACAAGGGTTGTAACTTTTCATACACAATATTAGAAGGGGAAGTTTCTTCTACTCTATCTACACATTCTACTACATTGCTACATTTTATCTATAGCCCGCTATAAAGTGCAACTTGCACAAGGGCGTGCTAGGGAAAAATTGCTACACACACTCATAAGAAATACATGGATTTTGAGATGAAGTGAAATGCTCATTCATAAGTTCAATCTCGGGGTGACTGTGGGGGTCATCCCGACTCCCCATTCTGCATTTTCTTTTTTAGTTTTGATGTGGTTTGTGGACTTGTGTAGGTGAACTTATATTTTATAGGTTGCAGGTACCTTCAGTGATCCAAGTGTGAACATTAAGAGATCACCAGGGAATAATTGTTACACCCTTATAACACAACAAAAACCAAATCTAGATATTTTGCATAGTCACAGGATCCAGTCACCTACATCTAGGTGCCCCTGCCCTACTATGAGTGCCCTTGTCTGTTGTTGTTCACAAGTTTTACAGAATTTACAGAGATCAATTACGATGTTGTTTGCATCTTGTTCATCACTTCTCCCTGCCTAGATTAGTTCCAAATTACACAAATATCAGCTAAGTACTCCTATCTCACCTTCTTGCTTAGGGTTTATACTTTACATCTTATCTTGCTTCTATCATTACCGTACTTTATCATTTCTACAATAAGTGACTTTGCAATATTATATTTAATTAATTAAAATTTATTAAATCTCCCCTATCACTAGTAAATCTCAATGGAAATCCATACCTACTAATGATGTTTTCCTATAGAAATTGTGTTGTTGTTTCTACAGTTCAATATTTTGTAGGCGCAGCTTCTTCCCACATTGTCAATTAATACATACATGTAATAATGTAATGCGCGTATGTCCTCCACGCAGCTAGTATTATCAGGCCAAAAAAGGCATTATCCCACTTTTCAAATGGATTTACAATTACAATAGGTCATAGTGGCATCTCATCCTGATTTCCCAATTTACCTATCATTTGACAACGATCACATGCTTTGAAAAATGCCTTAGTACCTTATAGAATGTTTCCCACCATAATCTAGCTAGTAGTTTATTGTGCACTATTGTTTCTCCTACGTAATGACCTCCAACTATTCCTCCATGTGCTTTTTCCATTATGGCTTCATGCTCATGCTCTAAGACATACCTACACAAGAATTCATATCTACCCATATTGTAAAAATATCCTCTAATTACTTGGTATGACGTTGCGAAATCACAAGCTACTTCTTTTATATGGTCTTCATACTTTTCGGTGCAACTCCAATACACATGAATACTTTAATATCTTCCAATTCATCTAGCACATGGTTTAACCTAAGAAAATGAGCATCCAACATAGTGTCCTCTATGCTTTGTGCATCCTCACCAGAGTTAATACATGATAAGTGGTTTGGTGCTCAATTGATCTTTTCAAGCTTCACTATAACTGAGAAATAAAAATCCTGGAACAAAAGGATCTAATGAAAGATGTTCCCTTGTAAGATTGGCTTTGTTAACCAGATATTTAAGTGTCATATGATCAGTATAAAAAATAAACGGTCTTGCTAATAGATATTTTCCAAACTTACAAAGCACATACACCATTGACAATGTTTTATGCTATGTAGTTGTGTAGTTTTTTTTGAACGGATTCATCTTCCTTCTTACAAAACAAATAAGAGATCTACATTACTTTCCCCTAATTTCACTAAAACTACTCCAATGGCTATGCCTAAAGTATCTACATTTAGATGGAATGTCTTGTTCCAAGAAGGGAAGCATAAGATAGGCACAGTGATTAGCTTCTCCTTTAATTCCTCAAACACTAACTATTGTTCATCACCCTAATATAATTTTCCATTTTATTTTAACAATTATTCCAGTGGAGCGGAAATATTTTCATGCCCCTTGATGAATTTGTGGTAATAACCAATATGTTCAAGGAATCTACATACTTCACTTTTATTAGTTGGCTCTTCCAAGCCTGAGATGACTGCAATTTCGGTTGGATCTACCAACAATCCTTCCTTATATATGATGTTTCCAAGAAAAGTGCCAAAATGTGTCTCAAAGATACACTTCTTGATATTCAAAGACATTTTAAGATTCCTGCATTTTTTTAAACATCAACCTCGGGAAGTCACAATGGTCTTTAATCAAACCATACACTATCCAATCCTCTAAGTAATCCTAAAGAAATTTATGAATAAAGTCTTGAAATCCCTGTACAATAATGTATGAAAACGTTGTTGGCACATTCTTCGGTCCAAAGGGCATAACCATGTAAGCGAAACATCCCCATTTAGTTGCAAAATTAGTCTTCTCATGGTCTTCACACATGATCCTTACCTGATGATAACCATAAAATCCATCTATAAATGAGTAGATATTGCGCCCTGCGCCACCTTCTAGGATCTCAGCAATAAATGGCATGGGAAAAGGATAAATGACACATGAAGCATTTAGAACTCTATAATCAACACAAATTCTTATCCTGGCATCCTTTTAATGTTAATAATCATTGGGCTTATCCATTCTGACTCTTCATTGGGATCAATAATTCCAGAGTTCAAAATTTTATCGATTTCATCTTTCACCTTGACGCACAGATTAGGATTCATCTGGTAAGGCCTCCTCCGAACTAGTTGCAGACCATCCCTTAGCATGATCTTCATTTGGCCTAAAGATGGATAAACTCCCTTTTACTCATGGTATCCTTTGGGAAACAAATCCTGAAAGTTACACATTAGCTCAATGATTTTTGTAACCTCTGGTTTAGAACAATAATCCCCAATTATCACCTCTTTTGATGTGTCTTTCATTCTAATGTTTACTTTCTTAGTCTTATATGATATATGATAGGCTCAAGCTTACTCATCTAATGATTCCAATACCTCACACACACCCCCTATTTTCTAAATATCAAGATATCCTCGACTTCTTCATCATCTATGAGGTAGAAAATATTTGCTTTTTCCTTCCCCTTCCATATAGCATGTTAACAGGGTCTCCTCTAATTCTACCATGTCTTTGCATGTACTTGAGTATCAGCCTCACCAAATAACTTAGTTATAAGCTCTTCAACCTTTACGCTATCCCCCAATGTAATGCACCTCATAATCTGATAGAGATTTATTAACTGAGCGGCTTAGTATAAAAGTAATCAAAATTATGGGTGATACCTAGAAGTTAGCTCATGCACACATTTGTTGTTTCCTACTTTAGTTCTGTGTGTATGTACCAGGAATGTGTATGCATCCACGTAAATTTGGAATATAACTTATGTGCCCACGGTAATGGTGGTAGAGTGTCTTTCCCTGTCATCCAATTCCTCTCACAATTGTGAGCATGTATCATTGGAGAATTATTCCCATCACAATCTTGTATCGGTAAAGGGAGATTGTTCCTTACAAACCTTTGTCAAGAAGTCCAGCTCTGATCTTGCACGCTAACTAATTAAGCTATCCATATACATAGACCACCAGCACATTATTGTCCCTCTCAACATATACACCATCATATTTCTTCCTATCCCCCTCACTTATGCCATTGTTCCTCCATCACGTGCAATAATGAATTTGGGATTTTATCTCTCCATTATATTTCAGAAAAATGACTTTACCCAAATGTCCTAACTGGTCATGGTTTGATTTACTGTTATCACTCTTCCCATAACTTCATGACCAACCATATCATAAGTACCATGAACACAATTATCACAAGCCACACTGGTAGTGTCACTTATCGATTGACACATATTCCCACTAAAGTAACTCCCTCCTTTGATGGCTCCATATGCTCTAGGGCTCTAGGTTACATACACATGTATGTGCATAGGTATCTGTTAAGGTCTTCTTCAATGATGGGATCTATGTAAGGAATGCAATCTTCATGCATCATCCATTGGTATCACAACACGCTCCTCTTATGTTCTCAAATCTTGCACATACCACTTGTTGAGAGTACAGATCTACATGTTGTTGGCAAAACACGAAGGATGTCCTAGTAGCGCAGGGAAGTTATCTTGCTCTGCGAGCTATCTCTAAGACCTCAAAATCACCCTTAAAATTGGCTCCCTAAATAGATGATAAAATAATTATTAATAACCCCAATAGGAATAGCCCTTGTCTTATCTAGCCATGTAAAACACATTTGAGGATGTTTGCAATGTGTCCTTCCCATCTAATTTCAAGCATCGAGTGTGAGGAACATTTACTTCCGTGCCTATATCAATAAGGATATTACTTACTAACCATCCTTTAATCACAACATCCAATATGATTTCCTTTTCATACTCATGATATCTTGAGGATAAGGTAAAAATATTTTGGTTTGCAGGGGACCAAAATCTAACACTCCCTTTCATACACCTGTGCGCAGTATCTTAGTCTCGTAACCATTATCCAACAAGAAGCCATGAAGGTAGAGTAATATTCTCCTTGACCTAATAGATTATGCACAAAACAAATCTCTAATATCTATCAACAGTCCTTGCTAAGGTAAACATTACATCATTTTGATAAACACGTTCCTTATCACACGCTTACTCAATAGGACAAAGGAAAAATTGTATCCAAAGGTCCTACATTAGTTCTCTGTAACCTGATTGTGAAATCCAGTTGTCGGCACGATATACTTCCTACCTTCAACTTTAACCTGATCATCTAAATAGGTCTTTTCTCCTCCTGATCCTCATTCTAGATGTCCATACTCATAGGGTCCTTCAGGATTTCCTTCTCATTAAACTTAATCTAGGTATTCACGGCCTCCATATCAGAACCCTCAGTAGACTCAATAATGGTCTGATGTTCTGGAACTACTAAGCATAAGCTTCATATTAGGCTTGTCTTCCTTGGCCATTTGATCCTGAAGGATAGATATTATTGGCACATGCATACCTAGATCAAATTGGCTACACCCTTATTCTCTTATTGTGGATTCTTGCACATTGTAGGATGACACTCCTTCAAATCTAGAATCAGATCCTTGATCTAATAGTGGGCCTAATAACCACAATCAACTCTGCATGAATCAATAATTCTTCCTAAGGCACTCAATGCTAATCCAGTGATTAGGTGAACTCCCACCAACAGTATAAACCCATGTTCCCCACTGTACACAGAGCTTCCTCTAGCCACCTATGAAGTGTCTATACCTTTCCTTTTATTCATACCTTTAAGGGCCGATCTCAGGGTTACTATTGTTAGACTCAAGTTCACTTATATTTCTCCCTCTTGTGCCTATGGGATACTGAGTTGGCTACACTAGTCTGGTGCAGCCCATCCATTTCACAAGGCTCATGAATATTATCAATGGAAGATCTCAGAAAACCTGATGGTTGAACTCCTCTATGAGTAAATCCCACATCAATCCAAGCATTTTGTAATATCAACATAAACTGTAGGGTCGTTACCTGTATAGGCGTCAAATATACCTTGTGAATCCCCCTTTAGTGGAACAATTTCCACAAGACAACATCATTGTTCTTGTGGAGGAAAAAATTAGGCAATCTGTTGATAGTACCCAGACACATTCCATAGTGTGGACAGATATCCTTTCCTCGAATTCCCTAACCACTTTGTAGATTGCCGATGTCACAAAACTTCCATTACGTGTCTCAAATGAGCTGAATTGGATAGATAATTTTCCAATTAAGTGGCCATTATTGTGATGTAAGATTTAATCAAACATGTGTACCCATGTGAGTCTACAGCTACCATTCATACTAATGATTGTGTGGAGTTATACTTGGCATGAATAATATCATGCTCCCTTTCTACACATGTGAATGGTATCCTATCTCGTGACAAATCTCCTTTAGAATGTATGTCATTTTATCCTTCTTACAGAACATGTCATGGCTCCTTGATGGATCATCCATAGGAGATATTAGATAATTCAAATTATTCCACGTGCATTCCCTCTTACGTGCTTTCTCCTTTAGACATTGTATTTCTCCTTGGATTTCCCTTATGATTCCCATAGTCTCCTAATATACCTCCTTATATTGTCCTACATCAAGATAATTTGTATGAATAACCTCTTTTCTTATAAAAATAAGTCTTGAGTTTCCTCGCTTGCATGCATCATACTGCCTACTACGCATCTGTATTGCAAACCATACTTCACAATTACCAGGCTATGTTACATGGCCTTAAAGTGATGTAAGAATCCAATTGCCCTAGACTTTCAATATGAGGTTTTTACTCCCTTATGGCCACTCCATAATAACTCCTTACATGTGCACATAACTCTATGTGGGCATACAAATCTGGGTAATCCTCAACCTTGTATGGACTTGCCACAATATATGTATGTCTTATTCTTTGGGAGCGTCGTGCTAATAGTGATCAAATCGCATCCCATAAGTATAACATGTTCTCCATGTGTAAACCTTCCTTGGCATCCACCATGGCCTCTACCTCAATATCTGCCTTTAAAGCCTCTATTACTAATTATTAACATCCTTCATTATTTTGTCCCTCTTATCACCTGTGGGCTACTTTCTACGCTAGTCTAGCGAAAAACCCTATTTCACAAGCCTCGTGAATCTAATAAATAAAATGAAAATTTTCTAGGTGTGTCATGAGTATGTGACATCATAGATTTTGTAATACAAAGAAAACTTTATTTTGTATAACACATTGTAACAGTGCAAAATTACGGATATCATGGTTCTTGTGAAAAAATATTACAATCTGTTAATAATGCACAGACACAGTTCATGCGTGGATAGACTATCCTTTGAATTCCCTTCCACTTTGTAATCGGTGCACCAAATTCGAATATACATGTCTCATGAGATGAATTGGAAGATAATTTTTCTAACTGAGTGGCCATTGTTGTACAATCTAGAGCTTTAAGAAATGGACTGTACCCTTGTGTCTACACTGCCAACTACTTTTACATGTAGTTGCTTCTTCCAAAGCCTCGCGCGGATCAGTGTATGTCTTATGTGAAAAACTTCCTTTAGAATGGTGTTAGCAAGCCTCTTACAAACCATTTTGCACATGTTGTCTCTAATGGATATCATAGGAAAGCTATTAGATAAACAAGGTCTTGAAGCACGCATCATATTCCCTAACACTCTTAGCTAAACCATGATTTATGTCTTTCAGCGCACCAATACTCTGCTGCTCAAACTTACGTATGTGGAATTTATCGTGGAAAGTCAGTGCATGGAACACATCATACTCTACTACTATCTAGTGTGGATCATACTTCCTATAAACACTATGTGTGCAACCCTAAATTGTCATCCCAAACTGACTAGCCTTTCGATCTGGAGTTATTATTCCCTTAACCCTCCAAAAAAAAATCACACTTGTGCACATGCTCAGTTGCATCTTCCACACCTCTATATTTCGGAAAATGAAGGGACGCCTCAAAGAAGATCTGGGGGGTTTCTTGTTTTGGTTTTTGAGGTTGATGTGTTGGTTTCTAAGGTTGTTGTGGTTTTTTTCCTGGGGTGGGGCCAGATCCTAAACCTCCACTACTATTTCCTCCACATGGTGGAGGACCTGAGCTTCCTAATCTTCTTACCGGGACCTGGGGACCTATAGAAGTACTACCTTACGTCCCCGTAGTAGTGCTAAACTACACACCAACCATTTTTCCCACTATTTTACCTATAGAATTACCTCCAACGGGTAGCACTCCATTAGTTTTCCCTAACGTTGTGCCTACCAGATTACTTACAAACAAGGAATGCCCAATCACAGGAGCTTGTTGTGTTGTCATATGTGGAGCCTTTATCTGTTGTGCCTCTTGTGCTGATGCACTCAACCAGCATACATGCTTAATCCATCCAAAAATATTTCTTAGAAGTTTCAAAAACAACTCTGACATTCACTTTTTCTCATTAGTTTTCACCTTACGAATATTAGCTCAAAATGATAAAATGTAATATATCACTATATCAAGACTTAAAATCACTTTAAACATGTTCAACATCACCAATTACACCTGCTCCAACCATCATATCAGTTTCAAATCATCATTTTTCACCACTTTCCTTTTTAGCCCTTTATTAGTCCTTGTAGCCCTAAAAAAGACTGTTGCAGCCTAGAATTCACCAATACAAACCTAGGCGCGCTGGCACATCACTTATCCTAGACTAAGCACTCACCCAAAGCATGCAAATGTATCAGGCCTCTCTCTAGGGTTTTTTTGCAGGATGTTAACATGATGAAGACCTTAAGCATTCGAATCTATGACTAATATATTCTTCTATAGTGCATGTTCAAATCTAGATCCAGAAAATAACAAAATTAAAAGATAACCATGATGAAATCAAGCATGCAATACTGAACTGTAAACATGATAACACCTTGATTCAATCCATAATATCCATTATATTAAATGCAGTAATACACAGAAGCTTCTTTACAATAATAGTAGTATACGCTCATGCGCGTAATAGATTTGTCATCATAATCTTACTATAACACAATTCTCATACCAATATAATCTCTCTCTCTCTCTCTCTCTCTGCTACACAATTTACTACATACTTATAAGGGTGGGAACTTTCCCTTCATCGCTTATCTAATCCCAAAATAGGTTGCATGCTATTATTAGCCACATGCCATTACAAAAATAGGCTTATATGCAAGAATGCTAATAATATATCTCTCTTAGTCAACTATCAGTTTGCAATTCTATCTTTATCCTGCATCCATGCAAAGCACTTCATAGCCAATCATCCAAAAATACCTAATGTGTGTTACGTAAGTCTCCAATCGGTTTGAGTGCTCCGCATGCTATCTCTAAAAATAGATCCTCATCATGAAAATGGCTAAGTCCCAAACATGTCTCTCTTCTTCACACATGATCCTTTCCGATACTTTCATGCCTTTGAATACACTCTGCTTTCCCGTGTAAACCTTCTTCATTTCCTTCACTAAGTTCCAAAATCTAACTAATCAACATTACCCCACACTAGTTGTATTTCCACCCCGGTAATGGTTGTCTCCAAAATGAATCAAAGAATATGAATAGAAGAATAGAAATAATTTTGATGAATAAAAGAATGTCTTTACCATGCAGTATATTTTGCTTCAACCTAAATAATCAATTCTAGATACTCTTCTTTTATTTCTGCCTCTAAAGTCTATCAATCATTGAGTTTGGCCTCTACCTTTTTTGGAATATCCACTGCAATTGACTCTAATTCATCCCTTTCAATCTCTCCCTTCTCATTTTGCAAGACCAATACAATGTTGGACATGCCAATCATTCTCCCTTCCAACAAGTTCATCTTTTGAGTGATGATTTTCCCAAGCTCATCTAGCCTTTCCTTGTGTGGTTCTTAAGCTGTTGTAAGGGCCTCGCGCCTCTTAACAAGTGCTAACCATTATGTGTGGCCTAGTTTCTCATCCTTCATGGACTTCAAAACCTCATTGTCTTCCAAAATGGTCCTGGTCCTTATAACGGCTTCTAGAAATGTACAAATAATCAGCGCTTGATCTACCTTCTTTAGTTTCTCCTGCAAGCTCTAAAGCAACCCTTCATACGATGCAATCTTCCACATCATTAAAGCCTTTTCCTACTTTGCTTCCTGTGTTAGATCCTTTGGTTCTAGCATGTGCAAAGTTTCATCTTCAAGCACTAACTCCACCAATGTACTTACAGAATGTATTGCCGAAGGAAACATCTTGGGTACCTTTGGCTCTAAGTGTGGCCTAGCCTTCATGACATTATCACCAATATCCTCTTCTATGCTGATAAACACAATGTTATTCTTTTGTGCCAAGTCTCTTTCCTTCTTTAGGCATTCTATTTCCTCATCCTTAGTCTTGATCTCCTCCCTTAGCACCCTAATTGTTGTAGCTTTATCCATATTTTGTCGTGTGACTTCTGTCGAGACTTTCACCAAATCATTTATCACCTGTTCATCTGACATAATAGTAGGATTTAATGCTATGTGTCTAGCCTAAGGAATATTTTTCAACCTCCTTGATATGCATGACTCCTCACACACATCAAATTTTGGTTCATCCATGCACATGTGCATTGACCATGAAAATTGCTTCCTTGTGCACATTGTTGTCATATCTTCATTCATTAACTCCCAACCATACAACTCCTTTTATGTCATTGTGCTTTGGAAATGGGCATGGAAAATTTTACATGTGTCCTCGGCGTAGCCCATGGCTAGTGGAATATACTCCCCACATGGTCTTTTTGATCTAGGCTGCTTAAGAACTTGGGCTTCAAGATTTGGAGCTTGTGTTGTTATAGCCTGAGTTGTCTCGGTTGTTGTCTCATCTACTCCTTTTTCTCCCTCTTCTCCATCCTTCATTTCTTCATCTTTTTTTTCTTCCACGCTCTCTGGAGTGTAGGAGAATTGGGTGCACTTTCTTCAGACTCTTCCACTTCCTCATTCATCTTCAATTTCTTTCTTCTTTTCTCAGTTGTCTCCTTCTATGGAGACAGTTGAGGTGATCTGCGCACTGTTTGCAGAGTATCACCTTGGGTCCTTGTTCTCCTGAATACTCTCTTGAAAAGAAACTCTCCTTAGACTACATCCAAGTCCTCATCATCTCCCTCTTGTGGCTGAGGTGGTGTAGTTGCGCACTCGGCTTATTCCTTATTTGGAGGTTATCTTTTACCTCTGTTCTCCAAACCACTATCTTCATGCTCTTCTTTTTCATCATCTACCTAAATTGTTTATGTGGGCTTAGGCGCTAGAATATTTTCCATTGTATGCTTACTTTTTGGTGGCCTAAGGAGAGAAAACTCATTCTCCACATACTTAGTGTTCTCCAGTTTTGGTTTGAGTTACAAGTACACGATTGCTGCTCCGATGTACCCAACTACCAAGCTTACATGCTTCATGCTTATAATATTTTAAATAAGCCTCTCAATGTAAGCATTCCGCCTTGGATATACATATTTCTTTCTCAGAGTGCGTTAGTCACAATTACCTTGTTTGCATTGAAGGTTATGCAGCGCGCATCTGAAAACCAGTGAATTGATACCTAGAAATACCTTGCTATGAAGGAATATGGAATTTTACACCATGGGCTCCAAGCCTCATCCTTCATCATAAATCACGTGATGCAAAAATGTTGGTAGACTACAAACTAAACTGCCTTACCCACCACCGAAGGTAAATCCTTGGGTATGTGCCACTCTTCTTCGAATGCCACATGGAGTCTATCATACCACATCTCCACCCTTTGCTTGAATGGTCCACTCATTGATCCATTGAACAAGTACTTGCCAAATCTTTCTGCATGTGACTTGTGTTATGTGGAGTATTCCCAAATCTTCTCCTTTGGCCCATCAGGCACCCCAATCTCCATAAACAGTAAGGACAATAACACAACACCAAAACTTATTCTATCACATGTCCATGCTTCTTCAATGATTTTCTTTGTCATGTGATCTGTAATATTGTAGACCACTCCTTAAGACATCTTCTTTGCAATGTGTAACCACATTGTGTTTACCTGCAACCACCTTCCGTGGTCATTCAACTTTATTACAGGATGTGTAGCTGCCTGGACTACTAGGTATTTTTAAATTTTTCATGTTCCATACCACGTGGACCTTTAGGATACCCCATCTCTTTCCTTGTCTCCAGGATTGCGGCCTTATTACTTAAATCACTATCCAGATCCAACCTTGAGGCCCTTAGTCCTGTCACTGTTGAAATCAAAGCAGTTGTGATTCTTACCCTCCATCTGGTGAAGTAGAAGAAGTCCTCATGGACTCTACTCATCAACCACTGATACAATGGTTCATACTTTCCAAAATATGGTAGCTCATATAGCTAGTAGACTTCATTCTACTTTAGTAGCTTCTCACCCAAGTCATCATATATTGGCATATCCTCTGCCATGTGCTTGTTCGTTTTCATACTTAGCACTGCATCGAGCTCCTTCTTATTATCTGATTTTACATTAGCAGATATGGGAATCCCATTCTTGTCTCACAATCATGCCCTCTAGATACTGTATTTCTGAGAATTTACTCTCGGGAGCAATTTCTTCTTCCACTTCAACCTTCTTCTTCCCTTTATATCCTGCTACGTGTGTTTTCTTCAGTGTCATTTGAAAAATATATCTTTTCTTCCCTCTGTAATCGAGCAATCGAAACCCTAGTTTAAATCTCCGTGCTATGGTGGTTTTGTCACCCTCAAAATTCCCCTCATTTTTTAAGTCAAGTTTCAAAATCTCTGTGTTTTGATCCCGGTCAATGGAAAAATGAAGAAGTTGCTACCTAAAAAACAAACTAAATACATTGTGCAAAAGAATGATGATCCAAAAGTACATATACTCTATGAATATATAGGGCATGGTATCTACATGATCATGTCACAAGATGAGGAAAAACTTCCTAAGGGAGTGATTCATGATCCCAATGGAATTTGGGCTTTGGAATTTGATGGAAGCTTCTATTCAAAAATTTTTGGGGTTGGTGTGGTGCTAACCTCTCCAGAAGGGAAGATTCATCCTTTTTCATTCAAGATTTGTTTTGAAAATACAAACAATACAGCTGAATATGAGGCACTCATACTTGGATTGAACATGGCAAAATAAATGGGAGTGAAGAATCTTGTGCTCGTGGAGATGCACAAGATAGTTCAAGAAATTTCAATCTTCCATCCCAATGATTTATTAAATACATTAATCTTTTTTGTGGCTTGATTCCTACTTTAAAAAAGTGCTTGCAATATGACTCATGCAAATCGTTCACGCTATTATGTTTTAAAGTCATTGATTTCAAACAAGATCTCATTGCTACACATGTTATAGATCCTCCTCCTATTTTTGCACTATTACATCATCTAGTTCTTCTCCTCTTCCATCTGTTAAGTGTCCTACAAGGTATCCATCTCCTCCACCCCACAAGAAAGTTCAATCTTCTCCATCAAATAAGCATCCATCATCTCCTCTACCGCATCAGGCTCCACCTAAGAATTTTGCATCCCCTACTCAGGAGCCATTACACTTTCTAATGCTCCTAAACCTCATGATGTGTTGTGTGATTTGTTTTATAAGCACTTGACTTGCTTGATTTCTAATCATTAACATCCTCCTCATCACTTGTAATGTCAATGTGATCATCCTTATTACAACTATCATTGCATTAATTTCCATCATGAAAATGACTTTTACACCCTTCATGATAGATTATAACAATTAGAAGACCTGTGTGTCATTACCTTTGCCTATCTCTTTTGTGAGCAGTCTATGTCTCCAATTCCATGCAAGTGTGTTGTTACTCTAGTTCATTTATCTCCTTCACCCACTTCTAAGGTCACTCTTCATCCACTTCCACAAGTCATTATTCATGCTCGTGTTCCATTCCATTCATCCACTACTGCACCATCTCATCCACCATGTAGTGTTCCTTCTACACATTGGCTCCCTAGGGCATCAACATTTGTGCTTCCCACCACTATACCTCCCATCATTAGAACCATCTCATCATGCATTCAATTTGGTTCATACACTCATGTTACTTCCATTTCGTATGCTTCCACTGCTCCATGACCACTTGGTCTCTGGTAGGTGATTTTTATCACCTCACTTCCTGATGACGCACTCGTGTTCTTACGGTTCTTACATGACTGTTCAGGGATGTGTTACAATAAGAACCTCATTACATAATTGCGTTATACATTATATCGATATATCTATCTAGTGTACAATACTATATCACTTCCCAATGACACAATCATGTTCTATAGTTCATACGTGACTGCTGAGGGGTCTTATATAAATGAACTTCTTCCTACTATGCACACGTTGGGGGAAATTTCTCTTTTCCCCCTCTTCATCTTACAAAAAATATCATACATTGTTATATTTATTTTTCAGATCATCTCATGATTAATTCATTTTACCTATCATGCTATACATCACATACATCTATTACCATCACATATTATCTATCTGTAGACATACATACAATCAAATCATCACTCATCATCATCTATGTCACATAATCATGTACGCAACATAAATCAAATATCATACATCAACACATGAACATCAATCATCATATCATACATCAATGACCATCAATACAACACAAATATGTCAATCGTCCATATATATATATATATATATATATATATCAAAATCATAGTTACAAAAATGCCAACGCTAGGGGGCAAGCCCCCATACATCGCTACATCAACACATATCATATATTTTCATCATTATCGCTATATACAGCTATGGGAACTCTAGAACTAGATGATTCGCCGTTCAATCTAAGCCATTTGTCGCGGAATCTATATCTCTCGAACTAGTATGTGGACTGCTCTGAGAATTGCCTCTACAAGTCCACATACTATGTAAACACATTTTGCACAAAGTCTCCTCCTCCTACCACCTCCCTAGCTCTCTAAGTCTTTTCCTATGCCTCGTCACGCTTGCTCAACAACACAGTACATGTCGTATCCCTTATCATCATTGGCTCAAACAAGTGTGCATGCTCACCCATAATGGCATCTACTCACTACAACATACCACCTCCAATAAGAACATCAATAGGTAAATTTCATGTCAATGTGAAGATATATGTATCCATAATCAGCGACCATTACGCATCACCTGCACCCATATATCGACACGATAGTTTTTATACACAACTACAATTAATCAACTAAGTAATAAACCACAACTAGAATTGTGCTCATGCTTTGTTATCATTGTTGCCATACTATCAACACCAGGGGCATCTTCTTTCCCCTCTACTCCTATTAGTGATTCTACTGCCGCATTCACAACAACTAGATATAGTAGAAACCATTGGTGATTTTCCCACCATGCACCATACGCCTCGGCATACCCCGTGTCATCCACCTGTATAGGCCCTATGGCCACAACTGACTCATTTGGAACAGTAGGTACTAACTACGCCCCTATGGGCCTTAGCCTCACTCCAACCCTCCTCAATGCCCTCGCAGCTCTCACCCATATATATGGCTCCGGGGGCACATCTTGAGCCATAGAAAATAACCATGATACATGCTCTACCTAGAATATATCGGTCACCCCTAGAAACCGTTCATCTAGCCACATAGTCTGCTAGATACACCATAGCTCCACTCCATCCTCTGATCATCCACCTTAATCTCAATATGGCCTCCATATAACATCCCATGGCCCCATATAATCCAACATCGATTTATAATTTTCAGTTTCCATCCTCCTACTCATAACACCTACCCATCTCGCGGAAAATATATTTGGTCTCGCCCATTCTGCACGTGTCCCATCAAGTGGCCTCATTATCAAAATTTTCTTATAAGCCCACACATGTAGTAATGTAGTGTTTCCCACTCCAGTCCCATGCTCCTCCTATATGAACCTATATAGATCAAGTACAAATTTGCCAATACACATCGTGCCCATGCATATCTAGTGCCATCCTCCTCTATACAATGATAAATATCATGAATCTTATACAAGATTCCTACACCACCACCCTCCACAGCCACAAAAGAAGCATTAACAACTGCAATAAACTTTTGCAATCGTGGTACACCTAATATCAGTATGAAATCCAAGCTAATGTGTGTCTCAATCTATACTCGTGTCCCCATAAAATACCACCTAGTTATTCACATAATTCTATGTGCATCCTCTACGGCCATCACCTAGACCCTATCACATACAACTGGCAATCGCAATATGTGATATACATCCTTAAGGGTCATAGTCATCTCCCCGGTAGGTAACTAAAAATTACATGTGTTCGTACACCACCTATCACATAATGCAGTAATCATTGGCATATTATGGGGCACATCACTCATCCTCGCTATGTGACGCAAGTTGCAATGGTCCACTATATCCCATTCATCATACGATAAACCCAATCCCAACAATTTTCCCAAATGATGACCACTGTAGAACTCTCTCGAATGAATATCTCTTTTCAAAACAAAAAACACGGAATCAACACCTCACATCCACATAAATACACCTAACACTACAGCCAAAAAACATCAATTTTCACATTTCTAACACTCTAAGCTGAAAACAAGCCTTCTGGGTCACCAGTGCCCAAGAACAGGTCACCAGCACCTATATCTTAGCACTGGCATCCTGAAGATCATTAGCACCTTCGCCGCTCTTGCCCACGTCAAAAATTCCCAGAAACTCAAAAATGCAAATTTCATAAAAATTCACGAAAAATAACTCATTTCAACACATTTTTAAAAAATAGCCATACTTGCCATCTCATCTATCATACGTGACGACACGACCACCATCACCATCTCAAACTGACTCAATCTCACTACTCCCACTTACAACATTCTCACACACGTAGAGTTCTAATTCACACTTAATCAAAGTTCAAATGAAATCAATAGTCACTTTTCACACTTACTATATATAGCACTTTTAATCATTTTTATATCACTACGGTCACTATTTGCACTCATTCTCCCAACTAATACACATCACATGATTCTGCTTATATATTGAGCTTCATTACTCTGTTTCATCCATTTGATGTCATTCTTCTAAAAAAAAATCTTGTTATCATATTGAACACATTCCACAGCGTTATATTCTAATCTTTCACATCTTCAACACAATCTACACATAATTTTGCAACATCTACTCTCATTTCACTATTATATCATTACACATCTACTTTTGGCTCAGTGTTTTTTCCCACCATCACTCTCCCTTTTGACGAAATGGGGGCATACAATCAGGATCACCCTATAATCCCCCTCACACAGCTACACGATCACTTAACATATCAAACTCATCATTATTGAAAATTTTATCACATTATGTGACAATTCACACCACTTTCTATCAATTCCCCGTAATGACCTAAGCTGGGGGCAACAAGCATAAAATATTTCCATGAGTAATCTATCGTACATATTCAATCTCAAAGTAATTTTCTACTTTTCAAATCAAATCAACCAATCAACACAAAACAACATATTTTACTATCTCTCCCAGATGACCTAACTTAGGAGATACACCACTTCATATTTGTCCCAGATGACCTAACATGAGAAAATCACCTCACATTTTCTATCGCTTCTAAATGACCTGACATGGAAGCTATCAAACATCTTACACATCACGAAACCCTTAGAGTGGGGGAAATGAGATGTCATTTCCTTTCCTATAGTGCTCATATATGGGTTATTCTCGTTGGATCGAGATGAATAAAATTTGGTCTTTTTCTGTCTGCTGTGGTTAGACCTTTTGAGGATGTAGTTATAGTTGGAGGGTAAAACTAGACCTCTCTCCCTACACTCCTCTAGTGGCAGGAATCCCAAATCCTCAATTTTTCACACATACAAAATCAGGTTAGGAACTGATCACTCCCTACCCTAACAAATCTCCATCAGTGACAAAATTTAAATATCCAATCACTCAAAATTGGAATCATCAATCTTTCCTAATGCTCCTAACAACAGTTTTTCATCTCTCTTTACACCACATGGTTCGACACACCAATCCATAGTTCCCACGCTATTTGTTCTTGTCCTGCGTGTACTTCTACAACAGGGCTTCTGTGAACTTCTTTCAGCTATGTTCATTACTTCCTTTACACTACTTGTATTTCATTCAAATAGCATAAAGGGGAGGCAAATGCAGACGTAAAATCACACACTTACTACTATTTACTATACCTCAAAGTATGTTGTTTTATATATGGATCTCAAGTAAGAAAAGTATTCACTAATGGCACACTTCCTAGTCTATCCACTTGCGTTGTTTGTTTCTATTGATTTTATCTTTGACACTTGTCAGTCATACACCTAGTTTTGGTCAGGTCACATGGATCCTTGTCTTTCAGTCTTCACACATTTTTCATCAATTTTCTCTGGACACTAGCACCCAGGACTAGACACTAGCAATCAGGTGCTCTTGTCCATCTTGGGTGCCCGTTTCCTCTTTATTTTTTATCTTATTTTTGACATTTGAGGTCAGTCTTTTTTGGTTTTCCATCTCTTATCCTGAGGTACTAGTCGGCATGTCGAGTCATTAGTGTTGAAATTAAAATAAGAGATCCCTATATAAACACAACATACATACCATTATAAGGGCAGGTGGTTTCTATGAAGGGTTATCTATCAAAATATTAAAGGGACTGCATCTTAGACTTATTACTCTATATACACACTGCATAGGAAGGGAAGTTCATTTTTCCATCCACACATTTTCATTATATCTATCTTGGTGTCATCGGTGTGAGGGAAACCTAAGAGCCACACAAGCACATAGAACTACATTGGTTATAAGATGTAGTGCAACGCTTGATCGTAAGTTCACTTGTTTGAAAACTAAGGACAATCTGACCCCTCATTTTACATCTTTATATTTTTAGGATTTGATGTAGTTTGAGGGATTTTTCAAGAGATTATTTGTGTTGCATATTTATAGGTACTTCGGTGATCCAAGTGCAACATACAAGTATTAACAAAAAACAGGTGTGAAATCCTAGCGACAGTGCCAAAGTCAACTTCCGACCTTTTCAGCAAACTCCAGCACCTCACACAGGTCTAGGGCGCATGTATGTGCCCTCTCCCTTGCACAGACGCCCATGTCCAAACATTCTCGACAACTCTTTATTTTTCTGAGCGTGATTGTGACATTATGAGTTGTTTTCATCAGTTCATCTAGTCCACGCACACTTTGGGATAAGATAAATCAAGGTAAGTGTCATATCTCCTTCATTTGCTTTATAATTATATCAAGTAAATGTTCCTAGCATTTGTATATCATTATGACAAATCTTTGCATTCAGATTTTAATAAAATATCCATATTTTATTGAATCATCTATTACATTATAATAACACTTTAAAGAGGGGAAAATGTAGACACCCTAAAAATACATACCTGTTTCTAGCCTATTTTCATCCCATTATAATTAATTAAATTAATTTTATCCTACTATAATACATCCCTTTGGAATTAATTAAATTAGTTCCGTTATTTAAATCATAAGCTTTTAGAATTAATTAAATTAATTCCTAACACCCTTTATCTAATTTAATTAAATGGTTAATTATCCTCTCATAATTTATAACTAGTTAAATTGGTTATTTAAATGATCTTATTTATCTACTCACACTCCACTCCACTCCACTTCTAGAACCCTATAATGGTGGGGGAAACAAAACTACACATATAACCATCTTCCCACATAAAAGCAAAATAATCATTTCCCCTACAAATTTGTAACTACACAGACAAAATCCTCTTACTTTTTCAGGAAATTATAATTATGATCCTAAAGCTCATTCAAACAATGATCCACTTCTCATGGTCTTGCCCTTAGCTATTAAAAGTATGTCAGTCCTTTATATTCCATCCTTGGAAGCTTTGTGTAATTTGCAGCCAACTTATGCCAAATTTTCCACCTGCATCCCCATGTTTATCATCTCATAGAATTTGCAATTCCACATTTGGAGAACAATTCAAGAGAACCCACAATCCTTTTACATACAAAATTCTACAAGTCCAAGTGCTTCACAATCTTAGTTTAGGTTTGTAAGGAAAAGCTCAGAGAAAGGTATATTGTTGTTTATTTGTTAATTTTCAGCTATTGTTGAGCTTTTCACTGCTCACAGTGTGTTACCTAGAATTTATAGAAGAATGGTGGTCAAAAAAATTATTGAAGACTAAGAAACTTAGTTTAGAACATCTCACTTCCTCAATGATGGCTAGTGGACATTTAAGGTCACGTTGAAAATGTGCACACTTGGACCTAACCTTATTTGTTAAGAAATGAAGTAGAGTTGTTTGTATTGATAGAAGTAATGAGAACAAAAAAAATGTAAACTAACACGGGATTGAACCCATGAAGGAAATGAACCTCTTATGCAACATGGTATTATGTGTCATAATGACTTTAATTGTGCTTCTACAAATGAAATACTTCTTAAGTAACAAACGTAATGCACACAAAAGTAAAATTATAAATCATGAGTTCATTGGATTAATGCAACTGTAAGCGTTATGGTTTATGTGGGCCCAATGTCATGTGTCTTGTGATCGGTGCAATTGTAGTAAGTGTTGTGGATTATAATAACAATAAAAACATATTTTTTTCCAATTTTACTGTTACTTTTTGGGTTGTGAAATTATGGGGTGTTACACATTGTTTATTGTCATCAATTTTGATTGGTATACTATTTCGTGTTGGGATCCCAACAACCCATTTTATATTCATGTTCCGCTAATTTCCAGAGGGAACCACGGACAATTGTCAATTAAAATGGCTTGGTCTTTAACTATCCACAAGTCTTAAGGACTTACTTTTCATAAGGCAACAATCGACATTGGCAACACCGAAAGGCAGGGTCTTACCTTCGCAACAATCTCTAGAGTTCCCTCCCTTGCAGATCTTCATATTTCACCTCCATTTTCCTTCGACCACTACTCAAAAATGTCTCAATTCCCTCTACATCATGCACACAAAAAAGAGGAGGCAAAGCTACATTCACTCAACAAAATCCCTCAAACCTAAAACCATCTGCATTCCACCACCCCACCCAACACACTATAGTTCTCGTCTTATTGTAAATCTTATTTCTTTACCAATCACTCTACCCATTTATATAAGAAAGTTTTCCGCAAGTTCTTGTACCTATCTTCGCTATTGTTTACTAAACAAATAGTTATTTATTGGTATTCAAATGTATGCTAGAAATAACATTTCCTTTTAACCTTCAAACACTATAAAGCCTCCAGCTGATTGCACAATGTCTCATACTTATTTGTTGTTCCTTAAAATAATGTTAATGATTTTTCTTGCAAATCAATCTAATTATATAGGTCCTCTTTTATTATTCTTTCTCTTATTACCACACCACGTTTTGATCATCAGAATTTTCAATTGCAGTTTACTCTGCTCGAAGGGTATTTACATTTCTACTTCACATCCCATGTAACCCGTTCCAAACAACAATTTAGAGTTCTCTACTACAATATGCACATTTTTCATCCCCTTCCTTTCACTCTCATTTATATATTTCAATTTAAGAAATTACGACAAAAATTTGCTACTACTTAATATTTTCACATATTTTACCAAATGCTTACAAACAATGATTGTTACATTCCTTCCACTTTATCACCCTCTGTGCATCCAACTAAAAATATATTCTCTCGCACAAAAACACATTTTCTCCCTCTCCTTCCACAAACCATTATCCACTCCTTCACTACATCCCTTTCAGAGTTCACATGCTCACGTGCGATTGCTAGTTTTTAAAGCTATAAAATACTTTTAAAGCTCCAATATCAATCTCGTATGGCTTGCACATTCAAAGTATGGATACATTTTTGTGTAGCTTGCACATTCAAAATATTGAGCTGTTGTTTTTGGTTTTTTGTGTAGATCTACATTAAAACAATTACAATTTGTTGGTATTCTCACTATACACAAATTCAAAGTGAATATGGCATATTTGGATGGTGTAAATATAGTTTCATTTACTCGTCACAGTTTTAGCAACCATAAAGCCTATTGGCATTTGATGGAAAACACATCATGTGAATTTTTTTTATTGCATAACAACACACATTATATGCTTTATTCACCTAGGGTTTATACGTTAGGATTTGTTGATTGTGGCAATATCAAGGGTTTGAGGTGATGAGCTTGTTGTATAATAGTACAAGAATATTGATGGTTTTTTAGGAGATCTTTTTGGAAGAAGGGGTCATCGCACGATTGTTATTGTTTTAATAGATCTTTTTGGAAGAAGGATGATATTGAAATTTTTCTGTTGCTAAACAATTGTTTATCATCCATGCACGACTATTAGATTTAAACACTACTTGGTTTATAACACAAATTCCTTTTATGTGGACAATACCTGCCACATTTTTTACATCCACTTGGATTCTCACATTTTTTAAAATTTTGTTCAAATTAAAGTATTGACGTGACTTCCTTGATCTTACTCAAGTATTCTTCCATGTCGTCAAGTTTCATTTTATATCCATTAATCATGTATGTAATCCCTCAAATCAATATTCTTAAGTTTGTTTAACAAGACATCATCGCACATATCATCTCATTTCCCTTTTGTTTGTCACTTTCTTTACACTTTGATTTACGTACTTTTTCGGTTAAATTTAGTAATGTATTTGCCTTATCATCCCTATCAACATATTTTTTATATGTGATAGTTAGTTATAGTCCAAAGTAAATGAATAAAATGATTTTATTAAAGTTTATTAATATTTATGGGAAGGGACTAACTACCTAGCAACACAAGAATTTGTATAGAAGTTTTTTTAGTTGAAGGTTCTCATTTTTTTTGTGGCCCTCTTTAACTTTACATTAAGTTTTAGGAGTGTCATTTCTACCAAAATCACTTAAGATATGATCCCCTCATCCCTTTTTCAATGTTTAGCACCGTTCCACTCAATAAAGATGAATCTTGAACTACTAGCCAATCAATGTATATAAAAAAATACAATTTAGAACAGTTTAAAAAGGTAACCAACATCAAAATTTGAGTTGACAGGTATAGAAAAATCGAAATTACAGGTTTGAAGGCCCTCACACCTGAGTGAAAATGCAAATGAAATGCACACTCGAGGGCACCTTGGGACAACAAATGCACGTTATGACAACTATACTTGTTGTTGCAGAGGTCAAACCCTGGGGCACCAACAAGCCTAGACAAAAATACAATATTTAATATCTAATTAAATGCATAAACCTTTCACAAAACACCACGTCATTTTTAATATTTATTTGTTAAATATATTAATTAAAAAAGCCTACAAACTCAATAGGGCATTGTAATTGCATGTGCTCATAGATCTGATTTGAGCCCTCAGACGTCGGCATGGGGTGCCCTTCCATGACTGCGGTTTTAACTCCACGTGCAGAGGGCATGAGATTCAGTGATGGTTATTCTCTCGATAGAATGCACCGAGCCCCCATCATGCCCCCATAAAAGACACCATAAATACATACATGTCCCTGCATGGGTGGGTCCTTCAGTCACTTGTCAAATCATGGGAAAAAAAAAATTGATGTATCATTTTGAAATGTGGTATTGTTGCATCTGTGAAGTTGTTGGATTGGTGGAAATGCGCACTGCTAAACAACAGGACTCCAATTTGAATCTCATCACTTGTTGCACTGTGTTTTTATACAATATTGAAAAACACAATTTAACCGCGGGTCACCTGCCACGTGGCATCAGATAGGGGGATTCAAATCTCATCACTTGTTGCACTCGATGGGCGGATGGGTTTTTTATAAACAACCCGTCAACGCTAGCTAACTCGTGGACTGTCAAAGGCGGTACTACAAGTACGACTGACGAGATACGATGCATTGGAATTTGGGATTGAAACAAATAGGAAGTACGCTCAAATTTGAAGATCAAAGTCATCTGTCCTGCATAGTACACATATGTACTACTACTGTAATAATTTCTTCATCGCCATATCTACTTATAAAACCCACCTCTTGATATTAAGCACTTAATCTCTACAATAATGTGAGGAATGCAATTGGGATTTTGTATGCACGCATGTTATCGCAACCGAGAAGAGATAGCGCATGGAAATTACACATGTTATTTTCATGCACTGCCTCTTCCCTGGTTGCAATCACATCCATACCACTCATTCCCATTTTTCTGTCTTCGGAGTTCATTCACCTAATTCAGATCGGTCTGTTGTAAGTGATTTCATGCATCGCTCTAAGTTGTTTTTTCTCCTTCAGATGTGTACCAGACAATTTGTCCAACTGGATATCTTGCTCTATTTTGCTACCCATTAATACACTTTTCTGCTTTGTCTTATTAATACTATGCACACCATGAGCAGCTCTGCAAGATTCATTTAACTCAAAAAATTTGCATCTTAAGAAAATCAATCAAAGATTTTCCTCCGCCGACGACTTCGTTATCTTTCCCATTATTATAGCTGCAGTAGCTCGCCTTAATCTTCTCTATCTTGTCCTTGGCTTGTTTCCCACGCTTCTTCTCCATATTCTCCACAGATTATGGGGAGTCGATGTCGAATTCTTTTGCGGAATGTGCAGAAAAACTTCCCTAAAATTCCCATGCGGTTGTAGTCACCTTCACACCATGCTGCTGCTCATTCTCTAGGATTTTTGGCAAGTCGACCAAGAATTCCTTTTCTATATTATAAACACAATGTGTAGAAGAGCTTTCGTTGTATATATATAAGCAATTCCAACATACGTTGGAGATGCATATCCACTGTCGACATAACAATTACACTACACTAATCATATTAAATTAGGGGGCTTCCCAATAATATACTAATGGGTTGGTTAAGTTGGTTGGTTCTACTTAGCCCTATCCAAGTTTAATTCTCGTTGTGTGTTTAAGATTGGTTGCAGCTGTATGATGTGGATTTAGGTCGGTTGTGGCCATATCATTTGGACTTATGGCATGTTGTGGTCTTATAATGTGAACTTAAAAGAAAGTTATAGTTGTATGATGTAGATTTAATGTCATTTATGGCTATGTGATGTGGATTTAAGTCAGTTGTGTGTGATTTTAGGGTTTGGGAGATAATACATTAGATTAAATGATAGCTGGTAAATAAGGGGCTAGGCAATAAGATAAATTGACCACTAAAAGATATGAATTATAAAGTTACCTTGACCATTTTCATAATGGGGTAATGAAATATGTCAACCAAGACTATACGATGTTTAAGAAATAGTCACTCTGTGATAAAATGCAAGATTAACTTTTCGAATGTGATCACTTGGTCTTGATTGTCACAAAGTTTTCTTGTTTTCTCTGCTTTTACTATTAATCACCAGGAATCTACTATTTTTGACTTCAACTCTAATCCAACTTCAACTCCCCGCTAGACCCATTAAATAAGGGAATGTCGATGGATTATTATGGTATCCATCCATTATTATCAGTCCACTCATATCTTGAACAAAATCACAATAAACACTTGTTGGAATTCAATAAGTAATTCAATGCATGTAAGTGTCTCAACCCTTATCTTTCAATGTGTGTGACAATAACATTGTTAGAATGCTCTCTAAATGCTTGATTTCAAATTTTTACATAAAGATTCTCTTAGAAATAATAAGGATGCTCAACTATAACTTCAATATAACTCTTATGTTCAATGTCTTATCTCTTCTCAATTGTTTATGATTCTCCTAAATACACCAATGCATCATATACTCATAAACTTATTGAATTCAAATTCAGACCCTCCTCGCACACAATTCAACATACACCAAATGGAAAATCTACTAAGAAAATCCATAAAACATGGAAAATCAATTTATTAAGCGGAAACAAGGGTTCAAAGGAAGGTGGCCAATTTTGTAGTGGGTATGGAAATGGAATGATAAGTTTTTTACTGTACTAAAACGGTCACTATCTAGTACCAAGTAAAAATATGAGAGGAGATAAGGGAAATATGGATAGAAAACAACATGCATGAATTCAAAAGAGGAAAAATGAGGTCAAAGGTGTTAGATGTTGAAAAAGACGCAAAAGAAACAAATCAAAAGTCACTTGACATAAGTAACACACGCTAACAAGAGCCTATCTTGGACCAATGATCAATAACCAAATAAATATACTAGCATCAACATAATTAACTTGTTTTATACCAATGTTTTCACCTTAATCAATTTTATAGGTGTTATGGGAATGCCAACACTAAAAAGGATGAAAGTTTTTGTAATAAGTAGAGTATTTTGATTAATTAACTTCCATCACTTCGCAATCAAAATAATTCATTCATACTTGAAACGATTGATAAAAAATTTGTAATTACTCAAATACACAAGAGGAGGGAGAAAATTAGTTGTACAGGTCATAATAGGCGGGACCTAGCTATTTATAACAATGAACATGTAGAATAGAGGTTGTAAATGATTTGATACTGATTTTGCAACTGCAAAATGAATAGGGGTAAGATCGTACAACTAATTTATGGTCCAAACTTGGTTTCATATGGTCTTAACCAATATCAATACGATATTGGACCCTTTGTCTATTTGGATATGAAATATTTTGTGTTCTTCTCTTTTTTTAAAAGTATTAGTTGTATATCATTCTTTCTCAGAAAACTTCACGATGATCTTTAATAGCTTACAACCAATTAGAAACCCTAGCAACATGTAGAACCCTTCATTAGAGCATTAGAAAAGCAAAAGGAGAAAACATGTGTATAGAGAGGATGGACTACCCTTGGCATTTAGAAAGCCAACTACTGAACCAATCCAAATGATGCAATATGTGCCCTCATTGTGGGATTAAGACTCATGTAGTTCTCCTAGGTGCTTGTGCAAGTGTACATGACTAACCAACCCCCTAGGGGTGCCCTCATGTCCCTTAACACGAAGATAGTGAGCTAACTGAATAGTATAGAATGTACCTAACATGGTAGAATGAGATATGGTGTGCTTCAACTTCTTGATCTAACCCTTTGTTCCTTGAGAACCTTATGTAATTTCTGGAGTGACTTTTCTCTTGCTAAAACATGGCTCTATGAAATTTGTGTGTTTAGAAATGGATGAAGCCAAAATCTTTGACCTCGTTGAGTGTTTTAGACTTATAGTAGGGACTACCCTAAATGATATGTAACTAATTTGCACAGATTTAGGAACACTTTCAATGCCTTTGAAATGATATTTATAACATGATATTGTAAGAGTGTCATGTGAGTTATAAAGTGATAAGGAATTTATTTTATAGCCTTCTGTAGGTGAATTTTTCTAAAAATGTCGACCTTAAGGAGATGAAATGACCCAAATAATATTTTAAGATTGAAAGATGAGTTAAAGAACGTGAAAGGGTGGGACCATATAGGTCAACCAAAACCGGACCTCGCATCCTAACGACCCTTCCCTAAATTTTAAGACTTGAGAGATGAAAACCAAAATTGAAAATTATGTCATGAATAACATAAGTTTTATAGTAATTTTAAATAAAATAATAGTCTCATAATTGATGATATAGTAAAGTGTAAAGATAAACAAGTTGTAGAAGAGCTTGAATGATGATGTGATTGGATTGTCAGTGTGACCATTTGTCTTAGCAAGGGAACATGGTCAAAATTGGCATTACACAAGAACAAGTTACTAAATTCTAGTGTATACATTTCCCCCCTTTAAGTGTGTAATTGGAAATTACATGTTTAAAGAAGAATCATACCTAAGTTGACATACACACTTTGTCTTTTCTTGATATTGGTTCTCTAATGTGTTGGTTTTGGCATGCTCCATGATGAAACCTACAATATAGAGAGTATTTAATGTCTATGATAGAAACAAAACTTTAACTCAAAATTTAGATAATGTTTGTAACTTTGAACTTTGCAAAAAGTATGTAAAGAGATGAAAAACAAGGAAAACACCTACTCATTTTTCACGGAGGGAGGAGCTCTTGTTTCATGCCATATATTGAAGACTAGGAGTTTTCATTGAAATGCCGAAGGATTGGGGGTGATCAGTCCCTAATGTTGTACCAAAGGAGATGCTTAAGTGTTAAGTATTGAAGATTGTGAGAAGAGGATCCAAAATAAGTTGGCATGTAGGATCTCTATAGTAGGAGATAAATATTTTAAACTAATGAAAATAATATTGTTTTCAATCTAAATACAACATTTCCAAAAAAGGAAAGCAACATTATTGTGCGTATCAATTTTTTGATATGCATGTATCTTAACGGAAAAAAAAAAAAAAAAACCATTTTTGAAAGATGGAGTTGAAATTTTATTTTAAATGCTTGTACAAAGTCCCTGTGCAGCTATACACAAGGTTGTTAAATTTATTGCATTCCTAAACGATGATATCATTAATATGGGAAATTCAATTCAATATTGTAAAAATAAGTGGAGGTTTGTTCTCCTAGGAAATTGTTAGGTGTGGAGCATATTTTCATATGTGAAAGTGTTGAAGACTATACACTAAGAGTATTGTACACTTTCCACAGTTGTCTCGCCGGGGTTCAGGAAATGTGTTCGAAACAAAACATGCCCGATATACCAGGAAATGTGCTTTTTCTCATATGGGTGGGATTTTTGACTTATAGGTTTATGGGACAGTTTTGGCCCATGGTTTTTGATACCCATGGTTTTGTAAAACTGCTTAAGTAGTTGTCTACTTATGTGGTTTTGTGCATATGGTAGGATAATGTAACATTGCAGATGTGTTTTGAATTCGGGTGTGAATTCTGTAGAGTTTGTTGAGCATAGCTCCAAACAGATATGGGTATTGTATTGAGAGAGTAGTGACTTATAATAAAATCTGAGCAAATGATTCTTGTTGGACGTAACCCAAATTGGGTGAACCACGTTAAATATTGTCTCTTTGTGTTGTGTTATTATTATTCTACACTTTTATTTCAGATCTGTAATATTTTCTGCATATTAGTTTCTACTATTGCAATTCTGTGAGGGATTATTCCACATATTTTATCCCTTATTTCCTAACAATTGGTATCAAATCCTGGTTTGGTTTGCTGAAGTGTTGAATTGTAGGGAAAGTTTTAACTTGAGTGGGAGGTATGGCAGATGATGGAAGATCAAGGGTTGATAAATTCAACGAACAGAATTTCAGTCTTTGGAAGATGCAGATGGAAGATTGCTTTTAGTAGAAGGATCTTTATATTATGCTGTCAGAGAAGGTGAACAAACCCTCGAGCATGACAGATGCGGAATGGGATTTGCTGGATAGGAAGGCACTTGGGAAAATCTAGATGTGTCTTGCATTTTCAGTATTATTTAATGTTTCAAAGGAAAAGACTACAAAAGAACTGATGGATGCATTAGGAAAGTTGTATGAAAAACCCTCTACCTCCAACAAGATATTTTTAATAAAAAAGTTATTTAATATGAAGATGTCTGAGAATGGTTCAGTAGCAAATCATTTATATGATTTTAATACAATTGTAAATATGCTAGCTTCAATTACAAAATAATTTGATGAAGACGTTAGGGCTTTATTAATTTTTTGCTCTTTACCTGAGAGTTGGAATAACCTGCTAATGGCGGTAAGCAACTCAGTTCCAACTAACTCAAATTTGAAGTTTGAGGATGTTGTAGGAGCGATTCTAAGTGAGGAAATGCGAAGAAAAAGCTCTAGGGAATCTTCTACTTCAGGGAATTCTTTGATAATGGAAACTAGAGGGAGACAGAAGAATAGAGGAAGCCATGGAAAATCGAAAGATCAGGAAAGGTCAAAATCTAAAAGCAAGATAATATGTTGGCATTGTGGAAAGTCTGGGCATGCAAAGGATTGTTGGGAGCTTCAGGACAAGAAAAAACAATAGGAAGAAAACAAGGAGCAAAATGTGGCAACGGGTAATGTATGTCAGGATGCTTTGATTCTTTCTTTGCACAATATTGTTGAATCTTGGGTTTTAGATTTGGGGGCTTCTTTCTATGCTACTCCACATAGGAATTATTTTTTTGATTATGTTCAAGGGGATTTTGGGCATGTTTTTCTTGGTGACGATGATCCTTGCAGTATAGTTGGAAAAGGATATGTTTAGATTAAGATGTAGAATGGGAATACATGGCTATTGAAGGATGTTAGACATGTGCCTACTTTAAAATGAAATTTGATATTGTCGGGCCAGTTGGGAAGTGATGGTTGTACTGTGATATTTACAACTAACTCTTGGAAGGTTACCAAGGGTGCTCTTGTGGTGGCAAGAGGTAAGAAGGTTGGAACCTTGTATTTAACCACATATAGCACTAATGTTTGTAATCTTCTAGCTTCAAAAGTAAATACAACATTGTGGCACTATATGCTCGGTCATAGGAGCCATAAGGGCATGGAGATCATAAAGAAGGATTTTCTCGAATATAAAAAAACATGTTTGAAGTTTTGTGAGGACTGCATATATGGGAAACATAAGCGAGTAAGGTTTCTCAACGTTGGACCTACAAAGAAAGAGAGTAAGTTAGAGCTGGTGCATTCTGATGTGTGGGGATCCGCTCAGGTATCATCTCTTGGGGGTTCAAGTTATTATGCTACTTTTATTGATGATGCAATAAGGAAATTTTGGGTTTATTGTATTAGAAATAAATCTAATGTATTTGACACTTTTGCTAAATGGAAAGCCTTGGTAGAGAATGAAACAGGTCTTAAGCTAAAATGTCTCAGGTTAGATAATAGAGGGGAGTATTGCAGCAATGAATTTGATGATTATTGTTCTAAGAATGGAATTTGCAAGTAAAAGACGGTTTCAAGAACTCCACATCAGAATGGGGTGTCAAAAAGGATGAACAAAACAATAATGAAACGTGCTAGGAGCATGAGGTTACATGAAGTGTAACACTCTGATTTTGCAAATTATCTTGATGAATGTTTTACATGTTGTTATTACTTTTGAAATGAAGGCAAACATGTTAAGTTATGTTCTGATCTTAAGAGAATGTGTTGCTAACTTGGATTCTTGCATGCTGTGATTTATGGTTAGGACAGCATTTATTGTACTTGTGTGTTTGCTGATATGACGACAAATTGTCGTATACTTGCCAAACTCTCGTGGTTGATTGACAACACACCTTGAATCAATTTCATTGATCCAAGTGTGCTGAGGGCTTTTGGTGATTTCAGTATTGATTTACTCTTGATCCCTGTACTGTCGAACTTGGAACCTCGTGAGGCAAGAAATGACTGGACACGGGTGGCTTTGATACGTGATCCAGAGGACGGAACGTCCTGCTCTGCATTAACGTGAATGTCTGTAGGAAGGCAGAATGGAGGTTGGGTTAGGAGTTGATTAGTGTTAGTGGTTAGTATGAATTAAAACCCCTAAACTAATCCTAAGTCCTAACATGCATCCTACACTACTATCCTAAGTGGATTTTTAAATTACAAAAAAAAGGGGGAAAATAAAACCTAAGGCTAAACTAAGACCTAGGTTGAACACTTTATGCAGCCTAAACTAATCCTAATCTAAAAGGGCGCGTAGACCCTTGGAGGGAAAGGATAAGGATGAAGGGCATTCATTGGCATTTAATAAACAGTCCATACGTGGACAGCGCCAGTTTTGGTGGGGCAGGTAGGAAATAGAGGCATTTATTTGGAGATAGAGCCAAATTCAGTTTTGTATGGGAAATTTGAAATTTAGAGTTCGCCAACTCAAGTGGCAGTGGCGTGGGAGTTAGGAAAAAGGCAGAGCCTTAATTGCATTCATTATTCTTGGTCCTCACGATCAGTTCGCCTTGGAAAGTGTATGAGGGAATTTGATTTTTCATTGTTTCGATTTGGCTTTTGCAAAGTTGCTCTGCATTTGGTTTTTCTGGTCTGGTTCAGTCGAACCAGCTCTTGAAATTTGACACTGTGCTTGGAGATTTTTAAGGCTGTTGTTAAGCCTGAAGAAGAAAGGAGTGCTGGGAAGTTTGTGCTGTCGCTGTGGAAGGAAAAAAAACGCGGCAAACGGATCTTTCTTCGGGTTTTGGAAAAGAGATTTCAGGCATGTTAAGCCCTTCTCTTTAAAAATTCTTGCTTTGTGTAAGTGTCTCATTAAAACAACCCTACTCTTGGGTTTTGATTCTGTGACTGTGTCAAGTCGATTCGAATTGGGTTTCATCGATTCTTGCTTATTTTTGTTTGGAAAATGATATGATGAATTGTTTCTGGTTGCTCGGTTTTGATTTTTTTTTGATCGAATCAAGTTGGAAATGAATTACTGTATCGGTTGTGATAGTATGGTGGTTGGATATAGATATTCCCTTCTCTGTGCGTGTTGTGTGGAAATTGGAATCGGCTGTGTAATCTTTTCCTTGCTGTTGTGTATGGAACCGTCCTTGCATATAAAAAGGAAGTGGAAATGCAGTCGTGATATGCTGCTATGATTTGGGTTTCGTTGAATCTTGCTGTCATTTTTGGAAATAATAGGAAAATTGTTTCCCTGTTGCTGTGTTTAACTGTCTTTGCACTTCTTGAATGGAATACCTCCATGTTGTGCTGGTTGTTGACGCTAGATGGAGTTTCGAACTGGTTTTCTTGTAAATTATGATATGGAACTGTGCTGGTAGGGTTGGTTATCTTATTGTTGTGCGATTGTCTTTTGTCTCATGAATTTTTGTGGTAAGATGGTGAAGGTTGCGTGAGAAGCTTGATGTCATGTCTGTACTGAAGTTTCATTGAGTGAAATAAGATCTTTTGTTTGTTTACTATCTGCTGATCCGAAACTTAAAGGCATGACATTTCTTTTTGAGCTCTAAAGGAATGGGTATTTTACGGTTTTAGTATCATATCAAGAGCTGGCAGACTGTGTGGGTTGTTTTCATTGCTATGAAATTGCTCCTGTTATATGGTCTTTTGTGATATAATTGAACCGGATGTATGAGTTGCTTAAGGTCGTTTCTATACTGAAATTTCTTTTGAAAAGGAAATAGTTTCTTTCTCTCTATCTCTGCTGTGTTGATTAGGATGAATACAGCGTTGTTTTTTTTTATGAGCATACGAATTGCCTTGGAGAAAGAAATGATAACATGTATTTGGCTATTCTTTCCTTTCTTACTTAAAAAGAAATAAGACTTTTCTCTTCCTTTTGCTGTTTCGGGATTATGAGGAAATGGTATTTTGTATTTTAAAGGAATGGGCATTAGAATTTTATATGAGTGTTTGCGAGAGTTGGAAAAGAAGTAGTTTTTCCTTCTGAACTCATAGAGAAATATACTGTTTCTTGCTAGGAAGGTATGATGATTAGTTGTGTTTACTAATGCTGATCGGTCTTGTAAGGTCGAATTGTTTTGGTGATTATGACTTAATCTCGGATTTTTGTAGGTAACAGCAATGAATAATATGTTATTTTGAACGGGATTACGTTCATGGAATTTGGAAATCATGAGATTAATAGATTGCATGATTGTATAACTGTTATCTGTTTAGCATACAGTAAAAGAAATATGGTTTCTTTTAGTATGGTAAAAATATGGTTTGCATCCTTGTATTGTTTGATCCTGCATGATCATAATGAGGTACTAACCTGTTTTGGATTTTCATATGAGCCTGATTCAAATAAAGTATGGATATGGATGATGAATTCTTCCCTATTTTCATTTAAAGCGGATTATAAATGAAATTATTCTTGCTGCCGGAAAGTGAATTCCGAATGGATTTTGTAAGTTTCACTCTGAACTGTTACTTTGATTGTGTCTCGTTTGGATTCCACCTTCAGAACAGCCAATTGGAAAGAAATAGAGATATGAATGAATGACTTGGGAAAAATAATCTTTTCTACTTTCATTCAGTTGGAAATCTGTAATTCTTGAATAATGAATTTTATAGTGCTTAGATGGGAGCAACTATATGCATTACTGTTCGCTTTCTTGTCTGTACTTGATTACTTGGATTCTAATATGATGTATGAACTGAAAGGAAAGTAATGGATTTACATTTCAGTTAGTTTCATCCTTTGCATTTATTATTAATGAAAGGCGTGGAAAGGATAACTGTATGTTATATCAGCAGTAAGCTACTTGTATTCCTAACTTTACAAATATTGTAAATTGATACTTATAACGGTTATGTGGAAAACGGGACATCAGTCCTTTGGCTGGTTGTGATGATATTTTGATAGTTCATTTGTTATGCTGATCTTTCTTTTGTACCTTTTTCGTGATTGATGTTTAACTATCGTTTCATAAAAGTAGGGTTCTTTTATTGAGACAGTTAGTTGAAGCACCTTATTTTAATGATAAGTGCTTAATATGCTCAGTTCATTGAACTGACCTGTGCAATTCATTTTGCAGATGGAATTTGATTAGAATGAAGACTTGGCTGTTTTCTGATGCTTCTTGATTTGTTGATGATGTATTGTAATTGCTTCTTGATTTGTATTGATGTATTGTAATTGTCGCTTTTATTCCTCTTCGAGGAATTGTGAAAAGAAGAAAGTACATTCTTCTATCTATGAGTTGTATGGATGATTTATGTAAACCATGCCAAAATCAGCTAGATTGATCTCGTGTGCAAATGTACGGATTATGACATGAAATATTGAATACAATTACATGTGTGATATTTTAATCCCAATGATTAAGAAGTGAACCAAGTAGGGAAATGTAGCCCTTCGATACGAAGGAGAAGATGCATAGCAAGCTAATGGATGGTTTAGTCCCTCTTAGCTATATGCAACTGCAACAGAAACGAGGATCAAGGGATCAACACGAATGCTGAAAGTTGATTTTAATTATTAATTTGTGGCTAAGTCACTTGAGCAGGATGTGTGTTCTCGATGGGTGGATTCTGCAGGACATTGGCATACGCCAGCTATAGCAAGGTGTCTCCATGAAGACGGGGTCTTCATGATGACACAATGTTGCAGCTGACATATAGCAATGCCCTCCTGAATCAAAACATCTAGAATACATAGGCTGAATGTGTAACTCTTAGCGGGGGATAGGATATGATCAGATATACGGAGTGACTCCGAAATACTAAGGATAACTAGACACACGGAGTCGTGGGGTAACGACACCGTTTGTCTGCGTATCTTTAGTTACCAGGAGTGCCTTCTTATATTCGTTCATATTACTAGTTGAAAAACTGGAAGTTTAAAACTGATCTTAAACGAAGAGGACTGGTAGGAACCAGGAAAGACCATTCTAGATAACAGGTGAAGTGAAGTGAAGGACGTATTCCGTTGATGAGTATAACATCCAGGAATATGATCATGCAAAGCATGTGAAAATCTTTGGCCAAAGTATCGCAATTGCTGGTTGTGTTGTCCTTATCACTTAATTTAAGATGCAGGATGTCAGATGAATATCAGTAAACAGATATTCAGATAGGCTTCTTAAATGGATCACTTCGATAACCGGAAACGGTTATGAGAATAGGTATATATAATATACTATGCATAAACGACATGAAGGATTGGTTGTTGTTGAGTCATGAAATGAAGGATCGGTTGTTGCTGAGTCATGAAATGAAGGATCGTTGAAACTTCGAGCCATGAAAATGGAAGATCGGAAGTTCCTCGAGTCATTTACAGCAGCATATAGAATCCGTTATAAGATTGAATGGCATTGAATGTGTGTTCCATATTGTAAATATGTGAACATGGAACATTCGTTTTAAAAAGAAATTGTGTGATCCAAACTGTTTTGTTTGGGCAGAGAACAATTATTAAAACTTGAACGTGTGTTTTGAATTTTATAATTCATAACAGAGAATGTTATCAAAAAAAAAAAAATTCCCTTGTTATGGTATCTTAAAATGGGGATGTTACATCTTGGTATCAGAGCTGAAGGTTGCAGCTCTTGGACCTAATGAGTCCCACGATATTAATAAGGTTTACATTTTCTTATTGAACAAGAAAATGGTCAGGACAAGAGGGAATGCTGCGAATAACCCGTTACAGGGTGGAGAAGCAGCGACTGCCCAAAACCTGGATGAAATCCTTGCTTGCCCTACTTGATATGAGGGATCATTTGACTGTACTGGAACAGCAGTCAATGGGCAATGATGAGGAGGAGAATGAAGCTGAAATAAATGATCAGCTGCCTCCTGTGGACAACATCAATGGAGGGAATCCGGGTGTTGATGATAATAATGTAATTGCTCCTAATCCCCCTAAAAATAAAAGGGCAAGATTAGCAGCTGAACTTACAAATGATATAAAGAGAATAAGTCCTCCAAAGTTTGATGGAACAACTCTTGGGGACGGAGCTGAGAACTGGCTCAGTGAAATGGAGAAATAATTTGTGATAAGAAACTTCTCTGAAGAGACCAAAGCGATATGGGGAGCATATCAGCTTTCTCATGAAGCATCATCATGGTGGGACAACCGTAAGGTTGAGCTGAATATTGTCAAATCAGACATAACTTGGGATCAATTTAAGGGTTATTTTTAGGCAACGATGGCTGCCTCAACTCTATTTTGATAGGAAAATGACTGAATTTCAGAACTGGTCACAAGGAAGGCTATCGGTGACGGAATACTAGGAAGGGTTTACTAAACTCCTTAAGTATGTGCCACAATACCAAGCTGACGAGAAGTTCAGAATACGGAAATTCATAATGGGACTGAATCCCATCATTGGTGGTGAAGTGGATGTCCACGGCCCAACCACCATGGATGGAGTTGTCGAAAAGGCAATCAGACAGGAAAAGAAATTGAGGGCAATATCTGCTCACAGGGAAGAGATAAGGAAGAAGATTCCCAATCCTTCTTCATCTCTTACACCAAAAAGGGGACCTTGGAAAATGTTTGGTGCGAAAAACAAAATTGTTGTAGATAACAACAAGAAACCTGTGATGAACGGACCTGTAAATAGCGTGCGGAATAGCTTCACAAAAGTTAATGGCATTGGACAGAAGTCCTATGGAAGCCAGAATGATAACTTCAAGGCTGGTAACCAATTTGAGCCTAGAAAAGGGGCCAGCTGGAGGATGCTTCAACTGTGGAAAAGACCACTATGCGAATCACTGTCCTCTGAAGAAGGATGATCATGGATAGCAGCATAGGATACATGCTGCAGTGGCTAACAGACAAGCTGAAAAGCAAGTGACGCCCATAGAAGTTACGGGTAAGTTATTCGGTACACCTGTAGTTGTACTTTTTGATACTGGAGCTACAGAATGTTTTATTTCTGCTAAAATTGCTATGAAATTAAAAAGGAAGGCTGCAAGAATGGATAAAACATGGACAGTGCATTATGGGAATAATGTTGTCCATACAGTCGAAATGTGCCTTTTTGGGGCAATTCTTGATCTGCCTGGTTTCTCCACCGAAGTTGACTTGTATGTCACTCCTCTAGGATCATATGATATCATTATTGGAGTTAACTGGTTGGTTGAACATAAGGCAAAGGTCGACTGTTATGAAAAACAAATCTGTTGCTTTGATGACCTGTAGAAAGCAGTAGTCATTCAAGGTGTAAAACAGGAAGTTGCAGTTAGGAAACTGACGGCTATGCAATTAAAGAGGGCTAAGAACAGAGGCTGCACTTTGTATGCAGTAAAAGTGACAGAAAATGCGGAAGAGGATAATGATTTCATGGAAAGATATCCTTTGTTGAGGGATTTCCGTGATGTGTTTCCGGAGGAATTGCCAGGTCTTCCGCCCAAATGTGAGTTTGACTTCACAATAGAAATCAAACCAGGAACAGAACCCATATCTAAGGCACCTTATAGAATGACTACCATTGAGTTAGTAGAGCTGAAGGCTCAGTTACAAGAAATTCTGACTAAGGGGCTGATTAGACTGAGCGTCTCACCTTGGGGAGCGCCGGTAATTTTTGTAAAGAAAAAGGATGGCACCTTGAGGCTGTGCATTGATTACAGAATGCTGAACAAAGCAACTATTAAAAATTGATACCCACTTCCAAGAATTGATGATCTGTTTGATCAGATGTGAGGAGCATCAGTTTATTCAAAAATAGATCTTCGATCAGGGTACCATCAGCTGAGAATAAAGGAAGAAGATATTCATAAAACAGCTTTTAGAATGAGGTACGGGCATTATGAGTTCACGGTATTGCCTTTTGGGATGACTAATGCACCTGTCGCCTTCATGAATCTAATGAATAATATTTTTTAAGAATACTTAGACAAGTTTGTGCTTGTATTCTTAGACAACATTCTTATATACTCTAAAAATGTCGAAGAGCACCAAGAACATCTCAGGATAGTGCTAGAAATCTTAAGAAGGAGAAAGTTGTATGGCAAACTATCCAAATGTTCCTTTTATGATGCAGAGGTGCATTATTTGGGACACGTTATAAGAAAAAATGGGATAGTTGTTGACCCTTCAAAGATCACAGCTATAACTGAGTGGCTTGCGCCTAAGAATGTGCACGAAGTGAGGAGCTTCATGGGCTTGGCTGGATATTATCAAAAGTTCGTTAAGGACTTTTCAAAAATTGCTGCCCCAATCACTTTGCTGCAAAAGAAAGAAAAGAAATTTGTCCTGGACAAACAAATGTGAATCTGCCTTTAAAAAGTTAAAGGAACAGTTAACTACAGCACCTATTTTGGCTGTACCTGATCCAAATGGAGATTTTATGGTTGTAACAGATGTCTCAGGAGAAGGCCTTGGAGGTATTCAATTACAGAATAACCATGTCATCGCTTATGAAAGCAGGAATCTTAAGTTACATGAACAGAACTATGCTCCACACGATCTTGAGCTCGCTGCCATTGTTCATGCACTTCAAATGTGGAGGCATTACCTTTTAGGCAAGCCCTTTGAGTTAAAAACAGACCATCTGGGCTGAAGTATATTTTTACTCAGCCAAATCTGAATGCAAGGCAGCAAAGATGGTTAGAATTTCTGTCTCAATATGATTTCGATATAAGTTACATTAAGGGCAAGGAAAATCAGGTAGTAGATGCTTTGAGTCGAAGGAAGCATATCTCTGCTCTTATAACGTTAAGAACTCAGTTTAAGGATGAGGTGAAAGATGCCTTGGAATCAGATCCTTATTTCCAGCAAGTCAAATCAGCACTTGCTGCAGACCCGCAGGACATCAGGTATAAGGGATTCCGTTTTGATAATGAAGGAATTCTAAGGTTCGAAAACAGGGTGTATATACCTGTGGCAAACGACTTAAGAGGGAAATTGTTAACTGAATTCCATAATTCACCTTTTTCTGGACACCCTGGCATTACAAAAATGCTCACTGATCTTAAGCAGCAATATTTCTGGAAGGGAATGAAAAAGGATGTGGTAGAATTTGTAACACACTGCTTGGAATGTCAGCGTGTTAAGGCAGAACATATGCACCCCGCTGGATTATTGTATCCCCACAGTATTCCGCAGTATAAATGGCAAGTGATTACGATGGTTTTTGTTTAAGGATTGCCTATGTCAAGAAATAAGCATGACATTATCCTGGTAGTAGTCGACAAATTGACCAAAGTGGCACACTTCATTGCTGGTAATTTGAAGGACGATGCACCAGTGCTAGCAAGAAGATTTGTACATGAAATCTTCAGATTGCATGGAATACCGGAATTAATCATATCGGACAGAGATCCGAGGATGACATCAAGGTTTTGGCAAACGCTTAATGTGGCCTTGGGGACTAAATTGAACTTCAGTTCTGCATATCATCCGGAAATGGATGGACAGACTGAGAGAGTTAATCAGGTTTTAGAGGACATGTTAAGGATGTATTGCATGGACCAGCAATATAAATGGGAGGAATACCTTCCACTGGTAGAATTTGCTTACAATAACACCTATCATGCCTCTTTAAAAATGGCACCCTTTGAAGCATTGTATGGAAGAAAATGCAGAACCCCTGTCAGCTAGGACAGCGTTGAGGACAGAGAGGTAATTGGGCCAGAAGTCCTTATGGAAATGGAACAACAAATCAAAATGATTCGGGAACATCTAAAGGAGGCTGCCAATAGGCAAAATAGCTATGCAGACTTGAAGTGGGTTGACAAGCATTATAAACTGGGCGAGAAGGTCTTTCTTCAGGTGAAGCTGAAAAAGAGCTCAATAACTTTTGGCAAGGCTGCCAAGTTGTCACCACGTTACGTGGGACCTTTTGAAATTGTTGAAATAATCAACCCTGTAGCTTATCGTCTAGCATTACCCCCTGCTTTGTCTCAAATGCATGATTTTTTTCATATTTCTTTGCTTAAGAAATACGTGACAGATTTATCACATGTGCTAAATTAGAATTCCTTACAGGTCCAAGACCCAGGAATAATCGTGGTTAAGCCCATTCGAGTGCTGGGAACTCGCCAGTTGTACTTGAGAAATCGCGAAGTGAACCAATGTAAGGTCCAGTGGGACCAGTTCAGCGAAGAAAGTACAACTTGGGAAAATCTCGAAGAAATGAGATCTACTTTTCCACACCTGTTTAATTGAATTTGAAATTCAAAGAACTGATAATTCTACCAAATTTAGACAATTATTAGTCTATTGAACAGTTGTCTTAAAACGTTGTTTTTAAGAGTGAATCTGTTTTTGGTATGAACTTATGAATGAAAGGACAATAACTAAAATTTGTCCTAGGAACTCCTTGAATTGTTTAATCTGACCATCGGGACGATGATTCTTTAAGGAGGCAAGAATGTAACACTCTGATTTTGCAAATTATCTTGATGAATATTTTACATGCTGTTATAACTTTTGAAATGAAGGAAAACATGTTAAGATATGTTCTGATCTTAAGAGAATGTGTTGCTAACCTGGATTCTTGCATGCTGTGATTTATGGTTAGGACAGCATTTATTGTACTTGTGTGTTTGCTGATATGACGAAAAATTGTCGTATACTTGCCAAACTCTCGTGGCTGATTGACAGCACACCTTGAATCAATTTCATTGATCCAAGTGTGCTGAGGGCTTCTGGTGATTTCAGTATTGATTTACTCCTGAGCCCTGTACTGTCGAACTTGGAACCTCGTGAGGCAAGAAATGCCTGGACACGGGTGGCTTTGATACGTGATCCAGAGGACGGAACATCCTGCTCTACATTAACGTGAATGTCTGTAGGAAGGCAGAATGGAGGTTGGGTTAGGAGTTGATTAGTGTTAGTGGTTAGTATGAATTAAAAACCCTAAACTAATCCTAAGTCCTAACATGCATCCTACACTACTATCCTAAGTGGATTTTTAAATTACAAAAAAAAGAGAGGGAAAATAAAACCTAAGGCTAAACTAAGACCTAGGTTGAACACTTTATGCAGCCTAAACTAATCCTAATCTAAAAGGGCGCGTAGACCCTTGGAGGGAAAGGATAAGGATGAAGGGCATTCATTGGCATTTAATAAACAGTCCATACGTGGACATCGCCAGTTTTGGCGGGGCACGTAGGAAATAGAGGCATCTATTTGGAGATAGAGCCAAATTCAATTTTGTATGGGAAATTTGAAATTTAGAGTTCGCCAACTCAAGTGGCGGTGGCGTGGGAGTTAGGAAAAAGGCAGAGCCTTAATTGCATTCATTATTCTTGGTCCTCGTGACTAGTTCACCTTGGAAAGTGTATGAGGGAATTTGATTTTTCATTGTTTCGATTTAACTTTTGCAAATTTGCTCTGCATTTGGTTTTTCTGGTCTGGTTCAGTCGAACCAGCTCTTGAAATTTGACATTGTGCTTGGAGATTTTTAAGGCTGTTGTTAAGCCTGAAGAAGAAAGGAGTGCTGGGAAGTTTGTGTTGTCGCTGTGGAAGGAAAAAACGCGGCAAACGGATCTTTCTTCGAGTTTTGGAAAAGAGATTTCAGGCATGTTAAGCCCTTCTCTTTAAAAATTCTTGCTTTGTGTAAGTGTCTCATTAAAACAACCCTGCTCTTGGGTTTTGATTCTGTGACTGTGTCAAGTCGATTCGAATTGGGTTTCATCGATTCTTGCTTATTTTTGTTTGGAAAATGATATGATGAATTGTTTCTGGTTGCTCGGTTTTGATTTGTTTTTGATCGAATCAAGTTGGAAATGAATTACTGTATCGGTTGTGATAGTATGGTGGTTGGATATAGATATTCCCTTCTCTGTGCGTGTTGTGTGGAAATTGGAATCGGCTGTGTAATATTTTCCTTGCTGTTGTGTATGGAACTGTCCTTGCATATAAAAAGGAAGTGGAAATGCAGTCGTGATATGCTGCTATGATTTGGGTTTCGTTGAATCTTGCTGTCATTTTTGGAAATAATAGGAAAATTGTTTCCCTGTTGCTGTGTTTAACTGTCTTTGCACTTCTTGAATGGAAAACCTCCACGTTGTGCTGGTTGTTGACGCTAGATGGAGTTTCAAACTGGTTTTCTTGTAAATTATGATATGGAACTGTGCTGGTAGGGTTGGTTATCTTATTGCTGTGCGATTGTCTTTTGTCTCATGAATTTTTGTGGTAAGATGGTGAAGGTTGCGTGAGCAGCTTGATGTCATGTCTGTACTGAAGTTTCATTGAGTGAAATAAGATCTTTTGTTTGTTTACTATTTGCTGATCCGGAACTTAAAGGCATGACATTTCTTTTCGAGCTCTAAAGGAATGGGTATTTTACGGTTTTAGTATCATATCAAGAGCTAGCAGACTGTGTGGGTTGTTTTCATTGCTATGAAATTGCTCCTGTTATATGGTCTTTTGTGATATAATTGAACGGATGTATGAGTTGCTTAAGGTCGTTTCTATACTGAAATTTCTTTTGTAAAGGAAATAGTTTCTTTCTCTCTCTCTCCTATGTTGATTAGGATGAATACAACGTTGTTTTTTTTTATGAGCATATGAATTGCCTTGGAGAAAGAAATGATAACATTTTTTTGGTTGTTCTTTCCTTTCTTGCTTAAAAAGAAATAAGACTTTTCTCTTCCTTCTGCTGTTTCGGGATTATGAGGAAATGGTATTTTGTATTTTAAAGGAATGGGCATTAGAATTTTATATGAGTGTTTGCGAGAGTTGGAAAAGAAGTAGTTTTTCCTTCTGAACTCATAGAGAAATATACTGTTTCTTGCTAGGAAGGTATGATGATTAGTTGTGTTTACTAATACTGATCGGTCTTGTAAGGTCGAATTGTTTTGGTGATTATGACTTAATCTCGGATTTTTGTAGGTAACAGCAATGAATAATATGTTATTTTGAACGGGATTACGTTCATGGAATTTGGAAATCATGAGATTAATAGATTGCATGATTGTATAACTGTTATCTGTTTAGCATACAGTAAAAGAAATATGGTTTCTTTTAGTATGGTAAAAATATGGTTTGCATCCTTGTATTGTTTGATCCTGCATGATCATAATGAGGTACTAACCTGTTTTGGATTTTCATATGAGCCTGATTCAAATAAAGTATGGATATGGATGATGAATTCTTCCCTATTTTCATTTAAAGCGGATTATAAATGAAATTATTCTTGCTGCCGGAAAGTGAATTCCGAATGGATTTTGTAAGTTTCACTCTGAACTGTTACTTTGATTGTGTCTCGTTTGGATTCCACCTTCAGAACAGCCAATTGGAAAGAAATAGAGATATGAATGAATGACTTGGGAAAAATAATCTTTTCTACTTTCATTCAGTTGGAAATCTGTAATTCTTGAATAATGAATTTTATAGTGCTTAGATGGGAGCAACTATATGCATTACTGTTCGCTTTCTTGTCTGTACTTGATTACTTGGATTCTAATATGATGTATGAACTGAAAGGAAAGTAATGGATTTACATTTCAGTTAGTTTCATCCTTTGCATTTATTATTAATGAAAGGCGTGGAAAGGATAACTGTATGTTATATCAGCAGTAAGCTACTTGTATTCCTAACTTTACAAATATTGTAAATTGATACTTATAACGGTTATGTGGAAAACGGGACATCAGTCCTTTGGCTGGTTGTGATGATATTTTGATAGTTCATTTGTTATGCTGATCTTTCTTTTGTACCTTTTTCGTGATTGATGTTTAACTATCGTTTCATAAAAGTAGGGTTCTTTTATTGAGACAGTTAGTTGAAGCACCTTATTTTAATGATAAGTGCTTAATATGCTCAGTTCATTGAACTGACCTGTGCAATTCATTTTGCAGATGGAATTTGATTAGAATGAAGACTTGGCTGTTTTCTGATGCTTCTTGATTTGTATTGATGTATTGTAATTGTCACTTTTATTCCTCTTCGAGGAATTGTGAAAAGAAGAAAGTACATTCTTCTATCTATGAGTTGTATGGATGATTTATGTAAACCATGCCAAATCAGCTAGATTGGCAAATGTACGGATTATGACATGAAATATTGAATACAATTACATGTGTGATATTTTAATGTTTATATCAGTTTGAATTGTAGTCTAAATTGGAAATATAATGTTATTTCTTGATTGGATTTGTTTAATTGTCCTTGGATGGATGTTAAATGGAAACTGATATCTATTCTTACCTAAATGCAACTTTTAAGTTGAAAAAAAAAATGCAATTAATTCATACTTGGGTAAAGATGAATTTTTAATTGACATTATAAGGATTAGGAAGAATATGATTCCATAATTGGAAGGTATTCAGGATTAGCTTAGGAGCTAAGGAATACCAATTAAACTTCGGAGTAATCGAACTTCGCTTTCAAGCTCCATTAATGATCTCGTGTGTTAAATTCAGAATAAAGGATATAGGATAAGTATATCCATAACTAATGGACCTTAACCATATAACATTAAGGAGAACATATGAATACTTTTCTTGGGAATTAGACCTTGTTTAAATGACGTCTAATAAGTTAGAATTCTGAATTTAGTTGCAGTTGGAAAATCTTGGCTAAGTTTAATAGGTTAAACTTATCACGTCCGTCGGTACGGACTGCTTAATCCAATGATTAAGAAGTGAACCAAGTAGGGAAATGTAGCCCTTCGATACGAAGGAGAAGATGCATAGCAAGCTAATGGACGGTTTAGTCCCTCTTAGCTATATGCAACTGCAATGGAAACGAGGATCAAGGGATCAGCACGAATGCTGAAAGTTGATTTTAATTATTAATTTGTGGTTAAGTCACTTGAGCAGGATGTGTGTTCTCGATGGGTGGAATTTGCAGGACATTGGCATAGGCCAGCTACAGCAAGGTGTCTCCATGAAGACGGGGTCTTCATGACGACACAATGTTGCGTCTGACATATAGCAATGCCCTCCTGAATCAAAACATCTAGAATACATAGGCTGAATGTGTAACTCTTAGCGGGGGATAGGATATGATCAGATATACGGAGTGACTCCAGAATACTAAGGATAAATAGACACACAGAGTCATGGGGTAATGACACCGTATGTCTGCGTATCTTTAGTTACCAGGAGTGCCTTCTTATATTCGTTCATATTACTAGTTGAAAAACTGGAAGTTTAAAACTGACCTTAAATGAAGAGGACTGGTAGGAACCAGGAAAGACCATTCTAGATAACAGGTGAAGTGAAGTGAAGGACGTATTCCATTGATGTGTATAACATCCAGGAATATGATCATGCAAAGCATGTGAAAATCTTTGGCCAAAGTATCGCAATTGCTGGTTGTGTTGTCCTTATCACTTAATTTAAGATGCAGGATGTCAGATGAATATCAGTAACAGATATTCAGATAGGCTTCTTAAATGGATCACTTCGATAACTAGAAACGGTTATGAGAACAGGTATATATAATATACTATGCATAAACGACATGAAGGATCGGTTGTTGTTGAGTCATGAAATGAAGGATCGGTTGTTGCCGAGTCATGAAATGAAGGATCGTTGAAACTCCGAGCCATGAAAATGGAAGATCGGCAGTTCCTCGAGTCATTTATAGCAGCATATAGAATCTGTTATAAGATTGAATGGCATTGAATGTGTGTTCCATATTGTAAATATGCGAACAGGGAACATTCGTTTTAAAAGAAATTGTGTGATCCAAACTCTGTTGTTTGGGCAGAGAACAATTATTAAAACTTGAACGTGTGTTTGAATTTTGTAATTCATAACAGAGAACGTTATCAAAAAAAAAAAAAATTCCCTTGTTCTGGTATCTTAAAATGGGGATGTTACTTGAAGGACTGCCTCTTTCTTTTTGGATAGAAGCGGTGAGCACAATTGTGTACTTGATAAACAGATGACCCTCAAGTGCCTTAGATGGAGGCATACCTGAGGAGTCTTGGTATGGTAAGAAAGTAGATTATTCATTTCTTAGATTCTTTGGATGTGAGGTGTTTGTCTATATAGACAAGGATGATAGGACCAAGCTAGGGGATAAATCAGAAAAATGTACTTTCATTGGCTATGGTGATGATGACTTTGGATATAAATGTTGGAGTATTAAGGACAAGAAAATCATTTGATCTAGGGATGTGGTCTTTAGTGAGAAAGTCATGTATAAGCAGTTGTTGCAGGAAAACATGGAAGAATCCAAGAAATAATATGCCACAGTAGAGGATCTTCCAAATGGGAAAGTGACACATGAATCAGTTCAGGAACCTCCTCAATATGAACCAAAAACTCCTATATTGAGGAGGTCTTCTAGGGTAAGAAGGTAACCTGAATGTTTTTCTCCTTCTCTTTATTATTTATTACTCACTGATAGTGGAGAGCCAGAGAGCTTTGATGAATCAATGCAGGTAGATGCCAAGAAGAAGTGGGAGCAAGCCATGGATGAGGAGCATCAAGCTCTCATGGAGAACCAGACATGGGATTTGGTGAAGCTACCCGAAGGCAAAAGAGCATTACAAAACAAGTGGGTGTTTAGAGTCAAAGAGGAAGAAGGATGAAAGAAACAATACAAGGCCCGATAAGTGGTCAAAGGGTTTGCATAGAAAAAAGGTATAGATTTTGATGAGATTTTTTCTCCTGTAGTAAAAATGACTTCTATTAGAATTGTTCTAGGAATAGCTGCAGTAGAAGACTTTCACTTAGAACAGCTTGATGTAAAGACTTCATTTCTCCATGGTGATTTGGAGGAGGAACTATATATATAGCAACCAAAGGGCTATGAGGTCAAAGGTAAAGAGGAGATGGTGTGCAAAATGAAGAAGAGCTTGTATGGCTTGAAACAAGCTCCACATCAATGGTATAAGGAATTTGATAGCTCCATGAAAGAACAAGGTTATATTAGATGTCATTCTAACCATTGCATGTATACAAAGAAATTTGAGGATGGTAGTTATATTATCTTGTGTCTGTATGTGGATGACATGTTGGTTGCAAGTAAAAATATGCAGGAAATAAAACTACTCAAGAAGCAGCTAAGTGAATCCTTTGCTATGAAGGATTTGGGGGCAACCAAACAAATCCTTGGTATGAGGATATCTCGGGATAGGAAGGAACAAAATAAAACTTTATCTCAGGAAGAGTACATTAAGAAGGTCTTGGAGAGGTTTAATATGCAGGATGCTAAACCAGTTGGGACTCCTTTGGCAGGCTATTTCAAGTTATCAAAGGAGCAGTGTCCCAAGATGGAGTAGGAGATAAACCATATGTCCAAGTCGCCTTACTCATCAGTGATTGGAAGTTTGATGTATGTCATGGTGTGCACCAGGCCTGATATTTCCTATGTAGTGTGAGTAGTGAGTAGATTTATGAGTGATCAAGGTAGAGATGATTGGCAAGCAGTAAAGTGGATCCTTTGGTATTTGAGAGGGACCATGGGGACATTTTTGTACTATAGTGGATCAGACACCACTTAGTGTGGTTATGTAGATTCAGGTATGGCTGAAGATATAGATAGTAGGAGGAGCATGACAGGTTATGTTTACATTGTAGGTGGGACAATAGTGAGTTGGATTTCACGACTACAGAAGTTGGTGGCTTTGTCAACCATGGAGGCTAAGTATGTTGCTGCCACAGAGGCAAGCAAAGAAACGATTTGGTTACAACAATTTCTTGAGGAGTTAGGGCATAAGAAGGAGGAAGTAAAGCTGCATAGTGATAGTTAAAGTGCTATACACCTAGCTAAGAACTCAGTTTTCCACTCTAGGACGAAGCATATACAGCTTAGGTACCATTTCATCAGGACAGCTTTGGAGGAAGAGAAGTTGAAGTTGGAGATGATTCATACCATTCAGAATCCTATAGGCATGATGACCAAGGTGATCACAAAGGAAAAATTGAAGTTGTGTTCAGCTTTGATTGGTCTTCACGGAAACTAGTGAAGGGTTAAGAAGCTTGCTCAGAGGAAAACTAGTCTCTAAGTGGGAGATTGTTAGGTTTGGAGCCTATTTTCATGTGTGAAAGTGTTGAAGACTATACACTAAGATTACTATACACTTTCCACAGTTTTCTCGCCGGGGTTCAGGAAATGTGCTCGAAACAAAACATGCCCGATATACCAGTAAATGTGTTTTTTCTCATATGGGAAAGATTTTTGACCCATAGGTTTATGGGACAATTTTGGTCCATGGTTTTTGATACCCACGGTTTTGTAATATTGCTTAAGTAGTTGTCTACTTATGTGGTTTTGTGTATATGGTAGGATAATGTAACTATTAACCAAAATAAGATCCCTCTTATTTTGGGTTAGCTAGCTTCCTTTTTTGCCTCAGTTAAATTTTTTACACATTTCAAGCACTCAAAATTTTTTGGGTATTGCTTCATCAGATAGAGAATTTCTTCCCCTTTCTAGAAAGGTAAAGAAGTCCTCCTAACTCCTTGTACTTTTTAAGTTATGGCTCGGCAGAGTTTGGAGGGGAAATTTTCCCTAGGCTAGCCCACAGAGGTAAGGAGGCATTTTTGCCAAGGAAAATTTTCCAAGGCAGACCTACAAGAAAAATTTTGGCACTTAGCCCTTTTGGGAAAAAAAATCAAAGGAAAATCTCGGCCCGAAAGCCTGCAAAGGAAAATATATTGTTTGAGGCCTGCGCCTAGTCAGGATGTGCCACGTGTCAGGGTGAAGCGGCGGGGGCAGAAGGACTTCAAGTTTTTTGGCGTTTGGTCAAAATGTGTCAAAGGAAAAAATAGGAGTGCATCCCCACCAAGCTAAGAAAAAGATGCCATGTGTCCAACTTAGCGACGATAATCAGGGCACCAAGAGGATTTTGGAATTTTTTCCAAAGTGGTGAAAAACGCAAAAGTGAAGAATGGGACTCATCTCCTCAGCCAATCAAACAATGCCATGTGTCTCAGAGTAGCGGAAGCGTGGAGGATTTTGGGAAATTTTCCCAATTTCGTAAAAGGGGCAAATGTTGTTTTGAAGCCGCAGATCAACCAGAGGGTGCCACATGTCATCGAAGGAGCAGAGTGTGGAGATTTTTTGGGAAATTTTACCAATTTGAAAAAAGAGGGAAAAAGTTTAAATTTCGGCCCGCGAACCTGATTTTTGCCCTAATTTTGCCATTTTGCCCTAAATCTTCAAAGGGCCATATCTTTCGCATCAAAGCTCGAATTTACACGATTTTGGTATCAATGGAAATCTGTTGAAATTATCCACATGATGGACTATTCAATTTTAATGTTTGATGGATATTTGTGTGAGAAAAATGGGAAAACGTCTCTGGCAAGGGAAAAATTGCAAAACCGACCCCCAACCACCAAAATTGATGAAGTATGGGTCATTTTCTTTGGTCTGTGAAGTAGATGCATGGAAATATGAGATTTTGCATCAAGCCCATCATTTTACAGGCTAATTAAATGAATCTTGTCAATGGTTGAAGTTTCAAATCAAATTTTCCCACGTTTTCTCATTTTCTTCATTATGTTCGAGTGATAAAAGCCATTTTTGGCTCATTTGTAAAAAGTTGTTCATCATTCTTTTTTGCCTCTCCCTTCTTTTCTTTCCCAGGGTTGAAAATGGAGTTTGAGCCTCCTCCCCTACTCTGTAATGACATTTTTACCTCTTTCCTATGAAATGATGTTCTGTGCAAACTTCTAGAGCAATTAAAAACGTGTTTTGTGATGCATATGTCCATCCTTGCTCATTTTTTGGTTGTTTTCTTCTTTCATTTCTTCATTGCAGGTATTTATGCATGTTTGGATGTTCATTGCAGGTTTTAGAGCTGTGTTCATGGAGTTTTGGAAAAAAAAATGTGTGAAATCCATCTTTGGCTTGTGATGCACTTGTCCATCCTTCCATTACTCACCTCTCTTTGTTTCCATGGCAGTTTCGATAGATGATCAGCATTTTCCTTCTCTGGTGTATCACTGTTTTAGTGTAGGATCTATTTTTTTCAGTTTTCTTTCTCTCCCTGTCTCCTTGGATGTTAGATTAGGATTAGATTAGCTTGCCTGCACTGGAATAGCTTGTGGCAAGTAGTTTAGGAAGAGGAACCAGCCTTCTCTGGAGAGCTTTCCCCATTTGCAAAGGTCCCACACTTTAGGAAAGCTCAATGTTGTGCAATCACCCCAAATGACATTGCCTTAGAAAAGCATATCCATAATTCATTTGGGGGTGCTGTGATTTTTCACTAATAGTTTTGGCATGCCCGGTAGGACCAAGAGGTCTTCCACTTCATTTTTGCAGGTTGATGTGTTCCTGTTTAAAATTTCAACCTTTAGAGGCACTTACAAACACATCTGGCAACTTCATCTGATCAGCAACCCAGCTCTGAAGTTGCAGACCTTCTTTCCATTCATTTTCTTTCATTTTTCATTCAATCTATTCATTCCTCTTTCATCCCATGAAGTTGTGTAATCATGACTTCATTTCCCTCGTGGAATTTGCATTTACAACAACAACAATGTTTCCCACCTCCAACATGTTTTTGAAATCCTCCAGATCAACATTTTGATCAAATTCAAAACCAATATGCATACCCATCTAAGAAATGCCAAAGTCAGTTTGGCTATAAAGCATATCAAGCACAAGGGTACACAAATTGTGAGGGTAGTCAAGAAGAAAATGCAGATTTGTTGGAGAAGATCTAAAAGATAGAGGCAAACATGGTGCAATCCAGGGCTCAAGCACAAATGAAATCATTTGGAATCGGTTGTAGGGCACCTTGTCCATGGGTGGGACCCTTTCCAAGGCATTATAGTCCATAAGAGAAAATTGACTTCATTGTTGCAACTCTGTCATTGCTTGCAAAGTGGACTGAAGGAATAGAGGTGTATGAGAGGTGTATTCAGCAACCTTTTCAACGTGTAAGCACACCATCTCATGTTTTTTCTTTTCCTCTTTCCCAATTTGTTATATCTCAGCAGTGTCAAGTTTTAAACTCTCCATCTGCTATCCCAAAATCTAATTACATTTCTCCATCCCCTAGTATTCCACCTCATCTCAATTCTTTTGTCCTTTTCCCTTCCAAATAGTCATCCCCTCCAAACAAACAAGAAGTTCCACCTCCCTCCCCACCACAAACAATTACAAAGCTGGTTGAATCCCATCCTGCCACTCCTCTTGCTTTCCCAAGCCCATGTTGAGAAGAGACTCAAGAATCCAATCAAGGACAACAAAAAGAGGATCCTAACAGATAAGAAATGATAGACAATCTGAAGATTTGGGCTACCAAATTTGGGTTTACAAAGATCCCCTTGCTGGCTAAGCCTACAGAGGAGGTTAGAGTTGAAGAACAAGTGGTGGCCAGGACTGATTTTGTTGCAGCAGAAGAAGAGAAAAAACAAGAAGCAGATCAACAATCAGTTTTCTCAGAGTGTAGTGTCCATGTTAGCACTCTACTGAAAGAATATGTTGATCCAATTCAAGTTGCACAATCATTCAACAAGGAGGAAGAACAATCAGCTCCAAGTCCCATTGAAGAGGATCAACTAGAAGAAATCAAATCAGGATTGGAACTAGATGAAGGGAGTATTATTGAAGATATTTTGCTTTCATTTAAAGGGCCTGATTTGATTGATGAATTCATCATGAAGGTGACCAAAACAAATTTAGAGGCACTGAATCATGAGCAGGTTGCATAAGAAGTTACAGATTTCTCTCCCACTTCATCTCTCCAAAAATCTGATTTTTTGGATGAGTTTGAGCTGACAAGCTTCATGTTTGAAGATGAAGCTCCACATGGTGAAAAAATGCATATTTTAAGCTCACCATACAAAAGGGCGAGACCTTGATGTAGTAGGACATTGAAGAGTTTGATTTTCCATCAGACTTAGAGGAATGTTTTGATAAGGATCCTGTATAAATTACAAATTTTCCTTCTTCATCATTCATCCTTCAACCACAAGAACCTGCTGCCATGGAGGAGAGGATTCAAGGACAGCAACCTATAGTTTGTAACATGCTTCTTGAATCAAATTTGGAAGAATTTGATCTTCCAAAATCTACAATGGAGGAACTCCAGAGCCAACAATGTATTACAGTAGGTTACAATAATGCAAAAGTAACTTCATTGGATGTTGCAATCAATAATGATGAGCTGCATATTATAGAAGACTTCCATACTGTCATGAAGGAAGGAAAAGGGCATGACGATTCCATCACCTCTTCCACACCATCCATCCAAGAAGATCTGCAAGAAGACTCCATTTTGGGAGTTTAATTTCAGAGATATGGGCATATCAAATGGATTAGACCTTGCCCAATAAGGTACTTGGCTTCATTGGAGCTAAGGGAGAAGCCAAAACCAATCATGTTTGCTTTTAAGCATAAGGATGAGCTACAAAGTAACAAGGATTAACCGTCACACCTCTTCAATCCAAATGCAGAGCAACTAAAAGAGGTATCTAATTTGTTTTCAATTGACACCTTGCTAATTTGGGTAGAAGACTAGCATCTTGTTGATTTTCCACTCATCCAACTAGCCATGTTTAGTTCCAAACCAATTGCATGGCTACCAATTTTGAGGAAGGGAAGCTATTTTGCACAACCAGTTGTAGGGTTTGTTTAGCTTACCTTTACTCTTGGTTAGAGTAGAGTAGGTAGGTTTGCTTTCAGTAGAAGAAGTGCTTATGCATACCCTACATATCCCACTTGGGGTATGTATGATTTCCAATTTTGTACATAGTTGTTTGGTGTTGTTTTGGTTGCTCTTGCACAGTTCATTTCAGTGGCATTTTGGTGAAGATCAATTTCAAGTTTCAATGGGTTTCCAAGTGGCTCAGAGGTCAGATTTTCATATTTTAGATCAGAGTTGGTTATTAGGCTTGACTCCATGCCCAATGGATGCAACAAAGGCCATTGATCATTCATCTAGCAGGCAGATGACCCCTCTAAGTCGCCAAATTGTTAACCAAAATTAGTGCCCTCTTATTTTGGGTTAACTAGCTTCCTTTTGTGCCTCAATCAAATTTTTACACATTTCAAGCACTCAAAATTTTCTGGGTAGTACTTCATCAGATAGAGAATTTCTTCCCCTTTCCAGAAAGGTAAAGAAGTCCTCCTAACTTCTTGTACTTTTTGAGTTATGGCTCGGCAAAGTTTGGAGGGGAAATTTTCCCTAGGCTGGACCATGGAGGTAAGGAGGCATTTTTGCCAAGGTAGACCCGCAGGAAAAATTTTGGCACTTAGCCCTTTTGGGCAAAAAACTCAAAGGAAAATCTCAGCCTGAAATCCTGCAGAGGAAAATATATTATTTGAGGCCTGCACCTAGTCAGGATGCGCCACATATCAGAGTGGAGCAGCGGGGGCGGAAGGACTTCATTTTTTTGGCGTTTGGTCAAAATGTGTCAAAGGAAAAAATAGGCGCGCATCCCTACTGAGCTAAGCAAAAGATGCCACATGTCCAAGTCAGTGACGGGAATCGAGGCTCTGGGAGGATTTTGGAATTTTTTCCAAAGTGGTAAAAACTGTAAAAGTGAAGAATGGGCTGCATCTCCTCAACCAATCAAACGATGCCACATGTCTCGAAGCGGCGGAGGTGCGAAAGATTTTGGGAAATTTTCCCAATTTCGCAAAAGGAGAAAAATGTTGTTTTGAAGTCACAGATCAACCAGAGGGTGCCACGTGTCATAAAATTTGCAAGGTGCAGATTTTTTTTGGGAAATTTTCCCAATTTGAAAAAAGAGGGAAAAAGTTCAAATTTCGGCCCGCGAACTTGATTTTTGCCCTAATTTCACCATTTTTGCCCTAAATCTTTAGAGGGGCATATCTTTCGCACCAGATCTCAGATTTTTGTGATTTTGGTATCAATGGAAAGATGTTGAAATTCTCCACACGATGGAATATTCAATTTTAATTTTTAATGGAGTTTTGTGCAAGAAAAATGGGAAAATGTCTCTAGCACGGGAAAAATTGCATAACCGACCCCAACCACCAAAATTGATGAAGTATGGGTCATTTTATTTGGTATGCGAAGTAGATGCATGGAAATATGAGCTTTTGCATCAATCCCATCATTTTGCAGGATAATTAAATGAATATTGTCGATGGTTGAAGTTTCAAATCAAATTTTCCCACATGTTCTCATTTTCTTCATTTTGTTCGAGTGATAAAAGCCAGTTTTGGATCATTTGTAAAAGGTTGTTCATCATTCTTTTCTGCCTCTCCCCTCTTTTCTTTCCCAAGGTCGAAAATGGAGTTTGAACCTCCTCCCCTGCTCTGTAATGGCATTTTTGTATTTTACCTGTGAAATGATGTTCTGTGCAAACTTCTGGAGCAATTAAAAATGTGTTTTGTGATGCATATGTCCATCCTTGCTCATTTTTTGGTTGATTTCTTCTTTCCTTTCTTCATTGCAGGTATTTGTGCATGTTTGGATGTTCATTATAGGTTTTGGAGCTGTGTTCATGGAGTTTTGGAACATTTTTCTGTGAAATCCATCTTTGGTCTGTGATGCACTTGTCCATCCTTCCATTGCTCACCTCTCTTTGTTTCCATGGTAGTTTCGATAGATGATCAACATTTTCCTTCTCTGATGTATCACCGTTTTAGTGTAGGCTTTGTTTTTTCTAGTTTTCTTTCTCTCCCTATCTCCTTAGAAGTTAGATTAGGATTAGATTAGCTTACCTGCATTGGAATAGCTTGTGGTAGGTAGTTTAGGAAGAGGAACCAACCTTCTCTGGAGAGTTTTTTCCATTTGCAAAGGTCTCACACTTTGGGAAAGCTCAATGTTGTGCAATCGCACCAAATGACATTGCCTTAGAAAAGCAAATCCATAATCATTTGGGGGTGATGTGATTTTGCACTAATAGTAACATTGCATATGTGTTTTGAATTCGGGTGTGAATTCTGTAGAGTTTGTTAAGCATAGCTCCAAACAGATCTAGGTATTGTATTGAGAGAGCAGTGGCTTGTAATAAAATCTGAGCAAGTGATTTTATGTGGACGTAGCCCAAATTTGGTGAACCACGTTAAATATTGTCTCTTTGTGTTGTGTTATTATTTTTCTGCACTTTTATTTCAGATTTGTAATATTTTCTACATATTAGTTTCTACTATTGTGATTTTATGAGGGATTATTCCGCATATTTTATCCCTTATTTCCCAACAGAAATGTCTGATTATATTAGATAATAAATTTGACTTGGAAAATCAAAGTTGTACTACATGTCAACTTGAATATCTCATAAAGTTGGATGGATTCTTTTAAGGATTGAATACCTATTCTTGTAAGGATTGGATTCATGATGATACATGTTGTATGTTGAATACATAAAAAACACATGTTTTGTGCACTAGATAATTGAATTGACATTACATAGTGCAAAACAATAAGGAATTGATGTAAGTTAGATAGTGGCATGTAGAAACAACCGTTACAACCAAAGGCCACTTTATAATAGATGTTCATGGAATACCACAACGAATTAGTTGTTTCAATTATTGCAAGAGTGATTTTCACAAATATTCTCTTTACAATTAAACAAAAATTGAGGATATGTGTTATAAGATATGATTCCAAAACAAAATATTCTATCTTCAAGATAAACCTTAATTATGGGTCCTTTATTTAACATCAACAAATTTGTGATATCAGGTAAATCATTTCACAATTAAGAATAATTAATTAGTTTTCCAAATGTTTAGAAAAATAGAAATTATAAAATTTTTATCATAGATGTCTATCTATAGTAGATAGTTGTCTCAGTAAAAAAAAGTAACACATGTTTTATGGAAATTCAAGAAACTAAAAGCTAAAAGTGCTAACAAATGTTATATTGTGTGATTTCAGGGATTAATCCTCAAGGTCACTTGAAAAATATATTGAGTTATACTTAGTGACTAATAAACAAAATTATGTCAATGAAATTTGTAGTTGAAATAGTGGAACATTGTGATTCAGTTTACCTACTTTCTTCCCAACCATTTATAACAACATAATAACTTCGTCTAACTTATGTAATTCACTCATTTTAGAACTTGAGGATATATTCTTTTAATATGGATTATATGTTTTAATTCTAAACATGCTAAAATTATTATGGAAGTTTTCCCATATAGTTGTGGTTATCTCTTAGTTACTAAGTAGATTAGTTTTTCAAGTTTCTAAAATTTCAATAATATAGGTGTATACCTAGTAGGAAAAGCTCTTCAAGAACCATATAAGTGAAGATGTGATCCTTGATGGTGCCTATGTTTGCACCAACATGGGATACCTTCAAGAAATTCATTAAGATAACTTTTGAATTATAAAGCAACAGTTTAAATCTAGGAATTTTGAGTGTTCATTTAATTTATTTTTGTCGTTGGTTACAAATTTGTGTTTACCTTATATTTTTCTTTCTATTAGGTCTCGTTGGATTCTCTTGCATGTGTTTTTTAACAAAATCACGCACTTGTTACTTACATCGTACCTCTTATTATGTGATTATATACATGATTCTTAAGTAATAAAAAAAGGCATTAACACTTGTTTTTCCTTTACATTGCTTTATCTTTTCCATACTCTTGTTATTTTCTTTTCTAGAATGACCACTTTATTTGCAAAAATTGGACAACATATGACCTAACTCTGTATTTTTTTTTCATCCTCATCCCAAACAGTACCACCATTAGGGAAAGGAGTGCCCAGACATTACTGTCCCTTTTGGGCACTTCTACTTTTTTCGCTCCTTTTTTTAAATTTAAAATGCACATAATTTATTATCTTTTTAAATAAAATTATACACTTCGGGTCATCCTTTTTAATTTTTAATGACGAAATTCAAAAAATGGAATTATATATATATATATGACTTACTCATTATTATTACGTGCTAGACAATTTGGGTTATTACTTATTGTATACTACTTGGGCAAAGATCAACATTCAAGAACTACATTTTAGACAACATTATTCACTGCATAGCCTTGAGGGACTATTTATGAATTTCATCTCACACATTTATCTTGAGGCTAAAGTAGTTGTAACTTACTATCTTGATGTGAATGGTACAACGAAAACCTAGCTTCAAGGGCCGCGATTCAATCACACACACTAGAACTACATAAAGTCTGAAATGTAGTGTAACACTAAGTGAAAATCACATTAGGATGAATGTCGAGGTCAGTTTGACTCAAGCATATGCACTATTTGTTTTAGGTGCGACATAAGAACCCTACAACAAAGTGAATGTGACCAAGTGTGTGAGGAGGAAGATAATTTTAAACCCTAAGAAGATTAGATATAGAATTGTTCCTAAGGACACTAGTGCCTAACTCAGACACTAACATCTAGGCGGTCATACTCTTATCTCGGGAATCATGCCCGAGGAAGTTTCAAATTCCAATTTTCCAAACAAAGCTTACTCAATCTAAATTCAATGTGTTCTACTCAATTTCCAGCCCAAAATCAATTGAAATCTTTGAATACAAACTAAGTCACCCCTATTCCAATATTGCTTATACGTGCTTGTTTCTTGCATGAATGATTTTGGTTATTATTATATTAATTTAATTTCAATCCTCTAATTAAAATTTAATTTCTATTAGATCAGTATTTGACTTGGATTTATTGGATTTCTGGTCTTTGGTATAGGAAGCTCGATTTTAGAACTTAATTTGGAGCGCCGTGTAAAGATTGTTCCTAAATGTATTTTTTGTTTTGTATAAGAAATTAGAGAGATTTTTGTATATTTTTAAAAAAATAGTTCTTAATGTATTTTTTTTGCTTTAGAGAAATTACGGAGAGCTTTGTATATTTTTTTAGAAACATTTTCTTAACTCTTAAAAGTGTCAAGAAAATATCACTTTTATTAAAAAAAAATCAAATTATTCTGATAACATTCCTAAATATATATTTTTTGCTTCAAAAAAATTCTGGATTTTTTTGCAACATTTTCTTAAATCTTAAAAAATGTTAAGAAAATACCATTTTTATCAAAAAAAAACAAAAAAACAAAAAAAAAAATCAATAATTTTATAACATTCCTAAAAACCGAGTAGATTTATGCTCAATTTATTATTCTATAAAAATGGCAATGTATAGAAGGATTTAATTATTTTAATACTATTTTTATGGAATAATAATTTGAAATTTATTTCATATCATTCTGAATTACCACCTCACCTCTTGCGTATTCAATTTATCATTCTCAATTCTCAATCAATAAATGCTGAAACAATCATTAAATACATATGTTAAAAGGACACTGCCAAGATATATTATGATATATTATTGGCAATTAGGAAAAATCATTAAAAAAACAAATATTAAAATGGTAGTGTGAAATAAATTTCACACACGAGGTGTTTTAAAAAGTTCAAAGAGGGTTATAATTTATTTTATTCCCTATTTTTGTGGCTTTGTGAAAAGAGCCCGTGTGATGATTGTCTTTCCTTAATTCCCTGTTAGCCTTGCCTTCCCAACCTAAAAAATGGACTTTGGTCACAAGGTCTAAGGAGAAAAAAGGGCACTTCCTAGCTCTTACTATTCGACTTGTTACTCACTCTGTGGTAGCTTCGGCAGCTCCAATTTTCTTTGGCTCTGCAATTCCTCACGATACAATTCTTACGTCTCAATTTATTTTTAGCGTCGCGGTCTTTAAGCCCGGGCTGATTTAATTTTTGTGTTTGCCTTTGTGGCATTTTCTGTTACTTTTTGTGACACCGTATTGGACAAATCATTGTAAATGGACAAACTTATTCCATACAAATGGGAATTTTTTTGTGAATGGGCAACTTATTCCATAAAAATGGCAAAAGTTATTGAGAAACATATGGATTAATATATTAGTGTGAAGATATATATGGATTTTATTGTTTTCTCGTTTGATTGATGTATAAACATTTTACTCCATCCTTTGATGACAAATCATTGTAAATGGACAAACTTATTCCATAAAAATGGCAAAAGTCATTACGAAACATATGGATTAATATATTAGCGTGAAGATATACATCAATTATTCCATAAAAATGACAAAAGTTATTGAAAAACATATGGATTAATATATTAGTGTGAAGATATATATGGATTTTATTGTTTTCTCGTTTGATTGCGATACCAGTTGTCACGGGGCTAGCGCACAGCAGAAGAAATTAACCCCCACGCAACACTGAGATGCTACTTTTTTCACTTATTTTAAAGCATCAAGCTACTCCAATAGTCCCACACTACGCCTTAACACACCAACTACCATTCCCCGCAACTTCTCCTTTGCGCACAAATGAACTCTTTAAACACCATTCGCAGCTGCCCATACAACAACTGCAAAAAACCACTCACCAAAACCACGACTGCCTATACAACCGCCGGGAGCCCTTAATATGCCTTCTTAGTCCACCTGTAGGAATGCACAACTCCGACCTCCTTAACCCAGCTCTCTCTACGATTCTGCTGGCCGGACCACTGTTGAACAGCCACCTGCTCTGCACAATGCCGCTAAGAACATCACATATCCTTGTTGTCATCCATCCATGAGTCTACCTGAGTTGCCGCGCCGGTCACTTTATTGTTTTCTCGTTTGATTGCTGTATAAACATTTCAGTCCGTCCTTCGATTACCATTCGATTTCTATTAAAAAACAGTATGTTGGGTGATAGGATAAAGCTAGAATCTTCAAAAAAAATTCCAAAGAAAAATATAAGCTTTTCAGGGGAAAGAAAATGTAATTATAACCTTTCTCACATTTTGACTGTTTGAAAAAAAATTCTCATCCATGTTTTTTAATCATTGGATTATTCCAAACTTTTCTGGTGATAGCAATTTTCTCTCAAGTATGCAATCATCTCTAAAAAAATTTGGAAAAAAGTAAAAAAAATTGGGAAAAAGAGTTATTTGTGAAGACGAGCAGAATTCCAGTCCCAACAAATCAATTCTTTATAGAGACACAGAGATACATTTATATGCAAAAAAAGGAAAAAACAGCGTCCTTGTACACATTTAAATCCAGAAGAGAGGCCTATACACTACGGAGCACATTCGACTACAAAATTTCGTTGATCCAACGATGACCATCTGTATGCGAAGACCAAGCAAGCAAGCCATTCAAACTCAAGCTGTATAAAGAGTTGAAGTGCTGCTGGTGTCAAAGTCGTCTATAAACAGCTTGGTTCTCATCCTTTTCGCCCTCTCCCTCAGACAATATTTATTTCTTAGAGCGTATGTTTTATACATTACAGAAGTGGTATCCTTCTTTTTCTTTGAGGATGTTGCTGGTGATTTATACTTGAATTTGACCCCACCACCCATCTTCCTTTCCATTCGCCTCGCTTTCAGCAACTCCGAATGCTGCTTGCAAACTTTATTTGGGATGCGAATCCTTTCATCAACTTCATCTATAGCCTTCACAATTTCCTCCAAATTCTCCCTGTATTAACATTATCATCATCATGCAAAAGAATACATGAAAAAACAATAGGACAGGGCACAGACCTTTTTTTACCTGCAGTGTTTTATAGTGTCGATATTGAGATTGTAGGTCATGTGAACACCATGAAAAATCCCCGGCTTAATGCAGGCAATGGGTACTCCTATATCTTTGGAGGCTACTCCAATCACCCCAAAATTTCTCATACATGTTGAGCACTTTGCACTAAATTCTTCAGCACCAGTCTTTCGTCCATTGTAATGAAGAAACAAGTCAGGCGTCCTCTGAGCTTCCTGATAAACCAAATTGTCCAATGTCTGGATGATATCCTGTAATATAATCCCATAAGAGCCAACATCTACGCTGTTATTTCACATAACCACAAAAAATTAGGTGCCTCTGTTATTTCACATACCCACCAAAAATTGGGTGGCTCTATTATTTCACATATCCACCAAAAATATGGTTATTATTTCACATACCCACAAAAAATATGGTGTTATTTCACATACCCACAAAAAAATTCACATACCCAGAAGAAAACATATTATCTACACAGATTGCATATGAACAACTTACTTGTTCTGCCTTTGTGGGGATGAAGGTACATTTAGTAAACCCACCAGCAGCCACTCCACAAGACTGCTTCAATTGAACGTTCAGACCATTCCACAAAATCAGATGCACCTGTAGGTGTACATTGAACATTGAACACAGTAATTTCTTACAACTTTCTTTCGTCCAGTCCCTAAGAATTCCTAGGGGAGATGATGGGTCCAATCCATCATGATCATCAATTCTTAATTGACAAAGAAAGTTAAGGTTCAATAAATATAAGGTGAACCTAAACTGTGAGATGTAAACTTGCCCGTGCATGAGACTCGTCCATATCTTGAAGCACCTGCAAATCATTGAGTAAAACCTGCGCGCCATACCAATCAGACATATCTGCATGCAGGGGAAGGCATATAAAGTCTGCAATACCCAAACCAATACTTGCATAGGTTCCACTTTCACCATATTGCTCTGTATCACTGTCTATAAACACTTTCCACTCTCCTCCACCATTTTGAAAGGAACTGCCAAAAAACAGACATAACAGAACTTATAAACATATATGCTCAGAGGGGATGTGGGGAAGAAAGTGAACTTACTCAAGCAGGACTGCTATGATGTCTTGGCGCTGAGAAGCAGAGAAGGCAATGGAATTCTCGATATCCAGACCACTGGGGCACAGATACATATTGGACGGCATCCTTGGATTCACTTGCTTTAATGGAATGCCAAATGCTTCCAAATCAATCCTCTTCATCATCTTCGCCTTCTCCACAGGATTGCTCTCACCACCCTCCTGCAATACCCACAACAGGAAAAAAAACAAAAAAGTCCTCAAAAATTATGAGTTGAAGAACATATCCATGATTAAGAAACAAAAATAGTAATACATACATACTTTGGGTTGAGGCATTTTGTGAACGACATTGGTGAGAATCTGCGATCCATTTTCTACTTCCTCTGCCTTCAATACATCTGTGAGAGAATCGGAAGTAGAAGCCATTAAAGCCCTCAAAAACATGTGAGTGACATTTGCCACAGGTATCAAGCTCCTCAGCGTGTCACGCCCCCTCTTCTCATAAATACCCCCCATTAACATCTCAGACACATCTCCACTCTATATGTGCAAAACCCATTGTTAGTACTTAACCATCTAACTTGGAAAAAACATTTGAGAATGAACAGATTACAGAGCTTACATCAGTGGTGTCTATCACAAGCACTTTCCGCTCAGGATGTGCAACTGCGTAGGCAGAAGACACCTGATATGTTAGAGTGGTCTTTCCCACTCCACCTCTGTGATTGGCAAAACAGTGAGCTGAAATCACCGGCATTTTTAACACAGTTGAAGACAATAAACCAACATCAATTTATAAACAGATTTGAATGTGAGGTAATTGTAGGATGCTTTTCACCTTGTGCCACACGTGTCAAATATCGTGGCAAGATCATAAGAATGTTGCAATTTGCAGCACGTTGGTTAATTATATTATAATATTACACTTGTCATTCGCCTTGCAACGTGTGATTTTTTGGTGGAAAGTAATAACGCCGTTTTAATTGACATATGTTGGAATGAACGGATGAATTTATGTTTCTTCGGTGATTTGGTTACAATTGTATCGGGGGTATATATGGGCTAAATATGTTAAAATGCATTACTATGTAAGGACTAATCAATTTTCAGGTTATCACCGTAATCCAAACGGTCAGTGATGGAGAAGAGTGATTCTACATCACACCATGAATATCCAGCCTCCAACTCCGGGATACCCTCTGCGTATTCCATACCAGTACCTCCATCCAACAAGGACACATCTAAACAATGATGCTGACGATACTGCCACTATTCCAAGAGATTACTATGAGCGTATTCAAAGGAATCTACAACTTCCAGAACGTGATGATGACAATGTTTCCACTTCCACAGTGAAGATAATGCGCCTGGACCCCATGTACATTATAGCCCGTAGTTTGTGTCGGCCATATCGGCAGGCCTATTGCCGATCTTTTCAATAAAGCTAGGATAAGATTCGATCTTATCTTTGGAGCGTGGTGGACCTTACCACCTTTATAAAAAGGAGTTATCGTGGGTGGCTTGTACCCATGTGTTGTCTTTGTCTGTCTCTGTCTTTTCTTTCTTTTGTCCGAAGAAAGGAATCTTCTCGGCTACCAGAGTCCCCGGTTTCCGATCTTTAGGTTGCCAGTCTTTGCCGGTGAAAAGCTTTTCTTAACCTATAAATATGGGCTAAGGAATTCATTCACTACATCGATGGATAGACATTGATATTGGCATATCAATACATTGGCGAGTAGAAGTTCAGTGCTTTCTTCTGAAGTGCTTATGATCAGAAGTTGTCTGTAAGTCTAATGTTTTCTCGAGTTTATGATATCTGTTCCGCATGAATATTGTACTGGTCGTTCTTATTTCATAAAGTGATATATACAGAGTGGATTTCCAGTCCTTTCCTCGTTTCAGAGCTCTTGTTAATCTTGAGATACATCCATCTTTTACTTCGAATGATATCAGAGCTTTATGTTTTGAGTGCTTTTGTAGGATGTTGTATTAGAGCTTTGTTTAATAGTGGTATTGGATGTTGTATCAGAACTTTGTTTAATAGTGGTATCAGAGCTGGTTTGAGTTGCAGAGTTTATTTATACAGATCTGAAGCTTTTAAGTTTGACTAAAGCATTTCTAGTAGAGCTAGTTTATCTTTGGCTTGTCATCTATGAACATAGGTCAATAGAGCATAAGCCAGGCAAAGAGGCGAGGTCCCGTCAGTAAGTCGTCGTGTTGTGCGCAATTTTAGGTTGACCCGATACCGTAAGCCCTGCTGCAACGTTGCTTATCAGTTGTAGTCGAAAATGGCCGCTGAAGCTAGACCCAGTCTTTCTACTTTAGATGTTGATGAAGATCTTGTTAGCTTGTCTGAAATTTTTCCTGTAAATTCTGCTCTTAGTCTTGAAGAAGAATCTGAACCGTTACCTGCATGGAAGCTCCCTAAGAAACCCTATGATGATATATATTCCAAAGTGTCTGCTTTCCATTTATTAGCTGGTAATGTTTTTAAAACTCAAGAATCTGTTATTCAGATCAGTCAGACTAGTTCAGGGGAATATGATATTCCACTTATTGATAAAGCTGATCTTAAATGGTTGAAGAAGCAATCCCTGTACAAGTTTGCACACATTGGATGTGTACAGATAGGAGTAACGCCTTTGTTTAGACATGGTTTAAATGCATCTATTCTATGTTGTTTGATGGATCTACGCTTTGACAATTTTAAAGACTCTCTTTTAGCAGCAATCCAGACTAGACTTCACAATGGTCCAATTTCATTTGAGGTATATCCCAATTACCCAGTCAGTCTGCTTCAAGATAATCTTTTATCTGATTTTTTTAAGCTCCATCTAGCCACTACAGGTCTAAACATGCGTCCGGGTTCCTGTCCGCTTGCTGTACAATATAAAGTTATCTATAGGTTAGTTAATACTATGTATCCTGCAGTTAAGCATGGGGTAACAAAGGGCAGCAGCGTGGTGAGTCACGTGAATCTTGAGTCCCAGAAAATCGAAACAGAACTCATTACATGGTCTCAGATTAAGGTCCCTAAAGAATGGACTCTGTCCAAAAAGTTCATTCAGAGTAGTCATCCCCAGCTGCAAAATGCTACTGTTGTTCATGAAAGTAAGAATGATGTCACTCTAGCATTCATATCTAAAAGTAATCTGTCTACCTTAAATAGGTCTAGTTCTTTTCAGTCTTGTTCGTCTAAGTTTTCTGTAGGCTGGAAAAGTAGGTAGAGATTTTTTTTTTTGGAGTCAAATTGGAGGGAGAGGAAAAGGGGTGAAGAAAAAGGGTTAAGAAGGAGGAGAAGTGCGAGGGCGGTGAAAATGGAAAGGGGAAAAAATACGAAACTCAATCATGTAATAACCCAATGACATTTATGTCATCAGTTCATTAACGTAAACATGTTAAAAAAGGGAGGGGCATTCAGTATTAATTGTCGCCACCCTGCCACACAGACTATAAGAAAATATGCACCTATTCTTATAAACTTGTAACTTGACAAAGCAAGTGGTTTGTATCAAAACAATAATCTCTGACTATATAATCGGACTATTTTTTGTGGAGTTAGTTGCCGCCGACTTATTTTGACAAAATGCTTGTACTTCAAACCTTACCCCGATTTGCCATGCTTGTTTTGTTATCTTCACATCTTAATTCTCTAAGATACTTCGCCTTGGAATATATATGACCAATAATCATTGTAAAAAAGAATTAGCATTTATAACTTGACATGACCGCTTATTTTCATATATTGACTTAACAATAAACACTTCAAATTTAGTTAAAAGGATTTTTTGTTATGACTACGAGGAACACTGTTATTTATGACATGCTCTATTACCGTGTGTACATTTTATGGTTATGTAGCTTGTGCAACAAACCAGGTTCAAAGAGAAATTACCGTCAAAAACGAAACAAATTACGACATAAAAATAAAATAACTTAGACTACCTAAAATGTAACAATCTAAATTTAATCGGTATCCTATTTCATATAAACTATATATGCAATAAAAAATAAAAAATAAAATATGACTCTTAAGTTTTGAAAGAAACAACAAAACTCGTGGCAACACCACATACCTCGTGGCATCCACCGCTACTCTCAGCGTTCAGAAATACCCCCACAAAGAATTCGGCCCGCCATTATTCGTTCAATCTACTACACACGTTTAAGTGATAGCTGAATCTGTTATGAAGATGAAGCTGAATAAAATGCAAGTTACATACAGGAACGCTGATTTTTTTGATCCTCTTCTGGCGTCTAAATTTTATTATTGGTCAGCCAGATATTGATTATTCCTTAAATCGTTTGCTCACCATTGATTGTGTCGGCAAACAAAATCGCACGGATATAAATACAAATATTACATGGGTTATAGATGACAGTTACATAGTGGATAGGGGTGTTAGTATAGAGATAAATGACACGAGTTCCACGATTCAATTTTTCCATTGAGACAATGGATATACCTTTTATAATGCACGTTCTTGTGCACAATGCTCAGAAGCCGGTAAAGGGTGAGCGGATCCTGCTTACTGGTGGAGAAGTTGGGTATTTTTGCTTGATCCTAAATTCACAGGAAGATGATCTGTTTATCTCTATTGCATTTCGGTCATGGAGACGTCTCCTCGCAACCTTAGCGGTAGGCCATTTTTGTTGAATCTGAAACAAATCGACAAAAAGAAGGATTGAATTTGTTGTCGCTACTGCTGCCATGTGCGGAGGCCATTTCCGCTAGCTAGCACGATCCTTCCCGAGCTATATTGAAGCTCGATGGAGTGAGCTGGATCCTACATCGCAGAAGCAATGCCATTCATGTTATGCAGAAGATGAAGAAGAAGAAGAAGAAGATTTAGGATTACAATGCGCTTCATTCAGATGTAACCTTTGATTTTGCTTCAAAGCACCTGAGCAGGTTGTCTAGCTGTATTGATTTTGCTTCTGACCACCTCTGCCACGTGCACTGTAACCTTTGCAGCACCCTTCTCAAGGTATATGAAAGCCACCACTGAAACGTGTCTCCACAATGAATGCGTACGTGGACTTGTTTGCACCCTTCGATTTTCAACACGTGCGGGAACATGCTCTGGTCCGTTGATCTCCTGCAATTGTCAGTTTCCCCAAGCCTCGCCTCAGCTGTAATTACGCCTTTGGCGTAATAAACAAACTTCTATTTTAATCTTTAAGATAAGTTATAAACTAGCAATCACGTGTACAATGCAATGTGAACGCTAAACAATATATGTAATTTGATTTAGAGGGATAGTTATTACTTTTGTAGTTGATGTTGATAAGGGGTGTGATTGATTTTGTAAGTGTAGGAATATAGATGAAGCATTACATTTATTTAGGGTCTCTGGTTTTTTCCATGAACTGACTTTTAGGGCCTAATTTGTAGAGCTTTCTTCACGGTAAATTAAAAAAAAAAGGTTTTCTGATTATAAAACCAACTACTATTATTATTGTAAAGTGTGAAATTTAATATTGATACCTTCTTTAAAATAAGATTTTTAATATCACGTCCTTTTCTTGTAACGAGATCACTTTTAGCTGGAAACAAATTTCAATTTCTATGTGAGAGAGAGATAATGCATATGGCCATTTACCAAAAAAATCAAGGACTCATACGATAAACACGCCTCATAGATATTGCTAACAAACAACTATATCTATTCTATCCAAAAAAAATGTCCTTGAGCATTTTAATAAAAGTTTGGCAATAAGAAGGGCATATTTTGAGTGGAGTATAGGTAAACTTCCCCGATTTTTAGGAGACATTTTGCATATAGTTACTGTGCTATGTAATTTTCTTTGAAAAGATCAATGTAATAGAAATGAAATGCGTTGTTGGTTTACATAAAGAAGCAAGCAATAATAAAATGGTAATATTGAACATGTATGTTGAAAAGTTAGATTTTACAAGTGTAGAAATATAGATGAACCACTTCATTTAAAGGTATCATCTCTACATTTCAAACTTGTTACAAATTCGTACATATACAATTCCAAATCTTATATGTTGAGTGGTAGTGTTTTGTGGACTATTTTATTTGAACTTAGCATGAATACATGAAGACTTCCATGCATGTGCATGTGTTGATAAGTGGTTTGATTGATTTTGTAAGTGTACGAATATAGATGGTGCAATGCATTTAAATGTATCATCTCTATATTTCAAACTTGTTACAAATTCGTACATTTGCAAATCTGGTACATGTGCAAATTTTATATCATGAGTGGTGGTCTTTTGTGGCCATTTTTTTGCACACTAAACATGCATACATTTTATACCAATTTGGATAGTTAGTTTTTTTGGTAGTTGATGTGGTTTGCAATTATATTGGGGTAGTTGTGTTAGTGTTGCATCGATTGTCTAGTTGGTCTTTTGTTCACAAAACCTTTTTGTAAGGTCGACAAGGGGTGTGATTCATAGTGGTTGTGTAGGAATATAGATGAAACATTACATTGAATCCCCTCACATTCCAATCTTGCCATCAAATACAACTACTGAAGGATTGCTAACCAACATTCCCCCAGTCACTTCCATGGAAACAAATTTGCACGACCATACCAATTACTTCCGTACAAACTCTTCTTTGCTAACTACTGCCGTAGAAACATGAGATCTACTGACGTAGAAATCACACTTTTTAAAATTAGCTCCTTCCTTTTGTATAAGAACTATGTCCAAATCTCCATATACAATCCTTCAATAGTTGTATTTGATGGAAAGATTGGAATGTGAGGGGACGGGGAATCCTACAAAGTCCCCATGTTTTTGGGTTGAATCTTCCTATTATTAATATGTAAATCTCTACCCATGTTTTCAATTACATATAGTATATAATGATGTTAAGTAACTGTACATCCAGATTATTCTCTTCCTTTAGCTCAGTAGCCATGACTGAGGGGTTCCAATCCATCAAAGTCATCCCAAAACTAACTATTAGTGCAAAATCACAGCACCCCCAAATGAGTTATGGATCTACTTTTCTAAGGCATGGTCATTTGGTATGATTTGCATAACATTGGATCATTCCCCAAGCTATGGGACTTGCAAATGGGAATGATCCTCCAGAGAAGGTTGGTTCCTCTTCCTAATCCTAGCACTAAACTACTTCTAAGGAAGGAAATGCAACTATCAACTCCTAATCTAACAATTCCAAGGGACCAAGGAGAGAGAGAGAGAGAGAGAGAGAGAGAGAGAGAGCATGAAAATAAAGAAATCCTACACTACAAAGGTGAAAGCACTGAGAAAAGGGAACTGCTGATCACAAACCCAACTGCCTGAAATGGAGAGAGGTGAGCAATGGAGAGGATGGATAGATGCATCACAGACCAAGGATAAAGTTCACACATAACACCATTTCAAACCCCTTAAACATTGCTCCCAAAACCTGCAATGGACATCATAGATATGCATAGTATACCCTACAATGGTGAGAGGCGAGAAGAGATGACAAATGAGCAAAGGATGGACAAAACACATCATGAAACATATTTTATTGCTCTAGGAGTTCACACAATACACCATTAACGGAAAAGAGGCAAGAAAATGTCGTTACAAAGCCAAGGGAGGAGGCTTAAACTCCACATTCGACCCTGGAGAAGAAAGAGAGAGGGGGCAGGGAAGAAGAATGAACAACCCTTTACAATGAATCGTTCCCCTGTATTTATAAATTTGATCAAAGAGAAGAAAGAGAGAGGGAAGCGGGAAAAGTGGGTTGAAGCTCAACCACTTCTATTAATGCTTCTGATAAAATATGCCCCAAATCTGTCTTTATTGCATGATTCCTTGATTCGGTGCCTTGAAAGAAGAGGAAACGACAGAAACCAATCGAATCCGATCTGGTTGTTGAGACAGATGGATCCTGCATTAAAGGCCCGAAGACATTTCCTCCATTTCCTTTCCCTAACCTCCTCAAATTAAATTCTCAGACCTCCATGGCACAGGTGAAGCCAAGATCTTTCCAATGGTGTCAGATCTACAATATTTTGAGCCCTAAGTCGAAAGATATGCCCCTTCGAAGTTTGTATCGGGTCTGTACGAATGGATGGGGAAAACAGTTTGAAAAAAGGCCCCCCTTTTGGTTGGGGACACGTGGAAGCCAGATTAGAACAAAAAATCGGTCTTGCAAGTCCGCAATTTATATTTTTCCCTTTGAACCAAAGGTAAATTTTCACTTTTTCCTCCAACTCCCTGCCTTGGCTTTGACTCGGGTTCTAACAATGACTTTTTCCCCGACAAAGTTGCAGGCCATTTTGTAACTTTTACCCTTTTTGTGATAACAAGGGGAAAAGAATCAACTTTTTCCTCGACGCCCCGCTTTCCTCTGGGACACGCGTCATTATGGCACTCGTTTGGTCTTCCCCTTTTTGCTCCTAGCTTCTCTGTGACACTACTCCTTTGTTTCCAACCCTGCTATTTCGTTTTTGAGACCATCTGTAACCTGTTTGTCATCCTAGAATGTGAGCTCACAGTTCTAAGTCATTTCCTTCATAATTTCCTTATGTGTTGGAGTTGTCTTGACAAAATTTTTCAGGGGGTGAATTTGGAATAACAATTTGGCGACTCACAGGGACATCTGCCTGCTAGATGAAGAAACCAGTGGCCTTGAAGCATCCATTGGGCATGGATTCTATTTGATAAATATGAAACTAATTTGAAAATTTGAAGATCTGATCTCTAAGCCTCTTGGAAACCCACTGAACTTGGAGTTGAACTTCACCAAAAGCCGACTGAAATGGACTTTGCAAGAGAAAAACAACAACACCAACAACTATGTACAAACTGAAAATCATACATACCCCAAGTGGAATATGCAGAGTGTGCAAAATCACTTCTTCTGCTAGAAAAAAATTCTACTCCTAGTCCTACACTAATCAGAGAGAAAGAATGCTAAACAAATCCTACTACAGGCACGGAGAAGTAGCTTCCCTTTCTCAAGAGGGGCGTCCATGCAAATGATTTGACATTAAATATAGTTGTCTGTATGAGTGAAAAACTGACAATAAGTCGGTCCTCCACCCAAATCATCAAGGTATCAACATTAATGGAAAATACCTCCTCAAGCTAACTTACATTAGACTTCTGGAGGTGTTGATGATGACCCTTGGTACTTTGATGCTCATCCTCATTCCCTGGAGTAGTCATGACTAGTTTTGGCTTCTCCCTTGACTCTAATGAAGCCATGTACCTGATTGGGCATGGTTTGATCCTTTGAATGCGCCCCTTATTCTGAGCTTCAACTCCAAGAATGGAGTTTTCTTGTGGAAATTCTTGGATGAATGGTGTGAGAGAGATGATGACATCCTCCTACCTTTTTCCTTCCTCCTCTTTTGAAGAACATGGAAGATCAAGATCTTCCAACCTTGGTTCCAGAGGGCCATTATGGAGTGCAGGCTTTTGCACTAGAATATTCTCCTTCATGTCAGCAAGTTCATGTGCGTTGAAGATGGATGGAGAAGAAAATGATGTAATCTCCATGGGCTCCTTTTCATCAAAGAAATATCTCAAGTCTGATAGACAATCTACCTCCTTGTTGTCTTGTTGTAAGTGCTCTACCTCCTTCATGGTGTCCTCTTGATCTGTAACTTGTTCACCATGGCTTCTCTCTTCCTCAAACATGAAGTTTGAGAGATCAAACTCTTCTTCAACATCAGAGCTTGAAGGGGATGAAGTGGGAGGAAGAACTGAAGGTTCCCTTGTAGCGTGCTCCACACTTAGAGCCTCTGGAACTGTATGGTCCTCTTCCAGCATGGGTTCATCAATCAAATCAAACCCTTGAAATGAAAGCAAAAAATCTTCAATGATGCCTTCTTCATTGAGTGGCCTCAACACTTATATGATCTCTCTCAGCTGCTCCTCTTCAATGGGGCTTGGGACTGATTGTTCCTCCTCTTTTTCTTTCTCTTCTTCTACTGCAAACTCAGCCTCAGCCACCACTGGTTCTTCAATATTTACCTCATCTATTGACTTTACCATCAAGGGGATATTTGTAAACCCAAATTTGGCATCCCAACTCTTCATATTGTCTGTCATTTCTTTTCTGTTGGGCTCCTCTTCTTGTTGTTCTCCTTGACTGGATTCTTGAGTCTCTTCCCGACATGGACTTGGGAAAGCAAGAGGAGTGGCAGGTTGGGGTTCAACCATCTTTTCAATTGTTTGTGGTGCGATGGGAGGCACAACTTCTTGTTTGTTTGGAGGGGATGACTGTTTGGAAGGGAAAAGGTTAGAAGAACTGAGATGAGGTGGAAGACAAGGAGATGGAGAAATGAAATCAACACTTGGGGTAGCAAGTGAGGATCTTGGAAATTGGAGCTTGGGTTGAGATGGTGCCACTTGAGAAAGAGAAAAATAAAATATATGAGACGTTGGACTTACCCATTGATAAGGTTGTCTTGACTCCAACTCATAAGCCCCGATCTCCTCATTCTATTGTGCAAGCTGGGGCAACATTTCAACTATAAAGTCAAGCTTCTTTTGAGGGCTGTAATGTCTTGGAAAATGGCCTTCCCATGGACAAGGTGCCTTATAACCAATCTTGAATGCCTTCATTCGTGCTATTCCCCTTGAATGAACCATGCCAGCCTCCATTTTTTGAATTTTCTTCAATAAACCAGCATTCTCCACATAGGTGTCACCATTGTATGCACCCCCTTGTTCTTGATAAGATTCATGGCCAAACTGACTTTGACTCAACTCATATGGGTAAGCATAATGGTCTTGGATCTTATCATAATGTTGATTTGGAGGAGTAGGGAAATGCATTGGAGGTGAATTGCATTGCTGTAAGTGTGAGTTCCATGAAGGGAATGAAGTCATGATTACACAACCTCATGGAATGGGAGAAAATGAAGGAGATGGAAGAAATAATGGGTGGAAATGGATGTGAAGAAGGTCTGCAACTCAGGGGATGGGTTGTTGACCAGATGGAGTCGTCAGATGTGCTTGAAAGTGCCTCCAAAGGTTAAAATCTTCATCAAGAGCACATTGAACCTGATGAAATGAACTGGTAAGGTGCTTCAGACCACTCCCACCAGGCATGCCAAAACTATTAGTGTGAAATCACAGCACCCCCAAATGAGTTATGGATCTTCTTTTCTAAGGAATGGTCATTTGATGTGATTTGCATAACATTGGATCATTCCCCAAGTTGTGGGACTTGCAAATGGGAATGATCCTCCATAGAAGGTTGGTTCCTCTTCCTAATCCTAGCACTAAACTACTTCTAAGGAAGGAAATGTGACTATCTACTCCTAATCTAACAATTCCAAGGGACCAAGGGGGGGGGGGGGGGGGAGAGAGAGAGAGAGAGAGAGAGAGAGAGAGAGAGAGAGCATGAAAATAAAGAAATTCTACACTACAAAGGTGATATCACTGAGAAAAGGGAACTGCTAATCACAAACCCAACTTCCTGAAATGGAGAGAGGTGAGAAATGGAGAGGATGGACAAATGCATCACATACCAAGGATAAATTTCACACATAACACCATTTCAAACCCCTTAAACACAGCTCCCAAAACTTGTAATGGACATCAAAGATACGCACAGTATACCCTGCAATGGTGAGAGGAGAGAAGAGATAACAAAATGAGCAAAGGATGGACAAAATGCATCACGAAAAAGATTTTATTTCTCCGGGAGTTCACACAGTACACCATTAATAGGCAAGAGGCAATAAAATGTCGTTACAAAGCCAATGGAGGAGGCTTAAACTCCACATTCGACCCTGGAGAAGAAAGAGAGAGGGGGTAGGGAAGAATAATGAACAACCCTTTAAAATGAATCTTGCCCCTGTATTTATAGATTTGATCGAAGAGAAGAAAGAGAGAGGGAAGCAGGAAAAGTGGGTTGAAGCTCAACCACTGCTATTAATGCTTCTGATAAAATATGCCCCGAATCCGTATTTACTGCATGATCCCTTGATTTAATGTCTTGAAAGAAGAGGAAACAGTGGAAACAGATCGAATCCGATCTGGTTGTTGAGACAGATGGATCCTGCATTGAAGGCCCGAAGATGTTTCCTCCATTTTCCTTTACCTAACCTCCTCAAATTAAAGTCTCAGACCTCCATGGCATAGGTGAGGCTGAGATCTTTCCAATGGTGTTAGATCTGCAATATTTTGAGCCCTAAGTCGAAAGATATGCCCCTTCGAAGTTTGTATTAGGTTCGTACGAATGGATGGGGAAAACAATTTGAAAAATGGGCCCCCCTTTTGGTTTGGGACACGTGGAAGCCAGATTAGAACAAAAAATTGGTCTTGCGGGTCCGCAATTTATCTTTTTTCCTTTGAACGAAAGGTAAATTTTCACTTTTCCCTCCGACTCCCCGCCTTGGCTTTGACTCAGGTTTTAACAATGACTTTTTCCAAATAGTATTTTAAAATCATTTCCTATATTGAATTTTAATATATCTTTCCACGTATTTAAATCTTTTTTTAAAAAACATCCTTATTCAACATATATCTAAATATATTCCTTAAGAGTGATAATAAGATTCTGGTTGTCAAGATATTATATGAATTGTATAGTTTCAAGGGTAAAGTAATGTTGTTTGTTTCTCCATGTATTGAGCGGCAAAATAAAAGTAGAGTGGGAAGAATATACCCACTTCAACAAACCCACCAAACCCAATGCAAAGAATGGACAACTAGGCATCCTAAACAGCTTTTTAGACCGGTCATTTCCCTTACATAATAATACAAGCACTTTATTTGAGATCGGAAGGTGTTAACCTGCAGAAACCCATGATAACGTTTTAAATCAGCCCAGCTCACGACCATAAATCTGAGCCTCAATATCTTCACATTTAACTATAAACAAATTGGTTGATCTTGATATGTTCTTGTATATGAAGTGGGTTCTATTATCATGATTTCCTTTTACTTGCACAGAGAAATATATTAAAACCCTAACACAAAAATGCGCCTGTAACATAAAAACATCTAGATGGTCATAAAAACCGTCAAAACGGATGTCAAATTTAATCACTTTGAAAAAAACGTCTAAACAAACATCAAATTTAACATAGTCTCATAAATGTCCGCAAAGGCCTTTCCCATAGGGGGAACGCCTTCAGCGTAATAAATTATTACTTTTTAAGAAATTATTTATATTAATTGGGAGTAGAATAAGAGATCTAAATTATTTAAATTTTATAATCAATTTATTTAAATATTTAATAAGTTAAATAAATTGAATTGTTTTAATTATTCAATTTTTAAAAATGGGTTAGTGTTTTTAATTGATATAAATAAATATTTAAAATTTTAAAAAAATTAAATTAATTACCCCCAAATACCTATTATGGTTCATCACCAAAATTTTTTAATAAAATTTTCACTTTATTCCACTCATTAATATATTCACCAGTATAGATATCATAAATGCATCTATATAAAATAATTAGCTATGTAAGAGTAGCATAAGTATACCAAACATGAATATAATATAATAAGTATATTATAATAAATGCATGCATATCAAATACATCAATAGATATCAATTTCAAATTTCTTAGGTTTAATTTTTTACATCCCTCTTTAATTAAAAAATTCACTAAATTCTCTATCAATTTCTCGTCGATTTGTGGCAAATAGAATCATTTAATGTACATGATTGTGTTGGTCTCGAAATACATATTCAAGAAAAAAATACTCGAACATTACTACATGACCAAGATAATACTATTTTTTTATTGACTTCTCCAAGAAAAAGAAACAAAATTATTGACAGTCTAATAGAATTCAAATTTATGAATGAATTGTCACATGACGATCAAATGAACGTCAAATTTAATGTCAAGAATAAAAGTAAACAATGCACTCCATTACAACCTTGTCTGCCATTGTATGTAACATAAGTATACCAAACATATATATAATATGATAAGTATATTATAGTAAATGTATGTATATCAAATACATCAATAAATATCAATTTCAAAAGTTTTAGGTTTGATTTTTTACATCCCTCTTTTATTAACAACTTCATTAAATTATCTATCAATTTCCTATTGATTTGTGGCAAATAGAATCATTTAGCGTACGTGATTGTGTCAGTCTCAAAAATATATATTCAAGAAAAAATACCTGAACATTACTACATGGTGTAGACAAAAAATCATGCACTTAGGTACATTTCTAGGTCTTAAACACATACTAGCATTCATATGATTCTTAAGCAAGAAAACAAGTAATTGACGACTGTCTTTGGCCTCTTGTCTTTGTTTCTTGTTTTCTATTTGGTCTTAAACACCCTGTAGACCATTTGATATTTTAATTATTTATTTTTTGTGGCTTGAGACACCCTCGCCCAGCTAGGACAAGAGCGCTCAGGGACCCCTAACCCTTTGCCACCTTACTTGCTTCTTTTGTGTCTCTTTTATCTTTTGGGCACCTTTCCACTTATGGATCGGCATTCCAGTTTTCAATTATGAAATTCAAACAAGGGAATCATAAAAATACATAGTTATGTGACCAAAATCAAGGACCAAACACTAAGCATATTTTATCATCACCTAAGCTTGCATCCAAAGGCACATAAAACACTTCAAAACATCCATCTAACATCCTCTCAAGGGACAAGGGACTACAATTTCTGCATACACAACATTGGATGGGGAAGTTTCTTTATTCCATCCACACATTCTATTACATTCTTCCATCTAGCTACATCCCGTTATCAAGTGCACTTGCACAAGGACATCCTAGGGCACGATTCTTTCACACACTCGGGTAAGTGCACCAAGTTGGGGGGGCCAAAAGGGGGTCTTAAGTGGACGCATTTTTCTGAAAAAAAAAAAAAAAAAAAAAAAAACTTCAACTTGTATGAGTTTTTTGAAATAGTTACACTCAAAATTGGAAGATGTAGAAATATGAATCGTAGAATTTTGAGTCTAGTTTCTAATATAATAAATTTTATTGAAAACGGATAAGTTTAAGTGAGTCGAACAACTAAAATACCAACAGATGCTCCAATTTTTGTTAAAAAAACATAATAGAGTGACTTTCGTGCCCCCCACCATTTTTTGAGTACCATTTAGTATTTTTGAAAACCCTTTGGTAGAAATATAGTTAGGAGCATCTAGTTTGGGCTCCATTTTTTTTAGATTTTTTTAGCAAATATTTTTTTATTTATGATTTTTCTAGTACAGAAATTTTATGTTTTGAAAAATAACGGAGCTCCGATCGTGCCCCCCCTTACCACCTCAAAAAATATCGAAAATTAGATTTTATTTTTTTTAATATGTATAGAATTATGCCTAGTTTGGGCTAATGTAAATTTTTTTAAATTTCAATCACCCAAAAAAAATATACACATGAAATATAGACATATTTACACTTCAAAAAATAGCTATAAAAAGGCATAGTTATAAAATAAATAATATGGAAACCTTATATTAGTCAGAAAATTTGAAATTTTATATTTTTAGAAAGAAGAGACTCTGCTCTACGTCGTGGTATAATTTTTTAAAAATGTATCGATTGTTTTATTTTGATTTATCATAGAGGAAGTGGCATTTTTACATTTTCTTGTAAAAATATGTTATCTATTGTGTTTGTGCATGTCCATGCCTCAGGCTTGGGGATCCAAATTGGATTCCAAGCCTTGAGGCATGGCTTGGGAAAAGAGAAAACGTAAAACACGTACGCATTCTGTGTAGTATAAACATTATGCATGCTTTTGACATGCTTCTATTTACATAAATAAATGTTTAAGTATAACAAATAATAAAATATAAGTATAAGTTTTATACTTATATTTTATTATTTCTTATACTTTAAATTTATTTATGTAAATATAAGAAATTAGGGTCACTCTACACCTTGTGGAATTAGTCTCACAGCTCCATGAGTTATGGTTTAGGAGAGGAGATAGTTTTTTAAAGTATAATCTAGTCAGTACATAGGTAATTTTTCAGGATTTCAGCATTCATCCTAAATCTTTTAGCGTTTAAGTTCTACAATCGAAACCCTAAACCATAGGCCATAAACCTAAACACTAAACTGTAAACCTTGAGCCCTAAACCCTAAACCCTAAACCCTAAACCTTTAACCATGATCCCTAGACCCTAAAACCTAAACCCTAAACTCTAAACCTTAAACATTCAGCCCTTACCCATGAGCCCTAAACCCTAAGCCTTAAGCCCTAAACCCTAAACCCTAAACCATGAACCATGAGCCCTAAATGCTAAACCCTAAACCATAAAAACTAAATCCTAAACCCTGAACCCTGACCCCTAAACCCTAAACCTCAAACACCGAACCCTAAACCCTAAGCCTTGAACCCTACACTCTTATCCCTTAGCCCTAAAATCTAAACCTTAAACTCTAAACCATATACCCTAAAACCTAAACCCTAAACCCCAAGCTCTAAATCATAAACCCTAAACCTTAATCCCTAAACATTAAATCTTAAACCATAAACCCTAAACCTTAATCCCTAAACATTAAATCCTAAACCCTAAACCTGGAACTCGGAACCCTGAATAATAAACCCTAAAAAATGAACCATAAACCATAAACCCTTATCCCTAAACACTAAATCCTTAATCCAAAACCCAAAACCCTAAACCCTTAACCTTAAACCCTAAATCCTTAAACTCGATCCATAAATCCTAACCATAAACACTAAACCCTAAACCCTAAACCTAAAACCTAAATCCAAAACCATAACCCTGAACCTTGAACCCTAAACCCTAAATCCTAACCTTAAACCCTAAACTATGAGCCTTAAACCCTAAACCCTACCCCAAACCATATTTCATCAATATTTCCTAGTCTCGTGCCTATAACCATCATTGAGTCTACTTATAGAACTATCTTGTTTATGAGAGGCGGGACAAGTAACTAAATGGATATGACATCTACCTTGTGCCTTGTAATGCATATATTACACATCTCTTCCAAACTTGTTTCTCCCCACATATACTTGCACTCTTGAATGTAAATTTATTCACACTCTGAAACAAATTTCACATTTCTCATATTTCCATGTATGGTATTATGTAAGCCAAGATGACCCGTTGGAAGTTGGAAAAAATAACCATCACAACAAAAACATTAATCTTATAGGAAACAAAAGAAACATAGAGAATATATCAATGCAGAGGTGTAGGATCATAATTGAATTTCCTGTATTATTCTCTCCTCCAGAGAAAGATAAATTTCAAGTGTTCTAGTGGAATGGATAGTAAATTTGACAAAACTTCATAAAGTGTTCAAAATAAGCATAGAAACAAGGGAATAACTAAGAACACTAAGGAGTTATCAATCGCCTAGTAAATATTTCTTGTTTAGTTCTAAATGGGAGTTACCTGGCCTATGACTTAGTGATCTTCCATTCATTGATAATTCCTTATATGATAAACCCATGATGTTTTCGAAATCCCTTGAACAAAAAGATAGGGATAGTCATCAATCTTAGTGAAGGGTGTGATGTGATTTCTAAGCAACTTGAAATTCATATAGATTTAGAGGTCATAACACGAATTTACAAATAGATCATTATAAATGGAAGCCAAGTAACATTGTCTCCCTGTACATCCAAGGATTGAGGATTACTGGGGTCTTTGGAAGGATTGGAAAGTCAGGAATATGAGATTTCCCTCCTTCAAGATATCAACAGATGAAAAACATCAAATTTTGATGACTCTCTTTGAATGTTTTGCCTACAAATTTGATGAACCCTGAACTCTGTGACCTAAATCCTTAACCCTCAACCATGAGACCTAAACCCTAAACTATAAACCCTTAACCCTGAAATCAAAATAATAAATCCTAAACCCTAAACACTAAATACTAAACCTTAACACCTAAACCCTAAACCCATAACCCTAAACCCTAAATATTAAATCCAGAGCCCCAAGCTCTAACTCCCCAACCTTAAACCAGTAACTTTAAACCCCAAACCTTAAGCCATAAACAATGAACCCTAAACCCTAATCCCTAAACCATAAACCCTAAATCGTAAGCCTTGAACCCTACACCCTAATCCTTGAGCCTTAAACCCTAAACCTTAAACCTTGAGCCCTAAAACCTAAATCTAGAGCCCTGATCTCTAACCCCTAAACCTTAAACCTGTAACTAACCCCTAAACCTTAAACCCATAACTCTGAACCCTGAATCCTAAGTTGTAAACCTTAAACCATGCACCCTAACCCCTAAACCCTGAGCCCTAAGACCTAAACCGTAAACCGTAAACCTTAAGGCCTAAATGTTAAATCCTAAAGGTCCCTAAACCCTAAACCCTAAAAACTAAATCATAAACCCTAAACCCTGATCCCTAAACCCTAAACTTTAAACCCAAGTACTAAATTTTAAACCCTAAGCCCTAAGCTCTAAACCCTAAACCCTAAACCCTAAACTCTGTGACCTAAACCCTTAATCCTAAAACATAAACCCTAAACCTTGAGCCTTAAACCCTAAACCCTAAACCCTTTTTCCTAAACCCTGAACCCTAACCTTTAAACCTTAAACCCTAACTCCTAAACCCTAAACCCTAAACCCTAAACCTTTAACTCTAAGCCCTAAGCCCTAAACCCTATACCATAAACCCTAAGCCCTAAACCCTAAACTCTAAGCCCTAAATCCTAAACACTTAACCCTAAACGCTAAAAACTAAACCCTGACCCCTAAACCCTAAACCTTGAGCCCTAAACCCTAAACCCTAAGCCATGAACCCTAGGCCCTAAGCCATATTCCCTATGCCAAAACCCTAAACCTTGAACCCTTAAACATAAACCCTCAACCCTAAACCCTAAAAACTAAACCCTCATCCCTAAACCCTGAACCCTCAACTCTCAACCCTAAATCATAAACCCTCAACCCTGATCCCTCAACCCTTTACCCTAAACCTTGAACCCTAACCTTTAAAACTTAAACCCTAACTCCTAAACCCTTAACCATAAACCTTAAATCCTCAACCATAAACCTTAAACCCTAACTCCTAAACCTTAAACCATAAACCCTAAATCCTCAACCCTAAACCCTAAAAACTAAACCCTCAACCCTCAACCTTGATCCCTAAACCCTAAACCCTTAACCTTGAGCCATAAACCCTAAACCCTTAACCTTGACTCCTAAACCCTAAACCTTGAATCTTGAGCCCTAAACCCTAAACCCTTAACCCTTAACCATAAACCCAAAAATATAAACCCTAAACCATGAACCCTAAGCCCTGAGCCCTAAACCCTAAACCCTAAAATATGAACTATGATCCTTAAACACTAAACCTTAATCCCTAAACTCTAAACCTTGAGTCTTAAACCCTTAGCCCTAAACCCTAAACCCTAAACCTTAAATCATAAACCCTCACCCAAAGAAAATTCCTAAAAAGATCATTCAGTGTGTTTCAGTGTGTAAGGAATAGTTTTTAAGGTGATCAATTGACTCATTTAGTTTTTATCAGAGACTACTTCCTTTGAAGGCCTAAAAATTCATTTTTGGCCATTTTGTAGCTAATTGAACACCCTTCAGAACAAGCTAAAATGAGCTAGTCATGTCACTGAGTTATCAAGGACCATTATTTGTGAAGTTTTAAGGCATCCTTTGTCTCTATAAGAGACATATGAGATGTAAAATCATGTATGAGAATCATGTATGAGAATCATGAATTTGATTCCATGAAAGGATTCTTTTAGAGCTAGGAAAGGTGAGGGGATGATCTTTATATGGAGCACCATGTTTCTAAGAATGAGCAATCATTTGAGTTCACTTGATGCAATTCACTTGGTACTATTCGTAACAACTCATTCAACACCTAGTAGTGTTATCACACCTTAAGGAGGAGGCACATTACAATCACCTCATTTTGGCCATAGGATAGGAATCTCGTTCAAGGGATCATAGTGCCCACTTCCCTTTGACACTTTTAGATATTGATCTTGATACTGTTGATCTTATTATGGACACTATGATGTTTTGTTCTAGTATGATGGATAGATGTTAGATCATGGATTATTATTTATCTGGATTCAGTTATTATGCATGATGGTTACTAGAGACATTTTTATATGTGGATGATGATATACTGTTTGACATGGACATATTATAGATGTTGATTTGGACATGTGACATTGGATATGTTGAGTAGACCTAGTAGGGTAGATTATTGATGATGATATAGTTGATTAATTAATTGAAATGATAGTGTTGATTTCTTGATTTTGTTGTGATTCACATGTTTAGATGATCTTGAAATGTTATTTATATCATTTTGGATGTTCTGATATGGCCACGAGGAATAAGGAGGTATTTTTGTTTTGCAGGTTAAAATATCACAACAATGTCAGGGGACTGGAGACTAACCATATTGAAATTCTAGGTGAATTCAACAAGGTCACCATGGCAACTATTGTGTGTGTGTGTGTGTTATATGTTGTTAGGGATTTCCATGGGGGGAATTTCCATTATTTGTGACCATGTGGTTTTATGCTTTGATTAAGGTGTTCTCTTTATTAATGTTGCATGTATTTATTTTGTGATGTGTTACCCCCTTTCTTTAATTATTTTTATGTTGTGTTAATGTTGGAAATAATCATGTGTAAAAATAAATAAATCAATATGTCATAAGAATGTAATTAATGAAGTTGTTGATTTTAAATGTTAATGTTGTAAGAGTGTGTAAGAATGTGTAAGGGTTATGTAAGATAATGTAAGATAGATTTTGGAGTGAAAGACACTTCATCCGCTTAGGAATTCGAATTTGTTCTTGGAGGCTAAATTTGGAGGCTTGTAGGACAAGTTAAGCTTGTCCCACACCTCTTAAAATGATTCACCAACCATACCTATGGTTTTGAGGTTAAATTTAGGCCTTTTTATTGAATTTTGAAATAACTAATTGTAAGTTTTAATTGCACTTCTCTTACATGTTTTAATTTAGTCCTTTTGGAGTATGGGTCATTTTGGAGTGTGTAAGTTAATTTGTGGTTTTTATTTATTATGTTTAGGTGCATGATGTTGAATTTCCTCTTGGGGTTGAGGAAGAATGATGTGGCATCCCACATGGATCCACATCATCCTCTTCTCTTCCCTCTCCTTTAAATTCAAAACTCCTTGCTTGTTTGTGGTTGTTGAAACTTTGTTTATTCCTCTTGGGGGCGCATTTTTGCTTGTTGTTTTGGGAGCTTGTTGTGGAGGGAGTTGGAGCCTTTTTGCATGCTTGGACATTGCTTAGTTTGGACTGTATTTGGATTTTGGGAATCTTGTAAGCTTGGAAAAAACTCCAGTATGGAGAGGTAGGAACTTGAGCCTTTTTATAAAATATTTTTATTCACTTGCATGCATGCATGAAATGGTGAATATGTTTTTTGTTGTTGGCAGGTTGGATAGACTGCTTAGGATTTGGTGTAGGAGAAGGCTATGGGGATTTCATATGGGGGTAATAAGGGAATGGCAATGGCATCAGTTTTATTGTGGAGGGAGCTTGGGATTGGGATCCACCTTGGAAAAGAAATAGCTTGCATTTCTTACTCTTGGGGGGCGTAAGGGAGAAACTTTGGGGGGGGGGGCATAATTAGGGGTTGGGCGGCATAAGGTTTATGTGATATGATATGTTATTTTGGCGGTATAATCATTGGTGGATGCCCAATTTCTAAATTAGGAGGCATAAGTAGTTTCTCCATAGTTCCTTGCTCTTGTTGGCTTGCTTGACCAAGCCTAAGTTTTGTGTGAATGTTATCAAATGCAGTTGTGAACTGTTATTTTTTCTTGAACTATGTTTCTTATTGAATTATGCATGTGAAAGAATGTTGCTTGTTTGCTATGGAAGCCATCGTTGCCATGTGTTGATTTTCATCTGCTATTTCAATATGGTTGGGGCTCAGGGGCCAATGAGGAAGGATGGTTTCTCCCTTCTCATTGGATGTCTTGGTTGGGTGGAGAGTGTTTCCTTTCCCCCTTCTTTGTTGTGATCAAATAAAAAGATGAAGAAACTAGCATGTTGTTGTTTTGGAGCAAGAATAATGTATAGTCTGACAGTCCCATCCTTTGAGTAAGTTTATTGTAATCCTTCCCCACTATAAAGTGGGTGAGTTGTATAATATTTGTAATGTGAATTTATTTGTATTGATATTGGAAGATTGAAATTGGACTGTGAAATGTAAAGGGGATTTATTTTACTCTCTGTTTTGGAAAAGAAATGTAAAAGATGTTACATGCATTGTATTTTTTATTTTAGAAATCAAAAAGGAAAAGAGAATATTGTAAATTTGTATTGGAAATGAATAAAGGATTGCATTAGTTTCAAAATTGCACTGTGCTTTGTATGTGATTTATTATTATTGAAGATTAAAACTACTGTTTGAAAAAGAAGAATGTGTATGAAGTAAAAGACAGTGTTTTTCTCTCTTGAAATGAGTTGAATTTAGAAATAAGTCTTTGCATAATCACTATTGAATGGTTGATTGAATTCAATTAAATGTATGATAATAGCTTTGAAACTATATACACCCATAGATGATAAAAAAAATTGAAATACAGATTTAAAAGAAATAGTTCATTGTCATAAACTTCATTCTGGCAATTCACTTTTAATAAAATGAACAATTCAGACCTGCACTTAGTAATCAACTTATAAATTTTATAAGTTAACATGCTAAGACATTAATGAGCCCAATTTGAAAAATAAAACTCAAGAAAATGATATAACCATTGTAAACTCAAATCAAATTCCCTTCCTGGGTCGTTTTTCTATCTACTATTGGAAAAATTCAAAATTGAATAGATTGGGCAAATAAATCTTCCTAAAACAATATAAACCCTCCCTAGACTAATCCTTTATGTCTGTTTGACATGTTGAGTGAAGGAGGAGATCTAATTTAACCAAATTGAGAAGTTGAAAACTGCCAGTTCATAAATTAAAATCCTGCAGATTGGTTTCTCAAAATTGATCACCAAAATTTTATAAAATTCCAAAATTGATGACTCTTGTGTAAAGAGGGAATTGAGAGCTTTCTGAAAAGTCCTCATTTTCCCAAATCTTATTTTCCTATCAAAATTTATGGCCATTTGAAGTTTTACTTCAAATTGGCACTCAAAAAAATAAAAAAATAAAATCTAACTGTTAGAAAAATTTAAATTTTAACTTTGGAAAAATTTCCCTAAAAAGTTCGCGGCCACCGCCATCCCGTAACTAATCAGGACCTGCCATGTGGCATCTCAAAGGGGCGGACCGAATTTAAACTTAACCTTTTTGAAAATTTTACCTTGGGAAAATTTTCCCATTTTTCCCTGCAACTCCATCGGCCCGCAGCCAATCACATGCTGCCACGTGGCATGGTGGAAGGCGGACCCTTTTTGAACTTTAACTTATCTTTTTAAAAAAATTGACCTTGGAAAATTTTTGCTTTTTCCTCCATCAGCCCGCATCCAATCAGAGGGCACCATGTGTCCTCTAAGGGGCTACAACGGAGGTGCGGTTCCTTTTTGAAACTTAACCTTCTTGGAGATTGGGGAAAATTTTCCATTTTGGCCCCACGGCCCGTAGCCAATGAGAAGGTGCCATGTGGCACCTTGGGGGTGGCAGTGGGGAGGATGGACCCCTTGTCTTTTTTGTTATTTTGGCCCTTGGGAAAATTTCCCCTTTTGTCTCTGTGGCCCCACAATCCTAGCCTCACTTGGAAAACTTCTTTTCGCGGGAGCGTGGACCGGTGCGAGCTTTTGGGGCTTTGAAACCCTTCTTCAGCTTACTGCCTTAAGATCTCCTACCACCCCTTTCTCCCCTTTCTCAACTAGTGCGTAGCATGTGGCGACCTCATGGCGACAGCGGAGGCATAGACCAATTTGGTCCCTTGCGAATTTTGGCAAAAGAGGCCTAAAGCCTCAACCCACTCCATCGGCCCGTTGTTTCTCCCAACCAACCGGGTAGTGATGCATGTACTCCAGGGACTTGCGGAGGCACAGAAGAATGGTAGTATTTGTGCCCATGCATTGGGAAAATTTCCCTAAGCTTCCCTGCAACCCGCCAACCCATTCAAGGTGCTTTCTCCTCCTCTTGACACGTGTCCCACCTAGGGAAAATTTTCTTTAGGAACTCCGTCTGCTTATATCTTGAGTTCTATAAGGAGTTAGGAGGACTTCTTTATATCACTAGAAAGGTGAGAAAATTTCCTATCCATTGGAAATAGTTTAGGTAAATTTTGAAAGTGTTAAGAAGGAGAAAAAATCTAGTTGAAACTCTAATCCTGTAAGAGAGCAGGCATGGGGGTAGATTACTCTCTGAACCTAACTATAACATATAACCTTAAAATATGAACCTAGTGAACTTGATATTGGTTAATGAAGGAAAAAATATGTTGTAGTAAGTTGGTCTTGTTCCGAAACTTGTTAGTGAAAACTGATGTCTTGTAACTTGGTTGTAGACACTTTAAATAAAAAAAACTTATCCCATAATTTTTCTAGTTAACCCTAGGTTGTTTCTTAGGTCTCAAGTGGTTGTTTAAATGGGCATCATAGGAACAATCCTCTATCTACAAAGTGAGGATCTCCTTTTAGTAAGAAGTAGACAAACATCATAGAGTTAATTCATGGTCACTAAAGTGAATTATGGACCAAATTTAAAAATTGGTACCAATTCAAGCAGTGGTAGGGCCAAAATCTATTTTAGAAGGTCAAAAAACCTAAAAACAACTATATGCTTTCCCAAAACAAAGACCGACTACAATATATATGCCCTGAAATTTTTAGGTCGTTTGCTGAAATCCTGAAAATGAGTAAGTACTGACTAGATTAGATTTTGAAAAACTATCTTCTAGATTATAACTGCTGGAGCTACGAGACCACTTCCATAAGGTGCAGAGTGACCCTAATTTCTTATATTTACTAAAATAAATTTAAAGTATAAGAAATAATAAAAGAAATCTTAAACATTTATTTTTGTAAATATAAACCACCAAAACACATATGCATGGTCCATACTACACAAAATGCGTACTCATTTTGACTTGTTTGAAACGCGTACGTGTTATACGTTCGGTGATTCCCTAGCCAAACAAATTAAAATGCGAGCATGTTTTAGCAAAACGTGTATGCATTTTACTTTTTTCGGATTCTTGTCCACTTTTTGGCCCCCCAATTTCGTGCACTTACCCACTCATTAGAACTACATGGTGTATGCAACGAAAAACTACGATGAATAAAAAACAAACAATAAACTTGCAAACCTTCCAGTAACCTTCCAATACAAACCTCAGTAGGAGAGATTTTGAAGCTGTATAACCTTTGCAAGTGATTGATTTGTGATTGCTCTTATATGATCTCTAAAGATGGGTGCAATTGCTACGAACAGAGTAATTGGAAAGCTTCAGAATGTAAATTGATAGAGTTTATTTGCAAACAATTTAAGAGGATTTGGGATAAGACAACCTTGTAATTTATAGAAGCAAATACAATTAGAAATTGGTGGACATGGTTGAATGCACATGCTAAAAATAACATTGGAGGAAGTTACAGCAGTGTCGGGGAATTTAGGGGCAATAAATGAATTCAATGCAAAAGTTGCATCCGGAAAGGTGGTTGTATGTGTAATTCAACTGCCCTTGCCTTTCTCAGATTCTAGAAGTGTAGTAAACTATGATGAGGATGTGGAGTCCAAGTGGTTGGTTACTAAGATAGGTGGAATTAAATAACTAAATTTAATTAGTATTTAATTGTGAGGAGATAATTAACCATTTAAATAAATAAATGTTTAATTATATTAGCTAGAAGGTGTTAGGAATTAATTTAATTAATTCCAAGAGAATGGTAGGATTAAATTAATTTATTTGTGATGAGATAATTAACCATTTAAATAAATAAATGTTTAATTATACTAGCTAGGAGGGTGTAGGAATTAATTTAATTAATTTCGAAGGCATGTTAGAATTAAATTATTTAATTCCAATGGGTAGGAATATAGCTTATGTAATAGAATTAATTTTAATTAATTCTAAAGGGGAATATTTGAATGATGGAATTAATTTAATTAATTCCAAAGGGGTGTACTGCAGCGAGATAGAATTGATTTAATTAATTATAATTGGATAGAAGCGGGATAGAATTATGTATGTATTTTTAGGGTGTCTACATTTTCCCCATCTTTAAAGTGATATTGTGAAGTAATGGTGCTTTAAAGACAGTAGACACATGTAGATCAATGACCGTAAAATTATGAAGCATTAGGATGCCCCAGTGAATAAAATGGTAGAGGAATGCTCCCTCAAATGGGTGGATGACGCAACAAGGTGGTGGAAAACCACTTGATAGGAAGAAATAAATGGATTGGAACAAAGATGGAAAAGGACTATGCTCATAGCATGAGCGTTCATTTAGAGAGTAATTTTAGAGAAACCTTGTTTTTGTTGTTGTACAATATAGTTGTCACCATGATTATGAAAGAATCAAGATGGTTAACCCAGATGCACGTAAACAAACACACACAACAAAGAAAAGATAAAAAGGAAAAAAAACCCAATATACAAAGTAGGTGCCGGCACTAGGGTTATAAAGGAACCAAGATGTAATCACACTACTTGCAAGTGGTCCAAAAAAATTAAACATCAATAATGCTACAAAAATTTGAAAAAAAAGACAATCGATTATGCCCCTAATGCATGTCACAATGATGATTAAGTAGATACAAATGCTCTCAAGTGGGAATAAGATCAGACTGGAAGAGCGAAGTTAAAGGGACTCCTTATGAAACTCTTACTGAATCTGTTGTGCAAATGATCGAAGTGTAAATTACCTGAGGCGAAGTTATATCGCGAAGGAAAAATAATTTTGTGACTTGCCCCGACAAGAGTTAGCATATCATGCAAAGGAAAGAAAGTGATAGTTGTAATATCAAAATGATCACTAGGGTAATAGATAAAGGAATGATGTTTATCAAGATTATATTGAGATGTTGAATGATTCACTTTAAGGGTTTTCCAATTGTAGGATTTCTAGGATAAGTGAATGTTTCTTCGAAAGTTTTGTAATTTGTTTTATGTTGTTTGGATTTTTGAAATATATAATTTCTTGAATTTTTAAAATATTTGATTTTTTTTTATATTAAAATATTTGAAAAAGTTTGATATAAAAATGCAAACAAACACAAAGACACAAAAAAAAGGAAAACATTTCATGGGTTAAATAAACCATGAAGAAAACACAACACATGCAAATGACAAGAAAAGATGAAACAAGCATTGAAAACAAACCCAATATGAATAGGAAGGAACAACACCATAGTTATATGTGAACTAAGATGTAATTAAATTTCCTGTAATTGGTCTATAGTAACAAAAAATAAAGTACAACAAATAATAATAAACTAAAAGAAGCAAAATCATTGTCACAATGTTGACAAACCACAACAGTACAACACAACGTGCAGAAATGACATTTAATGACACTCCAAGTGTGTTCCAGATTCAAGAAATAGATAGATTTGAATGCCCCTAAGTGATAGCTTAGCATGCAAGAGGATTGGATCGAGACGAAGAGTGGAGTGATACTTAGATACTCCAAAAGATACTCACGTCGGATCCCATTGAAGTTTGATCTGTATTGGATTAAAATGTAAAATCCAAATGTGCCCCAAGAAAAGTTAAAAAGGTACATTGCTTGAAATCGGGTGCAAATAATTAAAAGCATTCCATTTCATTGGCAGAAATGTAGATGATAAAATGATTGGGTGTTTCACTCCGCTCGTGGCTCAATGCAATTAGGAATATGTGAGGGCTCATCACCTTGAGCCAAAAAGGATGTGAAAATGAGGTGAATATTGATATGAAAGTGAATATAATGGATGTGACAAAAAAATGTGTAAAAATGATCCATTAGATAAAAATGTAACTCATCTCCAGTCAATATTATTTCACCGATTACAAGATGATTCCACTTTATAGGCTTTTACTTGACTTAGATACATTAATGGCCTACTGATTGGAAAAATTCTATTGAAGGAATTGGTGTCTCTCTTAACATGAGCATCCAAATTACTTCTTGGGATGTTTTTGATTAAACACTTTGATTCAGATTTCATAAAGGCTTTATTAGTTAATTGTTTTTTATTTTTATGAAATACCCCCTACATGTTACCCCATGCCATCAGTAAAAGGAAAGGGCTCAACACCGAAGAAAAAATGTAGGCAAGTAAGGGCTTTCTCTATTCCCATTCTCATATTTCCAGTAATAAGTATGGGCTTATCACCAAAGACTATGAAGGACGAAAGGTGTATTGATTGTATATATTTTTTTGTATTTTTAAATTGATTTAATTTTCCTTGTATGTTGATAGTGTGTTTATTGAGAAGGAAAATTCTTCCCCTAAGTCTCAGCCTAGGAAGGAACATTCTTCCCCTAAGTCTCAGCCTCATGCAACTAGTAAGACGTAAGGGTTCAACACCGTAGATTGAGATGGGCAGCCAAAAAGGATTGGATAAAGAAGTTTAGTGCTTTCTATTTAAGATATATCTTATTTGAAAGGAGGATTTTGCCATCAGTAAGCTTTGAGACAAATCCGTAGGTAGAAGTATTTGAAATGGTAAGAACAATAACAAAGGTGAGACACACAATGCCCAATAGAAACAAGGTTAACCTGTGTCGAAATAGGTGAAGAAATGGAATATATGATAATGGTATGATTAAGATATCTTCTAATAGATGGAATGCATAGCATTATTTGGACGCACTTTTATGTTTATGATTTGCAAACATTTTTCTAATACAAATTTTTATTCTTTTTTTATGATTTTTGAGTTTTCTGAATGCTGGTGGATGAGGAGTTGAAATGGACTCATCAAAAAACATGTCCATGTTTATTAAAGTTGAATGGTCCTAAGATACGAGGCTTAAGCAGAAAAAATGCAAGTCAAGAGAGGGAATTGTAAAATTTGATGAGTCTTGAAATATGATACTTGGATAGACATGAGCCAAATCAAAGGAGTGAATATGAAGATGCAAAAATTACTGTAATATGAGACTTGGGAAAATAGGATCAAATTCAAAATATTGAATCAAATGATTAGATGAGTCCTGAAGAACTAGACTAGGGCGGATAGGTTCCAAGTCAAAGTATGTGTGATTAGATGAGTTTTCCATGAGATCAAAATACATATGTGATGTTAGAAGAATATTTTCAATGCGGGGAATATGTTGAGATACATATTCACCTGTGAGAGAAAGAGTGCAAGGAAAGAAAGATGGGTCTCTAGATTTATACCTAGGGTTCCTTGTAAGCCATAGAGAGGAAATAGTCAATGTTGCTCCTTCTAGGTTGTAAGCTAGTTGATTCTATGAAAGATTTATAATTAAATATTGAAATGGTCGAATAAGGATATTCCTGGGTATACGCACCTCGAAGAATGTTTGTACGTAGATGTCTTGACAGGTAGGAATCATCGTCGATGTGATTCCCACAAAATTGATCATTTGAGGTGTAATATACATAGAAGGTGTGGTGTCACAAGTGTCCAAGATTGTTGTGGTTGTGGTTTGACAACAAGACTAGATATGTTAGGAGTAGGAGACGGAACGGAAAGAATAGAATCAAGCTTGATGGTGCTTGATGATGGACCCTCTTCTATTATGTCAAGTGTTAGTGGAGAGTCTTGGATAAAATTCAAGCTCTTGTCGGGTGTTAAAAGATTGTTTTCTAAAACAGGTTCAATGTTTGTTTGGACTAAAGGAAGAAAACATGTAGAAGAAATAGATTGGTTGGAAGGGAGAGATAATTGAGTTTCATCATGATCTCGTTGAATGTTATTATGTACATAAGTGGGGACAACATTCAAATATTTAGTAAAAGTGGAAATTGATGTTTTGTCGATAATGAGAGCTTTGTTGTCAAGCTCTATAAAGATATATCCGTTGCCGATTAAGTCTTGGATGTAGTTCTTAAAACGTGCACATTTATCATTTGATTTTTCATAAATGCAATGAAAATCACAATATGCATGAGGTTTATACCAATATGGCTTAGGTTCTCCTTCGATCCAAGGTCTTGTAAGGGGATATTTTATCATCCTAGCCACTGTGAGTTGATGAAAGACACTAGAAAGACTTTCACCGAGGGGTTTAAACTTACATTTAACTTTGCATGGCATAGTGTCTTTGTTAGGTTGTATGATTGGATTTTTGATTGATTGGTCATGTATTTTGGGCATGTTATGATTATCTGTGACACCAGCAGTGATGGCATTATGGTTGTGGTTGATGTAACCAAGATTCATCGTGAGGAGATCTAGTATGGTGATTATTGTGAGTGAGGTTAAAAGAAAAATGTTTGATGAAATTTTCTGAGAGGTCCACAAAGGTGGTAATAGATCCCTTTGGAAGGTGTAAGAACAAATCTAAAGCTTTTCCTCCTAGACTTATTGAAAAGGGCACAAGAGAAAGTTATCATTATATGTCACTTCGTGGAATGCTATGGAAAATTCTTTGATATGCTGTCTCGGATCATTTTTACCCTTGTATTTTTCAAAATTTGGAGTCTCGAAAGATTGTGGGAAGGGTATGCATAAGATGACCATGTTAAAAGGGTATGTACACAATTCATCAAAATTGAATTTTTGTGTCAAGTTTTTGTATACCTGCAATGATGTCTTTCATCATTTTCCATTCTTGTGAAAAGGATGAATTGTGTAAATCCACCATTGTAATGAAAAATGAGGGAGAGTGAAGAAATGTATGATGAGTAACTAAACCCTTAGCAAAGTGAATGCTAGTATAGAAGTGATGAAAAGGTTTGAACATATCGACCCTTAGCAAAGTGAATGTTAAGATGGAAGCGACAAAAAAAGGTTTGAAAATCTCGACTCCTAGCAAAATGAATGCTAAGATAAAAGCGACAAAAAAATGTTTGAAAATTTCTACTCCTAGCAAAGTGAATGCGAAGAGGGAAGAAATAAAAAGGGTTAGTTGATTACCTAACTCTTAATCAAAATGAGAGTTAAGAGAAAAGGGGTGAAAAGAGGTTAGATGTGTTCAAGTGGAAATAGGATCAGACTTGAAATGTATGCAGAGAAAAACTATAGTATGTAGAGAAAAACTACAGTGTACATTTACTGAGTTGTACAATTACAAAAAAAATCAAAAATGTCTCACAAAACTTTAAAAAACAATATAAAATTGTTCAAAAACACAAAAACAATATACAATTGTCCAAAACTCCAAAGATAGTTTCAAATTGTCACAATCAAAACATTCAGATAATGTTTGAAAAACTTTTCAATAATTCTATAACATAGTTCAACAATTTTGCCATTTGACGATGCTCCTCATGATCATTCCAAATCATACTCATCTTTATTTCCTATGGTGTATATCTATGCTCAAGGAAATCATTTACCCTTTTGCGATATAACTTTGTTTGGGGCACATTTAGATTTTACATTTTAAGCCAATACAAATAAAACTTCAATGGGATTCGACATGAGTGTCTTTTGGAGTATCTAAGTATCACTCCACTCTTTGTCTCGATCCAATCCTCTCGCGTGCTAAGATATCACTTAGGGTCAATCAAATCTATCTATTTCTTGAATGTGGAACACACTCGGAGTGTCATTAAACATCGTTTCTACACGTTGTGTTGTACTGTTGTGGTTTGTCAACATTGTGATGATGCTTTTGCTTCTTTCAGATTATTATTGTTTGTTGTACTTTATTTTTCTTTACTATAGACAAATTACAGGAAATTTACTTGCATATTAGTTCACATATAACTATTACATTGTTCCTTCCTGTTCATATTGGGTTTGTTTTCAATGTTTGTTTCCTGCTTTCTTGTCGATTGCATGTGTTTTGTTTTCCTCCTAGTTTACTTAAGCCATGAAATGTTTTCCTTTTTTGTTGTGTCTTCGTGTTTGTTTACATTTTTATATCAAACTTTTTCAAATATTTTAAATTCCAAAAAAATCAAATATTTCAAAAATCCAAAAAATAATATATTTTAAAAATCCAAACAACATAAAAAAAATTACAAAACCTTCGAACAAACATTCACTTACATAGAAATCCTACACTTGGAAAACCCTTAAAGTGAATCATTCAACATCTCAATACAATCTTGATAAACTTCATAAATTTGTCTATTAGCCTAGTGATCGTTCCAATCTTACAATTATAATTTTCTTCCCTTTACATGATATGCTAACTCTGCTTGGGGAAAGTCACATAATTGTTTTTCCTTCGCAATATAACTTTACCTAGGGCAATTTTAACTTTTATCATTTTCACAACAGACTCAGCAAGAGTGTCATGAGCCATTTTAACTCCACTCTTAGAGTTGTATCCTACTCCCACTTGGGAGTATTTGTATCTACTTAATCATCATTGTGGCACTCATTAGGGGCATAGCTGATTGTCTTCTTTTTCAACTTTGTGTTGCATTTTTTATGTTTACTTTTTAGACCACTTATAAGTAGTGTGATTACATCTTGGTTCCTCTATGACCTTGATGTTGGCACCTACTTTGTATATTGAGTTTGTTTGCCTTTTTTATCTTTTCTTTTTTATGTGTGTTTGTTTATGCACATCTAGGTTAACCATCTTGATTATTTCATAATCATGGTGCCAACTCTATTGTGTAATAACAAAAATAAGGTTTCTCTAAAATTACTCTCCAAATGAACGCTCATGCTATGAGCATAGTCCTTTTCCATCTTTTCTCCAATCCCTTGATTTCTTCATATCAAGCAGTTGTCCACCCCGTTGTTGCGTCATCCACCCACTTGAGGGGGAATTCCTCTACCATTTTATTCACTAGGGCATCCAAATGTGTCACTTCTTCCAACTTACTAGGGCATCCTAATGCTTCATTACTTGTTGGGGTATCCTAATGCTTCACAATTTTCTACTCGTTAATCTGCATGTGTCTACTATCTTTAAAGCACCATTACAATGCAAGAGAACTTTAAAGAGGGGCAAAATGTGGACACCCTAAAAAACATACATATTTCTATCCTGCTTCTATCTAATTATAATTAATTAAATTAATTTATCTCACCACAATACACCCCTTTGGAATTATTTAAATTAATTCCAACATTCAAATGCTCCCCTTTGGAATTAATTAAAATCAATTATATTACCTAAGCTATAGTCCTACCCTTTGGAATCAAATAATTTAATTCGAATTTTCCTTTGGAATTAATTAAATTAATTCCTACACCCTTCTAGCTAATATAATTAAACATTTATTTATTTAAATGGTTAATTATCTCCTCAAAATTAAATTAATTTAATTCTACCATTCTCTTAGAATTAATTAAATTAGTTCCTAACACCTTCTAGCTAATATAATTAAACATTTATGTATTTAAATGGTTAATTATATCCTCATAATTAAATAATAATTAAATTTAATTATTTAATTCCACTTATTTCAGTTAACAACCACTTGGACTCCACATCCTCATCTTAGTTAACTACACTTCTAAAATCCTAGAAAGGTGGGGGCAATCGAATTACATGTACAACCACCTTTCTGGATGCAACTTTTGTAATTAATTCCATTACTACCCCTAAATTCCCTGGAAGTGATGCAACCTCCTCCGATGTTATTTTTAGCATGTGCATTCAATTGTGTTAAACCAATTTCTAATTGTCTTTGCTTCTATAAATTGCAAGTTTGTCTTATCCCAAATCCTCCTGAATTGTTTGCAAATAAACTCTATCAATTTTTCATTCAAGAGTTTGCACAAATCAATCACTTGCAAAGGTTATACAACTTCAAAAGCTCTCCTACTAAGGTTTGCATTGGAAGGTTACTGGAAGGTTTGCAAGTTTATTGTTTGTCTTTTATTCAATGTAGTTTTTCTCTACATACTGTAGTTTTTCTCTGCACACATTTAATTAATTACAATGTTAGACATGTTTTTCTTTCATTTTGTTTGAAAAATTCAGTTGAAGGAATTAATGTCTCTCTTAACATGAGCAACTAAATTACTTCTTGGGATGTTTTTGATTAAACACTTTGATTCAGATTTCATAAATTCTTTATTAGTTAATTGTTTTTTATTTTTATGAAGGACCCCCTACATGTTACCCCATGCCATCAATAAAAGGAAAGGGTTCAACACTGAAGATGAAATGTAGGCAAGTAAGGGCTTTCTCTATTCCCAGTCTCATAATGCCAGTAAGAAGTATGGGCTTTTCACCAAAGACTGTGAAGGACGAAAGGTGTATTGATTTATAATTCTTTTTGTATTTTTAAATTGATTTAATTTGCCTTGTATGTTGATAGTGTGCTTATTGGGAAGGAACATTCTGCCCCCAAGTCTCAGCCGCATGCGACTAGTAAGACGCAAGGTTTCAACACTGTAGATTGAGATGGGCAGCCAAAAAGGATTGGATAAAGAAGTTTAGTGCTTTCTATTTAAGAGAGAGCTTATTTGAAAGGAGGATTTTGCCATCAGTAAGCTTTGAGAAAAATCCGTAGTTAAAAAGATTTGAAATGGTAAGAACCATATCAAAGACGAAACACACAATGCTCAATAGGAACAAGGTTAACTTGTGTCGAAATAGGTGAAGAAAGTGAATATATGATAATTTTTATGATTAATATATTTGTCAATATATGGACCACCCATCATTATTTGGACGAAATTTTCTGTTTCTAATTTGCAAGTAGTGCTCTAATACATAATTTTATTTTCTTTTTTATGATTTTTTATTTTTTTGAACGTTGGTGGATGAGGAGTTAAAATGGACTCATCAAGAAACATTTCCATGTTTATTGAATTTAAATGGTCCTAAGATACGAGGCTTAAGCAAACAAAATCCAAGTCAAGAGAGGGAGTTGTAAAATTCAATGAGTCCTGAAATATGAGACTTGGATAGACATGAGCCAAATCAAAGGAGTGAATCTGAAGATTCAAAAATTCCTATAATAAGAAACTTGGGTGGATAAGAGCCAATTCAAAAGATTGAATCAAATGATTAGATGGGTCCTGAAGAACTAGACTTGGGCAGATAGGTTCCAAGTCAAAGTATGTATGATTAGATGAGTTTCCAATGAGATTGAAATACATATGTGATGTTAGAAGAAGATTTTTGATGCAGGGAATATGTTGAGATACATATTCACCTATGAGAAAAAGAGTGCAAGGAAAGAAATATGGATCTCTAGATGTATACCTAGGGTTCCTTGTAAGCCATAGAGAGGAAATAGTCAATGTTGCTCCTTCTAGGTTGTAAGCTAGTTGATTTGATGAAAGATTTATAATTAAAGATTAAAATGGTCAAATAAGGATATTCTTGGGTATACACACCTTGAATAATGTGTGCATGTAGATGTCTTGACAGGTAGGAATCATCGTTGATGACCCGCAAAATTGATCATTTCAGGTGTAATAGACATAGAAGGTTGCGGTGTCACAAGTGTCCAAGATTGTTGTGGTTGTGGTTTGACAACAAGACTAGAGATGTTAGGCGTAGGATCCAAAACAGAAAGAATAGAATCAAGCTCAATGGTGCTTGATGATGGACCCTCTTCTATTATGTCAAGGGTTATTGGAGTGTCTTGGATAAAATTCAAGATCTCGTCAGGTGTTAGAAGATTGTTATCCAAAACAAGTTCAATGTCTGGAAGAAAATATGTAGAAGAAATAGATTGGTTGGAAGGGAGAGATAATTGAGTTTCGTCATGATCTCATTGAATGTTAGTATGTAAAGAAGTGGAGAAACCATTAAAATCTTCAGTAGAAGTGGAAATTGACGTGTCGTTGGTAATGAGAGCTTCATTTTCAAGCTCTACAAAGATCTCTTCATCGTCAATTAAGTCTTAGTCGTAGTTCTTAAAACATGCACATTTATCAGTTGAGTGGCCATCAATGCAAGGAAAATCACAATATGTGTGAGGTTTGTACCAATATGGATTAGGTTCTCCTTCAATCCAAGGTCTTGTAAGGGGATATTTTATCAGCCTAGCCACTTTGAGGTTATGAAAGACACTAGAAAGACTTTTGCGAAGGGTGTAAACTTACGTTTAAGTTTGTGCGGCGTAGTGTCTTTGCTAGGTTATATGATTGGATTTTTGATTGATTGGTCATGTATTTTTGGCATATTATGATTATATGTGACACCAACAGTGATGACATTATGGTTACGATTGATGTACCAAGATTCGTCATGAGAAGTTATTTTATGGTCATTATTGCGAGTGAGGTTGAAATAAAAATGCTTGATGAACTTCTCTCAGAGGTCCACGAAGGTGGTGATAGATCCCTTTAGAAGGTGTAAGAACCAATCCAAATCTTGTCCTCCTAGAATTTTAGGAAAAAGGAACAAGACAAATCTATCATTATATGCCACTTCATGGCATGTTATGGAAAATTCTTTGATATGTTGTCTCAGATTAGGTTTTCCCTTATATTTTTTGATCTTGGGCATCTCAAAAGACCATGGCAAGGGTATGCGTAATATGTCCATCTTAAAAGGGTATGGAAAATATTCATCAAAATTGAATTATTTGCGTTGTTTTTACATACCTACAACAATGTCTTTCATCATTTACCAATCTTGGGAAAAGGATGAATTGTATAAATCCACCATTGTAATGAAAAATTAGGGAGAGTGAAGAAAGGTATGATGAATAACTAAACCCTTAGAAAAGTGAATGCTAAGATGGAAATGATGAAAAGGTTTGAAAATCTCAACCCTTAGCAAAGTGAATGTTAAGATGGAAGTGAAAAAGAAAGGTTTGAAAAGCTCGACTCCTAGCAAAGTGAATGCTAAGATGGAAGTGACAAAAAAAGTTTGAAAATATTGACTCCTAGAAAAGTGAATGCGAAGAGGGAAGAAAAAAAGGGTTTTTTGATTACTTGACTCTTAATCAAAATGAGAGTTAAGAGAAAAGGGATGAAAATAGGTTAGACATGTTCTACTCATTAACAAAAATGAATGTTAAGGGAGAAAAGACGTGACAAGGTGAACATGGTCAACTATTAATCAAATGAGTGATAAGAGTGATGAAGAGATGTAAAAAGGTTAACTCCTAACATGATAAGTGTTAAGAGAAACGAAAAAGGGGGGGAAAATGAAACGTTCTTGATGCTTAACAAAATGAATGTCAAGGGAGACAAGACTTAACAAGATGAAGGTGATTAACTCTTAACAAAAGGAATGATAAGATTGATGAGAAAAAGGACTTCACAAAACTTAACAAAATGATTGATGTTAAGGTGGAAGATGGAATGAATTGTTAGTTTAGAAGAATCTTAGAAAAATGATCTCTAAGAAATATGAAGGAGCTTGAAAGATGGCATGACCTTTAAGGAAACTGAACGTAAAGAGGGAAGAGATGAAATAAGTTATTGTGCTCAACTTGCGACAAAGTAAGTGCAATAATAGTAGACTTAAAATACGATGGACGATGCTCAAATCTCAACAAAAATGTGTTAAATGAAGAGACTTATGAAAAATGATGTTTTTTTTCAACTTCTAACAAGATGGATGTTAAAAAGGGAGACTTAAGAATACAATGAATGATGTCAACTCTTAACATTATTTTTATTAAAATATAAGATACGACAAAGAAGTGGGAGTACAAAAAGAACAACCAAGTAAAGATCATCACAATAAGTGAATGAACAACGATGAGAAGGTTCAAATCTCACAAAAATGGATATAAGAGACAAGGGGAGAGTAATGTGATAAGTGAGCTCAAATTAAAGCAAATTGAATTCGTTAAAGAGAGAAGTGATGAGTGACGACGAGAAAAATAAGTGAATGTCAAGTCCAAATAAGGATAAATTTGGATATGGTGAACACAATAGAAGATGAACCCAAATGAGGAGTGTTTGGGATAACAAAAAGGAGGTGAAAAATAATCCAAGTAAGTTGTACTTGAGAAGAGAAAAATAATGAATATAGAATCCAAACAAGGAGTGTTTAGAAAATGACAGAAAGCTACAAATATGGAGAGAGAATTCAACCAAGGAGTGTTTTAAAACTACGAGAAGATACGAACATGAAAGATGATCCCAAAAAAGGAGTATTTGGGAAACAATGAGTATGGAACATTGCTATGAAAATAAAGAAAACAAAATAAGAAAAATAGAAAAATAGTTTTTGTTTTGATCTGTTTGTTTGTGCTCTCTACCTTAGATTGGCTTGGTTAATATTTGGCTTCCTAGGTGGCTCTCTCAACTAGGTGTCAGTATTATATCCGAGTGAGCATGACGTTATTGCTAGCTGTTGGATTTACTTTACCCCCTTTAAAACCCTGAGAAAATATCTTACTCTAAATGAATCACATTGGGGTTGCCATTAAGGATATCCGTGACTCTAACTCACAAAGATTTACTAGTCAAGTAGGAGAAAAGGTTCCCATTTCATCCACCAATTCTCTCAAGGTGTGGTCTACTTTAAGGTTCATAGAACCACCCCATTTATTGTAGCTTAAGGTTTATGCAAAGGGGGTTATGTTCTAGTTGAGCGGTCGAGCCATAGCTCTTAACCAAACCTGCAATTACAGTGTTTTGAATGTGGTGTATTTTATTATCTTTTGAGATTAATGTGGTTTAGTTGTACACCATTTGGCAACCTTCAGTTAGTAATTTTAAGTATTTTATCCACCTTCTTTAGAGCAGGTCCTACAAGAAAGGATTAGAAATTTTGTCTGAGGTAGGTAGAGAACAAGACAACAGAAGTAAGTTCGCGCTTTTGATTTCCAATATCGCTTATAAAGTGCGAGGAAAGAGCATACATATAAAACAAGATTTGTTAAAAAAAATGTTAATTCCCAAAACAAAAATAAACAATCATGTTTTTGACTTCCAAGATCACTTTGAGAGTGCGAGGAAAGAGCATACGCGCGAGGTTGTTATGTTTAAAAAATATATAATTTTTTTATTTTTTATTTTTAAAAAGATAAGTGTTAGGAGAAATAAAACCATAAATTTTCTATAAGTCCAAATCAGAAAATTCTTTTTCCATTGCATATATCTTCTCAATACCTTTCCGTAAAAAAAATGAAGTCATTCCGAGTTTGGGAGCAAAAGTTATGGCTTTTAGAAGATGCGTTACAGTAGCGCTCTTAGTGAAAAATTTAAACGTGAAAAAAATGTCCTGACAATTGATTTTTTTATTTTTTTGACTTCTGTACTTCACCTGAGAAGCTAAAATTTCAACAGCAAGGTTAAAAAAGAAAAATAAACTTAAATAAAGAGTTAGACCAAAAAATGATTAAATTAAATGAAATAAAGAAGATGTGGGGAGTCCCACTGGGCGTGTCAAAATGTATGCAGAGAAAAATCATAGTGAATGAAATACAAACAATAAACTTGCAAACCTCAGTAAAAGAGCTTTTGAAGCTGTATAACCTTTGCAAGTGATTGATTTCTAAGTGATCTTGAATGACCTCCAAATATGGGTGCAATTTCTACGAACAAAGTAATTGGAAAGTTTCAAAATGTAAATTGACAGAGTTTATTTGCAAACAATTCAGGAGGATTTGGTATAAGAAAAGCTTGCAATTCATAGAATCAAAGATAGTTAGAAATTGGTTGAACACAGTTGAATGCAGATGCTAAAAATAGCATTGGAGGAGGTTACAACAATTCCAGGGCATCTAAGGGCAATAATGAAATTAATTGTAGAAGTTGCATCCGGAAAGGTGGTTGTACATGCAATTCAATTTCCCCCACCTTTCTAGGATTCTAGAAGTGTAGTTAACTAGGATGAGGATGTGGAGTCCAAGTGGTTGTTAATTGAAATAGGTGGAATTAAATAACTAAATTTAATTAGTATTTAATTGTGAGGAGATAATTAACCATTTAAACAAATAAATGTTTAATTATATTCGCTAGAAGGTGTTAGGAATTAGTAAAATTAATTCCAAGAGAATGGTATAATTAAATTAATTTAATTGTGAGGAGATAATTAACCATTTAAATAAATAAATGTTTAATTATATTATCTAGAAGGGTGTATGAATTAATTTAATTAATTCCAATGGCATGTTAGAATTAAATTATTTAATTCCAAAGGGTAGGAATATAGCTTAGGTAATAGAATTAATTTTAATTAATTCTAAAGGGGAGTATTTGAATGTTGGAATTAATTTAATTAATTCTAATGGGGTGTATTGCAGCAAGATAAAATTAATTTAATTAATAATAATTGGATAAAAGCGGGATAGAAATATGTATTTATTTTTAGGGTGTCTATACATGGAGTCTGAGATCTAGTACAATGTTTGGTCATAAGTTCACTTTTAGGGTGACCGTCAGGGCCAGTATGACTCCTCGTATGACATCTTTCTCTTTTTGGATTTGATATAATATTGTGGGTTTTACAGGTGATACATGTTTTGCATCTTACATGTAACCTCGATGATCAAATAATGACACACATGTTATCAACAAGGAATATTTGTGATACTTGTGCAACACTATGAAAATCTAGCTAAGATGACCAATGTGCTTGCTAATCCAGAACTACAATATCTATTTGTTCAAAGTCTATTACCACCACTTTAGGAGAGTGTCATCTTTGAGACTTCCCCCTCATTTGATCAATTATGTCATATGCTCAAAATGCATGCAGTCAAACTACTCTCTATGGGTAAACTCAAATATCAAGATGCGTCATCTTCTTCTAATTGGTTTCAATCTATGTCAACATTTAAACCTTCTCCTAAACTTACTGAATCAAAAGCAATTTTCAATGTCGTCTCTCCTCCTGAAAAGTTTCAAAGGAAACCACAAAAGCATACATTCACTAAATTACCATATGTGTCTCGATTTATACTCCCTCAACTTCTCAAAAAAAATCTCATCACTCTTCCACCAACTCTCAATATTGATCCATCTCACCCTTGTGGCCGCAATTATGAAGAAAATGCTAAATTTTACTATCATCAATGCATAAGATATTCTACCGATCATTTTTTCAAACTCATGAATCTTATACAAGATCTCATTGACAATCATTCATTGGAGCTTCCTACTCCATATTCTTTTTCAAAATCATTCAATGATAACAAAAATCTCAAAATATTTAATGACCCTTCGCTTAAGCATGATACACAAGCTTTGGATTATTCTACCAATCATGCATATCATGATGTGCCCCCTCCTTCATCAGCTGAGCCTTGATTTTCTTTTTGCTTTTGCTGATACATCACCACTAGCTATCAAATTTCCAGACTATTATTATCATGTAACATTTTCCTCTGATTCACTACACATCAATTCTTTTATTGGCTCATAAAATTTCAAAAATACCATGATCTATCCAGAATCTTCTATCAATGTGTGTTATATTGCACTTCTTATGGCTATCAAATGTCCAATATCTCCTATTTCATATCCAATTCCTAATTATTTTGGCTACATTAGGATACCCATTACCATTGGATCTCTTACTATGATCGTGTCATTCATTGTGGAATCTTCAATCAAGGGTTGTGACATGTTCTTACATCTCCATTGGCTCCACGTCACTCAAGCTATTCCCTGTATACATCATATGTGTCTTAAGTTCATTTACAATAAACAATTTATCACTATTAAAGGTGTTCTACCATGCATATCATTTCCTCTACCTCCTCTTGACTACATTCTTCCACCAACTTCAGCTTCTAGTTCTCATAGACCTCTTAAATATAAGGCACATTCAGCTTCTACTTCTTCTATTCACACATGTTCTACTTCGCAATGTTTTCATCTTCATAGATCCACTAGTATTTCACATAGGTTCTCATCACCTTCTTTACCTCATAAGTATTCTTCACGTTGGTGTTCATCACCTCTTCCACCTCATATGTATACTACACATAAGTGTTCATCACCTTTTTTACCACATAGGTTGCCTTCACATATACATCATTCTTTGCATACAGCACTGGTATTAGAGTATTGTCACATGCCTTTATCTCCTTGGACATCGATTGGAGGGCCCTTTCCCTTCACTCTCATTGGATATAATATTGATCATCAAAAACTTGGGGGGCATCATGCTTTCTCCCCCCTCCAATCATTATCACTTCTTTCTAGTCTCTACACATACACATTACACTCCATGCTCTACATCTAGTCTCTCTTATACAACTTGATACACACTTTGCATCATTCATTACCCTATGACGCAATATAGTTCCATGATTCATAATTTAATGATGAGGGTTTAAATATGAAATAAACCTCACATCACTCACACTCTCCACACTCTATGCTTCATGATCTATATTTCTATTACACATTTTCAAACCATTTACAGATGATGCACTCTTGTTCTATGTTTCATTCTTGATTGTTGAAGGGTGTTTTATAAATGAACCTCATCTCATACTCATCCACACCTACTGGGGGCATGCTACTCCTATCACATTCACATTGAATACCATTACATCCCACTCATACACTACATATTTCATATCTTGGTTCCACTTATTTTTTCTTTCTTATACTTACATGTACACTTTTTTTTCCCATGCTAGACGAATAATTACTATGTCAATATATTTTCTATATATACATGCATGTTCACTTGTTCTCTAGTTGTGAATGCAAACTTCTTACACATCCTTACATGTTGTAATGATGCTTGGCACTATACCTCTTACAAATCCCACTGAGGCTCTTGGGGTAATATACTTTCTCACACATTATATGTGTTATCATTTCATAATTTGCTAATTATACTTTATAGAACACTACTTTACATTGATGCATACATGCCTTGACATAATTTTTATCTTTATAACATACTAATGGGTACTTCACGTGTAGCATTTTCCTTGCAAGACTATATGCCACCATGGTTGTCTTTTACATCTTGTTTGACATTGTTTGCGGGCTATGCCCTTTATCTTGTTTGATCAGTTCTTGTATGATTTTGGACGTTTCATCCCTAATTGTATTGTGACATTTTGAGTGACGTCTCATGTTTAAAAAAAATTTTGGGGTCTATCTTGTATGCACATTTGATTGTTACTTTGTTTTCTATGACATGCTTGCTACTTTTTCTACTAACACATGTATTTAGCCGCTTTGTTTTCATGTTCCTTGGTTTCTACCATACACATTCCCTACCCCATATAGGGATACAATTCAAATCAGAATTAGGTCCTCTCTTTTGGGATGCACACTCCTATCAACGTCGCATGCACTCCAAATGAGGGGGTATAAATTGGGTGAATAAATCACCCCATATAATAGCTCAGAGCTACAACTCGATTCAGTACAATAAAAAATCAACACATGAAGAAAATCGTAGAACGGCCTAGAATCTGATTTGGGTCCTCAACATAACATAGACACTAGTGCCTACGCTTAGATAGGAGTGCTTGGGAACCTATGTTTTCCCTTGGGTGATAATTTCTTAGGAGTACACATAATAAATTTCTCATATCATCATAGTTCATAACAATTTACATAGCATCTTCCACAGTATAGACATATTCCTCTAACAAGAAGAATGTATTATATCTCCATTTTGAATAGGAACAAATTAGGGACAATAGGAACAAAATAGGAACAAACTATTTGCAGTGGTGTTTATCAAGTAGATTCATGGAAGGAGAGTAACACTAGAACTCTCTCCCCAACACTTACTCTTTATCATGAGATCGCCCAAAAAACTCGCATTTGGCATGGGATCACCCAAAAAACTAGCATTTGGCATGAGCTCACCCAAAAAACTTACTCTTGGCATGAGATAGCCCAAAAATATCACTCTACACAGCATGTTCATGACATTTTCTATCCCTTTACACTCTTCTACATTAGGTGTACACTTTACTTTTACACACTTTTACATAGTTTTGCATACTTGGATCAAATTTTCATATACATGATTTTGACTACTCTTATTCTCTTCTTTTTACAAGTCTTCCCTTACAAGAAGTAGAAATCATAAGAAAAACAACAGGTACAATGTATATGCTTTACCCCTAGGTTCACTTTCTCTTCCTAGTTTCCATGCTTCATTTTTGCATTATTCCACGCTTCACTTGTCCACTCAGCATGTTCTTCACCGCACACTCTACATGGTTATCAAGTAAACATCTCTTATCTACTTTATGTTATCAAGTATTCAATCAAAAATATAAAGTGGGGGAAAATGTATACGCAAAATCATGCACTTGGGTATATTTCTAGGTCATAAACACATACTGGCATTCATATGATTTCTAGGTAAGAAAATTAGTAATTGATAGCTGCCTTTGGCCTATTGTCTTTGTTTCTTATTTTCTATTGGGTCTTACACACCTTGCATCCAAATCAATATTTTACTTATTTATCTTTTGTGGCTCCAAACACCAACACCTAACTAAGATAGGAGCACCCAGGAACCCTTGTCCCCTTTGGGCACCCCTCACCATTTTCCACCTTACTCACTTATTTTGGGTCTATTTTATCTTTTGGACACCTTTTCCACTTATAGGTTTTCCTTTCAGTTTTCAACTATGAAATTCAAACAAGGGAATCATTTAAATACAAAGTTATGTGACCAAAATCAAGGAAAAATCACTAAGCATATACTATCATCACCTAAGCTTGCATCCAAAGGCATCTAAAGAACTTCAAAACATCCATCTAGCATCCACTCAAGGGATGAGGGACTAAATTTTATGCATGCATAGCATAGGAAGGGGAAGTTCGTTTATTCCATCTGGACATATTTTATTATATTATTACATCTAGTTACAACCCGGTATCAAGTGCACTTGCACAAGGGCATCTTAGGGCACGATTCTTTCACACACTCATAAGAACTACATGGATTCAAGATGAAGTGTAGTGCTCAGTCATAAGTTCACTCTCGGAGTGACCACTAGGGTCAGTATGACTCCCCACATTGTATTTTTCTCTTTTTTGATTTGATGTGGTATTGTGGGTTTTACAGGTGATATTTGTTTTGTAGGTTACAGGTACCCTTCGTGATCAAATGATGACACACATGCAATCAACAGGGAATATTCACGACACTTATGTGACACTATGAAAATCAGATTTTGAATATCTACACAGTCACAAGATCTCAGCAGAGGTCTTCAACACTCAGGTTCCCATGTCTAATCATAGGTGCCTATGTCTAACCGTATTCTTACAGTCTAGAATTTATCTTGATCATTGATGACACAGTTCACCTCCTATGCAATATTTTTCCCAGTTCAGAATACTTCAAGATCTAGTGTAAATCAACTAAGTTATTATTTCTATACATCTTGCTTAGATTTTTTTACTTTACTTGCTTATTGTTTGTGTCATATTGTAGTTAGCAGTTGTATATCATAGTTTACATTCATTTATTCTGTAATTAGGGTTTAATAAGTTTATTTTTATTAAATCACATGGCCAAGATATTACTATTGCTAAATTGATTTCTCTAAGAAAAAAGAAACAAAATTATTGACACTTTAATAGAAGTTAAATCTATGAATGATTTGTCACGTGATAGTCAAATGAACTTCAAATTTAATGTTGATAATAAAATTGAACAATGCATTCCATTACAACATTTCCTGTTGTAGACACTAAATCACACACTTTGTGTATTTATCTAGTCCTAATCACATACCACTATTCATATGATTCCTAAGTGAGAAAAGTACTAATTGATCACTATCTTTCGACACCTTTGTTTGCTTTTTGTTTCCTTTTTTGGTCTTACACTCTTTATTTCCCAAATTCTATTTCCATACTTTGACATTTCTCACTTTGGACACTAGCACCTAGCCAAGATGCCAACACTAGGTTCCCCCTCCCCTCTAGGTTCCCCCGACCTCTCTATACTTTTTTCACAATTTTTTTTCCTTTTCTATCCATTTAGGTATCTTGATTTTTACTAGTCATCCTTTTAGTGATTAATTATAAAATTAAAACAAGGGAATCATATAAATACAAAGCTATGTGACCATAATAAAGGACCAAACATTAAGTATTAGCTATCACAACCTAAGGTTGAATGTAAGAGCATTCAAGCATTCATCTAGCTTCACAGAAGGGACAATGGATTGATACTTCTGTATACATGCATAGAAAGGGAATTTCATTCTTTCATGCACACATTTATTTACATCTTTTACATATAGATATTTGTTTTCTATCAAGTGTGACAAACACAAGAACCACTTAGGGCACGATTTCAACACACACAAATAGAGCTACTTTGGGTATGAGATGTAGTGCAACGCTCGGTCATAAGTTCACTTTGTTAAAAACTGAGGATAATTAGAACCCTCATTTTACATTTATTTTAGGATTTGATGTGGTTTGAGGGTTTTGTAGGTGCTTATTTTTTATTGTAGGTTTCATGTGAACAACAACAAAGTCCAATGAAGTAAAGGCAATCAAAGGTGACAAATAGTGAACATCTTGCGACCCTGAAAAATCAACCTCCATAGCTTATGAACAGTCACAGGAGTAAAGAACAGGTCTTTGGTTCTATGCACCCTTGATCCTCCATAGGCATCCTGGTCCTGACATTTATGACGCTTCTGTAAATTTTTGGCTTTGATTGTTACACTTTGAATTTCTATTCCAATTAGTTTCCAACTTGACATACCTTCAAAATCAGTACGAATCAACCAAGTGTTTTGTTCCTTTCATTCGAAACTAGGGTTTCAAATTCATATTTCTTATTTTCTTAGATCAAATTTGTACTGAAAGTTTTTATATTCATCGTTGTTACATATTTAGAATTAGGCATCTATTTATTTCAATATTTACTTAATCATTTTGTGAACCTGACGATTCCAACCTTTCTTATTAGTATGTCTTCGCCTTATCAAGTCATGGATGAATCTTCTTAACCTTATTTCATTCCAAGTAAGGTTTTTGACATGGTTACTATTGTTGTTGATTTCATGCAAGTTCATACTCAGCATCCTCCTCGCTTTATTATGCCTATAGATGATCCTACTATTAATGTAGTAACTACTCGCCACACTCCTCCTCCTACAGCTCTACCTATTTATTTCCCATCACATATTACTTCTACGAATCCTCCTACTACTTCTAAGGGTTATGATATCATTGAGAAACTTAAGAATAGACTGGCCAAAATATATCTTTATGATGTACTACACAATGCACCTGATTGTCATCACACATTAGAGGCAACCCTTTGTTCTATTCACATTAAAAGTGATAACTCTTTGGTGGCATTCACAAACCTCATTCAGTCCCTTCAAAAAAAATTGTATGCTATATCATTTACTAATGAGGACATATCTCCATCTACTATTGACAATCTACATGTGCATTTTCTTATCATTGCTATCATTGGCACCATATGTATTAAGAGTGTACTCATTGATAAAGGATCTGCCATTAATATAGGTGCACATTCTCTTTTAAAACAAATTGGTATCGCAAATAACCTAATAAATAAGAATTCCACTCTTATTCATGGCTATGATTCAACTAGTCGCATGTGTTTGGGCACTATCACACTATTTATACAATTCGGGCGTATGATTGTACCTACCAAATTATTCGTTATTGAAACCTCACTTTTGTTCAATATTTTGATGGGTAGACCTTGGATTCATGTAATGCACATTATTCCATTCATTTTTCATCAATGTGTTAAATTTCTACATCATGGCTATGAACATACCATTGTTTTATACACTGATCCACTCAAATTTTATCACATAGACCCTGTTACTATTATGCCTATTCCTCTAGCGCAACCTATTCCGTATAGAAATATTGATACACATGATATTGGTCAATCTAGCACTTCACAATATTCTTCCACAGCTCTGAGAACTTTCTACTCATATTACTACTATCATTTCACCCATTGTGTCTACTCCTGTCAACAATGTTATTCCACTCACTGAGGATCCTCTCACTCCTACATCTAGCATATCCCCTACCAATATCCTTGATACTTCTACCTAGCATGACAATATCAGCATTGATGCTTCTAATGATGAGGTCGATAACGTTGAACTCACTGATGACAAACTGGGAAATCTTAATTTCAATCCTATTTAGGTAGATGATTTATATTCCAATGATACTTTTAATGTTGTTAGACCTGGTGAATATAAATTCAAAACACCCCTCCTTCTACTAATGTTATGGTACTTTATCATGGGTTTGTCTATACTCTGGACATCTTTACACCTTCCTCACAATCTCAAGGGAAACCTATATCTACACTTCCTCCTTTTACATGCACGCTTTTCATGAATAAATATTATTGGCATCATATTCCAGTGGATCTTACTTGCTCTTATACTATTTACACATATAATGGCTTGAGTTGGCTTAGATTTACACTCAATGATATCTTACAGCCGCCTCATTCACCCCATCTTTATCATGGATGTGTCCATATTATGGCTACTCATGGCCTTCATGTCTTATATCTGACAATATTCATCGCACAAGCCCCTTGAATTTCTCCACTGACACTTGAGCAAGCTTGGCTTGATTACATTGGGGGAACTTTGGACCCTAATCATGCTAGTATAACATTTCCTATGCCTTTTGGCCATGTTTCTATATACAATGATTCATCTCTTGGCTATTAAAAAATAACAGTTGTTGGTATGCACATGGATCTATGCCAACACCTTTCACCGATGAGGAATGCACAATGCACATGTACCATTTACGCCGTAATGGCTCCTTATATGATCCACCACACACTATTTCTTACCAAGTTTCTGACGCATCTCCATTTGGCTTCCATAAAGACAATGATGATATTTTAGACAATTTCACTTGATCAATCTTATCATTTCATACTTAAGGGGGCATCATGCTTACTCTTCCCCCTCTAATAATATCATCTATATCAAATTTCTCTTTTCTTATCACACGTCATATACATATTTATACATTAGTATCGTAACAACCCTATGATGCACTCTCGTTCTTTGGTTCACACTTGACTGTTAAGGGCATACTATATATATGAACCTCAAACACTACACACTTCACATATTGTGCATTCATCACATCTCTTTCTCAAAGCTTCTATTATACATCATACACATTGCATGCTCTACGCATTCATGACATATCTTTCTTACATCTTTTTTAAATTGTTTCTCTCATTACCCGATGATGCACTCTAGTCTCATGGTTCATACTCGACTGTTGAGGGTCTCAACCCGAAATTAACCTCACAATATCTCACTCACATAGTAATCTTTATGATTTCATGATCACATCTTTCTAGCATATGCATTCAAACCATTTCCCGGCGACACACTCTTATTCTATGGTTCATTCTCAACTACTGAGGGGGCATGCATAAATGAACCTCATGCATACTCATTCACACTCACCCAGGGGGCACGCTACCCCTATCAAACTCATATTGCATTCCATTTCATCTCTTCCACAACATATGATATATCTTGGCCACGTTTACTCTTGCTTACTCATGCTTACATGTACACTTTGTTACACATGCTAGACAGATACATTGTATGTCATTATCTTTCTATATAAATATGCACATTCACTTGCCTTCTAGTTGTGGATGTAAATTTCATACATATTGATACACGCAACACAGATGCTTGGCACAATACCTATTACCAGTCCCATAACGGCTCCTGGGGGCATCCACTTTCATACACTACATGTGTTATTGTTTCATCTTTCACAAGACACTACTATATATTATTATACATGCATTAACATACTTTCTATCTTTCTAATTTTTTAATGGGTACTTCATGTGCAACATTTTTCTTGTATGTCTATTTGCTTCCATGGTTATTTGATTCTCTTCTTACTACTGTTTAAATTTTTTTCATTATTTGTGGGATTTTCCCTATATCATGCTTGCTCTCTGATTGCTTGTATGTCTACATTTACTTTTGCATTGATTATCTTGTGACATTGTGAGTGATGTCCCACCTTTACGACCTATTTTTCATGGTCTACATTTTCTTCTTGTGTCTTATCTTACACATTGTTTTTTCATTTGTTAGCTCACATCTTGTTTTCTACATACGTGTTTACCTTTCTTGCATTAACCCTTGTTTTCTAGACATTTTTCTTATGTGTGCCTTGGTTTTTACCAAGCACACTCCTTCCCCCTGCAAGGCATCATTTTCAGTTCAGTGGTCGGTTCTCCTTTGGGCTGCATACTCCTTGCGATGTCACATGCACCCCAAATGAGGGGGGGTATCATTGGATGAATTAGTCACCCCACATAATAGTTTATAGTGACAGTCCAATATCATTTAGTACAAATTCAACACAACATTCAGTCACAACAATGACCTCGATCCTGACTTGGGTCCTCAACACAACATAGACGCTAGCACCCAACACCAGACAACAGTGCCTAGGTGCCCCTGACACTTCCTAGATGCATGTGACCAGGGGCGGTTACAAAAATTTTCTTAGCTCAGTATAATTTTTGGTAGTTTACACATCATCTTTTAGAGGACACACAGTCCTTCAATAATCAACATGCATGCATTATACCTTCTTTTCTACTTTTGCAATGGATCAAATAAGATCGGATTTACACACACCATCTGCAGTGGTGTTCACACTTCACTTCAGGAAGTAATCAAATGTGGGAGAATAACACTAGAACTATCTCCCTACACTTCTTCCGCATGTGGCATGAGATCACCCAAAAAACTCAGATTCATCCCAACTTGCGTGAGATCACCCAAAAAACTTGCTCTTCTACAACATCTTCAGGATCCTTTCTATCTCTTTCACTCATCACAGATCAGGTACACATGTTCTTTTCTGCATTTTCACATACTTTTTACGCGTTTTGATCATATCTACATGTATTTGACTACTTGTTTGTTCTTCTCTTTTGTAGGCCCGTATTTATGGGAATCGGTAGTCACCTCAACCACACATCAATCACACAACATCACACATCAAGCGACATTAACAACATGTAAAAACAAGACATCTACACATACGCTTTCACCCCTAGGGTCATCATTATTTTTCACTTCCTCTTCTTTATCTTCCACGCTTCACTTTTTATTGCTCCACACTTTTTCTTGTCTCCTCGGAATGCTTTTTACACCATAAATCTACATGGTTATCAGGTATGCATATCTTATCTACTTTATGTTATTGAGATTTCTCTCAATAACATAAAGTGTGGGTAAATTTAGACATTAAATCATGCACTTTGGGTATTTATCTAGTCTTGATCACATACCACTATTTATATAATTCCTAAATGAGAACAACACTAATTGATCATTATCTTTGGCCACCTTTTCTTACTTTCTATTTCCTCTTTTGTTCTTACACTCCTTCAAGCCTAGTTCATTTTTCCATACTTCATCTTTTCTCACTCTGGACACTAGCACCCAGCTAGGATACCCATGCCAGGTGCCCCCATCCCCTCTAGGCACCTCTGACCTCTCTATAATTTGCTCACATCTTTTGGGTCTTTCCTAGCCATTTGGGCATCTTTATTTTTACTAGTCGTCCTTTTAGTGATTAATTACAAAATTCAAATAAGGGAATCATATAAATATAAAGCTACCTGACCATAATAAAGGACCAAGCACTAACCATTAGCTATGACCGCCCAAGGTTACATCCAAGAGAATTCTAAGAGCATTCAAGCATCCATCTAGCTTCACACAAGGGACAAGGGATTGATACTTCTACATACACGCATAGGAGGGGAATTTTGTTCTTTCATGCGCACATATATTTAAATCTTTTACATCTATTTATTTTCTTGCTATCAAGTACGACACATAAAAGAGCCACCTAGGGCACAATTTAGACACACACACACATAGAAATACATTGGGTCTTAGATGTAGTGTAGTGCTTAGTTGTAAGTTCAATTTGTTGACAGCCGAGGATAGTCTGACCCCTCATTTTTCATCTTCATTTTGAGGATTTGATGTGTTTTGAGGGTTTTGCAGGTGCTTCTTTATTACTGTAGGTTTTAGGAAAACAACAACGAATTCCAACGAAGCAAAGGATATCAAAGGTGAAAAATAGTGAACATATTGCAACCATGCAAAATTGAGTACTGTAGCTTTTTGAGAAGTCACAAACACCTAGAATAGGTATTTGTAGCCCTAGGAACCCCTGGACCTCCATAGGTTCCTTATTCCTGGAATTTACGATGTTTCTACAAATTTTTGGGTCTGATTGTGACACTTTAAATTCTTGCTTCATCTATTTTCCAGCTCGGCATACCTTCGAAATTGCTACGAATCAACTAATTATTTTGTTCCATTCATTTACAACTAGGGTTTCAAAGTCGTATTTCTTATTTGTTTAGATTGAATCTGTACTTAAATTTTTTATATTCAATGTTGTTACATATTTAGAATCAGGAATCTATTTATTTCAATATTTTCTTAATCACTTGCCATTATAGAATGCCTCTCGGCGTAATTAAATTATTGCAATAAAAAATTGTATGGAGTAAATGCCATATACCTTTCATTACTTCAATTTCTTTAATATATTGGAACTTTTCTTCCTTAAACTCCTCTCATACATTTTATCTCTGTCATAACACCTCACTTAACATATTTATAATATAAAAATTTTCTATTGAGAAACTACCTTTATTCATTCCCTCATGAAGCTTCTAAGATTGTCTCTATTGTGAATCTTCACTCAAAAACAAAAGTATAAGCCACTTTGTAAATAGAAATCTAACAATAATATAATAAGGAGCTGCACTCCATTGAATATATTAATTAAAACTATTTCATTTCATTTCATAAAATAGGAATGTTTTAATACATATTACAACTCTTTATGTGATATTTGATATGGGATTCCAAGGATTAAAAACCTAAAAAACTATTGCATGTGGTTTGTAATATGAAAATTTTCAATGTGAATCCTAAAATTAGTTTAAATTATTGCTAAGAGCTTATGACTCGAAAAAGGATGCATTTTCTCAAATTTTGTTCATCAAGGTACTCCCACCCATTAAATGACACTTATTAGTTTCTATAGAAGTTAAATAAGTGTTATATCTATTTAACTATTTCAATTATTTAAGTACATATTTTGTAAATCTAAAATCTATTTAGGTTAATCTAAAATATAATTTAATGTATGATAAAATATAAGATTTAATTTATATATTTCATGGAAAAATGATGTTAAATCTACAAATCTTAATATGTTTTTCTTATTACATATACATTTAAATAGTCAATCTACTATTTAGTTTAATTTAGGTGTTATATTTTTCATGCTTTTTGAAATGCTCTTGTATTATATTATACATCCACATGTAACTAAAACTATTAAATAAGATAGTTAAAATAAATAACACAATCTATATCGAGTTTGTATTTATACCTATAATACAATCAAATGGTGTTTTGATGTGGACTAATATTTACAAAGTAATGGATATGAATTCAAATATATATATATAACCTAATATATATGTGTGTTGATTTATTGATATATAGTGTTTTACTACTTTTACGAAAAAGTATACAATTGGGAACATGTAAAAGCTTGATGAAGTAAGGCTCAATATAGAATTTCATTTTATATATGTGTGTTTTATTACTTTGAAAAAACATTTATACAATTGGGAACATGAAAAATCTTGATGAATTAAGGCTCAATAATGTTTGGAGTGACTTTGTTCTTCCTAAAATATGGCTTTATGATATTCGCATTCTTGGAAAAGGATGAAGCTAGAACCTTTAACCTACTTGATTGCTTCATACTTATAGTAGGGATTCTCCTGGATGATGTGCAACTGATTTTTTGGGGACATTTTTTTTATAAGAGCTTGTAAGAATGTTAGGTGAGTTATAAAGTAATAAATACTTTGCTTATATAGCCTTTCATAGGTGAAATATTCTAATAAGACCAGCCTTATGAAGATAAAATGACCCCAAAAATAAATTTAAATTGAGATCAGAATCGGTGAATGTAAAGGGGTAGGAATTTACATGTCATCCAAGACCGAAACTTACATCTAACCCTTTCGTACATTTTTTAATTAGAGAAATAAATACCAAAATTGAAAGTTATATCATGAATATCATATGCTTTCTTATGCTTTGATTAAATAATATTCTCATAATTAACAAAAGAGTAGAGTGTAAATATAATAAATTTATAGAAAAGCCAGATACATGAGGAGATTGTATTCTGAATGTGATCCACATGTGATCATTTTTTTTAGCAAGGGAACACGGTCAAACTTGGCATTGCACAAGTATAAGTAACCAAATTATAGTGTCTACATTTCTCCCCATTTTATTGTGTAATTGAAAATTATATGTTTAAAGGAAAAATATACACGAGTGTGCACATACACCTTTTCTTTACTCACAAATGTCTCCTGATGTGTTAGTGTTGGTATGCTCCTATGATGAAACATGCAACATAGATTGTAGTCAATATTAATGATCTAGAACAAAAAAATTTAACTCAAGAATATAAATAATGTTTATAACTTTGAACATTACCAAAATATGCAAATGAGATGTGAAACATGGGAGGAATACAACTATCCTTTTTTTGGAAAGAGGAGATACCATTATCGTCGTTTCTTAGAGGCTTGGAATTTACTACGAGGATTGAGGGTGATCAATCCTCAATGTTGTGACATAGGAGATAATACAGAAGAGGAAGAATTTAGACTATAAAGAACCCATGTGCTTCAACACCTTTCTTATTTGAGAATACAATGAGATAGGAAGAAATAGAAGTCTACTAAGATTTCAATTTTGCTTCAATACTTTCCACATTTGGGAATCTGGTGACAGAGGAGGAAAGAGCAGTCTATGAATATCTCAGTTTTTCTTCGATGCTTTGCACTAAACCCCCTCACTATATTTTTGTATAAGTATATAGGCCTAATCTATACCAATTTGAAAAAAATAGACCTCAAAAGGAATGTATATTACCATTCCCCCATATGTTTCTACTGTGAATGAACTAATCATGTATAATTTTGAAACATTGAAGAGGAGAAGGATGCCCATGCTGCCAAACCCTATTTTGCAACTACACTTTAATATTATCACTAAGAAGGAATAAAGTATGTATGCCCCCTATAACATGTGAATTATGTCATTTGTATCTATAATTACATAGAAATTTTGTAAACAACTGATAAACCATGTAGAATTTAAAACAATGTGTGAATTTTTCCTCTATCAGGGAACACATGAAATGGTCAAGACCATACCATGATCATGACCATAATGTACGGTTTGAACCTATTTGAATTCTTCCACATTTCAGTATTTGTATCCTTTTTCAAGGATCTGGGCCCTATGAAAATATTCATATATCCCAGAATTTGTTTATATATGTATAAATATTGTTCTTAATGCCCCCTCTTTGGATGTGCATGTGATAAAACATTAGAACATGTGGCTTACAAGAATAAATGTGTATCAATTTACCATATGTCTAATAAGCTATATAGGATCACATAGAATGATAGAATGGTGACCACCTTTGAGAACCTTCACTTGTAAAATGGGTTGCACATGGTGGAAACCATGGTGTGGAGAAAAAGCAACATGTAACAAGTAACAAACAATAATATATGTGTAAAAAATTAATAATAATAATAGAGAAAAGTAGTAATCATGTCCTACTCCATAGTAGAACACACATAGAAATAACATACTAAACATTTTGGAAACCATAGTAGAGACAATGAAGTAAAAATCAAGCATATCATAATCCATAGTAGAAATGGTAGTGTAATCAACATATTATAATCTAGGTGTGTTGAAAACTAACAACAATATAGAAATAAATATAACAATATTTTAACAGTCAACTAAGTACTAACATGGAGAATTATAGTCATATGTAGGCATGAAGCCACAAACATGGGATGTCAATTGTGTCACAATATAATTATATTAGAAGTTACAATGTTCCACAATAAGATAAATAAGTGTACACATGCAATATAGGAAAAAAACCAAAAATATGGGACACCTACAATGTCACAAAAAGAACAAGGTCCGTAGGTCGTATAAAAAATAGTTTATAAAATTATAATTAGATAGGATAATGTTGTCATGTAATGTGCAACATGTAAATTCATAATTTCCGAGCATGACCAACTATACCCCAGTGTCAAATTTTTCAAGTCTTATCATTTCAAGACACCCTGGGTCAAATCCGTCAGTTTGGTCACCCCCTATTTGTTGTAAAAATTTTCCCCTATGTGATTTAGGAAAGTTTAATCATTCCACCTAGGTGATTTTAGGGAGTTCTAAAAAGACATTATCTTCTGGCGTATAGGGGAAGGGCTATCGTTAGCCTTCCCAAGACTGGATTTAACTTCGTGGAACAGAATGGAAGAGAAAAATTCAACATGGAGATGAAATGAAGACCTTAAAACATCATGGAATTATTTTGGAAGGTTTAGGGAAGTTTTTGAAAGACTTGGAGCAGTCTGAGTTGAAAACAAGGTTCATAAGCCTAGGCGGTACACAGACCTAAAACAAACTATTGGGCTTTAGAAGAAGATTTTGGGAGCTCATAGATGGTTAGACTTTTTAAAAACAAAACATCTCAAAAATATGATCCAAGGGAAACCTACATGATGGTGAAATTAATATTTTTACCAACACCCCCTTAGCAAATATGATTGGAGGAACTTTTCTAAAAGCATAAGTGGCGTCCCATATCAAAAAATTAAATTTTTTTAGGGATTATGGTCGAATAAAGACATGAGATACCATAATTAGATTAAAATGTCCATTTCCAGTCAAGATCCTATACAATTTCCCCAGATAAATTTCGCACCGGGAGCTCAAGTTATCTTTGTTCCAGTTACCCTCTCAAGGCCAATTAGGACTTAGTCATTTTCCGATTCCGAGGACATGCTGTCAGCACCAGGATTATTAAGGTATATTTTTTCATTTGATTTTTTTTATGAATAAAGTATGTATGCCCCCTATAACATGTGAATTATGTCATTTGTATCTATAATTACATAGAAATTTTGTAAACAACTGATAAACCATGTAGAATTTAAAACAATGTGTGAATTTTTCCTCTATTCAGGGAACACATGAAATGGTCAAGACCATACCATGATCATGACCATAATGTACGGTTTGAACCTATTTGAATTCTTCCACATTTCAGTATTTGTATCCTTTTTCAAGGATCTGGGCCCTATGAAAATATTCATATATCCCATGAATTTGTTTATATATGTATAAATATTGTTCTTAATGCCCCCTCTTTGGATGTGCATGTGATAAAACATTAGAACATGTGGCTTACAAGAATAAATGTGTATCAATTTACCATATGTCTAATAAGCTATATAGGATCACATAGAATGATAGAATGGTGACCACCTTTGAGAACCTTCACTTGTAAAATGGGTTGCACATGGTGGAAACCATGGTGTGGAGAAAAAGCAACATGTAACAAGTAACAAACAATAATATATGTGTAAAAAATTAATAATAATAATAGAGAAAAGTAGTAATCATGTCCTACTCCATAGTAGAACACACATAGAAATAACATACTAAACATTTTGGAAACCATAGTAGAGACAATGAAGTAAAAATCAAGCATATCATAATCCATAGTAGAAATGGTAGTGTAATCAACATATTATAATCTAGGTGTGTTGAAAACTAACAACAATATAGAAATAAATATAACAATATTTTAACAGTCAACTAAGTACTAACATGGAGAATTATAGTCATATGTAGGCATGAAGCCACAAACATGGGATGTCAATTGTGTCACAATATAATTCTTATTAGAAGTTACAATGTTCCACAATAAGATAAATAAGTGTACACATGCAATATAGGAAAAAAACCAAAAATATGGGACACCTACAATGTCACAAAAAGAACAAGGTCCGTAGGTCGTATAAAAAATTAGTTATAAAATTATAATTAGATAGGATAATGTTGTCATGTAAATGTGCAACATGTAAATTCATAATTTCCGAGCATGACAACTATACCCCAGTGTCAAATTTTTCAAGTCTTATCATTTCAAGACACCCTGGGTCAAATCCGTCAGTTTGGTCACCCCCTATTTGTTGTAAAAATTTTCCCCTATGTGATTTAGGAAAGTTTAATCATTCCACCTAGGTGATTTTAGGGAGTTCTAAAAAGACATTATCTTCTGGCAGTATAGGGAAGGGCTATCGTTAGCCTTCCCAAGACTGGATTTAACTTCGTGGAACAGAATGGAAGAGAAAAATTCAACATGGAGATGAAATGAAGACCTTAAAACATCATGGAAATTATTTTGGAAGGTTTAGGGAAGTTTTGAAAGACTTGGAGCAGTCTGAGTGAAAACAAGGTTCATAAGCCTAGGCGGTACACAGACCTAAAACAACTATTGGGCTTTAGAAGAAGATTTTGGGAGCTCTAGATGGGGTTAGAATTAAAACAAAACATCTTCAAAAATATTATTCCAAGACCTACATGATGGTGAAATAATATTTTTCACAACACCTTAGCACATATGATTGGCAGGCAATTTTTCTCAAGCATAAGTGGAGTCCCATATCAAAAATTAAATTTTTTAGGGATTATATGGTCGAATAAAGACATGAGATACCCATAATTAGATTTAAAATTCCATTTCCAGTCAAGATCATATACAATTTCACCAATAAATTCCACCGGGAGCTCAAGTTATCTTTGTTCCAAGTTACCCTCTCAAAGGCAATTCAGGACTTAGTCATTTTTCCGAGAGGACATGTGTCAGCACCAGGAGCCTGGCGGGATTTCATGTCCCTGGTATCCCTAAGGTTAGGTACATCAGCCTTTGCAAAATTCTCCTATCCCCATGTGACCTTTGGGACCCTCATATGACCTCCAGACTTGACAGTTCAGCCCCTAGGTGCTTATTTGGAGCATGCATTCCCTGTCGTCGGATTAGGCGCCACGTGTCAGCTCCAGGACCACCGTGGTATTTGATGTCCCTTATGCACCTGAGGTTGGGGACATCAAACCTTGAAAAATGTACCCAAACCTTATGGGGAGTCATTTGGACACCCATGTGACCGAGTTTCAACCCCCAGGTGTATTTTTGGAGCATCCATTCCCTGTCGTTGGATCGAGCGCCATGTGTCACCTCCAGGACCACCATGGAAACTGATGTCCCTTATTTACCTGAGGTGGGGGACATCAAACATGTAAAAATTCTCCCATCCCCTATGGGTAGTCATTTGGACACCCACGTGACCGACTTTCAGCCCCCATGTACATTTTTCAAGCAAATCCCCTGCCGTCGGATCAAGGACACATGACATCGCTTAACCACCATGGAAATTGGTGTCCCTCATGCCCTTAAGGTCAAGGAAATCAGGGACATAAAAATGTTCCCAGCCCCTCCATGTGCATGTTTTTAAAGTCTAAATCCAGCACTTATTTGTTTTCTTCCTCTCATTTCTCCTCCACAACTCCTCACCTTGTCATGGCTCCGTGCATGATTGTCCAGACACGCATTCTACCATTGTTGCTCCAAACCAGCTCTACCATGGCCACATAAAGTCTCCAAACATGAATACATAGAAATATTTAGGACTCAGAGAAAAATGGAGTGAAATGATGAAGAACGGGAAGAAAATGAAGGTTTTTGCCAGATAACCATGAAGTCACCCTATCGAAAAATCTTCATATCTCACTAGATACAAGTCAGATGGAGATGTCGTATTTTTCAGATTTCCTCATTTTTCAAGGTGATCAAGATGCAACAAACAAGAGGTCAAATGATGCCCAGAATAATTTTCTCCAATAAAATCCTCTTTTCGTGCACCGACTCAGATTCGTCAAATTTCCCGTCATTCCGGCAATGAAAACAAGCTACAAACTTACATGTGAGCTCCAAATAAAAAACATATCACAAAGGAGTTGTTTTCATTTCAAACGGAGACAAAAACAAGACCTGTAAATTTTGAGCTCCATTAATGGCCGCCATGGCAAATCTGTGCCCGAAGCCACTACCAAGTCAAATTTTCAAAAATTATTTCCAGGCATTCTAGTGGGCAAAACTATGTGAAATTTGAAGGGTGTTATCGTAATGATGAGAAGAGTCCAAAAAATTATGTTCCGTCAAAAATAGAGCACTAAAAACACCCTTTCTAAAAATAGTAAGTTTTCCTATACAAACTTGCTATGTTTGGAAAGTCGTCATCAAAATCAGCTGAGACAAAGGCAATAGGAATTGAAGATTACAAGAGAGCCTGAATGAGTGTTCAGAGCAGAAAAATAGTGGAAATGACCACTTACTAAAAATAGTAAGTTCCCTATATGGGTGTTTACTAAAAATAGTAAGTCACTCCAAGAAGTGGTCGAAGCAAAGGTAATGTGCATAGGATTGAATGAATATTTTCATCACATCAAGATGATCAAGAAGAAGCAAGGATCACCTCTTACTAAAAATAGTAAATATCCCATTTGGGCATTCACTAAAAATAGTAAGTCACACACAGAGAAATTTTGGCACAATGGGACATTCAGGACTTCATCGCATCAGATATTTCCATCAACAAGGATCAATGGACTTCATCGGGAATGACATCTCCTCTTCTTCTTCTCCCTCTCTCCCTCTCTCCTCTTCCCCCCAACTTTCTCTCACTTTCCAATATTCTAATTTCATGTTGGGGTTTGCACTTTTTAATATGACTTAAGTGACTTTAGAAATATAATGTAACTTTAAGTCACCTTGCTATTATAAAAGGGACTTAAATATTTAAAGTGAAATACGAACAGACTTAAGTCATATTAAGGTATTTGAAAATCCATTGGGGGGTAGATGATAAAAAACCTCTCACTCTATAAATTGTAACACCATTCCCATTTCAAAGGGTTGGTGATTGATCTTGTAAACTCAAGAGTATATTGTACCTTAAGATAAAAAAGGAGATAGTCAAATTCTTCCATTCGCCTCATTCTCAAATTTCCTCTATTTCTCCACTATCTACAACTTTGTTTTGAGCAATCAATACAAGAAGAAGGAGTTTCCAAATTTCTTTGACTATGGGGTTTCTTGATACTTTGTGATCGATAAATTATATTTGGTCTTGTTGTTATTTATAGAGTTGTTTCTTCTCATGAATGCATGTGTTGAAGTTTCTAACTAGTGTGTGTTTAGGAATCTGATTATCTACCTGCAGCATTAGTTCTCCTACCTATTTTCTCACTCCCTTCCCCACTTTCAGAAAAAATATTCTCTAGCAAGAGATTGCTAGCTTTTTTACAGGGTAAGTGGAGTGCCCCTATTGGATCCCCTGTCAAAAGGCCACCACAGAAGTCCACCTTTTCACATGCATGCATATATGACAGCTGCATCAGTTAAGTAGAGGGACTTAGATTCCCAGAGCATTGGTAAGAAATCCACAAGTTTTTCCACATGACAAATTTTTTCACCAACAGATAATCAAGTAAATCCACATAGTAATAAATAAAGGAATGATACCACATAAGAAACTAGTGAAAACAACATAGGAATTGAGTGTAGAAAATAGTAATAGTAACAATAGAGATATCAAGGTAAGTTATCACTGCACAAGGCTCATGTATTAGTCATGTTGATCCAAAAGGTAGTAATAAACACTATGTATGTAATAAAGAATGATAAGGAAGGTGTAAAGTAACATATAATAAATAAAAAAATCACCTATGTGGCATGGAGGAATTTCCCCAAGAGAGTAATGTAAGGAACCAAGTGGGTTCCCATCATCATGTAACAATATGTGAATGTCTTGTATCAATCTCAAGATACCGCATGAACATATGTGTGTAAGGAATAAATATGTTATATATCAAAAGAGTGTGAAAATAATACATGTAAGTAAAAACCTAGCCAAGAAAACTAGATTACATATCATTTTTATTTTTATTTTCTCATATTTGAATGTTTTTGTATTATGTGATTATTTGAATATTTTTGTTGTATGTTGAATATATCTATGTATGAGAAAGGGGATAGATCAAGAGATACTAGCAAGGGATTCATGGAGAGGCATATCACATGTAGTAGGTGGAGGGGTGTGTGCCCTACAAGTGTCAAAAGAGATGAAGATTTCTTATGTATGTTTTTTTGTATAATTTGTAGTATGTGTTGGAGGAGAGCTAGGTTAGGAAGACCCATAAAAGGTAAAATACGTAGAAGTTGATAAAGTTAAAAAGGAAGGAGAATGAGTCCAATGCCAAGTATTATGTGCACTAGGTGATCAATTATGAGACATATTTTTGGAATTATAACAAGCTATATTACAAGAAATGAAAAATGAAGATATATATGTACTAGTACGAAGGGAGGTGACTTTATGTGTCGGGCCAAATTGTGGTGATGGAATTACTTGAATTGTAGCCACTTGATTATTGTAAATGAACTCAATAAAATGATCTAGCATATGGAAGTTATAGTCACAAAGGTTCAGAGACGAGAGAAACCATCTACACCCTTTTAAGATTTATTAAATTGTTATAGGAATGCACAATAACTAAAAAGAGATGTAAGGTTTGATACTAGGGATTATTTTAATTAATTAACTTCCAATATTAATCATACAATATCATAATAATATATTGTTACTTGGAACTAGTGTTTACAATATGCTACAAACTTAAAAACGCAAGAGTAGAGATGTACTTATCTACATCGAGTGGTATAAGAGATGTTACTGAAATATTGGTCATAGTGTGAACACTTAGGAGTGGTTTGGGTTATTTGGTAGTAATATTTTTTAATATTTATAAAATAATAAATGAGTGTGCACAATTAGTTGTCATGCACAACTCATAGAGATAGGAATGTGTGAGAATATCTTGTGATTGAGAGTAAGACTAAGGAATAAATGAGAGATATGGGGATAAAATGATAAGACTTGATTCCATAATTTTAGGAGCAAGAAATTGTATAAAATGCCCTCTCATATTCAATAGAAATTGCTCTATTCTATTTACATTTGGTTTATATCTTTTGTAGTTTCCATTTCATGTGTTGATTTTAATTAATTATTGCTTGATTTATTTATGAAAATCTAGAGATTTATCATCATCTGGTATCAGAGCAAGTTAGAAATATTTATTAGAGTGACTGCAGGACAAAACCGCAGCCTCAAGGATGCAAATATGAGAGTTTTAAAGCTTCCATTGCCATTTTCTGGATTCTGATCTTTAAAAAAATGACTGGTAATTTGTGTTTTTCTCAAAAACTCAAATTCAGAATTTTCTACAATTTTTTGGGTTTGTTTATTTGTATTATGGAAAAAATTTATCAAAATATTATAGAAACCCATTTCTAGATTTTAAGAGAAATCATGGAAACAATTCTAACATTTCTAATTATTTTGTAAAAAAAAAAGTGAGTGATTTCCAGCAATAAAACTCTGATATGTTTTATTATTTTGGTTAAATATAAAGTTGGTTACTATTGTAAGGGTGAATTATCGGTTGAACCGACACCCAATATAATTGTAAAATGAGCCTCTAAGACAAATTCGGCTGAGTTAACAACATCACGATGGAGGATGGAGGTAAATTGGCATCTCTTGTTAGTCACCAACAACGAGATTGCTTCATGGTATTGGTGACCTTTTATTTTTGTTGTGTGGTGTGTTTACTTTATGTTATAATAATGAATAGAAATAGCATTCCTGTTTAAAGCTCCTGCATGAGCATAATTTCTATTTTGTAATCCCTCTAAGTTAGAAACAATGATGTGGGAAAAATAATGTACGCTGCTATGTAGTGGTTGGTTCCACTAGAAAACCATTTTATAAGTTGGAGGTTCTCTTTGAAAACCTCATATTGTTTGAGTTGTTGGTACTCATTGAAAACCTTCATTTATTTCTAGATCATGAGCAGGTACAAGATATAGCTTTCCCCATGTTCACACTAATGGGGTGACTGTTACCAAAATATTGTTCATGGTGTGAACACTTAGGAGTGGTTTAGGTTATTTGGTAGTAATAGTTTTTAATATTTATAAAATAATATATGAGTGTGCACAATTAGTTCTCATGCACAACTCATAGAGATAGGAAAGTGTGAGAATATCTTGGGATTGAGAGTAAGACTAGGGAATAAATGAGTGATATGGGGATAAAATGATAAGACTTGACTCCATAATTTTAGGAGCAAGCAATTGTATAAAATGCCCTCTCATATTCAATAGAAATTGCTCCATTCTATTTACATTTGGTTTATATCTTATGTAGTTTTTATTTCATGTGTTGATTTTAATTAATTATTGCTTGATTTATTTATGAAAATCTAGAGATCTATCATCAAGAGAGATTTGGATGCACAAACTAGAAAAAATGGGAGTAATGGATTTGTAAATGCTTCATTATGGGAACCATGACTTAAAGTTTCCCTAGTATACAATAGTACATGTCTTCCAGGAACATATGTATAGTCTTTGACATGTTGTACAATCTTAGACCTACTTAGAATGAGGTTCTGTAACTTTTTATTCCTTTCCATGGCCTAGAAATGTGGTTTATTGTATACCTCTAAATGTCACAAAATCTCAAAAACCGTATGAAATCATTTTAATAGAATTTAAACCATAACCATGGGTGGAAGGCCCTATAAGAAGGGTAGTGTTTGGGTTGATGTGTAATCTATGCACTGCATACATTGACACTACTCTAAATAGTCCTCTAACTACACATGGTTGTCCACCTAGCATGTGATATCTAAATGAATGCAACTAGTTGAAAACTTAAATCACTTTGAAGATGTTTGATGTGGTTGTGCTATTTCTAAGACATTGATTAGGGCTCTTTGAATGCTTGGAAATGAGGGAAACTAAACTCCTTGACCTAGTTAAGTGTTTCCAAATTGTAGTAGTGGATACCTTATTGAATATACATCAAATTTGGAAAGATTGAGGGATCCTTGGGTTCGTTTTGTATGTATTTTCAATGAGTGTACAAATGATTTTATTTTTTATTTCTAGGTGTGTAAATAATGTGATGTTAAATTTCTTATATATGGATTTGAAGTTAATTTTTCATATAAAGGCCAACCTAGGAAGATTAAAAAAATTGCCCAACAAAGATAATGCATTTGAAAGAATATTTGGAATATGTTTCAATCCAAGACCATATAGGTTGTCAAGGACAAGATTCCACATCCTAACCTTACTGTATGGTTGTGAATAGGGAGATGGTGTATGAAATTTGGATTTTATATCAAGAAAATAAAAGGTTCAGTATTAATTTAATTCATTTATATTCAGGAAGTGTCGACACATCAGTGTGTAGGAATAAAAAATTTTGGAGAGAGATAACAAGATGTACTGAGTGGCAAAGATATGTAGGTGTTTTTCTTAGCCAAGAATCATAGTCATAACCATCAATGTCAAAATTATAAATTATAGAATTTGAGTGTCAAAAACAATCTAGACTCATGCCACATGATGTAAGGGAAGAGGCCACTAAAAATTTAATCTCAAAGCTAATAGGGCCAACTATGAGGGTGAGTACAATTTGTCTTATGTGTGTATCAGGATCAATGATGAAATAATTCCTAGTATACACAAGAGAGCATGGTAACATAAAAGTGCACATACTATAGGGAGTAGTGCTATAAACCAAAATGTTTTGTATATGATGTTGATTAATTAAAGAAGGAATATATATTGTATTAGAAACAAACTCATGTGCCATATCAATGCTATCAAAATAAATAACTATTAGGTTGTGGAGCATGTTTTCATGTGAGAAAGTGTTGAAGACTATACACTAAGAGTATTGTACATTTCCACATTTGTCTCACCAGGGTTCGGGGCTGGGTTGGACCCCAAGTGGGGGTCTGGGGGTGGCAACCCCCAATAGTAGGGGTTCCGGGGCCCAGCCCCCAAGAAAATTTTTTTGGCCTTAAAACGTGCCCGATATACTGGGAAACGTGATTTTCTCATATGGGCGGGATTTTGACCCATATGTTTATGGGACGGTTTTGGCCCATGGTTTTGATACCCATAGTTTTGTAAAATTGATTAAGCAGTTGTCTACTTATATGGTTTTATGTATATGGTAGGGATTATGTAACATTGCAGATGTGTTTTGAATTCAGGTGTTAATTCTGTAGAGTTTGTTGAGCATAGCTCCAAACAGATCTAGGTATTGTATTGAGAGAGTGGTGGCTTGTAATAAAATCTAAGCAAGTGATTCTTGGTGGACATAGCCCAAATTGGGTGAACCACGTTAAATATTGTCTCTTTGTGTTATGTTTTTTTATTTTACACTTTTATTTAAGATATGTAATATTTTCTACATATTAGTTTCTACTGTTGTGATTCTGTGAGGGATTATTTTGCATATTTTATCCCTTATTTCCTAACAATAACTAGTGAGAGGGCCATGGAAAAAATAGTTCCAATCATAACATAAAAGATGTAATCATAAGATGGTGGAGGTGGGACTAGTAGTAAGCATTTTGGACCTCTAGGGTAGATTTAACAACATCATGTTCCAGAAGTGGGTTATGAATTTAAGTTTTGTAATAACATTGATAGGATTAGGTTGAGGTGTAGTATCATATTTGATAGTGATGACATCAAGTAGATATTGTATAACGTAATGAAGCTGAAATAAACCCTCATTAGAGTGAAAAATACATCACTCGTAGTAACAATGAGCATTAACATCAAATATCTTACCATGAGGTGCACTTACATCAACCTCAAGTGGTGGAGGGAGAGATACAAAGTTACAATCAAGTAATTATTGAAGCAATTTTTGTGGTGTATAAGGAAAATAAGTGAAATGTCATCGAGATGGTTGTAATTTTAGCTTTATAGTTTGGGATACAATATTTCCTGTGGTTTTAGCTCCATGTTTATCATCAATAGACCTGCTCTTGAATTTATTCTTGGATTGAAATTTATGAGTAGATGTGCTTGGAGGATGAGAAACATGTTCATGTTTACTCATTTTGAGGAGCTTAGCTCTTCCTTATTTCAAATAATTACAAATATGATCAAATGAATGATTATTTTCAAAATAATTGATTTTTGCAAAGACAGTGATAATTTGAGTGAAAAGATCTTGTAATTCAGTATCGACCAATAAATTGTTCATCTTAGAAAGTGCGCTCTTATATATCACAGAACATAATCGTTGATGGGATCATTGGAACCTTGCCACATTTTATCCATTTAAGCATAAGATTTTTTTTCAAAAACATTGATAGAATAATGTGTGATAAATTGATCAACCAGAGGAGTGAATTTCCTTCCAAAATGTATGGGTAGATCAGAAAACCATTATAAGGAGAAATATTTGAGACTTCGAGAAAAATGATTGGTAAGAAATGTATAATTTGAGGAGTATTCCAAGAAAGTAACATGAAATGTATGGAGGTTCTCTTTAGGATTTCCCTTACCATAATATATAGGCATCTTAGGAGTAATAAAGTTGATAGGTAAAGGATATGAAGGAAATTTAGGTGAAATATTTGAGATTACAAATTATGAACAAGGGATTTAATATCCTATGTGCTATAAGAAGAAGTATGTGAAGCACTATGAGTGTAGATAAGAGATGTAGGTATTGTTATCCAAAATTCACCCCCCAGGATAAATTTGATAACATGCATCAGGATGTCCAAATTCCAAGAAAAAAGACTGATTCAGAGAAAATCAGGTTTCTAGGGTCCCTTCAGGAATCTTTCTAAACTCCCCAGGCCGAAGAAGGAAGGAGCAAGCTTTGAGAAAGTGCGAAAGGTTGCAGAAAGGCAAATAGGATTGATCCAAGAAAAAGTGAAAAAATTGGCTAAGTCCTTCTAGAGGGAGCAGTCGGGACGTTTGGGACAGAAGGGCCCGAACCGGCCGGTTCGCGTGAAATCAGCACAAGGAGCCCAAAAGCAATTGGGACAAGCGAGCCAGAAATACCCGAACCGGCCGAACCGGCCAAAATTGTCCCAAAAGGTCCAAAATCAAAATAGGACGTCCGGGACAAAAAGACCCGAAATACGCGAAGAAGCCGAAGGAGCCGAAAGCCAATCAAAAGGTGCCACGTGTCTTTGGCCAAATGAGGGACAAGGAAGCCCATTTCGGGCGGATCGGAGGTTTTTGTCCCAAGCAGCACTGGGACATCCGGGACGAATGGACGCGAAGTATGCGGAAGACCCGGCAGGCTCGAGAACCATTGAGAAATTGCCACGTGTCCTCATAGGAGTAAAGGTCAGAAAAGTCAAAGGGTGAATTTTCGAGCACCGAGCCGAACAAATAGGATCGTGCCACGTGTCCCATTTAAGAACCCACGAGGAAAATTCAAAATTTAAGAGAAAGCCCGCCGAAAAGCAGAGGAGAGAGAATTATTCAGCGAATCAGAGCGCGCCACGTGTCATCCAAGTGGCAGAGCGCGGGAAAATAATTCAAAAATCCGTTTTCACCTGTTCTGTGTCCTAAATCTTCAGATTGACATATCTTTCGATCCAGAGCTTGGATTTGCACATGTTCTTGATATCAACAGAAAGCTTGTTGAGATTCTCTACACGTTGTCCAGGGTCAATCTTGCATTTTGGTATCAGTTTGAAGAAAGAAATTTCAGAAGATGCCTCTGGCACGAAATAATAAGCAGAAGTGATGCTTCAACTAACAACTTTAATGTAGCAGACAACCCACCGCTTCTGTTAGGCAAACCACCACTTTGCCAGAACCCGCTGCTTCTGCCATGATGGACGAATTAAATGCAACCTAGAGGTGGTTGGAGCAGATTTCGAATTCCTCTCTTTTCTTTTCTCTTCCATTCTTCCTTTAAATTGTAAGGAGGGGTTTCTTTCTGTAGTTGGACATTTCTGTTTTGCGACCCCTCCCTTCTCTCCTGTTTGCAAGAAGATTTGTGGAGTTTTCAAACCTCCCATATAGACTGTAACACCGTTTTTTTTTTTTGCCTTTTGGCCATTGCAATGTATTGAATCGATCCTTGAGCAATATATATGTCTGTGGTTGCTTCTAAACCCTCTTGCATATTTATTACTGTAATTCTTGATCTTTCATTGCATTTTTGCTATCTGTGCATGGTGTTGTGTTATATCTACATGATCTGTGTTTAATTTGGCAAAGAATATGTTCTTCATTCCTCGGTGCATCACCTCCATTAGCTAGGATTTATTTTATGCATCTTCTTACCTTGTCTCCTTGGCAGATTAGATTAGATTTTGAGAAAACCCTCTGCATATTTCGTGTGCACCTGAACAGGGGAATAGGAACCAGCCTTCTCTGGAGAATCCTTTCTCACTCTCCAAGTCCCACACTTGGAGAAAGGATTCAATGTTGTGCAATCACACTGGATGTTAGTATGATCAACCTAGAAATCTGATCAACATCCAGGGGTGCTATGATTTTGCACTAACAGTTTTGGCACGCCCGGGTGGGACCAGAAGTCTCATTTTTATTGCAGCAAGGTTGATATGCATATGCTGTAATTTTCTTGCTTAAAGAGAGCTATTATTTGCATATCTGGCGACTCCAAAGGGAGGAATCAATAGAATTTCAGCAGTTAGGCCTAAAAGCTTATGAGAAGAATCACAAGGTCAAGAGTTGGAGAAGAGGAAGTGCTGTTTGAATACCTGCAACTATCTCCAAGAAGAAGGCAAAGAGGAAGAAGGATTCAAAGGTCTCCATCTCCACCAAATAGAACTCTCTCAAATCCTCCACCTGACAGGCCTTTCTTTCAATATACAAGGGTTTTGAGACCAATCAGAATGGCGCAACTAGTAAACCCCTACGTCAACTTCACAGGCAGCAGCCCACTTGCTCTCAATGCACAAAATCCAATCCTAGTAGCAGCATTGAAGAACATTCCATACTTTACTGGAGAAAATCAGACCACTCCTGGTGATCATGTCAAGGACATTGCTAACATTTGTGCAATCCATGAGATTAATGAGATGCAAGTAGCTATCAAATTGCTGGCGTCTTCATTCAAGGGAAAGGCATTGCAATGGTTTAGGAGCCTTGAAGCTACTTTTATCACGAACTGGAATCAGCTGTGTATTGCACTTCATAATCAATTTGGAGAGAAGGGAGACAACTTGTCTCTTTTAGAGCAGCTGACAACCATCAAGAGAGCTTCCAATGAACAGCTGACTGACTTCAACTTCAGATTTCAAAGGTCTTGAGATAGAATTCCAGTAGCAGTCAGACCAACAGTAGAAGGTGCTTTTCTGTATTACCTTAAAGCTTTAAATTCTGATATTTCTATGTTGATTCAATCCATGGGAGGCACAACTATCCCTACTGCTTATAGTATTGCCATTAGAGCTGAAAATTGTCTGATTCAAGCTGGCAAGCTAGCTCCTAGGACCTCCAATGCCATTATATCCAAGTTTAGAGAGCCCAAGTACTAGTCAGGCACCTGTCTTAGCTCCTTCTCCCATTCCTAGAAATCAGAGTTCAAATGAAGCTTCCACTTCATCTTCAAGTGCCCCAAATGAGCTTCAAGAAGTCATGAAGCAGTTGCAAAATTTAGGTAATGAGCTGGTCACACTCAAGAGGTAGCAAGCTCAAAGTTTTAGACCTTCGTATCATCCTCAAGCTCAACCTAATAGGAAGCCATATCAGCCTCAAAGGCCACCTAATCTAGCTGCAAATATGAATCAAACAAGGCCTCCTGCCAATAGACCATTCCAGCCCTATAATCCAAATGCCATATCTGCCTCTAAGGCATTAGTACCAGCACAAAACAACATTGCCCAGGAGTATGAATGGTGTTTTCCATGTAATGAACCCCATAATCAATCCATGTGCTATAATGGTGCTTTAACCCAAGCTTTAATGGTAACAAGTGCTGGTGTGGAGGGTGAAAGTAGTCAAGAAAACAACCAACAACAAGAAACATTCCAACAACAACCTGCCCCAAATGACACCACATTGGTAAATTGGCAGGCAGAGGATTTCTGTGGTATGAATCAGGCAGTCTCTCAAGGTGTTGCAGCCAACACAAGGTCAAAAAGGAGAAATTTGGGTGAGGAACAGCCGTTAGCCCCAGCCAATCCACAACCTTCCACAGCTCCACAAATGATTGGCAAGCAAAACCCAGTTTCAAATGCACGAGGGCAGCCAAGAACAGCCCCTTGGCCAAATCAAATGCCAGTTGTTGCTGCCCATATTCAAGGAGCAAATGTGCAAATCAAGGGACAGCAGAGAGATCCTTCATCACCATTCAGTATCATTGATCAGATGAAGAAAAAAAACGTCAACATATCTATGTGGGAATCCCTATCCATCCCAGGCCAAAGAGATTTGCTGCAAGCTGCTATGAAGGACTAGCCAACTTCGAATCAGCAGGTTCAGAGGCAAGACAAAGTGCTTACAAATGCTGCCCAGCCTGAAAGTAATCATGGAGCACAACAAGGTAAAATGCTGAAGCCCCCTCCATTTTATGTTTCATTGATCATAGGAGACAAGTTGGTACATAATTGCATGATTGACTCTGGGGCAAGTAGTTCAGTAATGCCTAAACAAATAGCTGATCAGCTAGGGCTCCAGTATGAAATAACAACTAAGGGAGTAGTGCAATTAGATGGGACAGCAGTAGCCACAGTTGGAGTTATAAAAAAATTGAGTCTTACCTTGCATGCATGTCCCAACGTGGTTGTTTTGCAAGACGTCTCAGTCATAGACCTTCCACCACTCTTTGCCCTATGCTTGTCAAGGGACTTTACTACCAGGATTGGGGGGATATTTGTCCGCTGATTGGTCACACATGCTATTCAGAACGAGGTATGGAACTAAAGCTACAATTAGGTCAGAACCTATTGCAGATTTCCACATTGAACCCTATACTCCAAGTCATATTAATACCAATTGCTCAGCATTTGATCAAGAAGATCACCTCGGCACTGATGAAGCCGACACTAAGGTTGGAAGTATCCCAGATTTGACTCTTGATGAATGGGCAAGCAAGGTGCATGCTTTTGATCCTTATCAAGAAGTAGAATAATCTGAGCTGGGGGTCTATTGTATACACGAAGAAAGTCAACCTATTCCTAGCATCACCAAGCCAAACCACAAGGATGACAACGAGGTATGGCAACTGTTTTTTGATGGATCAAGGAGTAGACAAGGCACAGGAGGTGGAGCCATGCTTATTTCACCGCAAGGAGTAAAGTATTATTCAGCTTTTAGATTTCAATTTGCATGCTCCAATAACACTGCTGAATATGAAGCCTTGGTGCATGGGATGCATTGGGCAATAAAAATAAAAATAAATAACTTGCAAGTTTTTGGGGACAGTGAGCTGATTGTAAATCAGGTCAAGGGACAACATGCTGCCAAAAATGATCTACTCAGATGCTACAAGAACAGGGTGTGGGACCTCATGGAGGATTTTGAAGGTTTCAGCATCAAGGCCATTCCCAGAAAAGAGAATCAAGCTACTGACAGGCTTGCAGCAGTAGGGGCAGCCTTTGACATTGTAGAAAACATTTAACAAGATAAGGTACAGCCAAACATCCACGTGATTATGAGGCCTTCAGTACCGGATAACAATTTCAATTGGCAAATATTTGAGAATGACCGGCAAATCATCCACTTCTTGGAAGAAGAAGCTGAGTTCTCAGCTAAGAATCAAGAGAAGTTGGAACAGCAATATGGTGACCAGGTGATACAGCTGAGAACTGACAAGCTGCCCAAGGGACTTGTCACCTTGGAGTCCATTTTTAACCCCAATGACCAGTTTAGAAAAGAGAAAGCAAATATTCAGGTCAAGAGGGAAGATTCGGTATCCATCTTGGTAAAAGAGAACAAGCCATTGCAAATTGGAAAGATGACAACTGAGAAAGAGAGATATGAGTTCATACATCTTTGTCAAGAATTCCCTGACGTGTTTGCTTGGAGCTATGAAGACTTGAAGGGCTTCAATCCCAACTTAGCTCAGCATATCATCGAGTTGGATCCAAATACTAAGCCGGTCAGGTAGAAACAGAGACCAGTCAATCCACACATGGAGCCTCTCATGAGAAAGGAGCTGGACAAGCTGATTGAGTCAGCAATTATATTCCCTATCAAGCACTCAAGCTGGGTTGCGAACTTGGTTTCCGGTCAGAAAGAAAAATGGAGAGATCAGGCTATGTGTTGACTTCCGAGACCTCAATAGGGCATCTCTCAAGGACCATTATCCACTCCCTTCCATGGAGCAAATATTACAGGTCATAGCTGGGTCAGAAAGGTTTTCGCTACTTGATGGTTACTCAGGCTTCAATCAAATTATGGTGCAGGAGGAAGACCAGTTCAAGACAGCCTTCACAACCAAATAGGGCACGTATGCTTACAAGAAGATGCCATTTGGACTGTCAAACGCCGGAGCAACATTCCAGTGAGCTATGGATATGGCATTCAAAGGCTTGATCAATAAGACGGTACTGATATACTTAGATGACATTATTATCTTCTCAAAAAATGCTGCAGACCATCTCTTTCACCTCAGGCAAGTGTTTTCAGAGATGTAGAATGTTTTGAGTGTCTTTAAACCCTAAGAAGTGCATCTTTCTTGCACATGAAGGGAAACTCCTTGGCCACATTGTCTCCAAGGAAGGATTAGCAATTGATCCAGAGAGGGTTGAAGCCATAAGGGCTCTACCATTGCCAAGTCACAAGAAAGCTCTTCAGAGTTTTCTGGGAAGGATAAACTTTGTTCAAAGGTTTGTCCCAAACTTTGCAGCCCTTGTCAAGCCTATCACCAAAATGTTAAGGAAAAGAATGGCTTTCAAATGGACGGCAGAAGGCAAGGAGAGCTTTGAAGAAATCAAAGAAGCCATCTCCCAGGCACCCACTCTCATCAACCCGGACTTTTCCAAGGATTTCATCCTCTATGCATTTGGGGGTGATGACACTATTTCTGCCATTTTGGTGCAACAGAATAAAGATAATGATGAGCAGCCGATTGCCTTCTTCAGCCAAATCCTAAATGACTACGAATTGAGGTACTCTTTTATTGAAAAACATGTGCTTGCAGTAATCAGGAGCTTGAAGAAAATTCAAGCATTTGGTCTCAAACAACAAGGTCCAGTTGCTGGTCTCACATGCTGGGGTTAAGGACTTCCTCCTCAACAAGGATTTGAATGAGAAAAGGGCAGGATGGATCACCCGTGTCATGGAGTATGACATTGAGATCAAAATCACCAAGCTGGTAAGAGGCAAAGGTTTGTGCGAGCAACTCGCTTCCAAATGACCAGACAGCCCAGAAGATGAAGAGGACGCTGTCCTGCTATTACAAGATGATAAAAAATAGGAAAATGATGATGTGTCCACTCCCTGTTGGACTCAGAATATGATACATTTCCTACAAATGTGGTATGTGCCCTCTAGAAATGAGCAAAGCAAAAAGAAGATTCATTCACTTCAGGTTGCAGGCAATTCCATATACCATCATTGATGGAGTTTTGTTCAAAAAGGACCTGAGTTTGCATCCTTGATGGAGTTTTGTTCAAAAAGGACCTGAATGGAGTGCTGCTGAGATGCATTAACACAGGTCAGATCCAGAGGGTATTAAAAGAGTTTCATGATGGACCAGCCGGTGGCCATTTTGCACCAAGAGTGACAGCTCTGAAAATCATGAAGGCTGGTTATTATTGGCCTAAAATATTCAGTGATTGCTATGCATGGATCAAGAGGTGTAAGAATTGTGCATTTTTCACAGGAAAAGAGAAACTTGCAGCCCTCCCATTACATCCAATCTCAGTTGACCAGCCATTCATGCAATGGGGTCTGGACTTCATTGGAGTCATCAATCCCAATTCGAGCCAAGGGCACAAATGGATTTTGACAGCCACAGACTACTTCACCAGATGGACAGAAGCAGTAGCAGTCAAAGAGGCGAATGAGTCTAGCATCTTGGACTTTTACGAGGGAATAACTACCAGATTTGGTGTACCTGCTACAATAGTCTCTGATAATGCATTGGCATTTATTGGATCTAAAGTTACTGAGTGGGCTGTCAAGAACGGAATCTACCTGAGCACTTCATCAAACTATTACCCTCAAGGTAATGGCCAGGCCGAGTCTACAAACAAAAACTTGCTGAGGATCATTAGGAGGACTCTTGATGAGAATCAGAAGGCTTGGCATACCAAACTGAAATCAGCCTTATGGGCAGATAGGATAACTCCCAAAAGATCCACAGGTAACTCTCCATTTAGGCTTGTCTACGGAAGAGAGGCAGTCTTGCCCATGTCACTTGAGTTGCCAACGTTGGAACTCATGAAACAGCTGGAGTTGCTAGAGTTTGGGCCCATGGAGGTGAGATATGCAGAATTGATGGAGCTGCAAGAAATCAGAGATCAGGCATTCCAAGCAATGGAAAAGGATCAGGCTTTGATCAAGAAGACCTTTGATAAGAAGGCCAAAGATAGATCTTTTCAAATAGGAGATCTAGTATTGAAATGGGATGTGGACAGAGCAAAACCAGGAAGGCATTCAAAATTTGATGCCATTTGGAGTGGCCCATACATGGTCACAAAGTGCAAGAACAACAATGCTTTCCAATTGGCCTCATTGGATGGTGAAGAACTGCAGATTCCAGTAAATGGAATCTATCTCAAGCGTTGCTTCTAGAGGGAGGTTCACTACATCTGTAAATACTAGTTTATATTTTCTTTCCTCCAAGTGCTTGTGCACATTGTTTTGCTGTAGATTAGTTTTGTTTTCCCTAAGTGCTTTGGCACAGGTTTTGCTGCTCTCAGGTTGTTTTCTACAGTTCAGAGTGTTGCTAGAGGGGAAGTTGCAGTATCAGGCTTGTTTCAGGTTAATGCTTAACTCCATGCCCAATGGATGGCTTCAGGCAACTGGCCTTTTCATCTAGCAGGCAGATGATCCCGCTGAGTCGCCAAATTGTTATCCAAAATTCACCCCCCAGGGTAAATTTGATAACATGCATCAGGATGTCCAAATTCCAAGAAAAATGACTGATTCAGAGCAAAATCAGGTTTCTAGGGTCCCTTCAGGAATCTTTCTAAACTCCCCAGGCCGAAGAAGGAAGGAGCAAGCTTTGAGAAAGTGCGAAAGGTTGCAGAAAGGCAAATAGGATTGATCCAGGAAAAAGTGAAAATTGGCTAAGTCCTTCTAGAGGGAGCAGTTGGGACAAATGGGACAGAAGTACCCGAACCGGCCGAACCGCCCGAAATGAGTCACAAGTCAGCCCAAAAGCAATTGGGACAAGTGGGCCAGAAATACCCGAACCAGGCGGCCGACAAGTCAGCCCAAAAGCAATTGGGACCGAGCCAGAAATAGAACCGGCCGAAAAGAGACAAGTCAGCCCAAAAGCAATTGGGACAAGAACAAATGGGCCAGAAATACCCGAACCGGCCGAAATCAGCGTGAAATTGTCCCAAAAGGTCCAAAATCAAAATAGGACGTCGCGGGACAAAAAGACCCGAAATACGGCGAAGAAGCCGAAGGAGCCGAAAGTCAATCAAAAGGTGCCACGTGTCTTTGGCCAAATGAGGGACAAGGAAGCCCATTTCGGGCGGATCGGAGGTTTTTGTCCCAAGCAGCACTGGGACATCCGGGACGAATGGACGCGAAGTACGCGGAAGACCCAGCAGGCCCGAGAACCATTGAGAAATTGCCACGTGTCCTCATAGGAGTAAAGGTCAGAAAAGTCAAAGGGCGAATTTTCGAGCACCGAGCCGAACAAATAGGATCGTGCCACGTATGTCCCATTTAAGAACCCACGAGGAAAAGTCGGGGAAAAAGTTGGAAAAGATGGGGCGAAAACATATGTTGAGCCCACCGAAAAGCAGAGGAGAGAGAATTATTCAGAGAATCAGAGTGCGTGCCACGTGTCATCCAAGTGGCAGTGCGCGGGAAAATATTTAAAAATCCGTTTTCGCCTGTTCCGTGTCCTAAATCTTCAGATCGACATATCTTTCGATCCAGAGCTCGGATTTGCACGTTCTTGATATCAACGGAAAGCTGTGAAATTCTCTACATGTTTCCAGGGTCAATCTTGCATTTTGGTGTAGTCTGAGAGAGAGAAAATCGAGAAATGCCTCTGGCACGAAATAACAAGTAGAAGTGTACATGCTTCAACTAACCACTTTTAATGCAGCAGACAGTTCGCCGCTCCTGTAGGCAGCCCGCCGCTTTGCCAGAACCCGCCGCTTCTGCCATGATGGACGAATTAAATGCAACCTAGAGGTGGTTGGGGAAGATTTGAATTCCTCTCTTCTTTTTTCTCTTCCATTCTTCCTATATATTGTAAGGAGGGGTTTCTTTCTGTAGTTGGACATTTCTGTTTTGCGACCCCTCCCTTCTCTCCTGTTTGCAAGAAGATTTGTGGAGTTTTCAAACCTCCCATATAGACTGTAACACCGTTTTTTTTTTTTTGCCTTTTGGCCATTGCAATGTATTGAATCGATCCTTGAGAAATATATATGTGTCTGTGGTTGCTTCTAAACCCTCTTGCATATTTATTACTGTAATTCTTGATCTTTCATTGCATTTTTGCTATCTGTGCATGGTGTTGTGTTATATCTACATGATCTATGTTTAATTTGGCAAAGCATATGTTCTTCATTCCTCGGTGCATCACCTCCATTAGCTAGGATTTATTTTATGCATCTTCTTACCTTGTCTCCTTGGCAGATTAGATTAGATTTTGAGAAAACCCTCTGCATATTTTGTGTGCACCTGAACAGAGGAATAGGAACCAGCCTTCTCTGGAGAATCCTTTCTCACTCTCCAAGTCCCACACTTGGAGAAAGGATTCAATGTTATGCAATCACACTGGATGTTAGTATGATCAACCTAGAAATTTGATCAACATCCAGGGGTGCTATGATTTTGCACTAACAGGTATAGTATTAGTGGTAGCAATAAACATGGTGATAATACAAAGTGGACGGTTAGATGAACTTGATGAAAAAGGTTTTTTCAGTATAAGAATGGTGTATATAGGAATAGTACATGAAAAGGTAGGAGATCAAAAAAGGGACCTCTCATTAGAGTCTTGATCAAAGTAAGTTTAGTAGCAAGTAGAATGTGGGTGATAGGCTCAAGTTGATGAGGGTATTCATGGAGCTATGCATGGAAATTAAATATCTTTTTAACTTGTGTCTAGTCTACCTTATCATCTTCATTAAGATTATCATCAAAATAGTATTCACTGTGATTTCTACTTCATTAAGAGGGTTGTTTTGGGTATTATTATTATCTAAGATATAAGGAACCCCAAAAACATAGGGTAGATAAGAGGCCATGATGATAAGTTGCTTATGGGTAGGAGGATAAAGATCAATGTGTTCAATAGGTTGATTAATTTGATTGCTAAAATGAAAGGTCATAAAAAGAAACCATAGAAAAACTGAAACCTCTAATGTCCTAGTGTTGTTTAGGTTAGAGAAATAAATTTAATCAAGAGTTAGGTTCACCAAATTTGTATACCCTCATTATATTTATAATGTTATAATACAAAAAATAAAAAGGATGTAAGGGCTTGCAAAAGGTAGACTATTCTAATTTAATTAAATTCCAACATCAATTATACACAATTAGAATGTTGTATAAACCTTGAAATGATTGATAAATGATAAGTACTTTCTCAGATACATGAGAGAAGAGATGAAATTAGTTTTTTAGGGAATGCCATATAGAATTTGAATGTGTAGGGTAGTGAAATAAGATGTTATGGAACTTTAGATTCTACATTGGAAGTTATGGAACTAAATTTCTAAAATGGGAGGGATGGTACATCTTTTGTATGGTCCAAACCTGAACTATATGGTCTTAACCTAGATCTATACGATTTCAGGCCCTTTGACTATCTAGATGTGTAACTTTCTATGTGCTTCATTTTTTCTAGAAATGATCTTCATTGTATTTAAATATTTCTCGCACAACTTTGATATGACATGTAATAACCTAAAACAAACTAGAAACCCTAACAACATGTAGAACCCTTAATCATAGCATTCACAAATAAAATGAGAAAATATGTGTGGTTGAGGCTATATTATGACTAGTGATCAGAATCCCAGTTGTTGAACCAATCCAAGTACCACATTATATTCCCTCATTACAGGATCAAGCATCATGTAGTTCTCATAGGTGTTTATGCAACTGTGTATATATAACCAACTCAGTAGGGTTTCCCTCATATCTCTTGGCACCAAGATAGGGGGATAAATCCATAATATAGAATGTACCTAACATGGTAGTAGTGAGATGCAGTGTGTCTCAACTATGTGACCTAACCCTTAGTTAATTGAAACCCTTGTTAAAGATATTTGTTTGCATGTTAGCCTAAATCACTTTGATGGTTTATGGATTGTAATTCCTTTTGTATAAAAAGGTGACTTGGCATGTATTTTTATGTGTCTGCATGCTAGCCTAAATCTTCATTTGATGATTTATAGAATGTAAGTCCTTTTGTGTAAATAGGTATTTTGCATGTTTCCCTACTTAATATTAAGGGGGAGGGTTGGGGTTTGCAATATTAAGCGAGAAACCACTTAATTAAAAAAAATTCCAAAGACAAAGAACTTTGGCTTATAACGTATGTTTAAAATATAAAGTGGTGGATCCCCATGCCGACCAACGTAAGGTGACTGATAATTAAAATTTGAATTATAAGAGTGAAGCGATTAAATTGATCACCGACCTTGTATAAAACAAGGCGATCTCATTTGATATTTTGATGAGAAATTATGATGAATGATGTGAGCTATAGTACTCTACATTGAACAAATGTTGTTTACAATTTGTAATACTTTTAATAGGGTATAACTGTTGGGGGTCTGTGAAAATAGTGGGAGTGCTAGGTGAAATTCAATTCTAGATAAAGATAAGTGATATTTTCAGTAGTTTTTTTTACTGAAATATTTTTCCACTTAAATCTTGTGTTATGTGTTCATTATTACATATTATGGGTTATTTACTTTCAATGTTATTCATGCACTATATGGTTTAATTCTAATTTTCTATACAAACATACACTATAATCCTTGATAAATTTATGGTGGATATCTAATTTGTATTTATTATTCATCCCCGCTTTTCTAAGAGTCTTTCTCTACTTGGCAGTGATTTTAAGTGCTAGCTATGTCTTTCACAAACTTTGTAAGACATAACTCAAACATCAATGTAGCCGCTATATATGACATATATATTCCGAAAAGTAAAAAGTAATGACATTCTTTACTTTATCTGCGCTGAATTTTTCAAGAAGATAATGATCTTAAAAGATGTGTAACTTTGAATGTAATGAAATTTGTAATATAGTTAAATTTAATTTCTTATGTATTACGGGATGGTATTTGTTTGGTTTATATATACATTTCATTATCTTTTACTAGACTTCACAACTACCGGAATCTTTCTAATTAATCTAGCTGTGGTATTTCCGAATGAGATCACTATATAATCTCGAATTTGACACCATTTATATGATTTTTGAATTTATAGTCATAAACTAGTTTGTACTTTTTAAATTGTTGTTTCTTACGAGATAAACAAAGGAGTTATGTTCGCACTGAGAGCTAATCTCCACGCCACGTGACATTTTAATATTAAAGTGAGTTTATTATTAGATAGTGCATAAATATAAAATACATATCTAATAGTGGGACGCTGGGAGCGTGGATCTCTGAATGGAAGAAAATAATAATAAGAAAAGTCGTGACGTACTGAATTTTTTGGCATGTTGAAATGAAGACTAATATTTAGTCGATGGAGCAAATTTAAGCTTGCATCTAAGAACAAAATATAGAAAAAGGGGTTCTTAATTTTATAATCAATTGAGAAAAGTTAGATATAGAAATATGGAGAAAGGCATATAAGACTTGAGAGAGGTATTTTTATATACGCATTAGGGGAATCCTTGAGAGAAAACATGCATATTTATATGAGGACACACAAAGTTTATAATAGAGCAAAATCTAAATTCAATTGGAGAAGGGATGCTTGATTTCATACAAGGAGATGAAAAGATTTTTCAGGGAGGAATTAGCCTTCGTTCTACCTATCACTTTATAATGCTTTAAAGACTAAATATCAAATTGTCTAATTGCATGTGTGTAATTGGAATGTTGGTTAAATCCATTGGCTTAGGTCTAACAAGTCATGGGTTTGACCCATGGGCCTCCTACATTGTTAAACCACATTTTAACCATTTTTTCTATGCTGGTATTCAGAGTACTCTGGGGAAGTTGTTTCCTTGAAATAAGAAATATTAAATGATCTTTCTCTCTTGGAACATTAGGGGATTGAATAATCCCAGTAAACAAAGAATTGCTAAGGATCTTAGATTTAAAAACAAACCGGATATTTTCATGCTTCAAGAAACCAAAATGAATATGGACATATTTAAAGAGGTGGGTAGGTTTATTTGGAAAGAAAGCTGTTGGGAGGGGTGTAGCTCCTCGGGAGCCTCGAGAGGTGTTGTCACTTTGTGGGATCCTAGAATTGTGCAAGGTGTTCTGATCCTTTCTTTCCCTTGTCATGTGGTTGTGAGTTTCATGGAAATTGTCTCTAAAAAATCTTGGTATATTTCTAATATTTATGTTCCCAATAAACTTAGTGAAAGAAGGAAGTTTTAGAAGGATCTTTCAAGTTTTAGACAACTGTTTAAAGATAAAGATTGGATTATTGGAGGAGATTTCAATACCCCCCTTTCCCCTGGTGAAAAGAAGGGGGGCTCGATCTCTTATTCTGAGAGTATGGAGGATTTAGCTAATTTCCTGGCCAGTAATGGTCTATTTGATTTAGAATTGGAGGGATCCAAGTTTACTTGGGAAAATAGGAGGATGGGCCTTGAGCTCATCCAGATCAGATTAGCCATATTTTTGGTGAGTCATCTTGGTATGATCAATCAACTATATTCTCTAAAAACTCTCCCCATAATCGGATTGGATCATAACCCCGTTCTTCTTGATTCGGGGATGAATCAACCGAAAAAAGCTAAACCCTTCAGATTTGAAAAGATGTGATCACCCTGACATTTTCAGCAGAATTCAAGAATGGTGGGATATTAAGGTTTTTGGGGTTGCTAGTTTCAGATTGTGTTCAAAACTGAAGCATATTAAAAGTAACCTTAAAAGACAGAATAAGGAGAATTTTGGAAGTATTTTCCAGGAAAAAAGTAGAATTGCTGAGGATTTAAGGAATATTGAGGAACTTGTGGAGAATGATGGTCTTAATACAGTTCTCAAGGATCAAGAACAAAAACTCTTGTCTGAGTAACATGAGATCCTGGCTAAAGAAGAGGTTTACTGGAGACAAATAAAGGGTAAAATGGCTTACGAAGGGTGATAGAAATACTAAAATTTTCATTTCTCTATCACCTCCAGAGCTAATCTCCTTAAGATTAATGAGATGAGAAGTGAGAATGGTGAGATTTACTCAGAAAGTAAGGATATCAATATGACTATAATAAATTACTTCAAGGAGATTTTTAAGCAGGGGTAGAGGGTGGAGGAGTTGGTTCAGAATAAAGTCTTGGATCTATTCCAGAATGTTATCACCCCCCTTAAAAATAGAGATCTCTTAAGGAGTCCTTCGGAGGAGGAAATTCATTTTGTGGTCTTTGATATGGGACCGGATAAATCTTTGGGTCCAGATGGTTTCCCCGCCTTCTTCTTTCAAAAATTATGGGAGGTGATAAAGCAAGAGGTCATTGAAATGGTCCAAGAATTCTTCAACAATGGTCATCTTCTGAGGTAAATGAATAAAACCTTCCTGGTCCTAGTGCCGAAAATTGTAGGATCTAAAGAAGTTAAGGATTTCAGACCATTAATTCTTTGTAACACCAGTTATAAATTACTAACTAAAATCATAGCTGGGAGGATTAGAATGGTTCTTTCAAACTTCATCTCCAGAAATCAAGGGGCCTTTGTTCCGGGAAGGAAAATTTCTAACAACATTATTGTGATTCAAGAAGCCATACATTCCATTGAAAGCTTTGGTAGATTGGCTATGTTTCTTAAGTTGGATATGCATAAATCTTATGATGGGATTACGTGGTCTTTCCTCCAGGCTATCCTGTTAAATGTTAGGTTTGATAACATTCTTGTTAATATGATAATGACCTACATATCCACTGCTAGTTATTCGGTTTTGGTGAATGGTAAACCGAAAGGTTTTTTCGAAGCAGGTAGAGGTTTGAGACAAGGTGATCCTCTTTCTCCTTTCCTTTATGTTATAATGGTTGAATATTTGAGTAGAATCTGTCAACATGCTATGTTTTCTAACTGTATCCAGGGTATTAAATTCTCTAATGGTCTCCCCTCTATCTATCTCAATCAGTTTGTGGATAATAATTTTATGATGGTTAAGGCCTATGTCCATGAAGCCTCCAATTTTAAGGTGGCTCTTAATGATTATGAATTGGTTTTGGGACAGATGGTTAACTTCCATAAAAGTGTTGTTTTTCTCATCAATGTGGAGAATCAAGTTTAATCCAGATTAGCACGCATCCTGGGGTGTAGGATTAAGCATTTTCCAAATTCTTATTTGGGTATGCCCCTAATCCAAAAGAAGCCTGACATTTCAGTTTGGAATGCTCTGTTGGAAAGATTAAATAGTAAACTTTCATCTTGGAAGGGTCTCTTGCTTTCTCATGCTAGTAAGATTCAATTGCTTCAAATCTCCCTTCAAGGTATTCCCATTTATGTGATGTCACTTTTCAAGCTTCTTGCTAAAATTATTGGGTCCTTAGAGAAAATCCAAAAGAGATTCCTTTGGATGGGAGTTGTGGAAAAGTTTAAATTCCCTCTTGTGGCTTGGGATAAAGTTACTAAACTAAAGCTTTGTGAGGTTTGTGGTAAAAAAATATATCACTTATGAATGAGGCCTTGATTGCCAAAGCTGGTTGGAGGATTGTTAGAGAGGAAGGTCTTTGGGTGGAAATCATAAAGATGAAATATATGTGGAATATAGGTAGATTGGAGTCCTTTTTTAATCAAGACAATCTTCCTAGAGGGTCGTCTTTTTAGAACTCTTTTGTGGCCTCTAAAGATATATTAACCAAAGGCACAATGTGGGAGATAGGTAAAGGTAATAAAATCAGTTTCTAGTTTGATAGTTGGATTGAGGATTTATCCTTAGCTAACCTGGAAATTTGGGAAAGGGTTTCTCAGTTCTATGAGGAAAAAGGAAAATTCTGGATTCAGGAAGATACCATCAAATGGGAAATCATTGATCCTCATCCAGAATTTGATGGAGATATCCAACCCTTTTGGGTTTTCAACAAGAAATTAAGGGATTTCCATATCCCCATTTTTCAGACCAAGGATGATTCCATTAAATGGAAAGAGGAAGATTCAGGAATTTTCTCGGTCAAATATGCCTATATGTTAAATTTCAAGGATGATCTGCAAAAAGACTATTGGGGTAAGCTTTGGGTGAAGGATCTTATCCCTAAGTTTAATATCTTTTGTTGTTTGGCTCTCCAAAATAGAATTCTGATTGTGGACAATCTCAGGAAAAGGGGAATGAAGCTTCCCAATAAATTCTCTCTTTGCAGGAAAGAGGAGGAAAATTTCAACCATCTTATCCTTCATTGCTCATTTTCCCATGATTTTTTTACTTCCAATATGGATCTGTTCAATATCTAATGGATTTTTCCTTTGACTATTAAGAACTGGTGTTTTCAATGGGAGAGTCCCTTCTATTTTCTCATCTTGGTTTGGGCCTAGAATATTGCCCTCCCTCATTTTTTTGGGGTTTATGGAAGGCTAGGAATGATTGTATCTTCTGGGACCAGAAATCTCTTCTCTTGAAATTTAAAAGAAAATTTTTGGCATCCATCAAGGAAAATATCAAACTCTTTAAAGGTAAGGCAAAGAAACCCTGCTTGAAAGGTGAGGAAAACCAATATGTAAATGCAAACCATCCTCAACCTTCCTTGACTCTTCAAGAAGGTGGTAATGTAAAAATAGCTCCAAGTGGACAAGATCAACCTAAGAAACCTTCCATTCCAACTCAAGTGCAAGAGAATATTGTTGTGAGTAAATTGCAACAAAAATATCCTTCAACTCCTTTCAATATACTCGAACAAATGAAGAAAACCAATGTGAATATATCTATGTGGGAATCATTGGAAATTCCAAGCCAGATGGATATCTTGCAAATAGTTATGGCTAAGTTTTCCAATCCAAATGAGTCATCCAAAGAGAAAGATAAGGTTCTTATTAATGTAGTGCAACAAGGAGGGTTCTAACCAAGAAAAAACAATAAACCCCCACCCTTCTATGTGTCTTTTATCATAGGTAATATCTTGGTACATAATTGTATGATTGACTCTGGAGAAAGCAGCTCGATGATGTAAAAACATATTGTAGACCAGCTAGGACTTAAGTACAAGCCTCTCTCAAAAGGTATGGTATAATTAGATAGGACAGCAGTGAATATTTTCAGATTTATAATAGATCTAAGCCTCACATTACATGCATGCTCTGATGTTTCAATTTTTCAAGATATATCCATAATCGATCTACCTCCACTTTTTGCTCTATGTCTGTCTAGATATTTCACTACCAAAACAGTAGGATATTTGTTAGCAGACTGGTCTCATATTCTCTTCAGGATAAAGTATGGTGCTAAATATACTATCAAATCTCATCTAATTTCTACTTACCACATAAAACCTTATGTGCCTAGTCTTATCAATGTCAATTGCATAATCTTAGATCAAGAAGATTGTTCAAGTACAAAAGAAGCGGATACTCAAATTGGGGGTATTCCTGATCTTATACTTGATGGATGGACACATAGGCATTACAAATTTGACCCATACAGAGAAATGGAAGAGATTGAAGAAGTTGGTCTTGGGTTCTATTGCCTACATGAATTAAATGTACCCCTTCCTAATGTTACCAAACCAGTTATTGAAGATGATGATGGCATTTGGTATATTTTTTTGATGGATCAAGATGTAAACAAGGTGCGGGAGGGGGTGTAGTATTTATATATCCCAAAGGTATCAAGTATTACTCATCTTTAAAGTTTCAATTCAGTTTATCCAACAACATAGTAGATTATGATTCTATTGTTCATGGCTTGCAATGGGGAGGAAAAAGAATATCAAGGAAGTGCAGACCTTCAAAGATATTGAGCTAATTGTGAACTAGATCAGAGGAGTAAATGTGTCAAGAAATTATCTACTCAAAGCCTACAAGCATAGAGTATGGGATTTATTTGAGTATTTTGAAGCTTTTAATATCCATTCCATCCCAAGGAAGGAGAACGAATCTATTGAAAGACTTATTGCAATTGGGGAAATATTTGATGTTGTTTAAAATATCAAAAGAGACAAGGTGTAACCACATATCAAGGTGGTGGTAAGGCCTATCATACAAGACAACTTCATAAGTTGGCAGGTATTTGAGAATGATCAGAAAATTGTAAATTTCCTTCAAGAAGAAGCTAAATTCTCTTCAAAAAACTAGGATAAGTTGGAAAGACAATATGGTGATCAGATTATCTAGCTCAAATCAAACAAGATGCCCAAGGGTTTAGTAACTTTGGAATCTATCTTCAATCCAATTGACCAATTTAGAAAGGAGAAAGCAAATATAATGGTCAAAGGTGAAGATTTAAATCTTATTGTTATTAGGGGAGACAAGTTCCTTAAAATTGGAAAATTAAGTACTCCGTAAAAAAAACATGATTTTTTATAACTTTTTCAAGATTTTTCCAATATATTTGCATGGATCTATAAAGATCTTATAGGATTTGACCCTATTTTAGCTCAACATACCATATAATTAGATCCAAATGCCAAGCATGTTAGACAAAAACATAGACCTATAAATCCACATATTGAACCTCTTATGAAGAAGGAGCTAAACAAATTGATAGAGACAAGCATAATTTTTCCAATCAAGCACTCGTCATGGGTTGCCAACCTAGTTCTAGTACAAGAAAATAATGGAGAGATTAGGAAATGTGTTGATTTTAGAGACTTGAAAAATCTTCTTTGAAAGACCATTATACACTACCCTCGATGGAAAAAATGTTACAGATGATGGCAGGTTCTAAGAGGTTTTCCCTTTTAGATGGATACTCAAGATACAATGAAATCATGGTAAAAGAAGAGGATCAGTTTAAAACAGTCTTTACCACAAAATGGGGAGCCTTAGCTTATAGAAAAATGCCATTTGGCCTGTCAAATGTTGGATAAACATTTCAAAGGGCCATGGATATGACATTCATAGGGTTGATCAACATGATGGTTCTGATCTACCTTGATGATATAACAATGCTCTCCAAAAATGCAGCTGAGCATATTTTTCACCTCAAGAAAGTATTTGAGAGATGTACGGAGTTTGGAGTTTCCCTTAATCCAAAAAAAATCATTTTCTTGGCTCATGAAGGTAAACTCCTTAGCCATATTGTCTCTGAGAAAGGATTAACTATTGATCTGAAAAGGATTGAGGCCATTCTTGTTTTTTCGTTTCCTAAACATAAAATATCTCTTTAAATTTTCTTGGGAAGAATCAACTTTGTTAGAATATTTCTCCCTAATTTTGCTAATCTTTTCAATCCACTGACGTTGATATTAAAGAAAAACATGGATTTCAAGTGGATTTTTGAAGGAAGAGAAGGCTATAAAAATATAAAGTAGGCCATTACACAAGCACTGACCCTCATAATTCCATATTTCTCTAAGGATTTCATCTTATATGCTTTTGGAGGTGTTGAGACCATATCTGCCATATTGATGCAGTTGAACAAACATAATCTAGAAAAACCTATTTCCTTCATCAGTCAAAATCTTGAAGATTGTGAGGTAAAGTAATCATTCATTAAAAAACATGTGCTAATTGTTATAAGAAATTTGAATTAGTTCATGCATCTAGTGTCAAACAAAAAAATTCATTTGTTAGTTTCACATGCTGGTATAAAGAGTTCCTATTGGAAAAATATATGAATGATAAGAGAGCTGGGTGGATAAAAAAATTAATGGAGTATGACATTGACATTAAAGTAACCAAGATGGTTAGGGGAAAGATGTTATGTGAATAACTTGTTTTAAGTCAGTAAGTTGATGAAGAATCCATTTTAGTGCTTCAAAATGATCAAGAATAGCTAGATGATGCTTTACCTATCCATTGTTGGACTCAAGATATAGTACACTTCCTCTAAACAAGTTAGTGCCCTCCAAGATTAAGTAAAGCTAAGAGAAAATTTTTCAGACTTCAAGCCATTCCATATGTTCTTGTTGATGGAATTTTACTCAAAAGAGATGTGAATGTTGTTCTCTTAAGGTGCATCAAGATAGATTAGATTGAGAGGATAATGCATGAATTCCATGATGGAGAAGTAGGAGGTCACTTTGCTCTGAAGGTAACATCTCTCGAAATCATGAAGGTTGCGTATTATTGGCCTAATATTTTTAATGGTTGCTTTTCATGGGATAAGGAATGCTAGAAGTGTGCCTTCTTTTCAAGAAAGGAACGGTTAGCAACCTTTCCACTCCACCCAATCTCATTTGATCAACCATTCATGCAATGGGGTTTAGACTTCATTAGAGTCATCAATCCAAATTCAATCTTAGGCCACAAGTGGATTCTCATAGTAACTTATTACTTTACTAAGTGGAAAAAAGTAGTTGCACTTAAGGAGGCACATGAAACCAACATTCTAGATTTTTATGAAGATATTGTACCAAGGTTTGGTGTTCCTTCCACTATTATCTCTAATAATTCATTGGCATTTCTTGGCACCAGGATCTCCAAGTGGGCTGTAAAAATTGGGATATATTTAAGCACATCTTCAAACTATTACCCTCAGGGAAATGGAAAAGTTGAGTCCACAAATAAAAACTTGTTAAGGATCATAAGGAGAACATTGGATGAAAACCAAAGGACTTGGCATACAAGATTGAAATCAGCCTTGTGGGAAGATAGGATTACTCCCAAAAGGTCAATTGGTCACTCTCCTTACAAATTAGTCTATGTCAGAGAAGAAAAATTGTCAGTATCCCTTGAGTTACTAGCATTGGAGCTTATCAAGCAACTAGAATTATTTTAATTCAAAGCCATGGAGGTCAGATATGCAGAGCTTGTGGAAATAGAGAAAATAGAGAACCAAGCAACGTAAGCAATGGAGAAAGATCAAGCTCATATAAAAAACACATTTGACAAAAAGGCCAAATCTATAAACTTCCAAGAAGAATACTTAGTCATAAAATGGGATGCAAACTGAGTGAAACCAGGTAAACACTAAAAATTTGATGCAATATGGAGTGGTCCTTATATCATTTCAAGTTGTAAGTCAAGTAATTATTTCCAATTGTCAAGATTGGATGGAGAGGAGTTGTAGATTTCATTTAATGGGATCTATTTAAAACATTGTTACTGAAGTAAAGTTTCCTCCCTTGTAAATATTAGAGTAGTTTCAATTCCTCTAAGTTTTTTTTAGCACATTGTCTTGTTGGTAGGGTAGTTTATATTCTCCTAAGTGGTTGTGCACACTCTGCATGTTCCACTTGGAACATGTATGTCTTTTCATGTTTGTATATAATTTTTATAGTTTTGTTATTTTACAGAATTCATTTCATATCCAATCAGCTGAATTGGGAAATTTCCAAGCTTCATCCAAAGCCATAAGATCATTTCAATCCATTTGGAAAGTTGGGTTCATGGAGGGCTCCGAAGAATATATGTTTAAGAAGAAGGTGTTTAGGGCTGCTCCAAGTGCATCCATCTTAATTACAAGAACACGTGTTTCAGAACTCTGCAATGATTCATCCTTTCCAAGAAATCATTCCAGTTCTTCATAATTGGCAGAAATCAAATTTTGGGAAAACTTTAAATATTCATCCTTATCTCAACAGATCACTAGCAGATGGAATTTTAGATTTAGACAATTTCCCACTCACATAAAACCTTGATTCAAAAAAAATTATCATCTTCAAGTTCAGCTAAGTGATTCAAGTGGTCTTAAGGGTATGTTATTTAAGTTCAGATCAGTTTTGAGTTTATCAGGAAGACTCCCTGCCCAAAGGATACTTCAAGGTCATTGATCTTTCAATCTAGCAAGAAGATTACCCCTAGAGGTCACCAATTCGTTATCCATTTTTCCACCTTGGCAAAATGGACACATGTAGTTTGATCAAAGCACTATTATTCCTAATATTGCACTAATTATTCTCCTCCTTGCAAATTGATGACATACCGTCAGTTAGACCTATCTAACTCCCCTTTCTCGACCCCCTTTTGGTCATATTCCTCTTATAAACCAATTAAACAGGCTAATATAGCCTCTTATTGGCTAAATCCTCTTCCAATTCCTTTCTAAGCTACTTCTACTAGCCTCCTAGACTATCAATCCATTCCATTGGATTGATTAGACCTCTCAGAACCCTCTCAAAATCCTAATTACTCTCTAAACATGGTTAACTAGTCTTAAACCATGGTCAATCTCTTCTAAACCTAGTCAAATCTTACTTTGACTTGCTAAAGGTGCTTTTTTGGCTTTTTATATTTGTCCCACATGCACCCAAATATCCCACTTTCCTAAATGGAAAACTACAAATAGCCCACTACCCCCTCTCATTTACAAGAACACTTCTTCCCTCTAACATAAACTATAGTATTATTGCTAGGATTAGGAGTTTTATTTCATCTTATTGAGCTATTTGCTTTATCCTTTGCAACACATCACACACCATAGAGTAAATGGGAAGAACCATTGGCCTTGAAGCCATTAATGGTGAGATCCCATTCTCTTAAGCACAAACTGATTGCTTAGATCCTTATTAGGCTCAATTATTTAAGCTTTCAAGAATAGAGGGTAATTATATTTTTTAAGTTTGCTTATTTGCTTCAAACTAATGCATGCAAAGTAGGAATCCTTGTTTACTTTTTAACTGATGGTCCATTGATTGGTTTTGCACAAAGCTATTGGGGTCTGTTGAGTGTTCTTACCCCATTCCATAGCATATGCAACCTTTCTTTAAACACATTTGGCACGCTCGGTGGGACTTGAAGTCCATCCTCCATTAATGGAGTTTTTTCAAGCTATTTATTTTAAGTTTCTAACCACTTTCATGTCTTCTAGGATAAATAGCTTGTTATTTACATGATCTCATCTTTTAAGTAGGCTAAATCATCCTTGATCATATATTTGTTTTAGGTTTGAGCTAGAAATAGGATTCTTTGGCTAACCTTTAACCTGCTTGATTTTGAAAAGTTTCAAAATCCATGACTTTTGCAAGTTTTTTAGGGGGTGCGCGTAGGTGTCTTGAAGGGGTGCATCTCCATCGATACCCTAGCATTGACGTCGAGATAGCCATGTATCAGTTTGTCGTACTATTGGTTGACAATAACATTTTAGAACAGGACTGTGTCTCCATTGAACTGTCGGGGTCTCTGTTGACCATTGAGGATCTCCGTGTCTCTGGACGCGTTGGTGTCTACTGTCATACTATGTTTTTTGACATTTTTTACCTATAGGCGTACCCATTGAATATAGAGTGTACATGTCGAAACCCTAGCGTACCTATCTGACAGGCCCATATAGGTGTTTGTACCCCTGTCATTTCTTCCTACCATGCGTCTACATTGGCTGGGGCACTGTATCTGTTGGCTGGGGCATGCTGGTGTCATTCTGGGTGCGCAAGTGTTTGTGTTAAAAATTTGAAAAACTTTATTTTCCAGGCTATAGGATCATTTTTTCTAAAGTTTTCTAATATTTTTAAGGACTAACAAAGCAAGTGCAGGGTGTTGAATAATTGTTTAAACTAGCATAAGTGTTTTTATTCCTTAAAATTAAAGCAAGGTTTGTAAGATGTGTATGTTCTCTCCTCACACCATCTAGGTGTTCTTGGAGATCAAAAACACTTGTACAACCTTTTTTCATGTTTGAAAACACTTGTTTTATGATTCTAAAAGTAAAGTAATTTCCATATAACTTGTTTTTAGTAGAATTTTTCATATTGCGTATGCTCTTCCTTCGCACCTTTCGGTGATCTTAGGAATCAAAAGCAACGTGTAAATTCCCTTTCTTGATATCATTATTCAAATAGAAAATTACTAAACTTGTCTCATACAGGACCTAATGTTTGTCAAAGAAAAGGCGTCAAAAATGAGACACAAACCTTCTAATACACGTGTTTTCATACAGGTTTCCAAATGGTGTGCTACTTAAAACCACATTAAAGTTAAGCAAGATAAAAAACACACCACTTCACTTCACATTGTATTACAGGTTTCGTAAAAGGGTATGTCCCTATCCACTCAACTAGAACATAACCCATTTGGCATAAATGCCTTAAGCTATAACAATGGGGGTGGTTCCAGGAACCCTAAAGTAATCCACAGCTGAGTAACCTCGTGGATGAAACAGGAAGTGCTCCGCTTACCCACTTGACTAGTACGCATTGTGAGTTAGAGTCAAATTTTTTTGTATCATGGTTCTAATGATGGTACAACTAAACACACTAGTTTCTCATTATATCAGAAGGGGGTACAGTAAAGCCATGAGACCCAAATCAGTCATTGTGACTCTTTGGGAAAATCACGCTCACATTAGACAATCTTCTAACACCTAGTTGAGAGAACCTATTAAGGAGGCCATTTTGTCTTGGAGCCCACTTTTCTAGTTTGTTGTCACGTCAAGCCATCACGAAGTAACAATTGACTTGGAGTTTGAACCTTGTTTCTCGGAAAAGGAAAAGATACCATGTAATTTTGATCTAAGTTTATTTCATCATGGAATTAAACAATGTCTCACTTAGCTCAGTTTTATTCTCATCTTCAGACGAGGTGAAACTCTACCCAAGTGGCACTTAGTTTATTTTCATCCTTTTGATCTATACCCTTGTGTTCTCACCGTCCATTTTTTGGGTGAGAAGGAAGCATACCTCATGCATTTTATTAGAGATAGTACTCACCACTTTTTTGTCTGTTTATGCCCATCCATGTCTGTGGTTAGGTTGTTAAATTTCTAAAGTGCACAGGTATGTTTTCATATCTTTGATAAGGTCTTTGATCTTGATTTCAAGATCATCTTCACTACCATGATTTTGGTTCATCTTTTTTATCTCTCCTTAGGTTGATAGTTTTTTTTCTCACATTCTAGTCACACAATTTTAGTACTTACATTGGGTTTTCAGTTCCTTGAAAACTAAATATAAGTCCCTTTTATTGTGCGGTTATGCTGCTCGCACAACTAACAACTTCTTGCTATGCTCATACTTCGTTTCAGTTTCATGACATCATCTAAGTCCTTTTGAGGGTGTCAATATTACCTTATATTTACCGAAATAACATCATCTTGATACTAACACCTTGCTTGCTTGGTTAATGTATAAAGATAGTTTTGTTACGCTATACATACTCACAACTTCCATTTTTAGAAAACTTAGCCTTCATTAGCATTCAAACTAGTTTTAGTATACCTCATCGAGGGATCACGTCAGTACCACTTTAATATTTAGGCCTTGTTATAATTTTAACTCAATCTACATGTTAATACGATGTTGGCACTATTCACTTTAGGCCTTTCACCAAAATCATAGTTAGGGTATAGACTTATCAAATCAATAATTTGACTAATCATTACATTTGAGTGTTCTTATGAGTGTTTCTTGAGTCATAAAAGGAACTGCATAGATATTAAAAAAAAAACTGACCGAACATATGCCTAGGTTCTGCATAAACTTAAAAAAAATTTAGACGGAACCTCGCATAGCCTTTTGGCTAAGTGATGCCTAGAATCACGAAAATGGCATCCAAACCAAATAACAGTGACTTAGGAGAGAATAATTTTGAATCATTCCCATTTAGCAAAAATAATAGCCCCTCTCTTTTCACAAGTTAAGGACGCAGAGCCATTGATCGATCATAGCGGAGAGGATTCTGACTCTTATAAAGAACAACACCAATTATTCTTAGGTTGCTTTGAAGAAATCCTTTTTTATAACAAGGATCAAGTACTCACAAGAGTCTTAGAACTAGGAGTTAAGCTTCCACAAGAGCGTAAAGTGGAAAATAAGCTCATTAACCATAAAGTAGAAGAGTGAAGGTCCCTCTTAGACATAGATAACCCTTTAGATGTAGGGTATGCTTCCACTTTTGGGAAACATCATAACACCGTTGAAGGAGACCCATCCAAGCCACTTTGTGATCCATGATGAAATTATTACAAAGATTCAGATAAAGTGAAGATTGAGTGCAAAGCCTAGCCACCTCCCAAGTTTGATGAGGAAGAGGACCCTTTAATCGAAGAAGAGATCCTTCAGAAATAGATCTTGAAACTGAGCCAAAAATTAGTAAACTTATGCTCTTCAAGTAGGAATGTATACAAATACAAATCAAGATGAAACCTAATGAATTCAACTTTGATCCATATAGTGATGTGACCTTTAAAGTAGTTAAGGCACAGAGACCAATGTCACCCACCAAAGAACAAATCATTGAATGATAATTACAATCAATGAAAGATACACTTACCACGCTACAGGAGGGAAACATATGACATAATAAGAAGTATTCATATGAAGAGCTATGCCCTTACCCCTTCGATAAGGACATGTTACTACAACCCTTCCCAAAAAAATTTACTGTGCCTAAATTCGATAAGTATAAATACAAGAGTGATCCTCACAATCACATAAAATAATTTTATATGGCTTGCCAAGAGGTCACCTACATTGATAAATTATTAATACGACTCTTCCCTCATAGCCTAGGAGCATTGGGATTGGAATGGTTTTATAGCATACCCAAGGGCTCTATTACTACATGGTCCACATTAGTCAAAAAAAATTATACAGACATTATTCCTATAATATTGAAAATGATATCACAATGGATGATCTCTGCAATGTGAAGCAAAAACCCAATGAGACATTTGCAAGATTTTTACAATGGTGGAAAGGATTGGCAAATATTCTTCCCTTGTGCCTTTCCAGAAAAACAATTGGTATGCATATTTGTGCCTAACTTGAACCCGAATATAGCCTTCCATCTAAAAATGCACTGTGGTTCAAAATTCAAAGAATTTATAGAGAAGGGCGGTCAAATCGAGAAGTCCCTCATCACTAATGGAACACTTAAACCAGTTTTCAAAGACAAACATGAAGCAAAATCTTTAGATAAATTGAAATTTTTCAACAAAAACAAGCATGTCATTGGGGATGGCATTATGGACTCCAAAATATTCCAAGCCATGCAGACTAGTTTACTTCTAAAGCTTTTACAAGGGCCTCATCCCAAGGCACCTTCCAAACATGAGTTCACGCCATTAACATAATCCCTATATGCCATAATAAAATAGTTAGATAAGGAAAACATGGTGGAATACCCAACTGCAATAATACCATACCCAAAGAATGCTCCAAAGCCATTTTGGTTCAAAGAGCATGAGTACTGTGACTTCCACCATGTTAAAGGGCACAAGACATATAGGTGTTTAAGACTGTGTCATTATATACAAGACCTCATTAAATAGGGAAAGATTGTTGTAGATTCTCCCCCTGACTCAGGCCAAGTTCCAAATGAGAAAATGGGTATCTTTAAAGAGCCCTTTCCTGACCATACAGATAAGAAGAAAAGTAATCTAGATCATGGAAAAACCTCCAATGATTATAGGATTGTCACTCATATTTATCCCACTAATGACAGTCCCTTCGATTCTCTCATAGGAGGTATTCATTCATCTGATGAACGGGTCAACACTATCTAGATCTTAGAAAAGAGTTACGTTGTAGGGATGAGACACGCTCATTTAATCATACCAGATCCATTTCCTACCCCTCAAGAAGGTCATTACAATTTGATAGACCAGTTAGAGAAAACACTTGCTAGGATATTCATTCTCGATCTACTCAAAATCTCTACTTTCCATAAGAACATATTGTACAAAATTCTACAAAGTTTGAGAGTCTTAACTGATGTAGATCTCACACACCTCCAAGCCATGATTACGTGCACCTTGATGCTAATGATCACATCACTTTTGATCATGCTGCAAACCCTATGTAATGACCCACAACACAACTTACCCTTATATATAGAAGTGGTTGTTTCTCGTTTTAAAATTAAGAGGGTGCTTTTGGATGGTGGATCTGGTCTAAAAATTTGTACTTTGAAGCTGGTTAAGCAACTAGGCCATTTAGAAATGAATCTAGGTTCCAAAACTATCACGATCATAGCCTATGATAATTAGGAGTGAGAGTTAGCAGACACTATAGTAATTCCAATGGAATTAAGGTCGAATTGTCATCATACAATGTTCCATGTCCTTGAATTGGAACTACCATACAACATGCTCTTAGGATGCCCATGGATTTATGCCATGCAACCCATTCCTTTGAATTTCCATCAATGTATCAAAATGTACCACAAAGGACAGATAATCACCATCCAAGGTGATCTAGAATGATTTATACATTGTAGGGCCTTGCATATTTTTTCTCGTGCAGCTTATGAGTGCCCTTCTGCAGACATTGTCGTTCCTTTGCAAACAGATTCTATCAAGGAATGTGTGGATCCAAATTCACTCACTCTTTGCAATCAATATTTTCCTTCTTTGGTCAATCCTTTTGCATCATGGGAGGCAACATTGACAAAGTATGGCCCAGGAAAGCCATTCACCCTTGAACAAGCTTTATTAATATCAAATTTATCAGTATCACCTAGGACACGAGGGAAGCCCTATTTTCGGTTCAAAAGCACTCAGAAACAATGCCCTAAACCATTGGATAAAGTCATTCCTAGTGGTTTCTTATCTAAGGGAAAGATGTTAGGGGATCCTACTAACAAAGTGTTAGAAGGAACTATGGCTTCATGTCATCAGGAACCCCAGTATGTAAAATTCCATTGCATGATGTTTGTTATGGGTTACAAAGGGATGGGATGCAGTATCAATGTGCAAGGGTGATTAGAACCCATTCATATCCCTCACTTCAAATAAAATAAACATGGTCTTGGAATACAACCTCATGATGAGCCACCCTTAGAAATTGATGCCACCTCTTCTAAGTGTGAGATTGATTCATCTCATTTTGATAACGATGCAGATTCCCAATGTATCCTCTACGAGGATCTTGCCTTAACTAACTTATTCCCTGATTTCATTGTCCTCACCTTATCCGAATCCATGTGCCTCAAACCAACTACCAAGTAACCCTTGTATATCCCAAACCTATAGATTGGGATAAAAATATTCACATGCCAATCAATTTCTTTTAGAATGACGAGGCATTTGTAAAGTTCATGGGGCTCAAGGATTCTATTCTAGCTAGGGATCATAAAAAGGGATTTTCAATCCAACTAGACACCTGTGCATACTTTGGGGAAGAGGAAGAGATGTGTGGATGTTTGAATAAGAAGGTGGTAAATAAGAGTAAAAGTACTTCAGAGAAACCTTGTGCAATGAATAAACATTAGTCGCATAACTATAAACTCTTTTAAGCGCTCATAGACAAATATAACGAAGAACTTATGGAAAAAATGAATTTATCCACTCAAAGATGATGATGAGCTGCCTAAGGAGGTTGATCTTACTCTTTCCCTTGATCCTACCTGGATGGAAGACACTTCTAAGATGATTGCGGAGGAAACAACCAGTGTTAACATTAGCTCAGAAGAGCAACCTAGAATGATAAAGTTGGGAGCTTCAATCTCAACTCAGGAACAAAAGGTTTTTGTAGAATTGTTAAGAGAATATGGAGATATATTTGTGTCTTCATACATAATTATGCCTGTGTTATACCCATATTTAGTCGTGCACAACCTCGTGGTGCACCCAGATGATAAACCCATCAAAAAGAAGTTGAGAAAGATGCACCCTATAATTGCACTCCTTGTCAAAGAGGAACTAGAGAAACTATTAGCTGCTGATTTAATTAATCCCATTGACTAATCAGAGTGGATATCTAATATAGTCCCTATCAAGAAGAAACCTATTGGCATAATAATCTACACTGATTTCCATGATATCAATAAAGCATGTCCTAAGGATGTTTTCCCCTTACTTAGCATTTATATGATTATGGATTCCACTGCTGGTTATGAAATGTTGTCCTTAATGGATGGATTTTCAGGTTATAACCAGATTCAAATTACAAAAGAAGACCAACATAAGACAACCTTCATCACTCCTTGGGTAGCTTTCTGTTACAATGTCATGCCTTTCAGACTCAAGAATGTTGGGGCCACCTATGAGCATGTAATGACTGTCATCTTCCATGACATGATGAATGAAATCATGGAAGATTATGTTGATGACATCCTAGCCAAATCTAAAAGTAGAGGAGAGCACCCTAAAGTGCTGAGACATTTTTCTCAGCATCTCTAAGACTATAAGGTTTTCTTAAACCCTAAAAAGTGTTTCTTTGGTGTCTTATCAAGAAAACTTCTAGGCTTCATTGTTTCAAAAAGAGGGATATAAGTGGACCCTGTAAAGGTTAAAACTATCACAAAAATGCCACCACCTACCACTCTCAAACAACCAAGGAGTCTACAAGGGAAAATTAAGGAAATCTACCACTTTATTTCATAACTTGCGGATAAGTGCCACCCATTTACGCATCTACTAAAGAAGGATGTAGCATTCAACTGGGGACCAGATTTTCAAAAATCATTTGCATTACTAAAACAATACCTTATTAACCCACCCATACTCATGCCACCTACCCCAATTAAACCTCTCCTCTTGTACATCTCTACTACCTAGGTTGCTATTAGTGTGTTGATTTCCCAATATGATCTAGACCATAGGGAAAGGGAAGTTTACTACCTTAATCACACTCTGATTACCTACAAGTTGAATCACCCACAAATTGAAAAGGCTTGTTTAGAAGTCATCTTCACCTTTCAAAAAATTCACCACTATCTCCTCAACAATAAAACCAAACTAATATCGAAAGTCGACCCTCTCAAGTACCTTTCATCTAAACCCACCCTTATGGGATGAATGGCTAATTGGATCATTCTCCTAAGTGAATTTGATATCGAGTTTGTAAATAAAAATTCCTTCAAAAGATAGGTTTTGGAAGATCAGATAGTAGAAGATCCTCTACCAGGGAGGGAATCTTTCTGTCTGGATCTACCAGATGCATCTATGATGTATATTGAAGATTCTATTGAATGAAAAGTCCATTTTGACATATCATTCACCTTCCACAGATTAGGGGCAGAAGTAGTACTAATGACTCCCACATGTGAGGTTATCCTAAGAGCATTCCGTTTGGGGTTCCCTTACACTAACAACATTGTGGAATATGAGGCACTCATTGCTGGCCTCAAGCTAGCTATTACTTGGAATATCAGACATCTGTGAGTCATTGAAGACTCCCAACTTATCATTAAACATGTTAATGGTGAGTATAAGGTTAAGGATGAGAATCTCATTCCATAAGAGAAAATGGTTGAAACCTTGAAGGAATAATTTACACAGATCATATTTGAACAAAATCCAAGGTCACATACTAGATCAGCAAATGCTATGGCTATGATTGGATAATTGTTACGTATTCCACCTCAAGAAAGAATAATTCCTTTCTTAGTAGAGAATTTACAAATTCCCGAATATGACATACCAAATTTGTGTTTGGCATGTGAAAATTTTGGCCCATTATCCCCCTGGTATGAACCTATCTTCCAATACCTATAAGATGGCACATTTCCCCTAGACATTACCCATTCTAAGAATAAATCCCTTATCTGTTGTTTATCCCGTTATACCCTCCTAAGATGCACCATATACCATCATGGCTATGACAGAAATATTATTCATTGTTTACATGTTACTGATTCAATCCCCAATATTAAGGAAGTACAAGGTGGTATTTTTGGAGCACACACTAGTGGTATGGTCTTAGATAAAAAGTTATTGAGAGTAGGTTATTATTGGCCTACCATAGAATCAAACTGATGTACTTTTGTAAAGAAATGTGAGATATTCCAAAAGTATGGGAACTTAATACACACACTATCACAGGATTTATAGCCTATTGGTACACCTTGGATTTTTTCTAAGTGGGGTCTAGATCTCATAGGGAAGCTCCATCCTTCTTCTTCAGATGGCCACACCCATATTTTCACTATCACCGAGTATTTTACTGAATGGGTAGAGGTTGTGCCTCTTACTTACGTCACCAGTGCATAAATTTTTAAATTCGTTATGAACCATCTCATATGTCATTATGGTATCCCCTCCGCCATTATCACTGATAATGATAAATTCTTCAAAAATGAAATGGTTAAGACATTGTGTCAACATTTCCATATTCAACTCAAGTGGTCTACCCTCTATTATTCCCAAGCTAATGGACAAGATGAAGCTACCAATAAAATCCTTTTACGAATCATGGAGAAAATGGTAAGTAAGATTGGCCATAATTGGAACTTACAGATACATCCCACCCTCTAGTCCTATCAAACTTCCATCCACACTCCTACTGGTGCAACCCCATACTCACTAGTCTATGGCCACTAAATCCATCATACCCTTAGAAGTGGAGCTTCTTTCCTTGAGGATATCTCTCTGGGACTATCATAATAAAGACAAAGACTATAGAGTCGCTCGACTAATAGAGCTAGAGTTGTTGGATGAGAAGCATATCAGAGCTCTCAATCACCTGAAAGTATATCAAAACAGATTATTAAGAGGGTATAAAAAGAGGATCATTAATCATGACTTTGATATAGATGATCTAGTGTTGAAATAAAATCAAAAGAATACTGTCAAAGATAGAGAAAATAAATGTAAGTTTGAGGCCAACTGGCTAGGACCTTATGCAGTGGTTGCCAAGTATGGATCAGGAGCATATAAACTTGCATACTCAGATGGTGAAGAGCTTCCAAATCCTATGAACCCCATGAAACTCAAACAATTTTATGCTTAATCATGAAGAGAATATCATATAAGAACTAAAAAATAGAAAAACAAAGAAAAAACAAGCAAAACATGAGAAAATAGAAAAGAAAAAGTAGGTCATCCACATGTGAAAACTACACAATTGTGGCACAATGGGTAGGTCTTTGGGTGAAAACCATTCTCCAACACTCAAGGAGGATTCATCAATAAAAATTCACTCTTGCATCAGGGTGGGTAACCCTCACTGCTTTCTAGATATAACTTTCTTTTCTAGGTCTAGGAACCCTATTGAATCCATCTTCGTCAAGCCATGATTTGGCTTTTTTTCTCTTATATCTACATGAAGGATGTTCCTTTGTATATTCCCATCTCACATTGGAGGCACCTTCACATTCCACTTTCTCTTACATATACGTGTGGTATTCCACCTTTTTTATATCCCCACATCACACTGGGGGCATCCACACTTCTTTGTCCTTGTACATTGCTTTCTGAACATGACCTTAGAAAATACAAAAACATTTAGAAGAAGGTACAACAAAACCTAAAAATTTAGAAAATCCCCCTTTTAGGGAGGAAACTACACTAAACTTCATAACATTGTCTTAGGGAAACCTCAAAAGCAACGTGAACAATAGCCTTGAAAATTTATCTTCCTAGATAACCCAAAAACATTAGAAGATATGTCAATGTTTTCCCACAAAAACAAGGTAATAATTTAATTACTTTTAGTTGTTGGTTTGTATAGTTTTGATTGAGATTACTTTTTTGTGTGATGTGGTGATTCAATTGTTCTATCATAGGTTGGATCTTGTTTGATTTAATTATGTATATAACATTAGGTTCATTCGTAGCTCATGTGCACCTTTTTGGGATTCATTTTTGAATGTCAATTTAGTATATTATTAAAATTTGCTTGGGTTCATTTCTGATTGCATTTTTGTTTGTTTGTGTTGTTTTGTGTATGTTTATTTAGTCTTGTTAACTTTCTTTGTGTTTTCTACATAATCCATTTGTTATCACATCTATCATCTACCATTTCATCACATATAAATATCATCTAATACATCATATATACAAAAACACTAAGTTTTACATCATGCATGTATACTAAGCTAATAATCACATATCATATCATCAATGGGGGCAAGAGGGGTTGCACATAATCACAAATCTATCCCTCCCCACACCAATATCATCTAGTACCATCCTAAGTGCTAGAATAGGAAATAGAAACATCCTGTAAAATTCAAACCATATCATGCTATCTATGGATATATCATCAATGTAAAAAAACATGAAATGTAAACATCTCTGAAGGATAAATTATGTCACATACATAAGATAAAGAGCATACATCATCATACAATCATCTACAAAACATAAATCATCAACATAAGGGCATAATCACAACATGACATAAAAAAATCATCATCGAATGTCTGAATAATACATGTATAAATGAATGGATCAAAATCAGATATACATCATCGATAAAATATGCCATCTAAAAATGGCATGCATCAAAACTCATCTTTCATCGAGAGACATCAAAATAATTGTACATCAATCTATACATCAATCAATATTAGCCTTCATAAGAGGCATGTATACATATAATACATATGTACAAAAGGTAAAGTAAATAACTCAACCACAGCTCACACCTTCTTCAAAGCTCCCGAGTCCATGTCTTGGGGGATGAAAGAGTGGTAGATGTGATGGGCTAGCACTAGGGGTACCACCATGTTGTCTGGATGACCACTATCCAATTGGTTGCTATTCAGCCGACTACTCTATGACTAGCTATTGGACTGATCTAACTGAGCGACCTGACTACTGTGACTAGGAACCTGTCATATTCACACCTAACTGCTTAAAAGGTGCCACCTTCTACTCTTTTAGGAATTCTCTAAAATAGGAGGTCCCATAGTATAAGGCCTTATCACTGGCCCTCATAACATCCTGAATCATATCAACATCACCAAAAGTAGTGGTTTCCTGAATGGCAATGTCTCACTCTCCTACCAATTAACCTCTATCAGCATGGGCCTATCACGTGGTGGTAACCTCTTGATCTGTATTTGTTGTAATGGTTTGCACCTGGGCTTGGGCCTGATCTCTCTGAATAATAAAAACCTATTCCTGTGCCTATTCCTGAGCGTGGTCCCTCTGTGTGATAACCATCTGGACCTGAGTCTATGAATGATGTAAAAGACTCAGTATCTAAGCCCCTTGTCTTACTAACTAGCTAATCTGATAATGAAAGGTTACACCATCCCCACCATAAGTAGCCTATGCTCTGTCCTGATCTCTCTCAGCTGTCAAAACCTATACCTGAACATTGGCCTAATCCCACTTTGTTGTAAGGGCCTATACCTATTCCCTAACCTTATCTATCTCACCAACCACCTATAACCATACGAATATCACCGCCTATAACTGTTGTTAAAGAGAAACCAACTACCCACCATCACCACCACCCCCTGGAGCATGAGGTGGTAGACCCTACTCTAGAAGTACCTACTGTAGAGAGGCATATATCCCCGTTGTAATTCCCACTAGAGGAAAAACTACGTCTTAAGCCTTGGGTTCCTATCTCTTCTAGAGTCAGGGTCCCTGTCTCTGAGGCTATTGTAATGGAGGACTCTTTCCCCATCCTTGAACATGACGCTATCCATCAAATGGATCATCATCATCATTATCATCACCTCCATTGGCTCCACCCTCATCACCACTAGGAGGCCCCATGAGGGGTGCCCTCAATCCTACCTTGTAGGTAGTTCTGGGGATGGTCAAGTGGCGTGGGATCACTCCATGGTACTAGGGGGCATACTCTAGCATACAACTAGGATCTCTGATCTATCTCAGGGGTACCCACATAGCTGGGTACCACTCGTAAAAAACTAGTCAAAGCCTTGCCCCTGGCTATTTGTGGCCCCATATCAAAATACTCTCTGGCCCTACGAGCATACCACATATCTGGCCCAGGTACATCCTGAGCATTACCAAGCTTCATCTGGCACCTTTCCACTCTGTAAATCTCCCACATAGATGTGGATGACCATCATAAAATGCTCAACAGTCATAGTATTGAGCTCTAGACCATCCTCTGGCCACTAGAAATGTCTATAAGGCCTTCATACCATGGCAACCTATTGTAACTCATCCAACTCATGGTAGTAATGGTAGGAACCTCCTATGTGTGGCCACACATCATTCCCAATCAGAACCCAATCCATAGAAGAAGGCTCCTCTAGAGCCTAAACTCTCAAAACACCTAAGGGGTGACCAATAGCAATGTGGTCCCAGGCCTAAATCTACAATAATTTGGCTAGTTCTACCATCTTCTAATGGTAGTAGGTGATCAAATGAAGGTCCCAGTATAAGTGTGCTAGAATTCACTGACCCAAGTAGTATGTCTCCCCATCAATAAAAAGTCATATCACACTAAGGAGACCAAGTGGAAATGAAGCACCAGTCTTGTCAGGGAGTAAAAATCCACTGAAAAAGGCCATCATGTAGACTACCACACGATCAAGCTCTGGGTCCTTGATGTAGCGTGACAATCTAATGGTCATCCCACAATGCAGTATCATTAGGACACAAATTAACTCAAGGATACACCAATCAGTATTGGGCTAGTGACGAGTATACTGAATAAGCTAACCCTGGATGAGGACCCGCATGATATGCCATATGTCCTCCAATGTAATAGTGATCTCACTAGTCAGGATCCGAAAGCACTAACTCTCGTTGTGCCACCTCTCAGATATGACTATCAGCATGTCGTGATCCAAGGTAATCTATGGCATATCACCCACGTAGGCCAATCCTGTCAAGTATAGAAGGATATCTAATATCCTCTTATCAACCTCATCAAACTGCGCCTCTATCGCCGTCAGCCAGCCGTACCTCTCGCAGGTATGTAGAATGGGAAGTATCCTCTGCAAAACAAAAGGGCATGTGTTAGGATCTAATTTTCTATCCACTTCTATCTAATTTTCTATCTATTCCTAGCTAATTTTCTGGCACAATTCTTCTTTCATTCATCTAATATACTAACTTTTTCCTTCATCTACAAACCATCTAGTCTATTTTTCACCTATACTTAGCTATTTTGGTTGCAGGGACAAAATCCCTTCTCTCCCTGGCATGTGCGCCTCCACTTCAACACCTGTACACTTGTCTTGGTGCATATGCATGCCCAACACGCATACACCTCTTCTTCGACACATATGTACCCTACCTGACATGTATGCTCACCCTCTATTCTTCCTATTATTACTACCCTACCCAGAGCGCATGCACCCCCAGTGCAACACATATGCTCACCCTCCAACGTGCATGCATGCACGTCCTTGTTTTTCTGACCCTAGCATGAAGTGCCGTCCCTTTTTGTAGATACGCGGGCGTGTAGCTATTTTTAAACATGTACACATATGTGTAACCTATATTTCTCCAATGCATGTGAATGAGTGCATCCATCAAAATCAAATGCAGTGCGCACACGCATACGTCAAAAATGTCAAAAAACTACCCCTAAAAAGGTGAAAAATTACATTAAATGCAAAATTGACAAAGGAGGGATAGGGCACTCACGTAGGGTCCATCCACTGGGTCCCAAAGAAAATCTTCAATGTGATCTACTTATCTATCTACTCGGTAGTCTCGCCATCTCACTCTAAGGCTATCATTCTCACTCGTGGTAAAAATTACAAGAGCTCTAGTACAAATGAACTAGTCGTGATTATTTTACCCCCCGGGTGGGTATATTAAGGCTGCTCGCGATACCCCGGGGGCATATTTTCTCTGTCGCAATCACCCTAACCTTTCTTCTACTCACCAAAATGATTATTTTTGTATTTAAATGATTATTTTTCCTAATTTCTACACGTTGTAGCATGTCACTTCTTTGACCGAGAATGATTTACAATATTCCAGGTGACATTTTTCTTTCATTTCTCTTCTATTTTCCTTTCTATTTTCCCCATCACAATGATTATTTCTATAAAATAATTATTGTTACTTGTAATTCTTCTTGACCAGGGAATTTTTCACTATCTGACACCCTTTCCTTCTCCATTAAGCAGTTTTGCATGCAAAAATTTTAGGAGATCTTAAATCTCTTATGAAAGTTCTTCTGACCAATCAATTAAAATTTAAAAGTTATAAAACCATAAAAAAAAACTTCATCCAAATTTGTAATCAACTCATTTATAGCTGAAATCTGTGTCTCTCACATGGCACTCATCTCGTATCTTGATGACATTTTCACATGTTTTTGAAATAATGACTCATGGATCACCTAACTCTATAATCATTTACAAAAGCTACGCTGCTTACTTCATCTATACTCTGGAGCACTATCAGTTTCCTGGTACTATTTTCATCATGCACATCACTTTTCCATTGGACCCAAGTGTCCTCCATATTTTCCCTTGCATATACAAATTTCTTGGGGCATCATTTTAAACCTTTTTCATTTATCAAAACATTTAGGACTACATCTTGATAATGAATTATTTGTGTAACTATCTTGAACATTGTTGGTTTCAGTGTGTGTGTGATTGTACATATTTCCCTTTTAGATGAGTTTGTTTACTTCTCGTATTGCATTGCATGTTTGTATATTACATGGAGGTGTTGTTTTAGCAAGGGACAGTTGTTTGTATCTTGGATTTTCATGTCATTTTATGCTTCTATCGTATGCTTACATTTTAATAAAGGTCGATGATGAGGATTCTAAGAAAAATGATGATATAAAAAAAAATTATTTGCACGAGTTTGTGGATAGCTCAATATCCCTCTTTCTTGTTGTTCTCTAATCTTTTGTTCACGTTCTTCTTTCTTTTGTTCTCTTTTCGATCGACGATCAAGTTCTTCCATCACCCCATCAACCCTCAAGGGGGCATCCTACCTTCACCCTACTAATTTTTCTTCTACCCCTTCAAAACGTTTCTACTTGGTTATACTTGTCTACTTTCTTTGAAGTGACGTAGCTTACGTCACCTTAAAGAGGGGCAAATGTAGACACCTTTAGTTTTATCAAAGCACTATTATTCCTAATATTGCACTAATTATTCTCCTCCTTGCAAATTGATGACATACCATCAGTTAGACCTATCTAACACCCCTTTCTCGACCCCCTTTTGGTCGTATTCCTCTTATAAACCAATTAAACAAGCTAATATAGCCTCTTATTGGCTAAATCCTCTTCCAATTCGTTTCTAAGCTACTTCTACTAGCCTCCTAAACTATCAACCCATTCCATTGGATTGATTAGACCTCTCATAACCCTCACAAAATCCTAATTACTCTCTAAACATGGTTAACTAGTCTTAACCATGGTCAATCTCTTCTAAACCTAGTCAAATCTTACTTTGACTTGCTAAAAGTGCTTTTTGGATTTTTCTATTTGTCCCACATGCACCCAAATCTCCCACTTTCCCAAATGGAAAACTATAAATAGCCCACTACCCCCTCTCATTTACAAGAACACTTCTTCCCTCTAACATAAACTATAGTATTATTGCTAGGATTAGGAGTTTTATTTCATCTTATTGAGCTATTTTCTTTATCATTTGCAACACATCACACACCATAGAGTAAATGGGAAGAACCATTGGCCTTGAAGCCATTAATGGTGAGATCCCATTCTCTTAAGCACAAACTGATTGCTTAGATCCTTATTAGGCTCACTTATTTAAGCTTTCAAGAATAGAGGGTAATTATATTTGTTAAGTTTTCTTGTTTGCTTCAAACTAATGCATGCAAAATAGGAATCCTTGTTTACTTCTTAACTGATGGTCCATTGATTGGTTTTGCACAAATATTTGGGGTTCTTGAGTGTTCTTACCCCATTCCATATCTTTTGCAACCTTTCTTTGAACTAAAAAGTGAAAAATGGCTAAGTCTTTAGTGTTGTGTGGGTTTGGGATGATTTTCAGGCACAAGGGCCCCAGACGAAACAAGTTCCTTGCGGGTCAAAGTTCCCCAAGAGGGCTTAGGAGCTGCAATAAACCTGGAGCAGGGGATAATGGTTAGGTTCAGGTGATAGGCTTGTTACGGGCCTGTGAGACTGAGGTGAGGTGGCCCTAGTTCCTTCAGGACCTCAGTTCCCTGAGATGCCAAATTTTCTGCAAAACAAAGAAAGTGACCGAGGAGTTGTTTTCAGATAAGGTGGATGATACGGGCTCAGATGGCCCTTGCGCCCATGTACCACTTGGGATCTGATAACCTGAAAACCCCAATCCACTTGAAATACAAAAGAAAAAATTAGAGGGAGTAACCCAGAAATACAACTCGATCGAGCTGGAGTAAGTGTGGCTCACTTTTTCTAGCAGGGTCATTCCCAAAACCTAAGCTAAGCAACTCCGAAGACCCATAGAGTAAGGCTAAGGAGTGTTGAGTGGGAGAATGCATTGGTAAGACTTCATAAAGCAATCAAGTAAAGTAGTAGTGAAATCTCAAAACAAAGAGAAGAGAAGTAGTGGAGCCTCAAAACCCCACAAAGCAAGGTGGTGAGTAAAGTAAAGCAATTCCCAAAACCCGCAAAGGGAGAGGTTGAGGAGTTTTACGCTTAACTGAGGTGTCACTGCTCCTAAGTAGTGCTTGTTTAAAATTTTGAAGCAAAGCAATGGTGAAACCCACAAAGAAGTGCAAGAGTGATGCAGGGACATGATACAACACTAATGATAAGCAAGTGGAGCTTGTATACCCAGGAGTCAAGCAGAGCTACCCCAAAAACCCGCATAGCCATAACTTTTGATTCAAAACTCTATTTTCCACAAAATTGTACTTTTTGGAATCATTTCTTCACACTCTTCATCATGGAATCTAGAAATCAGATTTTGGAGGGGAAAATGGGTGAAAATGAGAAAAACGTGGGGATATCATATTTCCTTGGGCTCCAAGAAAAAATATAGCCAAGTGTCAATCATCCTTTGCTAGTAATCATTTTTTAGCTTCTAAAAGTGCTGGGACAACTAAAAATGAGCTCTGGAATTCTCTCTCTCTCTCTCTCTCTCTCTCTCTCTCTCTCTCTCTCTCTCTGTGGGATCAATAAATTTAAGTTCTAAGGAACATTTTTAGGGGGAATATTCATGTAATGCAACTCTATCAAAATCATTCCAAAGCAGTGTTGAGTTGTAGGTCTCTGGTCTAAGTATTCTGGAAGAAGATCCTTGTCTTTCTCTTTCAATTTTAATGAATTATGCATCCATTTAATCAATAAATCCATTTTTGTGGCTATTCTCTACCATGGTTGTGTTTTATTACATTTTCCTTACCTTTCATTGTATATTCCAAGTTTTTGTCCATTTTATGTTCTTCTTGTAGGTTCAGATTTGTTGTGCTCCATGGAAATGATGTTGATAAATGTAGTTAGGGATTGTGTCACTTGTTTCTGACCTCTCTCTTTCCCATTATTCATCTCATTTTCACTCATCTATATGTTTTCCCATTCCTTTCTTAGTGCAATCACCTCCGTAACTTATTATTTCCATTTTCATGTTATCTCTCTCTCTCTTTGGTCCCTTGGAAGCTTAGGATAGAAGTAGATATCATAATTTCCATTCTAGGAGTAGTTTAGCAGTAAGGTAAGGTAGAGGAATCCGGCCTTCTCTAGATGTTTGCCTTGGTTAGCAACCCCATAACTGAGAGACAATCCTATGTTACCCAAAAACATTGGTTTCTCATTCACATATTCATGATCAAAACCAGAGGGTGTTGGTTTTTAGTGATAACAGTGGGCACCCAGATCCAAACACCAGTGCCCCAACCACCCTTGTCTAACTGTCAGTGCCCCTATTTGTCCTTGTTCTTGAGTTGTAGGATTTACATAGATTAATTACGACACTCTTCCTAGTCTATTCATCGCCTCTCTCTACTCAAATCACTTCCAGATTGCATGGAAATCAGCTAAGTCCTCTATCTTTCTTCTTTGTTTAGGGTTTCATATTTTAAATCTTAGCTTGTTTGTGACATTTCTATATTCCAACATTTATACATCATTTCTTTCAGTGAGGAATCTTTAATATCTATATTTAATTCATAATTAATTAAATCAGGTTTTTCCCATTTGTCCAGTGTAGTGGTTCATTTAATGGATCATAGCGCAATCAAGGTGAGAATGTCATAGGGAGGGATTTAGGAAGCAATCTCATTTTGATATAAATAGAATTGAATTTTCTACCATACATGATGTAAATTCATAATGGGAAATAAACTAATTGTGACCATTTCTTTTTAGGAGTGTAACCAAACCATAGAATTTTAACAACTAAATACACTTTTTTCCTTATGATAAATGTCAACCATAATTTAGTCAATTTCTTCCAAAACTTACAAGGATGCAAATATCCATTTTTAAAAGTAACTAATTTGTTTATTAATCTACACTCCCTCATCTTTTTCCAAATCCCTAATTAAACACAACCATGTTTAATACAATACACCCCCTCTCCAATTAATTAAACGCATTCCATTCCATAAAAACATCCTTTATCTCTATTCATTTTATCAATTAATTTTATCGACACCCCCTCTCCCCGTTACTTTTGAGATTTATCTATTTAATTAAATACATGCCTTAGGCGCCATACAACATACCCCATTTTATTAATATTTCATAACATATACACCATTTAATCAAATTAATATATCCACCTATGAAAATTTTATTTTCCTATTATCTTAAATAATCATTTTCCTAACTATCTAAATATTCCCTAATCATTTTTTAAACTACCTTAACAACCTTATCTCACAAACTTATCATTATCATTTATAAACCTATTAAAATTATAATATAAACCTATCATTATCATAAGTCAAATAAAATCTAATCGATAAGTCCCTCCAAATTTATTGGTTCATTCATCATCACAACCAACTCAACACATGTTCTGAACCACTTAACAACTCATGTCCTCGAAATCCAAAATCAAGATCCTTGAATTAGCCAAAATTGTTCCAACCATTTGCTAAAACAAACCTAAACAGACTAAAATCACCAGGCGATTTGGTCAATCACTAATGATTACTTAAGCCAATTTTTAGTCTCTTTTTGGGATCATCCACTTGCATTTCGTGAATTCTATCTTCTCTGTTTTGAGTTCATAGCATTGTTTGGCATCCACAGCGTTCAATTTATTGTCCAGTAGCATCCCAACATTCTCCAAGAACCTCAAAGATGCTTTAAGGCCCTTGCAGATCAGCATCATGTCACTCCAACTCCAAGTTTCCTTAACCTCTAATATCACTTTTCATCAAGGTTATACATCATTTCATAGCTTCATCTTTACACTAAGGTATTCTCATCTTTTCATTTATTTACCATTTATTATCTAAGTCCCATAAAGGCCTTAATTTAAAATTAATTAGTCAAATAATATATCAGTCTATTATAATAGCCCACAATTGCCAGGGATTGCATGAATCACAGGTGATTCCTGTCATATTCATTTTCCTTCCAGTATACATTTGATCTGTTTATCAGTCATTTCAAACATGTTTTTTTTTACATTTTTTTCTAGCATGAATCACTTTAAATGGAAATAAGTGGTCCAAGTCACGAGATTACCAATATCCACTCTCTTCCCATTGTTCATCATCCATAGTGCACTGGGAACAATATGACATTCTACATGAACCTTGAGTTGTGTGCCATCCACTCTACCCCTTTGGATCATTTACAAACCATTTTTGAATTCTACTCAAAAAATATGTGAAGCTACAAGGGAATTTTGGGAAGCATACTTTAATGTCTACGCATCTGAGCTGATCTAGCTTGGTTTGAATATTAATACAAAGTTGAGTTAGAGAATTTGAGCTCTAAGTTTGAATACTGAAGAATGAAACTGATTTCTGAGGATTCAGATTCTGAATTTGAATATCACCAACATTGAAGACTGGAGAGGAGTATTCATATTTCTTTAAATAAGAATACACTTAACACAAGAATTCCAATTTCTCTGAAGACAAAAATTTGGAGTTCGCTGAAGAAGATAATTCTCCTTCCTCTAAGAATTTGAATTCTTATTTAGATTCCGATTTCGAACCATAGTTCATATCCATCATTTCTTATCATTTGTCAGCTTTATATTTGTAATAATGAAAAATTCGTCAAAACATTTATTATTACCATTTATTGTTTTTTTACCCACTTGATTGTAAAATCGAATTGACATCCTTATTAGGAAGTCCTTTGGCTTCTAGGGACTGTCCTTTTCTAGGCAATCCACCTCATATTTTACAAGTCATATTTTGTTTACTGTCTATGATCTACATGTGTTCTTACAGAAAGAAAGTCTAAATCTTTTCATATACGGAGCGCAACCATCAAGCATCATTCATCCACATCCATGGGTATCTCTAAACCCCATCATTCTGAGGTTAGGTAAGTCTTATTTTCTTTCTTATTCAATTAAGTTGAAGAGGTAGGATTTATTCTCAACATCTTGGCATGCCCAGTGGGACAAGTCCCTCATTTCATTATTCATTTTATTGAAAATAGCATCTGTTTTTCATTTTTGGTTCCCTACATAGTAATCGCCAATGATTTAGCTAATCATCAGTGATTTAGCTAATCATCGGTGATTTAGCCAATCACTGATGATTTCCTGAGTGCTTTTACTTTGTAGTTTTCCCTTTAGTTATTGTTTTCTGGTTATTTCTCTGTTTCCTGTCAGATAAAGATTTCAAATTTCTGTTTCTGATTGTTTATTGTGAAAATCTAAAATGAAAAAATCTTTCATTCATCTGAAAATCAAATTTCTCCGTATGCAGTTTACTGTTTAATAATCGCCAGCGATTTGTGCAATCGCCAGTGATTCCTGCTCTTTTTGATTGATTTATAAATTGCTTGCTAATTTTTGTTTTTGTTGTATCATGTTTGTTTCTACTAACCTAGTTTTTTAGGTTGTTGTTGTTGTTGCTACTTTTGCTTGTTGGATTGCTAGATCATTTGCTTTAAAAATTGCTAAAAAAAAGGGAAGCATTTATCATGGTGAGTCCTAAATCCATATTTTTATTTTCAGTATTGCATTATTTTCTTCATTATCTTCATCAAAAATAATATTTCAATTTGGGTTTTAAAATGAATCGTTCATCCTTTTTGCTTCACATATTTATAATTAGGGAAGGTAATCAGTTGCATTCACTTTATTTTCCCCACACACAAGTAAACCACATAAAATAATAAAAATGCATTTAAACAATTCCCACCCAGGTGGATACCTACTTGGATTTGATCACCAAGAGGAGAAGATGACTCGGTGTTCTAGCCAAGTATAATCATCTATCTATCGGTATATTGGAAAAGCACCTGACACCCTTATCACTGTGGGACCATGAAGTGAGGGGGTAGGCCCCAATACCACACCCATATTGGTTGCAGTACAGAGTTTTGCCTCACATACCTTCGGGTATATCGAGGACTCCGCCCTTAAACATACCTAAAACCAGCCATAGCTTGCCATCTCCTAGGATCCTTATTAGCCATTTTACATATTTAACTTTTTTGTAATTAAACCAAGAAAATCTAAAAATTTATTTTGATTGCTTCTGTTTGTTGTTTGTAATTTACCCACTTAGTTAATTTTCATTTTTAGGTAATTTTTGTGTGTTTGTTCACTATGGTGCAAACCAGAAAACAAGCCCGTAATCAAGCCTCTGAAAGCATGTCTACCTCATTACCTACATCATTACAACAACATATCCCATTATCTATTCTATTCTCTACATTGTTTCCTACACCCTTATCCACTACTGTATCTACACCATTATTTACTACATTCTCTACATCATTACAACAACAAAACCCATTTCATCAACCAATCAAATCTACCCCTTTATTCGCACATCAACAAACCTGGAATGAAATAGAAGAGCAATACAATGAAGAAATGAGATAATGTCTCTTACAGTCTTCACGTCAGTTTCATAGTCAAATCTTCCATACATCAAAACAAGAAGAAACTGAACAACCATACTCCCCCAGCTTGCAATAAGAATCTTCTGAACCCACTTTCTTTGAAAGAGGGGACCCAGTCTTTGAGGAGATGTTAGATTTAAACCCCATTTCTCTCAACTCTTATCTTGTAGCTATGGGTGTTCAACTCCAACCATTCGGACCCAAACCATCTTCAAATATTCCTTATCCTTTATCTATTTCTTCACATCATATTGGTTCAAACTAACAATCTGAACCAGAACCATCTTCAAATATTCTTGATCCTTTATCTAGTTCTTCACATCTTATTGATTCATATGAATAATTTGTAGCCGAACCACACCCATATGTCCCAGATCCTTCATCTTGGGTTTCACATATTATTGATACAAATTATCAACTTATCATTCAACAAATATAATCATATCCACCTTTAAGGCAATTTGAAATATCATGAGTTTTGTCTTCCATTCCTATTTTTAGTCTTCATATGATTTCTGCTCAAGACACAACCACCCAACAACATACATCTTCACCTAAGCCTTCCACTAGTTCAACACCTCTGTAAAACAATACTAGTGCTTCATTATCTACCCCTCTAGCATCCTCAGTTACTCAGACACCTCCAATGAGTTATGTTTTTTCTTCTACTGGTGTATCTCAACGTGTTAGCAGTATTCAGAATATCAGTATGTCTATTCCAACATCCATTCCTTTAATCAGTACTAGTGTCATTACCACCACTCATCTTGTTTTAGTATAATCTACTACACCCCTTGTCTCACAGCATATTCCATAACCATCGCAGCCATTAATTTCCATACCACAATTTATTCCCATGCATAACATCCCACAAAAAACACCATCTTCTGCTTCCTCTATAATGTATTATCGGCAACCACCTCCTTATTCACAACCATTCCACATCCTTATGAATACATTCAACCATCGCAACCATTAGTGTCTCAATCAATTTATGGTATGTCCTTCCAATAAAACATCCCTACTTATAATATCCCATCACAAAAAAACATCCCATAGCAAAATATTCCACAACAAATCTTTATGTCTCAATAGAACATACCTTAGCAGAACATACCTCAACTATACAACATACATCAACAATATAACAATCCCCAACAAAATGTTCCGCAATACAATATTCCACAGAAAAATGTTCCATACCAACAAAATATTCCACAACAAAACATTCCTACCAACATTCCATATCAACAAAATATCTCATATCAACAAAACATTCCTCAGCAATATCAGACATACTCACAACCTAGCCAGTTCTCATTCCAACCTGGCTCATCCTCGCAGCAACCAACACAACTTGATCCTCTCCAAGTCCTCATGAACCACATATCTAACCTAGAAGCCACCTCACCAGGACCTAAAAATGTGCTCTCTTATGAATAAAACTACAATGAACCCATTCACCTTTCAGTGTCATACAAAGTTTATCCACCTCACTGGGAACTTCCAAAATTTATTAAATTTTATAGTAAGGAAGATCCTCAACAACTCATACATGCCTTCTGTCACACTTTCTATCTAATAGCTCACAACTCAGACCTCATGTTGAGGACCTTCCCTATGTCTCTTTCTGGTCCTTCCCTAGATTAGTATAATAGCATTACTCAGTATTCCCTTTTCTCCTTTACACAACTTGCAAAAATCTCCCTAGAGCACTTTTCCATAAACATATCCCGCAAAGTTACTATCAATGACCTTAATGATATCAAATAGTTTGTAGATAAATCTGTTGCTGACTTTTTTTCCCACTGGAGGGGTATGATTAACCAATTATCCTTCTCATTACCACAAACTGAGATGATTGAAATTTTATGGCATTCATGCTCTAAACATATTTTGTCTATGTTATAAATTCAATCATTGCATACATTTGACGAAGCTTTCACTATGGCCCGAAAGTTGGAACTGCAAGCCTTAGAAGATGATCGAGTCAAACTTCATCCTAAGAAACCATGAACTGAATTTCCATCTAAATCATCATCTAATCCAGAAAAATTCAAATCAATTGCAAATGTTGTAGTATTTAAGTCCGCCCCTAAGGAGAAAAACCACTACTGAGCATTCCCATCCACAATGAAGCTACACACCCATAGGAGTGACTTACAGTGCAATTTTTGATAAATTTCTTGCCATAAATATGATATCTCTCCCACCTATCTAACCAATCAATACATATGTATCTAAACCCACTTGGTATTGAGATAATGATTATTGTAAATACCATAGGGTCAAAGGACATGATATTGAAAGGTTTCAAACATTCCTCAATGTCCTTCAAGACCTAATTGATAAGGGTTAACTTCACTTATATAATCCAAATGCAGCCCTAAATCATAATCTTGAGATATTTAAACAACCTTTTTCTGAACCATTCCCCATCTACCAATCAACCACAAACAAACGTTATTCAAGCTCACCATACAATCAACACCATTACTAAAAAATTAGAAATTGTTGAGTCCACAACATCTACTGAATCCAAATTTACATCTATCGAGACCTCATCTTCTAGAAATAATATTGAAGCTATTCCCTTGCCTTTACCACATGATATCATTGAGTCCACTTCCACACCTATCACATCCTCTAGTATAACCACACCCACTCCTCCACCCCGATTCAAAAACATAACTATGATACCTCTCGAAAAAATCATGAAACATCCACCTCTTCCTAAACCAACCATAAGCCATATTTGTTCCCCATCTACAAGACCAAACACTACCAAACTTATAAACCTATAAATCATTTAGATCTCATTAACCGTATTATTCAAAATCCTCTTCCATCGTCAACACCTACTTCAATAATCACACCTAGCTCATCCAAAACCACAAAGGGACCCAATAAACAAGGTGTTGTTCAAGTCTTTAAAATTCATCACTATACTTTTTCTGGATCATACCGTTTCTACAGCCCTATGCCTTTTTCTTTGCCTCCTCCTAATAAGGTTATTTCCACTCTTAGTAATCACCTTATTATTTCAGGTCCAAAGCCAACTTATCAAGCTTCCACATCAACCCCTCATCCTCCACCCGTCATATCATTGAAAACTCCTCAATGAAAAACAAGTAAACAAATTGTACCCAAACTCTTACTTCCTTTGGAAGATAAGATAGATAAAACCTCATTACCATCCACATCTGGACCTAATGGGTGCTATGTAACTATTCTAGATGACCTCCTTCAGCAATCACTGATTACATTACCACCCCTCAAACCATCATACCCACAAGGATGGAAACCCGCATGGTATGATTTTAATGTTTCCTGTAATTATCACAGGGCATGACGACATTCCATAGAAGATTGTAAGGACTTCTATTTACTCACCCAAAAGCTTGTTAATATGTCTTTCGTTCCTTCCAAACCATGCCCAATAGTTCCATCATCATCTAAATCTTAAGAACCCTTAGCTAAAAGCTCATCCCATTAGATCGACATTGTACACATAGTTAATCACTCGTAGAATTATGACATGTATCCTTCTGAGCCCAAGAAAGCCAAAACTTTTAGAGCCATACCTCCATCTCTAGAATTATCTGATTCATCTGATAAGCCTAAAGTATCCATCTCTATAGCTCTTGAAGCTTCTGATCAAACACCATCACCCAAAGCTTGAATGTGTGTGGCTAACTATAGGAGGATCAGTTACTAAGATCTAGTAGTGTGATCTCCTGGTAGCTGAGTTGGCAAAGGGGAGATTTAGAGGCTATGAACAAGTAGTGTAAATTCCCTATGGTTTGTTTCCCTAACTTAGATCTAAGTTTTGATCTAGTTTGAAGTGTCCAAATTAACTAAGATGAAATTAACAATCTATGCTACTGCTGAAAGGAAACTAATCTAAAAAAGTCACAAAACGGAAATATTACAATCACAAACAACAATTCACTTCTATTCTAAATAATTAAAATATTTCTACACTAAAACTAAACAAGAAAAATAACCTGGTGTGGTTATTCACCTATGCTGAGTGTATTGAAACTAAACTAACTTAAAACAATAAATTTTCCAAATGATCTATGATATGTAGACAACCTCCTACAAATATTCTCTCCTTCAGATCCACAGGGATGGGAAGAAGAGGATCCGTCACTGTGGATTGTTGTTAATGATTTAAACCCTCTTGGAAATTAACTAATTACTTGAAAATGAAAGGAAATTGATTTCTACTCTATTTGATATGATGTAACAATGATAAATTGTAAGAATGAAGGAAATCAAACAACAAATCCAACCTAGAATTCACATAATAGAGGTAAATCTAGTTGTGTAGTAATTTGTCCCCTCAGTTTTTCCTTTCTTTCTCTGAGTGTGCATAGGATTCCAAGGGATTGGGAATGCAAGAATAGCAACCGAAGGATGGTGCTTGAGAAATGGCAACTTGAAGGAAGTATGGATGCAATGTAAGTAGAAGAGAGATAACACAAGAGATTTGAGCTTGGCTATGTAATTCCTAGCAAGATTGTGGCAGCAATACAATACAAGATACACAAAAATTCTCAAGCCTTTTTCTTGAATACAAGCATGGAATATATAGGAATTGAGGATGGGATGTGCCTTCATGCACAAGGAAAGAAGAAGCAGTTCCAACTAATTAAATCTATTTAAAAATAGGAGGAAGGAGAACCAAGCAATCAAAGCTAGTTTTAGACAATTTGGCTCACATATGCATGTTAAAAGTGAAATTAAGTGAAGCATCACATGTTAAAACATGCATGAAGGAATCTGGAAAATTCGAGTAGGACCACCGCCCTGCGCAGGGTGGCAGTTTCAGGACCACCGCCCTGTTTTGGGTGGCGGTCCTGGCACTAAAGGCCAAAACATGCGCAAAAAGAAGCATAAAGCTAGAAAAAGCATGGGAAGGCTAAGTAAAGACGTCTAAGAAACAAATATACACTATTTGGAGCTTGAACACCTTCTTGAAAGGACCTGAATCATCATTAGGGACTTTGGTAACCATTTTTCGATAATGTAGCACATGCAATTTTGGGTGCGTACATACTACCCCCTCAGAGAAGTGTCGTAGCCATGAAAAGGCGTAAAACGTAGAGTCCAAGTATGGTGTTCCTGGAAAGGGGAGTTAAAAGTTATACCTAACACATCCGTGTGTCAAAATGTCACCACCAAAACTCTTGCTACCTGCAAGAGAAAAGAAGACTCAAGTGCATATAGATAAAATATTGAAAAATAAACACTAAATCAAAATGACAAGAGGATTTACTATTTGTGTGGTGATATAGAGATATACTTGCGCCAAATCTCTAGCCCTATAAAAACATACACTCAAAATGAGGTTAATATAACATATATATATATATATAAATATATATATATATATATATATATATATATATATATATATATATATATATATATCAAAACAAACTCACTTTTCAATTCATTTGTGCATTCTTGATTTGGTGAATTTGGAGCTCTAGATTCACGGTGACCATTTCCGATGAGAGTATAGCAGAAATGATCGTTGTGGAATAGTGATCATGCCTCCACGTGCGGGAGATTGACCAGTATGGTCAAAGGTTGGTTATTTTCACTTTTGTCTTTTCATACCTAAAATGTAAAAACATTTAAAAGTTCACCTAGGGGGGATTATTTTCAAAAAAAATTGTCTTAAATGAGTCTCTAGGGGGGTGCCCATAGGGCATTCTTTTATTTTGTCATAAATGGTATTTTTTTACACTTTTGAGCATTTTTAGGGTTAAGGGCACATTTGGAAAATCGGCTCAGGACTGCCACCCAAAGTAGGGTGGCAGTCATAGGACTGCCACCCTGCTTGGGTAGTGGTCCTGGAACCACCGCCCTACACTGGGCAGTGGTTCTGAATAGAATGACCAAAACATTCACTAACTTGAATTTTTTTGGATCTTTCATGTTTTTGGTGAGCTTTCCTTCTTGTATACGTGACTAACTTGCTCTTTTCTCATGTTTTGGTGAATGCAAAAGAAGGAGGAATACATCCATTGGAGTCAAGAGAGAGAGTGTGATTGGCTCCCTGGGATTCTGGATCAGCTGACTCAGGCTGAGAGGGACATTCTGTAGAGGGTAGGTATCTAGAGGATTGCACAGGTACCCCATGTTACCCCTGAAAGTCACATATTGTGTGACTTGTTTTCCTACTAGGATGCAAATCAGAACATTTTTGGTTTACAGGTGTTAGGGGCAAGTGGACCATTACTTTGGAGGATGTATATTACATCCTTGGGCTCCCGATTCTTAGGAGGAGACTAACTTTAGAGACAGCAGGATCCAGGGTCATGATGACATAGTGGGCCACGTATATGGGAGATGTCATTGTCTCATCTAGTTCGAAGAAGGGGATGAAAGTCCAGTCGATTGCTACTACTCCTATTCTGATCATTCAGAGAGCCATTATGGGTATCTTGTCCTCGTGATTGATCAGGGACAAGGGAGGTGACACTCTTCTCTACTATTAGGCTCCCATTATCACATATATTGAGGGACATGGCCATAGGTACGCATGGGGAGCAGACATCCTAGGGACTACCTACCATGACTTATACAGGGTAGTTCAATTGCAGGGGCAGTCACTGAGCCACCCCACTCTTGTCATGAGTTGGGTATATGAGCATATCACCCCCTATGGAAGGGGAGTATAGGTATTGGACCCAGGGGCCATCCGGGTAGTGAGGTGGACAACTATGTCAGTTCTTAGGAAACCTCATCAGCTAGTGGCTTCTCTAACTATGATAGACATGGTTGCCACTTCCTACAAGGACATGACAGGGTTGTGGGGATAGGCGGTGACCATGGTGGTAGCTTGTTTTACTACATGTTAGCTAGTTGATAGGGCTAGGGGAGTCGAGATTCATCCATTTGATTAGGTTCCTTAGCAGTTTTTCCTACCATATGCTGACATACTTCCCCCAGTGGTATCGGTCTATAGGACCATTCAGGAGGCCCGGAGGGGCTCTAGAGGAGATCCCAGATAGACAGTGGTTACTCTAGGTGTGCCTATTGTAGTTAGGCATGTGGTTTGTGCTCGATGGGAAGTCAGTGCCCCTTGAGCACCTTTACTCCAGATTGTGGCCACTCCTACTCACAGTGGAGAGGAGGATGAGCCTATTAGTGTAGAATGTGATTTCAGAGATGAGACCAAGGAGGAGTCAATCAGAGAGGGGACTAAGGAAGATGATAAGGGAGGTGATGTCAAGACTAGCGAGGCATCCCATATGGTAGAGGAGGAGAGTGATCCTAAGTGGCATAACACTCAGGAGATGCTGAGAGCCACACATGAGGAGGCTAATGCAGAGAGAGAGACCTTGGTCTCAGAGGAGCCATTTCCTCTAGATGGGGAGGGGGATGATGAGTCTGTGATCAGACAATGTTTGGCCTCTAGCTTTGGGGAGGCCCCATAGCCACTAGTAACATTGGCAGTAGTAGTCAGTGACCCTACTTGGATGCCCGGAGATCTGAGTATGTTTGATACTCTTCTCTCGACTTTTTTAATTTGAAATATTAGTTATGGTATTCTCCTTCAATTTACATTTTTTGCTTTTCCTAACTTATCTATTTCTTCTCTTTTCCCTACTTGCATCGACTACACAGGAGTGGAGAGAGATTATCCGATGGGTGTGTGTGGACACCCTGTTGATTCCCTCGAGGAAGACCCGAGCCGAGCTGACTGATGATTCAGGATAGCCACTAGCTATCGACAGACACACTGACGTGTTTTCTCCTGTTTGGAGGATAGCGGAGGTGGTGACCTCCCTTCATACCATGGTGGCTAGATATGAGGCCACCGAGTGTCTGATGAGGTAGAGTCATTCCCGCAGTGAGACCACAACCATCAGCCGCCACCACGAGTATTCACATCATTTGGTTCACTCCCAGGGTCTAGACATGGCCATGCACCATCTGAGGGATCACATACGGATTGACAAGCCATTGCGCCATTTATTGCTTTATTGCCATTTTTTCGGGAACTATATGATTTTTTTGTATATTTCGGGCTCATTGCGAGCATTTTGACCATGCCTTAGCACGTGATGGCATTGTATAGAAACTTGACTCACTATGATATATATAGACTCTTATTTTTGGTTCGGTAATCCATTGTATCTAAGTTGACTCTCTTTTGGTTTATTTCTCATGTGTACTCTAGATGTTTAGAATTTCCATTTTTCTATGCTTTTCAGAATGCATGCAGTGGATGTGAAATGATAACAGAATGATTTCTTTTTTTTGTATTTTATAATGCTGATATATGATAATGCAAACACAATGTGATGTTGAACTTTAGTTTCTTTAAGCAATATTTGATACTTCATATTGTCTTGGCAAAGAATGGTGATATAATGATATGATAAATAAATGTACTTGCCCCACTCCAAACTCCACGCAACCAGTAGGATGTGAGGGCTCAACACCAAGAGCCAGAAATGGCACAAGTTAAGAAAATTTGTTAAATGGTAATGATGAGGGAAAGACAATGGTTTGACTAGACCAAATTGAGACACTACAACCTCACCCTACTCAAGTTACCTCATAGTTTAGAATGTGATTTACTTTCCAGTTTATCTAGACTTAGATCCGTAGATGGCTACTTGGTTGAAAAAATTTGGTTTTGAGGTTTTAAACTCTTTTGGAATTTTGGACATCTAACTCACTTTGTTTTTGACTTATGATTTCACGACATTTGAATGAATTACTTGTAAATTTCAAGTTTATCAAAGAGACCCTCTACACCTTGCCTCATGATACCAGTAGGAATCATGGGCTCATCACCATGGACAAGGAATAGGTGAGTAAGGGCATTTCTCTCCTTTCCCAACCCTACATCACCAGTAAGAGATGCAGGCTCAACACCGAAGGTTGGTAGGGCAAAGAAATGTGTAAAATAAAAATTTTGTGGATTTGCATTTGACTTACTCATCTAGGAAAAATGTTTAGTATGTTCTTATTTCCAAAGATATTTTTATGGGATAGATGTGACACCATGAAGCTTCTAGAACAGACTATAGGAAAAGACACCTAATCTAGAAAGAGACTATAAGCAGAACCAAGTATGCAGGCCTTGGTATGATCATAGTCAAAACTTTGTCTTATCCTGTTTGAACTGATGAAATGATTTGAAAACAATTGATGATACCATGAAAATTTGAAGAGATATGATTTGAATGTTTTGCCAATGTTTTTCAGAAGTTTTTAGGAGTTGCTATAAGAATAAGTCCCTTGATCACAAATTTTACAAAATGAATTGGAAAATGAAAATGCAATGCAGATGCAGTAATGTACATATGAAAATGCTAATAGATCATGTGTAATACCTCTTTAGGTGAAGAGATTTCTTAGATTCATTAAACTCCTCACCCTCTAGTGTACATAGGCAAAATGCCCCATTTTTTTAGTCTTCTGCTACTCGATATGGACCTAACCACCTAGGTCTAAATTTTCTTCCCTCGCCGATCTTTTTTTCTATCTAGTTGTCAAGTCTTAAGACCAAATCTCCCTCATATATTTCACAATCATAAACCTTCTTGTTGTATTTCCGAGCCATCTGGTCAATGTAAATGTCATGTCATTTTTCAGCGTTGAGTCTAACCTCATCAAGAATTTCTAACTGAGAGATTCACACTTCTTGATAGCCTTCTTCTCCCAAGATTTCATGCAGTGAAATACAGAGACTCGGTATTTCAACCTCGAGAGGTAAAACTGCTTCCACACCAAATACCAAAGAAAAGGGGGTTTCCCCTGTTGGTGTTCTAACTAACGTTCGATAGGCCCACAAGGCCGGGAAAAGATTTAAATGCCAATCTCATTTGTTCTCCTTAACGGTCTTAAGGAGGATGGACTTTAATGTTTTATTCATAGCCTCAGCCTGTCCATTGGCCTAAGGATAATAAAGAGAAGTCGTGTGATGACTTATCTTGAACTTTGCACATAATTCACGCAACTCGTCTTTTTTGAAAGACATGCCATTATCCAAGATAATGACTTATGGGACCCCGTACCTACAAATGATTTGGTTTAAGATGAACTTAGCGATCACAGACTTAGGTATAGTGGTAAAAGGCATGGTTTTTACCCACTTGGTAAAGTACTTTGTGGCCATGATTATGAAGTTATGGCCATCTATTGATGAGGGAGAGAATTTCCCTATTAAATCTAGGCCCCACATGGAAAAGGGCCATGGGGTTGCAATTGGTTGCAAAGCTTGTGTCAGTATGTGGATCTTGTGGGAGAACTCTTGACACTTGTGGCATCTACACACAAACTCTACTCCATCATGCTCTAGAGTGGGCCATAAATAGCCCATCCAATGTATCTTTCAAGCAGTGGCATGGCTGTCTAAGTGACCTCCACATACTCCGCTATGTGATTCATAAAGAATCTTTTTAGATTTTTCTACATCGGCACATCTTAACAACATTCCGTCAAAGGATCTATGATAGATCACTTGCTTCAAAATAATGTACTTAGCAATAATGACGCATAATCACCTTCATTGTTGCGATGTTACCCCTTCTGGATACGTATAGTCCACTATGAAATTAATGATGTCAGTATACCATGGACACACAGAAATTGGGGGCCTAGTCTAAACAAAGTACACACACTCATTGGAGAAGTCTAGATCTTACACATCACCTCCATCTAATGGATTATTAGCCAATCAGTCCACAATGATTTGTCCTTTGATGGATTTCTGATTAACAAATGTTAGCTCAAATTCACCCATCAAAGTTATGAAGTGCCCAACCTTCTTAGATAAGGATCCTTGTGTGAGGAATGTCCGCAAGTGATCTGACTTAACAATAACCCTTATTTCTTGATTCGGCATATAATGTCTCAAGTGCTTTGTAATGAAGACTATGCCAAGGAATTCTTTTTCTGCCTAGGTGTAACATGTCTCATAATCAAGCAATGTTCGACTAATAAAATAGACTGCACGCTCTCGTTTATCATCATCTTCTTGAGCCAACATGCAGGCTAGCGAAACATCTATAGCTTGTGAATATAAGATCAAAGGAAAATCTGATCTAGGTGGAATGAGCGTGGGAGGGGATGATAAGAATCATTTAACCAATGCAAATATCTCATTTCATTCATTTGTTTAATCAATGCGGGAATCCTTTTTCAACAAATTGTTGATTGGGTGAACAACAAAGGTCAAGTCAAGGATAAATCTTTGGATTGCCCCAAGTTTTCCAAGAAAATATCTGATTCCAGACTCATCCATTGGTGGAATCATTTCCAATACAGCTCATATTTTGGCTGGGTCTACATCAATTCCTTGTGAAGATATGATGTACCCCAAAATCTTACCTCCTGTTACACCAAATACACACTTTTCTGGATTCAATGTGACACTGTATTCGATTAAGCAAGAAAAGGATAATATGAAGCACCTCCATGTGATTGCATCACTTTCTAGCCTTAGCCAGCAAGTCATCCACGTAGGATTCCACAATCTTATGTATAAGATCATGGAATATATAATTCATCACTCGTTGGTATGTAGCACCAGTGTTCTTAAGCCCGAACGACATGACAGCATAATAGTAGGTTCCCCAAGGAGTTATAAACATAGTTTTGGCCTGATCCTCTTCAGATATTCTAATCTGATTGTACTTCGAGAATCCATCCATAAGAGACAACAACTCAAAATCGGTCGTTACATCAATGATAACATCGATTGATGGTAATGGGAAATCATCTTTGGGACAAGCCTTATTTATATCTTGAAAGTCTATGTAGATGCATATCTTTCCATTTTTCTTGAGAACGGGGACTATGTTAGACACCCATTGTGAGTAATCAACCGACTTGATGAATCCCACCTGGAGGAGTTTCATCACTTCTTCCTTCACCATGAGGGCCACCTTTGGCTTCATGGGCCTTGAATTTTTCTTAATTGGCTTTGCATCTGGTTTGGTGACGAGATTGTGCACCACAATGTGTGATGTAATCCCCATCATTTCTTTGTAATTAAACACAAATGATTTTTGATGCTCCTTGAGAATGTGGGTATGTATTTCAACCTCCTCAAGAGTTAAAGAGGACCCTAGCTTCAAAATATTTGGTTCTTCCTCGGTCCTGATATTTATATCGATTGTTCCTTTAATTAAGGAGGTGTTTCCTTCATCAAAATTAGGTGGGGCCAGAGGAAACTCTAAACCTCCCTCTTCTCCTACCTCAAAAAATTTGAATTCCCTCCCAAGGGAGGATTCTATCATGGGATTTCCAAAGTAGGAAGAAGAGTGTAGAATTAGAGAAAGATTAACCTCGTGATGTGTAAGATGTAACTCTGCGAGAGTGTTTAGATATTCTAGAGTTGCTTTGTCAATGTCAATGTGATCTGTAATGACAGAATCACTCTCAGTCTCTACATATGTCAACATTGGAGTTACCGGCGTCTTACGAACCAAAGGTTTTACATGAACTGAGACTATGAAGTTTGAATCTTCCAACTCACTGCTTGGAGTAAAGCGAGAAGTGGAAGTTGCGATTGAGTCTGCAAGGAGATTCTGGTCTCATGGAATCATTTTGATTGATATGAAGTCAAACCTCTTTGTTAAATTCAGCACTGTTGTTTTGTAAAGTTGTAAATGCTCAACTCTAGTCTCATATACTTTGGATACCTGATTTGCAACCAGTTGTGAATCACCCAGCACCCTGATATTAAGAGCACCCATTCTTTCAGCTATGATGAGACCAAGTAGAAGGGCTTCATATTCAGCCCCATTATTTGTGCACTTGAAGTTTAATTTGAAGGAAAAAGGTAGAATCCTTCCCTCAGGAGAGGTAAGAATCACACCTGTCCTAACTCCAAAATGACATTTGGCTCCATCAAAATGGAGAGTCCAACAGTTACTTAGAAAAATGGACATTGGATCATCTTTTGAATCTTTCTCCTTCACTTTAGTTACCTCAACCATACAAACCTCATTTAGTGGTAGAGAACCGAGTCCTAGGGTATGTCACATGCCCATAGAATAAAAAGGAAGGAGAATGGGTAAATATTTTTCCAATAGCTCAACAATATTCATCATGGTTCTTAGTGATATTGTCTCTATGATGACGGTTTCATCTTTGACTTTTGGAATGCCTTCGATCAAACCCGTGACTTCTAATTCTGTTTTAGGAACCAACTTTTCCTCTGGTACTAAGCTTACATGTTTATTTAAATTATTTGTAGGAAGATCAAACTCAGAGTGGATACCTGGCCTCTTTTTCAAGTTAGCTAGGTGTATGTCGAAGGGTTTTAGATCACCCTGCAGCCACAAAGACCTTCCCTAAATACATAGGAACCTAACTTCCTAAAACAAAGTGGAGGGAATCACCTTCATACGATGAATCAAAGGACAACCAAGGATCATATTATAGTTGGTTTCCCGATCTATAATATAAAACTTAGTTAGTACCATCTTAGGTCCAAGGGTGACCATAACACTATAGTTCTTATTGATGTTGCTTTGAGGCTGTTGTAGCCCCTCAGCGTATTTCGTGTCGAAGAGAAATTTGTCTCTCTGTACCCTAGATTTTGAAGGAAAGAGAAGGGGAATATGTTGACTACTGCCCCATCATCAATCATCACACACTTTACATAGTTGTTGTAAATCTAGACTTGTAAAAACAATGTCGGATCACCTCTACGAACTATTTCAGCATCTGTGGGCATCTTGCTGATGTCGAATACAAATCCAACATCTCTTTCAGGATGCCCTAGAGGATAGACATCAAAGTCCACATGGTTTATTTGTGCTTTCTAGAGGAGGGGTGACGTTAGCCAAATGACCAAGACCCAACACTTCTAGTAGAGTGGCCCTATGAGCAGGGGAATTATTTAACAGATCCAAGAAGGAAATGTGCAAGAAGGTCTTAGTTAAGTCACTGATCAAATCGTAAGCTCCTACTGGCTTGCTTAGCATATCGCTAATGTCATCTGATGTGGTTGGGTAGATTGGGATAGGCTGTGAAGAATAATCCTTAGTTCTAGTGGCAACATTAATTTGAGGTTCAGTGTCCAACTCCACCAACCCCACAATTTTTGTTTGCTAGTGACCATCCAAAGGAGGTGCCACTTGTGGGTTTGACAAAGTTGAGGCTTCGCAATCATGGGTCCCTATTACAATACCTTTGTTTGAACCATTGGGATCTATTCTACCATCCTTTGGACGTGTGGGGAGAGGATTGTTAAAGATTCCAAGTAGTGTGTTTTATGGAGATACGGGTCCCATGTAGGTGTTTTGAGTGGGACTGTCAGGTTTTCCAAAAACATGTTAACAAATAATTGTCTTTGATCCTCTAGCAAATGTTGTAAAAACTTGTTACAATTGCAACATGTTCTTGCGTCATGCCCGCGAACCCTATGGAAACCACAATATAAATCAGGATCGTAATCTCGAGGCCTTTGGTTTACACCTTGTTGTGGCCCGAAATTATGGTTATTGTTCAGCTGTTGATTTTTATGGTTAAAATTTGGGAACCCTTGCCCTTGGTTTTGAAATTGGTTTAGATACCCACTTGGGTATTGGTTAGGGCCTTGGGTCTATGTTTGTCTTGATTGCTGAGGTTGTTGTTATTGTTGTTGATGGTTAAAATCTACAACATTGACTGAGGGTGAGAAGTTATTGTTTCTTTAATTATTGTCATTGTTATTGTTGTTGTTTGAAGTGCTTGTATTGGGAGCATTAACAACGTTAGGTTTCTTAGGTTGGTCTGTCACTCCATCCATCATGACTCCAAAATTCTTATTAAGGATTTTTGGTCCTTGGTTGCTATTCGTGTTGTTGGAGTAACTAGGGTTATTTTGATTAGGGGTGACTAACCTTCCATTAGCTCCATAAGTCTTACAACCACTGTCAATGGCTGTTTGGTCAATTCGAAGAGCACCCTCTAGCACCTCTTCATAGCTCCTTAGTGGGAAATTTTGAACCTCTTCCTTTGTCTCCCTATTGAGAGAGTGGAGGAACAAATCACAAAGCTTCGTTTGGTCCATATTTGGAGTGCTTGCAGAAGATTAGAGAACTTATCGCCACCTTTGAATGAAGTGAGCTGCAGACTCATTGTGCTCTTGTTTGATATGAAGGAATTACCTAATTCCTATTCTCAAAAGTTTGTTCATATCAAAATCTTTAATAAATTCTGATATGAGTTATTTGAATGAGTGTATAGAATCCTCTTGTATGCTATAGTCCAGTCGAGACCAATACCTTATAGCATCTTAGGGAAAAAAATTGTAATGACTGCGTCCCATGGGAGCAACTCTCAAATGGCCATTGTGTAAGCCTTGATGTGGGAGTTAGGATCGCCCTCCCCTTTGAATTTCAAAAGATCAGGCAAGGGTCTCGGGAGCATGATTGTCTGAATGGAGAAGTCTAGGGGCTCCTTAAGATATTCAGAATAGGTCCCCATTGCGTATGTTTCCACCATTGAAGATCCTTGTTGGGGAGGTGGAGGTTGCATCAGTTGCTAAAATGGGATAGCATAGACATTTGTTGGGGCATATGGCATCCCCTATGGTTGTCCATATGGACCTGGGTAGGTGTACATATCCCCCTGTGGAGATTTAGAATACATGTGTACATAGGGGGGCTGATTACCTTGATATGGAATCGAAGGCACAAAGCCAGGGAATGTTGCATTTCTGGCTGGTATGGCATTTGAGAATGCACTTCCATTCAGTGCATGTTGAAGATATCCATACGTGGCGTGAGGGGGCATAACCAAGGTTCCCGTCTGTGTAAGTAGATCTCCAGGGTTTTGAGTACCCATATAAACTGGAGGATTCTATGTAGTAGGTATTTGTCCGTAATGTTGTGGGTAGGGAGAAGTTTGTGCTTGCTGTGCATATGAATTATGAGTATTTTGGGCAAGCTCTAGCTCTTGACTTTGTCTATCAAAGCCGAGATGACATCACCCATTTACAAGGTGGTGTTTTTCTTAGGTTCTTTTTGTTGAAACCTCAGAGGTTGTTGAGGAGTATGGTATCCTTCTATGAATTTTTCACTAGGTTATCACCCCTCATTGGTATTATTTTCGATTGGTGGAGGGGTGGTGTTATTGTTTTACATCAAAACATCACCTTGTCCTTACAACCCATAAAAATCTCGATTCATGTTCTGGAAGTGTTTTTCATTCCTAGCATATCGTGTTAAATATTCCTCATCTAGATGTGGGTATTAATCTGATTACATGCTAATGGGTTACCAAAATAATACCCGAGGAGATGAACTTGTTTCGCCAGTGCAAGTCATGTTGTTTGAACTTGATTATTCATGAGGATAGATTTGCATGACTTGGTTAATATCCTCAATACATATAGAGGAACCAACATTGATTCCTTGAAGTAGAGGGTTTTGAGCCGATGAGCAGTTATCCACCCACGTTAAAAGTGAAGGTGATTTTTGTGGTATACTTGATTTGGTAATTGTACATGTCAAAACCTGGGATGGGTCAACCATACTCATGTCGTATCCCGACATATTCAGGGGGGTATAAAAATACCCGCAGAAAAAAGGATGGATGAAGAAAGCAGAAATGTTTAGAGACTAGCTCTTCACATCATGTTCACCAATTTATACGGATGAAAATTGACATGCAACCTTCAACCACACTCAACCCCCCAAGGTCATGCCAGAGCAACCAATGTTGAATGTGTGTGGCTAACTATAGGAGGATCAGTGACTAAGATCTGGTAGTGTGATCTCCTGGTAGCTGAGTTGGCAAAGGGGAGATTTAGAGGCTATGAACGGGTAACGTAAATTCCCTATGGTTTGTTTGCCTAACTTGGATCTAAGTGTTGATAAACTAGTTTGAAGTGTCCATGTAAACTAAATGAAATTAACAATCTATGCTACTGCTGAAAGGAAACTAATCTAAACAAATCACAAAACTGAAATATTACAATCACAAACAACAATTTTCTTCTATTCTAAATAACTAAAATATTTCTACACTAAAACTAAACAAGAAAAATAACCCAGTGTGGTTATTCACCTGTGTTGAGTGTATTGAAACTAAATAGGAACTTTTCCAAATGATCTATGATATGTAGACAACCTCCTACAAATATTCTCTCCTTCAGATCCACAGGGATGGGAAGAAGAGGATCCATCACCTGAGAGATGCTATTTATGATTTAAACCCTTTTGGAAATTAACTAATTACTTGAAAATGAAAGGAAATTGATTTCTACTCTATTTGATATGATGTAACAATAATAAATTATAAGAATGAAGGAAATCAAACAACAAATCCAACCTGGAATTCACAGAACAGAGGTAAATCCAGCTGTGTAGTAATTTGTCCCCTCAGTTTATTCCTTTCTTTCTCTGAGTGTTCATATGAGTCCAAGGGATTGGGAATGCAAGAACAACAGTAGGAGGATGACGCTTGAGTAATGGTAGCTTGAAGGAAGTCTGGATGCAATGCAAGTAGAAGAGAGATAACACAAGAGATCTGAGCTTGGCTATGCAATTCCTAGCAAGATTATGGCAACAATACAATGCAAGATACACAAAAATTCTCAGGCCTTTTGCTTGAATACAAGCATGGAATATATAGGAATTGAGGATGGGATGTGCCTTCATGCACAAGGCAAGAAGAAATAGTTCCAACTAATTAAATCTATTTAAAAATAGGAGGAAGGAGAACCAAGCAATCAAAGCTATTTTTAGACAATTTGGCTCATGGATGCATGCTAAAAGTGAAATTAAGTGAAGCATCGCATGTTAGAAACATGCGTGATGGAATCTGGAAAAAGTGGGTAGGACCACCCTACACAGGGGGGCAGTTTTAGGACCACCGCCCTATTTTGCAGTTTTCAAAACTGCCACCTATGTAGGGTGACGGTCCTAGAACCAAAGGCCAAAACATGCGTAGAAAGAGGGAGAAATCTAGAAAATGTGTGAGAAGGCTAAGTGAATATGTATAGGAAAAAAATATACACTGTGAATGGGCTTTGGAGCTCAAAGACCTTCTTGAAAGGACCTAAATCATCATTGGGAACTTTGGTAACCATTTTCTGAAAATGTAACACATGTAATTTTGAGTGCGTATAATATCCATACTCACTGCACCACCACTGTACAATGGGTCATTCTCAAATAGTTACAGCAATCCCTTGTTAAGATTTTACTTTATGAGTTAGTTCAAACATCACCATCTCATAAACAAGCTATGATTGAAGCCATCTAATAAATAATAGTTCTAGCCAACAATCCCCTTACCTTCATAAATTATATAGGTGCCCTTCAAACATATACAGCCATATCATTCAAACCATCTGAAATCCCCTCGCTTAGGCTAGATTTTCATGACTTGCCACTTTTTATTACCACCTAAATTAATGATGTCCTCATCAAGAGGGTCATGATTGATGGGGGTGCATACATCAACATCATATCATCTATTGTTTTCAATCAACTTAAGTTACCTCCCACCATCATTGGTCAAACCCTAGTCTTATTACACACTTTCAACAACATTATCGCACCCACGTTAGGTATCGTTATCCTACCACTCAAAGTTGGTGTCAAAACCTTACATGAACTCTTCTATATTATAGAAGGAGAGTTCAAATACAACATGTTTTTTGGACACCCCTCGATACACACTATGAGGTGTGTGCCTTCTACATTACATCATTCTATTGAATATGAACATGAAGGCCAAACATTCACAGTCCCCACAGACCCAAATTCCTTCATTGACTGTTATATGACATATCATCCAAATGACATACTTGTGCCCAAATTCAAATCAGAATCATTTGATGAATCGTGTACTAGTACTTCCATCCATTCTTCTAAAATACCATATGATTCCTCCCTTAATGACATTGTACAATGCCTTACATGGGGGGAATATCATCTCCTCATGCTTAACTCCATCCCCTCACCAAAAACTTATGGTCACCCTGACAAGCAACCTATGTATGAGCCTAATGTAAGAGACATTTTCTCTTACGACCCCACGTATCTCAAAATAAACCTTACTTATGGAGGATTCAATCATTCCCCCTATCATTCTATCAACCAACATTATATAAAACCCTACACATTAAATTTCAAATCCGTAGATAATCCCTAATTTTCTTACATGTACCTTCATCGTTGTGCATGGAAAGGTTTTGGTCTTGGCAGTTACAAACAGGGAATACATGATTTGATTATTCAATGTTCCCTTAAACCTTATGATAAATATGGCCTAGATTATGAGATACCTAGCTCTAACCCATCTAAACTTACTACATCCATACATATCACCAAACTAGAACAATCATCACCTACTAGCTCTGAAGATCCTATGGACACTGACGATCCCGTATCCATCCCACCTAACATTTTTTAGTCAATATTATTTCCTTAGGTCCTTTGACTTATCAATCTAACTACGTCACCAAGCAACTTCCTCTCATTTAGCTAGAAATGATTGAAGAATATTCACCCACCATTGATATCCTTCAATGTCACGATGATCAATATATCCTTTCTCATATGGGAGTTGAAGACCATTTCCTTTAGAAATATCTTCCACCTAATACATCAACTCTTCTTAATGAATCCACTATCAACATTAACTTAGGAACTTCTCAGGATCCTCATATAGTTAAAGTCATTCAGTCACTAAGGCCACAAGAACTTGAAGATTTCACCGCCTTCTTATCAAAATATAGCCAAGATTTTGTCAGGTCATACAATGATATGCCTGGTCTTGATCCTAATATCATCATACATAATATTCTCACATATCCAAATGCCAAGCCTGTTAAGCAGAAACTTCATAAGATGCATCCCCACATAGCTCTCCTTATTAAAGAAGAGTTAGAACACCTTTTATCAGCTAATTTTGTCATACTCATTGATTATCCACAATGGGTTTCTAATATCATTCCCATAACCAAAGCCTCAGGAAAGTTACACATCTACCCAGACTCCAGGGATCTCAATCTTTCCTATCCTAAAAATGATTTCCCCCTTCCAAACATAGATCAACTCATTGACCTAACTGTTGGCCATGAAATGATTTCCATTATGGATGGATTTTCTGGTTATAATTAAATTCTTATCGCTACATACAATCAACATAAAACATATTTCATCGCCCCTTAGGGAACCTTCTGCTATCGTGTCATGTCATTTGGTCTTTAAAATGTAGGAGATACTTATCAACATGCCATGACCTACATTTTTCACGACCTTATCCACAAAACTGTTGAATATTATGTTGATAATCTTTTAGGAAAGTCCAAATAACGCAAAGATCACCTTGACGTCCATAAATCAATCTTTACTCGTCTAATACAATATTGCCTTCATCTCAATCCTGTAAAATGTTCTTTTGGTTTTCTCACCGGAAAACTCTTAGGATTCCTCATATCTATATGAGGTATTGAAGTTGACCCAGCAAAGGTTAAATCCATCATTAAAATGCCTCCTCCATCTAATCTTAAGCAATTATGTATCCTCCAAGGTAAATTACAATCCATTCAGCGTTTTATATCACAACTTTCTGATCATTGTCAACCATTTCATCATCTTCTTTGAAAGGGCACATACTTTCACTGGGATGAAGATTGTCAGAAATCCTTTGATGAACTCAAAAATTAACTTCTATCACCACCTATGCTCACACATCCTTGTGAGGGGGATCCATTTTACCTATACATATCCACTTCAGATCATGCCTTAGGAGCTATGCTTGCACATTGTGATGATCAAGGTTGAGAACAAGTTGTATATTATATCAATCACACACTCCATGAATATGAAACTCATTACACCGAAGATGAGAAATTGTGTTGTCCCTTGTACTTCACTACCACTAAGCTTTGTCATTATCTTCTTAATCACAAAACATATGTCATCACTATCTCCAATCCCTTTAAAAATATGCATTCTAAACCATACCAAAGTGATCATATCACTCAATGGATTATGCTTATGACTCAATTTGATCTTGAGTTTATATCACAAAAATCCATCAAGGGACATACTATTGCAGATCAGCTTGTTGATGCACCTATTTCTGACAATCAAATCCCTCATGAATACTTTCCTGACGAATCCATTAGCAATGTCAACAAATATGATTTTCTCCCTATCAAAATGGCTCTCTTCTTCGATAGTTCTAAATGTTAGGAAGGAGGTGGAGTTGGTATAGTTATCATACCTCCTTGGGGTGTTCTGCTTCCATTATCAATCAAACTTAACTTCAAATGCACTAATAATATGGTAGAATACAAATCTTTAATCATGGGCCTTACAACTACTATTCTCCTAGGTGTCCACATCTTAGAAATCTATGGAGATTCATAGCTCGTTATCAGTCAAGTCAAAGGACAATATCAGTGTAAAAATGAAATCTTACAAAAATACAAAGCTAACATTGACTTTCTCCTAGGTTCTTTTGATCATTACACCATCCAAACCATCCCACAATGCTCTAACAAGTTTATAGATACTATGGCCTCTTTAGGAGCCCTCATCCCATTAGAAACTAAAGAATCAAAGAATAAAACTCAAGTATGTGTGATCATTCAATGATTGGATTACCCCTCACATCAAAATTAAATCCCTCATATTAATTTTATTGACAACAATCCAACTGACCTATGGTACTCACAAATTTACAACTACCTTGCTGAATATAAAATCACATCTGACTTATCACACAATACTAAACAGTCATTCCTTTAACATGCCACTCATTTCATCATTATAGGTGGTATCCTTTACAAATGTAGTTTTGACAGTATCTTGTTAAAATTCCTTAAATCACAAGAATCAATCAAAATCATCAAAGAAGTTCATGATGGTATCTATGGAGGTCATTTCAGTGGAAATTTTGTCTCTAAACATGTCATATGGCTAGGGTATTATTGGCCTACTATCACCAAGGGTTGATGTGCATATGTTAAGAAATTTGTAAAATTTCAACTTCACTCATATCTCATACATGTCTCTATTCAAGTGTTATAACCCGTTCAGGATCTATGGCCTTTCTCTCAATGGGGGTTAGACCTCATTGAGGAAATCAATCCCAAATTATCCCAATAACATCACTCCATCATCACAACTACTAAATATTTCACTAAATGGATTGAATCTATTCCTTTATCCTCAACTAAATTGGAGCCTATCACTAATTTCATATATCAATATATCATATGCCATTTTGGCATCCCACATAAACTTATCATAGACAATGTAAAATCCTTTAAAAGTAAAGGAAGTTAAGAACCTTTGTGATACTTTTAACATAAAACTCAAATTTTCTTCACCATATTATCCCCAAGAAAATGGAAAGGCTTAAGCCTCTAATAAAACACTTAATAAAATCCTTATGAAAACAATAAATGATGTGGGGAGGAATTGGCATCTATAAATCCCGATCACTTTTTGGGCCTATCGAACTAGCATCTGTACCCCTATAGGTGTTATAACCTTCTCACTCGTCTATGGCTCTGAATTTTTCCTACCACTAGAAGTTCAAATCCCATCACTTTGTGTGTCACTTAAAGACTTTATCCCTGATGAAGAATATCGACAAGATCATCTAGCACAACTTAAACTGTTCGATGAAAAATGGCTAATAGCCCTTAAACAACATCAATTTTATCAAGACTACATCAAACGAGCCTATAACAAACATTTCAAAGAACATGACTTTAAAATTGGTGATCTTTTACTTAAAGAAAATCAAATTTTTACTCAATTAGAATGGAGTAAACGTGGAAATTTTCCCCCTAATTGGATCGGTCCATATGTTATCACTCACAAGTATGGGTCGGGAGCGTATCATCTTGCTTCCCTTGATGGTGAACCTGAAAAGGAACCTTTTAATGCCTTGCACTTGTGGCCTTTCTACTGTTAAATGATTGATCATTATGACACTAGTTACATCTAAATCTTATCACTTCATTAAACTGCCCATTTTTCCATTGTAATGATTTGAAAGCATGTGGTTATTTGTCATTATCCTAAACATACCTTAAAGGTGAGCACCACAGCTCTGTTCATCACATATTTCACTATGGACAAGTTCCTCTTATGCAAGAACCCCTTAAATCATTACACCCATCTACCTTGTACCAACTAACATGGGGAAAAATGTGTAGATCATATACACATCTTTTCCCCTCTTTGAAACGATCTGTTAGGGTTTCGCACTCAGCTCAAAAATATATGAAAAAAATCATTAGATGCTTCATATCAAAATAAAAAATTCAATAGATTGATCCCTTAAAGGAAAACTATTCAAAATATCAAAAATAATATAGTCAAGAAAGTAAAAAGTAGACTAATCCCTCAAAGGATAGCTACCAATCAAAATTATATACCGTTCCCTTGAAGGATAGTTATTTTGTAAAAATTAAAAAATAAAAAATGTATACCATACCCTTGAAGGATGGCTACCCATGAAAAATTATTCCCACATTGATCAGCCTTTAAAACAAATATATCAATATCAAAAGCATCCAGGAAAGTTTCCCGCATCAATCAACTTTCCCATTAGAGTAAACTTCTCACATTGATCAGTTTTCTTTAAAATTAAAAAAATGTAAAGTTGGGGAATTTCCCTATGAGCCTGTTGAAAAGGATAACCTTTTTCTTATCTCGACCTTCACATGTTCAAACCCCTTTCACATCCAAGAAAGGAACATTCATTTAATCCCACATTCTACTAAGTTTTTTTGTAACTACCCATTGATGATTTCATTCAACATTCATTAAGGCTACAAGTGCAAGTGTGTTCATACTTTTAAAACCCATCACATATGTATCAAATCCATGATGAGGTAATCATTTCATTTTTATCCTATTTTACTTAGTCACATTTTTAATACAGTTCATTTCAGATCACATTTTAAAGTCATTTAATAAACTAAACAATTCAACATTCATAAACCATAACTTATGTATCCATCAAAATCCATCTAACAATAACATATTCAAATTATAAATCATTAACATGAGAAGGTCAAACAACATAGGTCATAAGCCTCATCATCATCATCATATATATAAATCAAGTCCATATACATTATGATCATCACCAACATATATCATATCAATGTAGTACAAAAATGGGCTTCTATGAGCCATACATCAAAATATATCATATCAATGTCATAAATAAATGGGCTTCTAAGAGCTGTATATCAAATACATTAAAATTTTCATTAGCTAGTAAATTGATAACCTCCAAGGAACCCACTAAGAGGGTAAGTACTACCCTCTCCTCCATGATCATCGGCACCACCAATGGCTCCAATATCTCCACCAGCTCCTCCCTCGCTACCTCCTCTCTCTGGTCTCTGAGGTGGGTGACCCACACTCACTGCACTAATACTAGGTGTTACCACCTTAGCATCTAAATGAGCAGCATATAAAACCACATCAAGATAATCATTAGTTGTCAAATCAACATAATACTGCAACTCCACCCATAATGAATGATAATGAGCCCTAGACATCATCTCAGAGGCTGCAGATGCCACTCTATACCCACTAGCCTTCCTCCTCTATCCATTATCCTGGGCCATCACCATTAATTCTACTCCACAAATAGAAGGCCCAAAAATCCCTAAGGCCTTCCTCAGGCCCTCCCTCTTCTCATGATATCTATCTTGATCTGCGATAGCCTAAGCCAACTGAATCCTGAGTCCATCTCACTCAATAATCACATTGTCCCACTCGGCAATCAATGTATCCTAAACTCCTAAGAGGTCATCCCTCTCTCTCCTCCTCTACAATGGACTTCTCGGTCATCACCACTACAATAGTTGCAACCAAATTGTCATCACCCTCCTCTTCACTACCATCATTAGCATCTTTCACTACCTCATATATTGGTGCTCCTCTATCTACCCAAGCACGTACCCATCTGACTCTATGTGCTACTTGATCCCTATTAAAACTCCTAAAATCTCAAGTCCACCACATTGTATACTCTGGGGTCACCCCTGCATCATCAAGAGGGACAATCTCTCCATCCTCATTAGGGCTCGTATGCCCTCGCTCATAAAAAATTATCAAGGGTCACATCACAACGGCCCTTAAAGTCTCAGTATCTCCAGCATCCTACCTATATTGCATGAGCTCCTCAAGAACACCATGTATCAGTCCAAATTGTTTCTGTATATGATCAAAATATAGTAGCTCATCCTCTCCTTCTCTATGACCATGAACCCATATATCCTATTTTAAGCCTATCAACTCATGTGAGTACTCAGGCTAAGCAAGGAAATCTAAATACAACCTCCAAATCACATCACCCACCTACAAGCTTGCAATCAATTCTCTATTAAAATTGGCCCTCTTCTTCTTCTTCCCCCATCCCTTATCCTGTCGCCATCTCATAAAGTCGGCATTACTCTCATCGACACCCCACAACAATCCCAAAGGATGAGCAATAAAAATATGCTCATAATCCCAACAATGTAGTAGAAATCCAACATCAATACCATAATTCTTATGTGCCTTCCAGACCTACAACTCTCTGTATGTTTGTGCCAGTAATGTGGACCCCCACTCAAACACTATATGATGCTCCATCATCTCAGCGAAAACTCTTGTCATCACCCAAGGAAATTGGCCACCTCCCGAATCTAGAAAAGTAAAACATGAGATGGTTATCATCATCATAGTCATTCATGTGCAACCAGATCTCCCAAGCTCATACAATGTCTGCTACTCAAATACGCCTGATGTGTAGCTAATATCATGTGCATGATCTCCATACAACCTCTGCATAACACCTGGTCCCTCAACCTCACTAATGCAGTAAACCCTCTCTCCACATATGGGTAGTCTCATGATACAATGAACATCCTCTAACATGATGTTCATACCTCTTGTAGGTAACTAGAAAGTGTAGGTGGAGGGGTTCCACCACTCCAATAATGCCAACATCAAACTACGACATTTGTGGATCCATCTATAATGCTTGATGCCCCCAAAACCCACTAGGTCAATATGATCTCAGTCATCATATGACATGTCTACTCTCACCTCATCCATAATCACTAGAATATAGTCGCGGATAGTCAATTCAGCATCTACCTACAAACAAAAAATATAAACAAACATTAGCATTGTCATCAAAAATATAGAAAATAACATTCAAAACATTTTTATATTAGACATCAACATCAACATCATCACTGGAAAAATACCAACAACATCTAAAACATCGACAAAATCAAAATTAACATCATCACAAAATGTAATTAAAATACTCACATTAACTAAACATCAAAACATCTACAATCAAATTGGAACCATAAATACCATCAAAATCACATGATTTTCATCAAAAATTAAAAATTGCTATATAACAATCGAATCACCCTCGATTCACATGAATTACTAGCAATTCCTATGCGTCAAAACTAAGGCATTCGTCCCCCCCCCCCCGGTAAATGGAAAAAAAAACCCTAAAAACAACAAAAACCATACAAAAACAAGTCAATATGACTTACCTCAACCATCGTGGGCTTGCTCTGCCTGCTCGAAGATGTCATTTTCTCCAAACCTCACTTTTTTAATCAAAAAAATGTTTTTTTCTTGCCCAAACCATTTTCGTCATGGTAATAATGAGCCAAATAACCCTACCATCAACTATTTATAACCTAAATTTTTTTACCTTGGGTAATTGCCAAAGATTTCCCTAATCGTCGGTGCTTTCATTAATCGCTAGTGATTGGCCGAATTGCTAGTGATTTGTCCCTGTTTTAGCCATTATCCTCTTCTTTTCCCCAAATCATGTCAATTATTACTCTTTTTCACAAAAATGGCCCTTTCAAATGACCCTAGTCCTCAAAACATTAATCAAACAAATGAAATATTGGTATTTTTCATTCATTAATGGGATGTGTGCCCTTTGGCCCCCATCACTTGACTTTCTCACTCATTTTTCCAGCCTTCGTGGATCATATGTACATAGGTATTGAACCCTTTGGTTCCATATCATTTGGTCCCCCAGTGCCAAATTTTGTTTCGATAACCCTTAAACTGGAGTAACTTTTTTCGAAACACATCACAAAAATTGGTGTTCCCTATATTGCATTGTAGTTGGATGACCCATTCAAATTAATTTTTCATCATTTTTGTCTAACACCTCTCCATTAAAGGCCACTAGACAAAAAGGGGCAAATGTAGACACTAAAAAGCTACACTCCCTCATCTTTTTCCAAATCCCTAATTAAATGTGACCATATTTAATACAATATAACCTCCTCTCCAATTAATTAAACACATTCCATTCCATAAAAACACCCTTTATCTCTATTCATTTAATCAATTAATTTGATTGACACCCCCCTCTCCCCCTTTCTTTTTACCTTTATCTAATTAATTAAATACATGCCTTAGGCCACATACTACATCCCCATTTTATTAATATTCCATAACATATACACCATTTAATCAAATTAATATATCCACCTGTGAAAATTGTTATTAACTAAACCTAACCTAATCCTTTTTCTAACTATCTAAATATTCCCTAAAAACCATTTTTAACCGATTCCCTAACACCTTTATCTTGCAAACTTATCATCATCATTTATAAACCTATTAAAATTATCTATAAACCTAGATTAGGCTAAGTCATACTAATCTAGTTAAATTTAGTTTATTCCTTCATCATCACTACCAACCCGACACACTTTGAACCACTTAACAACTCATCTCTTCAAAATCCAAAACAAGAGCCTTGAATTAACAAGCAGCTCCAACTATTTGCTGACCTAAACCAAACGAACCGAAATTTTTGGTGATTTGGTCAAGCAATTACTTAAGTCAAATTTTTAGTCTCTTTTCAGGATCATCTACTTGCATTTCACGAATCTTATCTCCTCTATTTTGAGTTTGTAGTGTTGTTTGGCATCCATAGCATTCAAGTTATTGTTCAGTAGCATCTCAACATTCTTTAGGCACCTCAAAGCTGCTTTAAGGCTCTTACAAATCAACATCCCGTCACTCCAGCTACAACTTTCATCAACCTCTTACATCACTTTTCATCAAAGTTAGACATCATTTCATAGCTTCATCTTTGCACTCATGTATTCTCATCTTTTCATTTGTTTAGCATTTATTATCTAAGTCCCAGAAAGGCCTCAATTTCAAATTAATTAGTTAAATAATATATCAGTTTGTTATAATCTCCCATGATCGCCAGTGATTGCATGAATTATCAGTGATTCCTATTATATTCATTTTCCTTCCAGTATACATCTGATATGTTTATCAGTTATTTCAAACATGTTTTGTTCTAACATTTTTTGCCAGCATGAATCACTTTAGATGGCAATAGGCAGTCTAAGTAATGAGATTACCAGTATCAATTCATTACCCATAGTTTTTCATCTAGTGTACTGGGAATAGTACGACATCCTACATGATCTTGAGTTATGTGTCATTCACTCTACCCCTTTGGATCAGTGGCAGAATATTTTTGAATCTAATCAGCGGATTCATGACATTATAGAAGAATTTTTAGAAGCATACTTTGAGGTCTTATGCATCCATGCTGATCTAGCTTGGTTTGAATATCAATATGAAGCTAAGTTAGAGAATTTGGGCTCCGAGTCTAAATACAAGAATGAAACTAACTCTGAGGATTTAGATTCTGAATCTGAGCACCAACACGACATTAAAGAGGAGTATTCAAATTTATTTAAAGAAGAATACATTGAACATGATAATTCAGATTTCTCTAAAGACGAAGATTTTGAGTTCACTGAAGAAGATAATTCTCATTCCTATGAGAATTCATATTCTGATTTAGATTTCATTTTCAAACCATAGTTGATATCTATCATTTCTTATCATTTATCAACTTTATATTTTTAATAACAAAACATTTATTATTACCATTTATCGTATACCATTTATTGTTTTTGTACCCACTTGATTGTAAAATCGAATTGACATCCTTATCAGGAAGTCCTTTGATTTCCAGGGACTGGCCTTTGCCAGGAAATCAACCTTATATTTTACTAATCATATTTTCTTTAGTGTCTATGATTTTCAGGTGTTCTTGCAGAAAGAAAGTATAAATCTTTTCATTTACGGAGCGCAACTTGTTGTAAATATCTGCCCCCTGGGTAGATATAGACAAGCAGAAGAATATGGAAATCAAAGAAACTTAGAGCCCAATATTTATTGCATCACCAATAGCCCTTGGCGCACGTAAAGGGCGCATGACACAGAGTTTCGACATGGAAAAATTCACCCTTGGTGCACGTAAAGGGCACATGACATAGAGTGTCGACATGGCAAAAGTTGCGCCTTGGAGCACGTAAAGGGCGCATGACACAGAGTGTCGACATGGAAAAATTCACGCCTTGGTGCACGTAAAGGGCGCATGACATAGAGTGTCGACATGGAAAAATTCGTGCCTTGGCACACGTAAAGGGCACATGACACAGAGTGTCGACATGGCAAAAGTTGTGCCTTGGCGCACGTAAAGGGCGCATGACACAGAGTGTCGACATGGCAAAAGTCACGCCTTGGCGCACATAAAGGGCGCATGACACAGAGTGTCGACATGGAAAAATTCATGCCTTGGGGAGGATGTCAACATAAGGATGGATGCAGCAAGGCACACCTTCAGGAGGTACAACATTTTGAGTGCTGACAGGAAGCAGACCCTGACCCAGATATTCAGATGGCCATAACTTTTCACAGGGAGCTCGGATTCATGCAAGGTTGGAATTTTCAGAAAGCTTACGAGGTCCTCTGTCCAACTACAACTGGATATCTTTAATTAGGTGAGAAAAAATTCTTAAAAATGCAAAATACAGTTCGCCACTTTTTGGGTTTGCTAGGGTTCTCACCTACCACCATAATGAGATGAATTAAATGCAACCTAGAGGTGGTTGGGGTAGATTTGGAATTCCTCTCTCTTTTCTCTCTCATTCTTCCTATAAATTGTAAGGAGGGGCTTCTTTCTAAAGGTTGGACATTCTTGTTTTGCCCCTCCCTTCTTCTCTTTGGCAGGTGAATTTGTGGAGTTCAAACCTCCCATCTAAAACTGTAATGCAACTTTGCCTCTTGGCATTTTGTAGTGTATTGTATCAATCTTTGGAGCAAATAATGCATGTCTGTGGATGATTCTCAACCCTCTCTGTGTTCATTTGCATCCTCCTGATCTTTCACTGCAAATCTGGTTATCTGTGCATGATCTTGCATTACATTTTAATGGTTTGTGTTTATTGGCAAGACAGATGTTCTTCATTCCTCGGTGCATCACCTTTGTAGTTTAGGTTTTATTTTATGCATCTTCTTACCCTGTCTCCTTGGAAAGTTAGATTAGGTTTTTGAGTAAACCCTCTGCATTTTTTATGTGTGCATCTGAACAGAGGAATAGGAACCGGCCTTCATCCGGAGAGCTTTTCCGATTCGCAAGGTCCCACACTTGGGAAAAGCTCCATGTTATGCAATCACACTGAGAGTCTCAACCCATCGAGTTACAGACATTCAGGGGTGCTGTGATTCACCATCAATAGTTTTGGCATGCCCGGTGGGACCAAGAGGTCATTCCACAAGATTTGAAGGAATTTTCAAGAAATTTGGACTAAAAAATTACAGGTTTTACAATTTCAGATTTTTCACCTTCCAGGCTGAACTTTGAAATCAATTTTCAAGGGCTTAACTTGCTCAAAACAAGTCAAAATTTCACCAGTTGATATATCGGGGGATAATCTTCAAAAGGGTATTCTTAGATTTTTGAGATTTTGACTTTCAAAATTTCATGGTTTTTAGTATTTCGGGTTTTCCCAGGTGTTGAGCATGTCCCAAGTTCCAACACAGTGTGTTTCAGGTTTTGTAAGTTGTTGAGCATGTCTTGAGTTTCACATGTACCTTTCAGGGGTTAGTAGTTACACAACAAAACCTGATAACCTAATTGAGGAACTATATCTTCTGGGTCCTTCAAGGTTTTAAAATTCTATTTTTAATATTGTCAAGTTTGGTGTGTAACTTGGCAGATCTAGCCTTTTCAGGCTCATTATCTAACACATCTGGCGACTCTGAAGGGGTAGAATTCAGTGGTGTAGCAGCAAAAGTTTCCCAGGCATATGAGAAGAATTCAAACCAGGTCTGATACTCGAGAAGAGGGGCTATTTGTCCACTTGCAACTATCACCAGGAAGAGGAAGGAGAGGAAGAAGACCACAAAGATCACCATCTCCACCTAACAAGACTTTGTCTACCCCTCCACCTGGTAGACCTTTCATCCAATCAACAAGGGTTCTCAGGCCAATCAGAATGGTGCAACCACCAAATCCCTTTGTCAATTTCACTGGCAGCAGCCCACTTGCCCTCAATGCACAGAATCCAGTTCCAATTGCAGCATTGAAGAACATTCCATTTTTCACTGGAGAAAATCATACCACTCCTGGTGATCATGTCAAAGACATTGCTAAAATTTGTGCAATCCATGAGATAAATGAAATGGATGTTGCTATCAAATTTCTGGCATCTTCATTCAAAGGGAAGGCATTGCAATGGTTTAGGAGCCTTGGAGCTGGTTCTATCCAAAATTGGAATCAGTTATGCATAGTTCTCCATGAGCAGTTTGGGGAAAAGGGAGACAATTTGTCTCTACTAGAACAATTGACAACTATCAAGAGAGCTCCCAATGAGCAGCTGACTAACTTCAACTTCAGATTTCAAAGGTCTTGGGATAGAATTCCAGTGGCCGTTAGGCCAACAGCTGAAGGTGCTTTTCTATACTATCTTAAGGCTTTGAATTCTGATATTTCTATGTTAATTCAATCTATGGGAGGCACAACCTTACCTGCTGCTTATAGCATTGCCATTAGGGCTGAAAACTGTCTTATTCAAGCTGGTAAGCTGGCTCCTAGGCCTCCCATGCCCTTGTATCCAAACTTAGAAAATCCAAGCACTAGTCAAGCACCCACTTTGGCTCCTATTCCCACTCCTAGAAATCAAAGTTCAAATGAAACTTCTACTTCATCCTCTAGTGCTTCAAATGAACTCCAAGAGGTTATGAAACAATTGCAGAACCTTGGAAATGAGCTGGTGACTATCAAAAGACAGCAAGCTCAAAGTGCTAGACCATATCAGCCTCAAGCGCAGTACCAGGCTAGGCCACCATACCAGCCCAATAGGCCACCCAATCCAGCTGCAAATCAAAATCAAAGCCAAGTAAGGCCTCCCACCAATAGACCATTTCAGCCCTATAACCCCAATGTTGCATCTGCTTCTAAAGCATTAGTGCCAGTGCAAAACAACATAGCTCAAGAGTATGATTGGTGTTTCCCATGCAATGAACCTCACAACCAATCTATGTGCTTCAATGGTGCTTTGAACCAAGCCTTGATGGTGACAACTACTGGCGTAGAGGGTGAAGTGAGTCAAGAAACAAATCAGCAACAAGGGACATCTCAGCAAAACACAGCTCCAAATGATACCGCACTTGCGAATTGGCAAGCTGAGGATTTTTGTGGCATGAATCAAACAATTTCTCAGAGTGTAGCAGCTAACACAAGATCAAAGAAGAGGAATATTGGTGAAGGGAAGTCATTGGCTCCAAGTGATCTACAACCTTCCATCACTCCACAAGGTGTTGGTAAGCAAAATACAGCTCCAAACATGCAAGGACAGCCCAAACCACCTTCTAAACCAACTCAAATGCCAGCTGTTGCTGCCCATGCACAAGAAAGGAATGTGCAGCCTAAAGGACAACAAAGAGATCTTTCATCCCCATTTAGCATCATTGATCAAATGAAGAAGACAAATGTGAATATATCAATGTGGGAATCTTTATCCATCCCAGGCCAAAGAGATCTTCTACAAGCTGCCATGAAGAATTGGTCAACTTTGAACCAGCAGGTCCATATGCAAGAGAATGTCCTCACAAATGCTGCTCAGCCTGAAGGGAATCATGGAGGACAACAAGGTAAAGTTTTGAAACCCCCTCCATTCTATGTTTCATTAATCATTGGCAATAAACTAGTACACAATTGCATGATTGATTCTGGGGCAAGTAGTTCTGTCATGCCCAAGCAAATAGCTGATCAGCTGGGTCTCCAATATGAAGTCATATCAAAGGGGGTAGTGCAATTGGATGGGACAGCAGTAGCAATGGTGGGAGTGATTAAAGGTTTGAATCTTACCTTGCATGCATGCCCCAACGTTACTGTTTTGCAAGATGTGTCAGTGATAGATTTGCCACCACTCTTTGCCCTATGCTTATCAAGGGATTTCACAGCTAGAATTGGAGGCTACTTATCTGCTGACTGGTCACACATGTTGTTCAGAACAAGATATGGTACTAAGGTCACAATCAGATCCGAACCAATTGCAAACTTTCATATTGAGCCTCATACTCCAAGCCAAATCAATGCCAACTGTTCAGCATTTGATCAAGAAGATTATCCAAGCACAGATGAAGCTGACACCAAAGTTGGAAGCATCCCAGATTTGACTCTTGATGAATGGGCAAGCAAGGTACATGCTTTTGATCCCTACCAAGAAATAGAAGAATCTGAGCTAGGAGTCTATTGCATACATGAAGAAAACCAGCCTATTCCTAGCATCACCAAACCAGACCATAAGGATGACAATGAGGTATGGCAATTATTTTTCGATGGATCAAGGAGTAGGCAAGGTGCAGGAGGAGGAGCTATGCTTGTTTCACCTCAAGGCATCAAATATTATTCAGCTTTTTGTTTCCAGTTTTCCTGTTCAAACAACACAGCTGAATATGAGGCCTTGATTCATGGACTTCATTGGGCCAGGAAAAAGGGCATAAAGAACTTGCAGGTGTTCGGGGATAGCGAGCTGATCATCAATCAAGTCAGGGGACAACATGCTACAAAGAATGACCTGCTGAAGAACTACAAGAATAGGGTATGGGACCTCGTTGAGGATTTTGAAGCTTTCAACATCGTGTCCATACCTAGGAAGAAAAATGAAGCCGCGGATAGGCTCGCAGCAGTTGGAGCAATGTTTGATGTGGTTGACAACATCAGAAGGGAAAAAACACAACCACATATCCATGTGATTGTGAGGCCAGCAGTTCCAGATAATAACACAAGCTGGCAGGTGTTTGAGAATGATCAACAGATCGTCAATTTCTTACAAGAAGAGGCTGAATTCTTAGCTAGGAATCAGGATAGACTAGAGCAGCAGTATGGGGATCAAGTAGTGCAGCTGCGGACAAACAAGCTTCCCAAGGGTTTAGTAACATTGGAGTCTATCTTCAACCCTAACGACCAGTTCCGTAAGGAAAAGGCTAACATACAGGTCAAGAGAGAAGATTCAGAGCCAATTCTGGTTGGGGAAGGCAAAACACTTCAAATTGGTAAAGTGGCCACTGAGCAGGAGAAATCAGATTTCATACAACTTTGCCAAGAATTTCCAGATGTCTTCGCTTGGAGCTATGAAGACTTGAGAGGATTCAATCTGAAGTTGGCACAACATACCATAGAATTGGATCCAGATGCTAAGCCCATCAGGCAGAAGCAGAGACCAGTCAACCCTCACATTGAGCCTCTAATGAAGAAAGAGCTAAACAAGCTAATAGAGGCAAGCATTATATTCCCGATCAAGCACTCAAGCTGGGTTGCAAACTTGGTTCCGGTCAGGAAGAAGAGCGGAGAAATCAGGTTGTGTGTGGACTTCCGAGACCTCAACAGGGCATCTCTCAAAGAACATTACCCACTTCCTTCAATGGAACAAATATTGCAAGTGGTATCCGGTTCAGAGAGATTATTTCTCCTAGATGGCTACTCAGGGTATAATCAGGTAATGGTGAAAGAAGATGACCAGTTCAAGACGGCTTTCACCACCAAATGGGGCACCTATGCCTACAAGAAGATGCCATTTGGGCTATCAAATGCTGGAGCCACTTTCCAAAGGGCAATGGATATGGCATTCAAGGGGTTGATCAATAAAATAGTTCTGATATATCTTGATGACATCACTGTATTCTCCAAAAATGCAGCGGATCACCTCTTTCATTTGAGGCAGGTATTTCAGAGGTGTAGAAGATTTGGGGTATCATTGAATCCCAAAAAATGCATATTCTTGGCTCACGAGGGAAAACTTCTAGGCCATATTGTTTCAAAGGAGGGATTGACGATTGACCCAGAAAGAGTTGAAGCAATTCGAGCGTTGCCATTGCCAAGTCACAAGAAGGCTCTTCAAAGCTTCTTGGGAAGGATCAATTTTGTCCGCAGGTTTGTTCCAAACTTTGCAGCTCTCGTAAAGCCAATAACGCTGATGTTGAAAAAGAGAATGACATTTAAGTGGACATCTGAAGGCAAGGCAAGTTTTGAGGCAATAAAAGAGGCTATATCTCAAGCTCCGACTCTCGTCAATCCAGACTTCTCCAAGGACTTCATGTTATATGCCTTCGGTGGTGGAGACACCATTTCTGCAATCCTGGTACAACAAAACAAAGAAGGATTAGAACAACCAGTTGCTTTCTTCAGTCAAGGCTTGGAGGAATACGAAACTAGGTACTCTTTCATTGAAAAGCATGTCCTTGCAGTGATCAGGAGCTTAAAGAAATTCAAGCACCTAGTCTCAAACAACAAAATCCAATTGTTGGTCTCTCATGCGGGAGTCAAGGACTTCCTTCTAAACAAGGATCTGAATGAGAAACGTGCAGGATGGATCAACCGTGTCATGGAATATGACATCGAGATTAAGGTCACTAAACTAGTACGTGGAAAAGGACTATGTGAACAACTAGCTTTGAGTCAGAAATTTGAAGCAGGTGATGAAAAAGAGACTATCTTGGTACTACAGGATGGTCAAGAACAGGAAAATGATGATGTGCCCACTCCTTGTTGGACTCAGAATATGATACACTTCCTACAGGCAGGCCTATGCCCTCCAGAAATGAGCAAAGCAAAAAGGAGATACTTCAGATTACAAGCCATTCCATATGTGCTTGTTGATGGTGTTTTGTTTTAAAAAGACATCAATGGAGTTCTATTGAGGTGCATTGGGACAGGTCAAATTGAGAGGTTGTTACGAGATTTTCATGATGGAGATTCTGGAGGACATTTCACCCCATGAGTAACAGCTCTCAAGATAATGAAGGTAGGGTATTATTGGCCGACAGTGTTCAGTGACTGCTATACATGGATAAGAAAGTGCAAGAAATGTGCACTCTTCACAGGAAAAGAAAGACTAGCAGCACTTCCATTGCACCCAATTTTGGTTGACCAACCATTTATGCAATGGGGATTGGACTTCATCGGGGTCATCAATCCAAACTCAAGCCAAGGCCACAAGTGGATTCTCACGGCAACAGACTATTTCACCAAGTGGACTGAAGCAGTAGCGCTCAAAGAAGCAAATGAGTCTAACATACTAGACTTTTATGAAGGAATAGTGACCAGGTTCGGTGTGCCGGCCACTATCATATCAGACAATGCATTGGCATTCATAGGTTCCAAGATTACAGAATGGGCTGTCAAGAATGGAATCTATTTGAGCACCTCTTCAAATTATTACCCACAGGGTAATGGACAGGCAGAGTCCATGAACAAGAATTTGCTAAGAATCATCAGAAGGACTCTGGATGAAAACCAAAGGACATGGCATACCAAGCTAAAATCAGCATTATGGGCTGACAGGATAACACCAAAGAGATCTACAGGTAATTCTCCCTACAAGTTGGTCTATGGGAAAGAGGCAGTATTGCCTATATCATTAGAATTGCCAGCATTGGAGCTCATGAAGCAGTTGGAGTTGTCTGAGTTCGAACCAATGGAGGCCAGGTATGCAGAGTTGATGGAATTGGAAGAAATAAGAGAACATGCAGTTCTGATGATTGAAAAGGATCAGGCCTTAGTAAAAAGATGGTTTGATAAGAAGGCAAGAGCAAGGACCTTCCAGGAAGGGGACCTAGTTCTGAAATGGGATGCAGATCGGGCAAAACCAGGAAGGCATTCCAAGTTTGATGCCATTTGGAGTGGCCCCTACATGGTCACGGGATGTAAAAGTAGTAATGCCTTCCAATTGTCTACATTGGATGGAGAAGAACTCCTGATTCCGGTTAACGGAATCTATCTTAAACATTGCTACTAAAAGGAAAAGGTTTATCCTTGTAAATATTAGCCTAGATTTCAATTCCTCTAAGTGCGTATGCACATTGTCTTGTTGTAGTTAGGTTTCAATTTCCCTAAGTGCTTCGGCACAGGTTTTGTTGCTCTCAGGTTGAATTTCTACAGTTCAGAGTGCTCTCAGAGAAGGAGTTGCGGTATCAGGCTCGGGATCAGATATCAGGTTGGTTTCAGGTTATTGCTTATGACTCCATGCCCAATGGATTGCTAAAAGGCCACTGATCTTCTACCTAGCAGGCAGGTGATCCCGTTGAGTCACCAAATTGTTGTAAATATCTTCCCCCTGGGTAGATATAGACAAGCAGAAGAATATGGAAATCAAAGAAACTCAAAGCCTGCCAAATTTATTGTGCACCCTTGGCGCAGGTAAAGGGCACATGACAAGAGTGTCGACATGCAAAAGTCGCGCCAAGGCACAGGTAAAGGGCGCATGACAAAGAGTGTCGACATGAAAAATGGATGCGCCTTGGCACAGGTAAAGGGCACATGACACAGAGTTGTCGACATGGAAAATGGATGCGCCTTGGCGCAGGTAAAGGGCGCATGAACAGAGTGTCGACACAAAAATGGATCGTGCCTTGGTGCACGTAAAGGGGTAAAGAGTGTCGACATGGAAAAATTCGTGCCTTGGCACACGTAAAGGGTGCATGACACAGAGTGTCGACATGGCAAAATTGTGCACCTTGGCGCAGGTAAAGGGCGCATGACACAGAGTGTCGACACGGAAAATGGATCGCCTTGGCGCAGGTAAAGGGCGCATGACAAAGAAGTGTCAACGACATGGATGCAAAAGTCACATGGAAAAATGGATGCGCCTTGGCACAGGTAAAGGGTGCATGACACAGAGTGTCGACATGGAAAAATTCATGCCTTGGTGCATGTAAGGGTATGTCGACATAAGGATGGATGCGCCAAGGTGCACCTTCAGGAGGCGCAACATTTTGAGCGCTGACAGGAAGCAGACCCTGACCCAGATATTCAGACGGCCATAACTTTTCACAGGGAGCTCGGATTCACGCAAGGTTGGACTTTTCAGAAAGCTTACGAGGTCCTCTATCCAACTATGATTGGATATCTTTAATTGGGTGAGAAAAAATTCTTAAAAATGCAAAATACAGTTCGCCACTTTTTGGGTTTGCTAGGGTTCTCACCTACCACCATAATGAGATGAATTAAATGCAACCTAGAGGTGGTTGGGGTAGATTTGGAATTCCTCTCTCTTTTCTCTCTCATTCTTCCTATAAATTTTAAGGAGGGGCTTCTTTCTAAAGGTTGGACATTCTTGTTTTGCCCCTCCCTTCTTCTCTTTGGCAGGTGAATTTGTGGAGTTCAAACCTCCCATCTAAAACTGTAATGCAACTTTGCCTCTTGGCATTTTGTAGAGTATTGTATCAATATTTGGAGAAAATAATGCATGTCTGTGGATGATTCTCAACCCTCTCTGTGTTCATTTGCATCCTCCTGATCTTTCACTACAAATCTGGTTATCTGTGCATGATCTTGCATTGCATTTTAATGGTTTGTGTTTATTGGCAAGACAGATGTTCTTCATTCCTCGGTGCATCACCTTTGTAGTTTAGGTTTTATTTTATGCATCTTCTTACCCTGTCTCCTTGGAAAGTTAGATTAGGTTTTTGAGTAAACCCTCTGCATTTTTTATGTGTGCATCTGAACAGAGGAATAGGAACCGGCCTTCATTCAGAGAGCTTTTCCAATTCGCAAGGTCCCACACTTGGGAAAAGCTCCATGTTATGCAATCACACTGAGAGTCTCAACCCATCGAGTTGCAAACATTCAGGGGTGCTGTGATTCACCATCAATGACAATTCTTTTCCCCCAAACATACTTAGTCATTTTTGTTCCATTTGAACTAAGAGGGTTTAGAGAGAGAAAATACAATCAGAGAGAAAATATCAACTCATATAATGTTACATAACCATTATTTCTCATAGTTTAGGAGAGAGAGAATCCATAACTTTCCATATCATACCTCATTTTGGTTACAATGTAGTATTAGAGAGAGAAAGGAGAGAGAGAGATACAATAGTATTTTTTAGGTTTATTTTATTTTCACGTTCACCTATTTATTAATACCATTAACATGTAGAGGTTAATTATATGTAAAAAAAAATAGTCTTTAGAAAACAAAATGACTTTCTATTTTGAATGGAATGACTAGATGGTAAAAAGGGTGACCCAAGATCAAAACTACAATACAGCTCAAATAGCCAAACCAGGCTACGAAATGACCTCTAAAAAGGGGTGAAGGGTATGTGAAAGAGAAGAACGTATCTCATGACCTATAGTTCTATAAACCAATACTACTCATGACTTAAGGATGGAAATAATAGATGTACAATGTGCATTTTGAAGGTGTAACTCCAGGGAAAAACGTCATGGTTTAAAATCTGCAATATAGTGCAAAGTAGTTCAAATGGCCTTGTAAATTGTGCATATGGGTTACCAACACAATTCTAGATGCTTCCAGCCAATTCCTATATATACTAAGATCTTAGGGAACTAGACGAAATTAAGATCCAACTCACATAGCTCATTTTGGGAGCATCATTCGAGAGGGAAAAATTGTGTTTTAGCAGTTTATGCCTACACCTAGTAGGCTAAGTAGCCCCTGAAATGGGCATGCAAAGAAATCTATCTAACCCTCACAGTGAATACCAACTACGTCTTACCATTATTTTTATAATAAGGAAGGGCTATGATGTGATAAACAATGTTTTCTTGATTTCGGGCTTAGTTTTATGGGACAATTCTAAATCGATTTTGCAAGCATATGAGAAGACATCACCTTTATCTGACTCATTCTGAATATGAGATAATGCATAATGAAATGACTCCAAATCATGGAGTGGATTTTTTTATGTTTAATAAATTTTCTCCATGACTCAGGGAATGTTATCGAGTTGGAAAATGTTACAATCGAGGGGTAAGGGTTTATGCATACCAATATAAAAATTTTTATCATTTTATTCCTTTAATTAAAACACTTATAATCTATAATGACAACATTACATGAAAAAAATAGAGAGGGAGAGGACTAATTCCATCTCTGTTTCTGATGAGATAGAGAAGGAGAGGTGTTTAGCTAGCTCACGCCCTACCCAAACATTTCATCAAACAGTTTGTGTGCATTGTAAAGCCTTCACATTTAGCACCGATGGTTGTTGAGTATGACCTTACACCCTCCAATAGTATTTTCTTAAAATATCCTGAGTCTTTTCAACATACCCATTTTGTACATATCCTACAACCATTGTTGTCCACGTGGATCTTTTTTTTCTTCAACCATTACAGACCTGTTATACCAAGAAGGATGCATTCCTTCAAGGCATTTTTTCAAAGAGTTCATGTATCAAGTGCAAGCTTCCAAATTTTACATACATGTATAACAGTGCACTAGAAAACAAATCATCAAACACAGCCTTGTCCCTTTCCATTATTTCTTGGTGGATGCCCATACTCTATGTTCAAGTTTGCAAGGTGTCTAAAACCACCCATTTTGTGTACAACCTTTAATTTTTGTTGACCAGTTAGGCTGTATTTATTCAAGGCAGCCTTGTCCCTTCTCCATTATTGCTTGGTGAATGCCAATACTTTGTGTCCAAGTTTGCAAGGAGTTTAAAACCACCCATTTTGTGTACAACCTTTAATTTTTGTTGGCCAGTTAGGTTGTATTTATTCAAGGCATTTTCCCACATAGTTCATATGTCAAGCACATGTTTCCACATCTACCTACATAAATACTAGCTCTTGGTACCAAAGATACATGTCCAAAAACCCCTCCTTCCTAATACCTTGGTGGGTGTCTACGCCCTACTCCAAATTTATCATTTTGGATTTCCAACACTGACTAGGCATGAGAAAGAAAATGGGGGATTTCTTGGTTGTTGTGACTCCATGAGACAACATTTCTTTTAGGTATTTTTTCAAATAGACCATGTGCTTGCTCTAGGCTTCCCTCCATTCAATGGTCCAACAAGAAAAGATAAACAATACACATGCCATTCCCTGTCAATTGGAAAAGGGATGGTGCAGGTTGTGGAGGTTTGGCTCACACCTGTTAACGCATTACCTGAGGCCCCAAGGAATTTTCAACAAACCCATTTCACGCATCGGAAAATAATGTGCTGGAAAAGGCAAGTTGTAACCCCATTAGGGCATCTAAATTCCCCCCTCTAAAAGGCTGAGTGGAATTAAATAATAATAAAACAAAAAAAACTTACGTGGCCAAGATTCGCACCATTTTTTTCCCCAATACACCTCCATCTCAGCTCATATGTTTGCCAACACACTTCCTAAGCAACCCCTCACCAAAATTTATCCTCCATTGCTCTGCTGGACACCCATGCCAAGTTCCAAAGATCCTATTTTTACGTCGCTGAGAGGATATGTTGGAAAAATTGGTGGATTTCGACCCTACTCCTATATTTATATTTCCAAATGCCCTAACCCTGCACCAAGGCTCTTGTTTTCTTATATACTTCTCCCTTATCCCTCCATGGAGGTTGCCCAACACCAGGATCCCAAAGCAAATAGCCCTAATACACCTAGGATAGAGAAAAAACCTAACCGTGTATCTTTTTCCTAATTCCCATCTTATTTACTTATTATTTATTTTTATTTTATTTAATTACCTTTTAACCCAAATGTATATGTGTATATTTCTATTATAAACCATGAAGTGTGTATATACATATCAATTTATTCTTTTATATGTCTCCAAAGGAACCTGCTACCCTCCATTCACTCTATCAACATATGCCACGAGATCATAATTTATTTTAATAAATTTGTTTTATACTCTCACTATCCAATTTTATCCCCATCATTAGTATTTATAACCTCATACCAACTTGAAAGATATTTCCAGTGCTTGAATAGAGATAGAAAAAATATTATAAATACCTTTATTCGTTAAATGTCACTATCTATCTATCTTGAAAAGTGACAAAACGAGGAAGCAACAAAGAGGCTCAAAGTTCCCTATCCTCGCAAAGGCTAAACTTGTTTAGAAAGGACTATTCATTTTCAAAATGGATCGTAATCTCTTGTTCATTATTCAGTACAAGAAAAATTTAGTTAACACAATGAATTCGGGTTCTATGAAACGTCTTTTTACAAAATGGAACTCACAATATCTCTAACCAGGTACAATAATCATGACACCACATTCACCGGGGCACGATATACGAAACACCACCCAAAATTCAAACTTAAGACTTTAACTAATATCATTATCACATCAAATTTTTTATTTAAGTGTGATCGTGATTGTGAACCATAACTATATGATGTGAAAGATAGCACCCATTGTAATGACTAATACCTGGTGAAATATCAACCATAGATTAGAGTGTGATGATAGCCTGTAACATTTCCATTGACATTTGATGCAAAGGATCCACAATGATTGAACCGTTAACTTAACAAAATAAACATCTAAAATGATCTTGTTATGGATTGAAGGCCTTAGAGAAGGTTTGTTGAAGGATTATGGTAAGACAGTGCACTACATCTCTCTCACCTTATAAGAGCATCTTAATCAATGTGACACAACTCTAAGGTTATCTAGAGGAATAAGGAAACTAGGAAAGTTAACAACAAAAAATTCGTTTAGGGAAAAAGGGCCATGTCAATTAAAATGTGAACACCAGAAAGTTAGACATATTTTAAACTTTTCTCAATTTTCTTAATGTTATATAAAGATTGGCATTACTATTTATTTTATTTCTCAATTAATCATTTCCTTAATACCTTTTCTTAGTTTCAAATCTTGTAAGACTTCATTGTTCAACATTTCAAATCCATAATGAATTCAAATCCAAATTTTGATAATCATTTTGTAATACGTTCACTTGTGTTTTCTCATAAGTGTATTCACAATTTATTAGTTTTTCCGATTACATCATTTACTTTTTCAATGTTCACAATGTTTACACTTGTTAATAATTTCAATTTTAAATTTCCATTAGGTTTCCCAAAACACTTGACATCACTATATCACGCAAGGTCCAAAGCACATCTCTAGTAACCCAAAAACCACCTTTTTAACACATTTTCACGATTATACCACAACAAGACTACCATCCTAACCATGGGGAATAAAAAATGGTACATCCAACATAGAACTCAACACACATGCCCCAGGCATAGATCAAATACATAACACATGCCTAACATACAATGAGGCATAATTGACTATGTATTCACATGTTTTACATGACTCGAAGCCACGACTGTAACCCCATAATAACAAGATAAGATCCAATAACATATGTCAACCAAGAGGAGTATCAAGCCTCAAAATCATAACACATAACATAACTCACAGGAGTAACTCATGAATCATACATATCAACTCCATATACCTCCCATATCTCCATATGCCTCCCAATAGAGAAAAGAATCATATTGCTAAAACCAGGTCGAGTCACTCACCAAAGAGCCTTGACACCTAAATATAAGAACTATGGTGTCTAAACCAGGTTGGATCACTCACCAAAGATCCCTGTCACCTGAATGTAAGAATCATAGTTCCAAAAATAGGTTGGGTCACTCACCAAAGAGCCCCATCACCTGATTGAAAGAATCATAGTATCAAAGCTAGGTTGGGTCACTCACCAAGATCCCCCATCACCTTATTTCTCCATTTAATGAGATGTAGCTCTAAAGCTAAAAAACCACCCTCTTGGGGTGTATCCCCATACAATGAAGCGGGGTCCATAGGTCCCACCACTCCATGGTGAATCTCAAGACCCTATTTCATCACATCACAACATTAAAACAAGCATAACAATCAATTTCAAATGTCAAGTGATAACAATTCCAAGCCTTGGGATAGGCTGGAAAACTTTAAAACTCCATAAAACAAGTTTCAAACTAAGAAAAATAAATAGATAAACAACCCCAATAATGCAAAGGCCTCTTGTAAGCATAAAATTAAATTAAATGCCCAAAATTTAAGAATACATCAATCAAGAAAAATGTCGAATCTTACAAGAAAAGAGAAAATAAACAATTTATGAATAAAATACAAAAACAGAAAAATCACATTACAATCACTACGTGGCCTTTCTGTGGCCACCAAAGGGGTACTCATCGAGTTACTAGCACTCAGATATTGAGCCTCAACTCACAAAATACATATAGCTATTATAATCATATCTCCATATATCTTTGAATCACACATATGAGGATCCACATAGTCAGTATCACATAGGATTATTTGATGGAAAACCCACATAAGAGAGATAAGGGACTCGAGTTTACATAAAATGAGCCGAAGGTGGTGTGCATCCACAATATATTGATCAAGATTGAAGTATACCAAATGGATACAAGTGGTTTTTCAGTCTACATGAGACTCCACTTCCAAACTCATACTTAGCTCAAGGTTATGGAAACCTAGTTCACACCTCTCTCCACACATACACTTTAACCGATTACTTCCCTTAGGGTTAATTAGTGTAAGGTACACAACATAACACATGACTAAATTACTAACATAATGATGTATACGAACAATAACCATAGCATCTTATGCCTTGTAAAATTATGGGTATAACATAAAAATATTCCACAACTTCTCACACCTCATGTTCCCACATAACACACCAAAAGTATGAGTACAATACATTAAGGGTCATAAAATTTTCATATGCCCCCAATTCATGACACAAATTTTATCACATAACACAAGAATACATATGTTGACAAATATAGTGATTAACGTTACTACACATATACAAACACAATATAACCTAGTGAAAGAACTTCATGATACATCCCAATATGGTGGCAACAACACAATAAGATGCAATTCACTACGAAGCACTTTTTCGTCCAATGTATTAGTACACATATCCAATATTCCAAAATGATGAAACACTACAACACTTTCATAGTTCACAATAAAATTGTTTTCACAAACAAAAGTATTAACCCACGAGAAAATTCACGTTGGATCCATGAGAGAGAGAGAGAGAAATATCATCACAAACCACATCAACATCACAGTTAGTCCACACTAAGTGGTAAGTATAACAGGTTCATTCACATGATCACGATTACAGGTTTGTCACATCATAACATATTATCACATTACACTTCCAACTCCTCCGCCATCATGAATAACCATCACAACACCAAATTTTCCTAGATGTTTGAGACCATGAACCTTTGTTATGATACCATCTATAGTGCTTATATCTTCATGACCCAAAGACAACTCCCAAACCAAGATAATAATTTTTTTAAAAATTAACCAAACATTAGTGACATAAAAGGTGTAACAACAACCGACATGTTTGTTACCACTGCACACTTGCAACTCACATCACTGAATATTTGCACCTACTAAAAAACACAATACAAAGGCCCAACCTATACACAAACATGACCTCAAAAGAGTCAGATTAATTCTTCTTCTTTTTAACATGTGAAACATTGTATAAGGATAAAATCACTAATGAGGATGAGAAGAAAGGACATGTTCCATAGTGTTCGCAGCCTCCATGGTTTACATATTTATAATATCTTGTTTTCTTAGATATCCCTCCTTTAAAAAATTAAGAGTTACACACACAAGCAATATGTCATCATCTCAAGATTTACACCTTTACTCCTATGAGTTACACTTTATTCATCTATATTATCTAGCATAGTAAATTTCCAATTCTTAATTACCAATTGAAGACATGTCTGACACACATACAATCCTCATAAGGATCATCTTTGAGATGAGAATGGATGTTACCAAAAGTAAATCTCCCACAAAAAATAATCATTTTTTATCTTATCAACAGAAAAGGGGCTAACACTAAGTTAAAGGAGTGGTTCTAGTTACTCTATATATTCCCAATATCATTTTAAGAGACATCATTTCTATTATTGCTTTGTGAATACAATATTCACCCACAAATGACCTCTTAAGAGGTATTAGTCATATCTTAATCCTATATGTGCTCCAAAGGTAAACAATCTACAATGGGGTCTATTACAGGGTAGTTAAGGCATTCCCTTGTTATCATATAGCCAAAAAACCAATGATTCCATTGATGAGCTTACCAATGAGATGTATTATGCTCACTCTCATTAATATGATGAGATATCCTTGAGTTTCAAGTAGATACTAAGTTCAAGGAACTCTTAACTAAGTGTAACTTTTCAAGATGTATTAAGGATATATGCAAGGTATCTACGTAGGAGGATTATTAAAGTACATATTGAGTATCACACCACAAATTAAAATTTAACCACAAATCAAATGGTGCATATGAAAGTGATGTGTAACAAAACAAGAATTTATTAGCTTAGAATGCAAAGATACATAAGGAACTCATGTCCAAAGTGTGTTCAAACATACATGAAGGCGTAATGGAAGGCTTTTTCCATTTATCCAGTGTAGTTGTTCATTTAATTCCAATCATAACGTAATCAAGGTGAGGATGTCATAGGGAGGGATTTAGGAAGCAATCTCATTTTGATATAGTTAGAATTGACCTTTCTACTATTGGGGTTAAACCATAAACTAGTGTTATATAGATCTATAATCAATTAAAACATACCAACAATAAACACATAATTTAACCAGAAGATAAAATGAACAAGAGAAAGATAACACTAGATATAACGTGGTTCAACCAATGTGGCCTACGTCCACCAAGAAACAACCAATCTTATTATTCAGTGATGTACAGAGGAAATACAATGAAGATCTATAATCTTCCACACCTCACAGGATGTGCAATGCTTTCTCCTCACCAACTACTCTTTCTTGCTCTCTAAGGAAACTTACATTCAACAAATGCAATTCACCACCTTCTAAACCCTAATTATCATGCCTTTATACATATACCAACTTAGGGCACCTTAGCTATGCGTTTACAACCATTAGATTAACTTTACAACAAAGATTAGATCTAATTCTCGTGAGTTAAATATAAACATTCACACACAGACAACTGGCGTTAGTTACCCTAACCAATGTTGGTTCCTCCGTGCCTTGACATACATCAGTCCCTAGGTGAGTGATGTCACTCAACCGACCGATGTTGTTTACTGTGTATTCCAACAAGTTTGTAAAACATGCTAATTTGAAGTAATTAAGCTCCATAACTCAACAATCTCCCATTTGGAGATAAATTATTGCATTGAATGTACAACTCCATCCTTGAATCCTTTTCATTGGCATGTTTCTCCCTCTTCGAGTCTCAAACTCGAAGACAAATAGAAGTGGAGTGAATCTCAAACTTCTCCTTTTCCAACGGCTTCGTTAGCATATCTACAAGGATCTCATTTCTATGAATTTTTCCAACTTCAGCTGCCCATCCTCCAACACCTGTCATATGAAGTGATATCTCAACTGAATGTTTTTTGTTCTTGAATGAAACATTGAGTTCTTTGCCATATGAATCGCACTTTGACTATCATTGTATAACTTACACTCCTCTTGCTCTTTTCCTAACTCTTCCATGAACATGCTCATCCATATCATCTCTTTTCTAGCCTTTGTAGCTGCAACATACTCATCCTCTGTAGTATACAAAGCTACAACCTTTTGCAATCTTGAAATCCAGCTAATTATCGTCCCACCTACTATGAATACATATCCAGTGGTGATTATCCTACCATCCAAATCTTTGGCCATATCTGAATCAACATATCCACATAAATAAGTATCTGACCCTCCATAGCATAACTGCATGTTGGATGTCCCTCTCAAATACCTAAGAATCCATTGGACTGCTTTCTAATTCTCTTTACCTGGATTGGCCATAAATCTTCTCACAACTCTAACTACCTGTGTAATGTCTGGTCTGGTATAAACCATAGCATACATAAGACTTCCAATTATTGAGGTGTATGGAAATCGTGTCATGTACTCGGCCTTCTCATGTGATGTAGGACACTGATCTTTGCTCAATTTGAAGTGTCTAGTCATAGGTGTACTTATAGGTTTTACATCTTGTATTTTAAATCTTTTCAACACCTTATTGATATAATCCTCCTGAGACATACAACTTCTTGTTCTTCTTGTCTCTATGAATTTACATGCCAAGGATTTTCTTTACAGCTCCCAAATCCTTCATTGCAAATGTGTGAGCTAACTTTTCTTTAAGCTCACCAATGTCATGCATACTAGATCCTGCAATAAGCATATCATCCACATACAGTAACAAAATAATATAGATCTCATTTCCAAGCTTCTTGAATAATAAACCCAAATGGTCAGATTCACATCTCATATAGCCATACTCATGCGTGAAACTATCAAACCTCATATACCATTGCCTTGGAGCTTGTTTGAGCCCATACAAGATCTTTTTCAATCTGCACACAAGTTTCTCCTTACCCTTGACTTCATAACCAAGTGGTTGATTCATATAGATCTCTTCCTCCAAATCACCATGAAGGAAAGTCGTCTTAACATCAAGTTATTCTAAATGCAAATCTTCTACTGCAACCAAACTAAGAACAATACAGATGGAAGTCATTTTAACAACAAGAGAAAATATTTCACCAAAGTCAATACATGTTTTCTATGCAATTGCTTTTACCACAAGCCTTGCTTTGTGTCTCTTATTTCCACCCTCTTCCTCCTTGATCCTGTAAACCCAATTGTTTTGCAATTTCCTCTTACCTGTTGGCAACTTGAATAAATCTCATGTCTGGTTCTTTTCCAAGGAGTCCATTTCCTCATTCATGATATGTTCCCACTGCACATGGGTATCCTGTTGCATTGCTTCTTCAAAACACTTGGGTTCACAATTGTCAAACAATAACAAATAAGATAATGAAGGATTAAATGTTTCTAGAGGTCTACTTACCATTTTTTACCTTCTCACTGATATTTGGGGTGCTTGGGGCTCATTTTGTGCCTATTGCACATTCATGGCAATATTTGATAGTGATTGACGTCAGTCTCCTATAACCAACGTCTGTGTCACTTTGACTGACACCAGTCACCCTAACTAAAGCCGGTGTCTGTGGATTTTTAAAAAAATCTGAGAATGCATCTTTCTTAACAAACTCTTCTCCCGGTTCACTCTTGGGTACCAAAACCTGATCCTTGTACATTCTCTTTTCATTCTAATCAATGTTACGTCTCCTAACAATCTTAGTATCTTCTAAATCCCAAAATTAGAATCCAAAATCACCAGAACCATAACCAATGAAAGTGCATCTTTTGGAATTAGTATCCAATTTCTTCCTATTTTCCTTATCAACATGCACAAAATATTTTGAACCAAATATTTTAAGAAAGAAAGATCTATCTCTTTTTTGGTCTGTGTTTCTTATGGTATTCCACTACCCAGTGCACTTGAAGGCCCGTAGTTAATTAAATATACCGTTGTATATATTGCTTCTACCCAAAACTTTAAAGGCAAACCAACATGTAGTCTCATGCTTCTAGCATGTTTCATGATTTTTTTGTTCATTCTTTTAGCAACTCCATTCTCCTATGGAGTTCTAGGAACCGTTCTTTCCTTGTGTATTCCATTCACTGAATAGTAATCATTGAAAGCCTTGCTACAGTACTCACCACCATTATCAAATCTAAGGCACTTTAACTTTAAATTTTTTTCATTTTCCACAAGAGCTTTCCATATTGTAAAAGTCTCAAAAACATCAGATTTTTTATTAATACAATAAACCCATACCTTTCTTGTGACATCATTAATGAAAGTCACATAATATTGGGATCCTCCAAGAGAAGCAACTTGAGCTAGTCGCCAAACATCTGAATGAGAAAGCTCCAACTTCTGTTCCTTCTTTGTTGCCCTAACCTTAAGAAATCTCACTTTCTTCTACTTTCCAAATATACAATTCTCATAGAAATCAAGATCTACATGTTTCAAATCTGATAACTTACCCTTTGCCTTTAAGATTTACATTCCTTTTTCACTCATATGGCCTAGCCAATAATGCCACATGCTTGCATTTGAATCTAAATTAGATAACACAGAAAAGGAATTAGTAACACAGGTAGACAAATACAATGTTCCTACATTCTTACCTTTTGCTACTATAAGGGCTCCCTTGGAAACTTTCCAAGAATCGACTGTGAATGTAACCATTCATCTATATTATTTTGATTGACTTGTAGAAATTAGATTTCTCTTGAGGCTTGGCACATGCCTCACATCTTTCAATACCCATGTATTTCCATTCTACAATTTAAGATGAACATCACCTTTACCAGTAATCATGCATGGTTCATCATCTCCTAAATAAACATGTCCAAAATTACCCTGAACATAATTTTGTAAAATAACCCTTACTAGGGGTAGCATGGAAAGAAGCTCATGAATCTAAAACTCATTATTCTACTTTATTGTCCATGAAGAGAATGAGAGCATCTTGCATTACCTCACTTGCAATGTTTGCCTCTTTACCTTTGTCTAGTATATTCTCTTTGTTTTCCTTAAACCAACACTCCTTCTTTACATGTCCTCTCTTTCCACAATTCTAATAGATTATATCTCTAACTTTGGATCTAGATCTACCATTATTTGTTCTATCATTCTTCTTGCTCTTATATCTCTCTTTAGATATTCCCCTAGCTTTCCACATTCAAATACATTCCCAGATGATGATTCTCATATACTTTTCCTATGTATTTCTTCATTCAGGATTATATACTAACCACACCATCAAACTTTAAAATATTAGAAGTCAGATGTTGTATTACTAACATCCATTACCAAATTATCCCAACTATATGGCAAAGAGCATAAGAATAAAAGTGCTTTCACTTCATCATCAAACAAAATATTAACCGATTTTAATTTATTAACAACAGAACCAATATCATTCAAATGATTTGACATAGATCCACCTTCTTGAATTTTAGAATTAAATAATTTCTTTATCAAATAAAATTTATTTGATGCACTTGGTTTTTCATATAAGTTTGCTAAAGCTTTCATTAAATCTACCGTGGTTGTTGCTTCTGTTATATTCAAAGCTACAAATGCTTCCAGGCTCAATCTTATAGATCCCATAGCCTTTTTGTCAAGAATCTTCCATTCTTCATTACTCATATTTGCAGGCCTTGCCTTCTCATCCAATGGTAAATATAAATCTCTCTGATACAGATAATCCTCCACCTACATCTTCCATAATTGATAATTATGGTTGTCAAATTTCTCTACTCTATATTTGTTCAATTAGAAACCCCTCTAAGAGTAAATCATGTCAACACACAAAACCTCCAAACAAATCTCTGATACCAATTGTTGGGGTTAAACCATAAACTAGTGTTGTACATATCTATAATCAATTAAAGCATACCAACAATAAACATGGAATTTAACCAGAAGATAAAATAAACAAGAGAAAGATAACACCAGATATAACGTGGTTCACCTAGTGTGGGCTACGTCCACCAAGAAATGGCCAATATTATTATTCAGTGCTTTACAGAGGAAATACAATGAAGATCTATGATCTTCCACACCTCACAGGATGTATAATTCTTTCTCCTCACCAACTACTCTTTCTTGCTCTCCAAGAAAACTTACATTCAACAAATGCAATTCACCACCTTCTAAACCCTAATTCTCATGCCTTTATACATATACCAACTTAGGGCACCTTAGCTATGTGTTTACAACCATTAGATTAACTTTACAACAACTATTAGATTTAATTCACGTGATTTAAATATAAACATTCACGCACAAGAAACCGACGTCGGTTACCCTAACCGACGTCGACTCCTCCTTGCCTTGACCGATACTGATCCTTAGGTGACTGAAACTGGTCAACCAACTGACGTCGATTACTATGTATTCCAAAAAGTTTTTAAAGCATGCTAATGTGAAGCAATTAAGCTCCACAACTCAACATCTACCATACATGATGAAAATTAATAATGTGAAATAAAGTAATCGATACCATTGATTTTTGGGAGTGTAACTAAACCATGAAAATTCAATAACTAACTACACTTTTTTTGCTTATGATAAATATCAACCATAATTTTGTCAATTTCTTCCAAAATGTACAAGGACGCGAATATCCATTTTTTAAATAGTAACTAATTCATTTATTTCCCAAGAGTATTATTACATGTTAAAATCTAGTTTTTCAACATTATGTGATTTACATGAAATTTCATATCATTTAAACATGTGATATATTCTACAAATCAGGAGTAATATTTTCCTTATTCATTCCTTAAATCAAAACAATATATCATAATGCAACTACACATTCTTTTTAGACAATGATACGAAACTTCTCTTTCCAAATACAAATATACACATAATGTTAGGAGGTGCATGATTAAAGTAATCATCACAAGCATATAATAATTTCCATCTACCATGTCCTGCCACCTGCATCCACCTAGTGTCATCACTAAGATGGCATGGATTTACCCCCATATAACTAGTAATGAAATTATACATCTGACAATTCTATTCCCCCAAACATACTTAGTTTTTTTGTTCCATTTGAACTAAGAGGGTTTAGAGAGAGAAAATATGAGGAGAGATAAAACATCAACTCATACAATGTTACATAACCACTATTTCTCATAGTTTGGGAGAGAGATATAGGAAGAGAGAGAGAATCCATAACTTTCCATGTCATACCTCATTTCGTTTGCAATTTAGTCTTAGAGAGAGAAAGGAGAGAGAAAGATATAATGGTATTTTTATTTCATTTTATTTTCACGTTCACCTATTTATTAATACCATTAACATGAAGAGATCAATTATATGCAAACAAGAGTCTTTACAAAACAAAACAACTTTCTATCTTGAATGGTGTGACTGGATGGTAAAAAGGGTGACCCAAGATTAAAACTATAATACAACTCAAATAGCCAAAACAAGCTACGAAATGGCCTTTGAAAGGGGTGAACGATATGTGAAAGAGGATAAGGTCTCTCCTAACCTCTAGCTCTATAAACCAATAATACTCATGAATTAAGGATGGCTAGAATAGATGTACAATGCGCATTTTGAAGGTGTAACTCTAAGGTGAAATGTCCTAGTTTGAAATCTATAATTTAGTGCAAAGTAGTTCAAATAGACACAAAATGGCCTTGTAAATTATGCATATGTGTTACCAACACAACTCTAGATGCTTCCAACCTTTTCCCATATATACTAAGATCTCAAGGAACCTGATATAATTAAGATCTAACTCACATAGCTATTTTGGGAGCATTGTTCGAGAGGGAAAATTTATATTTTAGTAGCTTATGCCTACACATAGTAGGCTAAGTAGGCTCTAAAAATGGCATGCAAAGCATATTATCCAACCATCGCAGTGAATACTAACTATGTCTCACCATTCTCTATATATAAAGGAAGGACTATGAGGTGATAAATAATGCTTTCGTGATCTGTGGTTTATTTTTATGGGACAATTCCAAATCGAGTTTGCAAGCTTACAAGTAGACGTCACCTTTATTTGACTATTTCTTAATGTGAGATAATGCATAATGAAATGAATCCAAATCATGGATTGGATATTTTTTTATGTTTATTCAATCATCTCCATGACTCCAGTAATATTATCGAGTTAGAAAATGCTACACTCAAGGAGTAAGGGTTTATGCATACCAATATAAAAAATTAACGTTTTATTTAGTTAATCAAAATGCTTATAATCTATGATGAAAAAATTACATGAAAACAAACTAGAGAGGGAGAGGAATAATTCCATTCTTGTTTTTAATGAGGTAGAGAATGAGAGGTGTTTAGCTAGCTTGTGTGTTACCCAAAAATTTTGTCAAACAGTTTGTGTGCATTGCAAAGCCTTCACATTTGGCATTGATGGTTGTTGAGTATGACTTTACACCCTCCATTATTATTTTATTAAAATCTCCTAAGGATTTTTAGCAAACCCATTTTGTGCATATCCTACAACCATTTTTTTCCACATAACTCCTTATTTTTTTGTTTCTTTAACCATTGTAAACCTGCCAGACCAAGCAGGTTGCATTCCTTCAAGGAATTTTGTCAAACAATTCATTTATCAAGTACAAACTTCCACATTTTTCATACATGTCTAGTAATGTACCATCAAACAAAACATTAGACATAGATTTATCCCTTCTCCATTATTTCTTGGTGGATGCCCATACTTTGTTTCCAAGTTTTTAAAGCATCTCAATATACCCATTTTGTGCATAGCTTGTAATCTTTGTTGGCCAGTTAGGTTGTATTTATTCAAGGAAATTTTCCACATAGTTCACATGCCAAGCATGTGTTTCCACATCTTCCTACAGAACTACTGGTGATTGCAACCAAATACACTTATCCAAAAACTCCTCCTTCCTAACGCCTTTGGTGGGTGTCCACGCCCTGCTCCAAATCTACCATTTTGGAATTCCAACATTGGCTGGATGTGAGAAAGAAAATGGGGGATTTCATGGTCAATGTGACTCCATGAGACCACATTTATTTCACATATTTTGTCAAAAAAACCACATGCCTACTCTAGTATTCCCTCCATTTGATGGTCTAACAAGAAAAGATAAACAATGCACATGTCATTTTCTACTAGTTGGAAAAGGGATGTCATAGGTTGAGGAGGTTTGGCTCACACCTATCAATGCATTGCATGAGGTCTCAATGAATTTTCAACAAACTTATTTCACATATATGCAGAGAATGTGTTGGAAAAGGTGAGTTGTAACCCCATTAGAGCCTCTACACGCCCCCCTCCACAATCTTGAGTGGAAATAAAGAGTAATAAAATAAAAGCAAGATTACATGGCCAAGATTCGCTACAACAAGTTATGTTTTTCCCCAATACATATCCATATTGGCTTACATGGCTACCAACACACTTCTTAAGAAACCTCTCACCAAAATGTGTCCTCCATTGCTCTGTTGGACATCCATACCCTATTCTCAAGATCCTATTTTTATGTGGCTAAGAGGATATGTTGGAAAAAGAGGTAGAGTTTGACCCTGCTCTTGTATTTGTGTTTCCAAATGCCTTAAACCTGCACCAAATCTCTCATTTTCTTATATACTTCTCGTTTATCCCTCCACAGCAGCCGCCCAATACCAAGATCCCAAAGCAAAGAGCCCTAACATGCCAAGGATAGAGAAAAAACCCTAACCGTATATATTTTCCCTAATTCCCATCTTATTTACTTATTATTTATTTTTATTATATTTTTTTACCTTTTAACCTAAATACATATATGTATATTTCTATTATAAACCATCAAGTATATATATACATATCTATTTATTCTTTTATATGTCTCCAAATGAACCCATTGCCCTCCATTCACTCCATCAACACATTCCACGAGATCGTAATTTATTTTAATATATTTGTTTTATAATTCTACCATCTAATTTTATCCCCATCATTAGTATTTATAATCTCATACCAAATTGAAAGATCTTTCCAGTGCTTGAATATGAATATAACACATATTGTAAATACCTTTATTTGTTAAACATCACTATTTATCCATCTCAAAAAGTAAAAAAAGGAGGAAGTAACAAAGAGGCTTAAAGTGTTCTATATACTCCAAAAAGACCGACCACAAGAAAGATAAAGATCTCAAATAGCTAGAAAGAGCCCAAAAGGTGGCAGAAAAGTGCAAAAGGGACCGGGGTGGTCCTGGTGGGACCAGGGTGCCCACGGGTGCCCCAGTACTAATTTGGACGCCCCATTCGAGGCTAAAATAACATAGGATGACAGAAGTTGATTGGTCATACGGTTACAAGAGGTTGGTAATGACGAAATAAAATAAAATAAGATGGCCAAAAGATGGGGGTTAATTAGTACTTTCTTCACTCAAGAACCTTCTAAATAGTAGTATGAGACTAGGACTAAATAATGTCTAAAGTGCATAATTTTGAGTCTATATTTGCCCCCACTTTATATTGGTTAGTGGAAAGCTCGGTAACATAAAGTAGATAGAGATACATACCTAATGTCCATGAAGAGTGTAGTAGAAACACACCGAATGACTAGACAAAGCGTGGAATGATAAAAAGATGGAGGAGCGTAGAAACTAAAGATGAAAAATGCACAAAGAAAAAGTAATAAGAGTGAACGTAGGGCATAATACATGTGTAGCTTTTACGGTGTGTGATGTACCTACATGGTAAGTAAAGTGTGTGTTGTCACAAAGTGTTGTTGTTTACGATATTCTTGTTGTTGTTGGCCTTATTTGACTGCTTGTTTCTCATATGACCAGACCTGCAAGGAGAAAATGATTAAGTAGTTAAATATGTATGTATGTATGTGTAAAAATGTAATATAAAAGACACATGTATACGAAAGCATGTAAAATATGCAAATGTAAATAGAACATGTGCACCTGATCCATGTCAAGAAAAAGAGTGTAGAAGGATATCATGTACTACGAGTTTTTTAGGCGATCTCATGCCATAGGCCAAAGAAGTGTAGGGAGGAAATGCTTTGTGTCCTCCAAGCTCTAACTGTTTCCCTAAATGTGTGTAAATAGATCTCTGTATCATCCTATATTTTTGGACAATCTGATGCCACTGGCCAAAGTAGTGTAGAGAGGCACACCCATTGTAACCTCCAAGCCTGTAACTATTTCCCAAAATGCTAAGAACACCATGTCCTGTAAAATCCACTGTGTATGGAGTTCATAGACTAGTCTGAAATCACTTGATGTATGTAAACCCACAATGCTAAGGGTGAAAAGTGCACTGAACTGAACCAGTGTGGAATCTTTGTGCTAGTATCTAAAAACCCCAAATGATGCCCCCCTCTTTAGGGGCTCATGCGACATTGCCGATAGGAGAAATGTGACCCCAAAAGAGGACCAACCGCATGTACATTGTAACCCTGGAAAGTGCTTGGTAGAAGCCAAGGAACACACAAACAAGAAGGCTAGCCAAAGATAAGTGTGAACAAGCATGCATGCATATGGAAAATAAAGTGTAAGCTATGCAAAATAGTAATGTAAACATGTGAGAAGACAAGTAAGATGTACAAAGAGGGTTGCAAACATGGGACATCACTCATGATGTCGTAAGACACGCAAGGCCATCATGGCCGCAAACAATAAAGAAGTGTGCACACCAAACATAGGGCAAGGCTTGCATATAAGAGAAACCAATAATAGACAATGTAACAAACAAGTATGGAAGTAAATATCCCTACATAACAAATGTTGCACATGAAGCACCCGTTAGCATGTTAGGTAGATAATTAGTATGTCAAAAGCGTGTATAACCAAGTAATGTAAAGTGCTAAGTATGAAATGAAATAATAGTACATGTGAGAGATGAATTTGGATGCCCCCAATGACCAGTGTAGGAAGGGTAGAAGGTGAGTATTGATGTTGTGTGTAAGAGACATGTATCTATGATCACAACTAAAAAAAGGTGTGAACGTGCATGTGGGTATGATATAGATAAATGAAATACAAGTAATCAAACTATCATGTGTAATAAAGTGATCCTAAATAAGTAAGAGTATAAGTAACCATAATATGCAGTATGTTGTGGATGGATGGAATGGAATGAAAAATGGAGTGATAGGAGCCGCATGCCCACCTAAGTGAATGGAAATGTATGCAGTGAGGTTCATTTAGTTTTCCCTCTCAGCAGTTAAGAATGAACCGTAAACGAGAGTGTGTCATTGGGAAATGGTCAAAGTGTGTTGTCTTACACGTTGTGATGAATGTGTATGTGTATTGATGAGATGTGACCTAGAAATGATGTGTGCGTGAACCTTATATCCAAAGCGTATATCACGACTATATGGATGTATAAGTGGACGAGTGATGATTTATCCCTAAGCGTATATCACTACAAGATGAAAAGAGGGAGTGGTGATGTATCCTAAGGTGTATACCACTACAAAATGATAGAATAGGTGATGATTTAGCCTAAAGTGTATGTCACTACAAGATGAAAAGAGGGAGGTGGTGATTTAGCATAAAGTGTATACCACTGTGAGATGGGGGAAGGAAGTGATGAGTTAGCCTATAGTGTGTGTCACTATCGTAGAAATTTCACATGATGATAGGTCGAATAGTAAATGTGTGATGAGTGAAGGTCCATTTGATTTGTAAACCGTTGGCAGTCGAGTATGGACCAAGGAACTCAAGTGTGTCATAAGGTAGTGAGGGCAGCGCATAGAAGACAATTTAGTATATGTAATGGTGAAAGATGACCATGTGATGAGTAGAATATGTAAATATGTGATGTTTCAAATGCAATGCAATATGTGTAGGATATGAAAAGTGTAATGAAGTGACATGTAATGTATGTAGATAGACTAGTAATGTAGTATGTAGAATGAGGAGTGTATGATATTATATGCACAGTATGATTTATGCATAATGACAACTAATATGATGTATGATGTATGATGTATGATGTACAATATGTGAATAAATGTGGTGTGTATGTCCTATAGTGCAATATATGGGGTTCATGTGTAGTAATACCTCAATAGTCTAGTGTGAACTGAAGCACAAGAGTGTGTTGTCGAGTAGTGGTCAATGCTAGAATGTGTGATGAAAATGCCTATATGAAAATGCAAGGATGATAGATGTATGGATGTTATGATGAGTGAGGGGGGGAGGTACTAGGTGCTATGTCCCCCATGTCACGAATTGAACTGACTACTAACAATGAAGAATGAAGGTCCGTCATGTAATATATGTGGTGATGAAGAAGTATGATGACAAAATGTATGCATATCGACACCAAGATGAGATGATACTAAGATGAAGTATGAAAAAATACAAAGAGCGTGATATAATATTATGTAAGGAGGTAAATGATAGGAATAAATGTGTTTATGAATGTGAATGGAGGGGATGTGAATACTATGCCCCCAATGTATGTGTGGTGAAATAGGCTATCATGTAATGTCATCTAGAAGATCTTTGCTTTCAGGTTCATAGTTGAATGTGTAAGCATTAGTGACTTGATAAACAATAGTGTCGGGTGGGTCGTGTAATGAACCATTGAGACGTGAATTGTACATGTCCATATCATGATCCTCATCGGTGAATGAAGGAAGTGGGAAACCATGCAATACTAACAAGTGAGATTTGGTGTGTATCCTAGGAAAGAGCTATTGCAGATGAAGACACATCCAAAAGGCATAGGAAAGGAAATGTCTATATGATCTAGATATAGTTTATCGGGTGACATGTTGGTCAAGTCATGGTTGGTCGGGGGTGTACAGTGTTGGTCGAGCATGTTTGAGTTAGGTGATGGGGTATACTGTCAGATGGGTGTGTCGGCACAAATTTTGTGGCAGCTCAATGATACAAACAAATCCATAATAAAGATGAGGATCTTGTGATGTAGGATAGAGGTCTGCAAAAGCAAACCCTAAGCAATCTAGACCCTTGATGAGGCCAGAATATGTCTGATTAATGTATAATATAGTATCTCATCTTACTCTCCTTTTGATTAAGTTTGATTGCATTATGTGACTTTTAGTTGATCTGATATGAGTTAGGATGTAATTGTCTGTCTTTTGACTGATTGTGATTCTAATGTTAAAAGCTTTGGAATTCCTGACAATTGTGTGTGTTTGAATTCAATTTTGTAATAAAGCAGGTCTAATCAGTCGAGGAAATGAAGTAGGAAGCATTCAGTATGTTTTTAACAACATATGTTCCCACACAGCTTAGGTACGGACCTTCCAAGCTAGTTCCAGAACTCAATCATACAATCATCATTTAGTTCTAGAATTTTCAGACTTAGTTTTGGAACTTCAGTATTTAGTTCCAAAATTTTCATACTTAGTTCCAAAACTCCTGGGGATAGCTCTGAAACTCTCACAGTTTTGATTCTTATCAATTTCCTATGGTTATGGAACTTCTCCAAAGTTTTGAAACCGATGGGAGTTATCTATTTTAAACCACATCCAGAGATTTTACATCTACGACCCTTTCAATCATGAAGGACGAGAAGATTTCTAAACATAGATCCATGGAGAGTTATCCTACAACTATTTGATCAACCGCAATCCGACTCAACATCTATTCTAGGCATGATTCGATTTCATCAGAATTATTGAGACAACTGTGATTGTAAAATGTATATAAAAGTAGACCTACAGTAGATAGAAATATTAATTAGAGATATAGAATGAGATAGAAATATTAATTAGAGATATAGAATGAGATAGAAATAGAACAGAGAAAAGAAATAGACTAAGTACTCAGATCCAGTACGTTTTGTTATTGAATGTTTTATCAATAAAATAGCCATTTTGATTTGAGAGAATTTTGAGTTGTTAAATCCTGATTCAAGGAGGAGCAAGGGCCCACTCCCCCAAGGACCAGGATATTCATTTATTTGGTATTTATATTTCTTCAGCAAATAGCTTAGATCTGTTAATTATGTATTGTTTTAAATCCTTCCAGTTGAACTCTGTTGTATACTTGTTCCTATAGGTGTTTAGATAAATTCTTATATATCTTGCAATTGTTTTCAAGCATTCTAAATAAAGTGTGTTTACTTTTAGAAGTAAGTGTGTTTATTTTCCAGCAGTAGTGTTTCCATTCTGCACGGTGTGTTTCCTTTCAACAATGCTTCCAGTGTGTTTAATTTCAGCAAGTTTTCATAGTTTGATTTGAATAAGGTTTTACCAAGAAGTCCTTAAGACATTAAAGAGATTCCTCAGAAAATACAAAAAATAAATATAGTCAACTACCAAATCGGTTAAAGTACTCTTGTTGTAGATAGCTTTAGACACACCCCTGGTTTGATATGACATCAAAAAGAAGTTGATTAAATGAAGGGAATGACGACACCCATCAACCCTCAGGTGTACATATAGTTTCTGGTGAAGTAGGATCAAATGGAATATGTTCCCAATATGAGTCATTCATGAAAAGTGTGCAAGTGAATGGTGGGCGTGCTAAGGTAGGTGGTGCGAGTGAAAGTGGATGTGATAGAGCGACATCCATAGACTGGACATGCCCCCGATAGGGAATGATAGTAGTAGTAATAATATGTGACATAGAAGAAATTGCATCTATCGTACAAATGGTACCATCAAGTGGTGGTAAGTGAGGTGGTTCTTCCCTATGTTGGGGCTCATTTGTAATATCTATGTGCAAGATAGGAAGATTAGTATTAGGATCCCAGTCGCAATACTGGAATGGATCATGGTCACAAAAAACAATGTACTCAATGCTCTCATGTAAGAATTTAACATAATTATGGACAGTAGAGGCGACTAAATTGCATGACATGAATCCATGGCCTACCAAGTAGACAGTTATAGGAAAATGGGAAATCAACAATGAAAAAGACAATGTGGACAATTTTTGGACCTACAATGATGGGCAATGTAATGTGACCAAGACATGGATGTAAAAAACCATCATAAGCACGCAATGAATACACTAGAGGGACTAACATCACGAGCAGTAAGACCTAAAACTTTGGGAAATGATATAGAACACAAGCTAATTTCAGATCCATTATCAATCAAAGTACGCTTAACAACGACGTTATAAATACGAAAGATGATATGTAAAGACAGGTCATTATCAAAAGTGTGAACATCAGAGGGAAGGTTAGACTTAAATACTATATGTGAGGAAAAGGCATCAACAAAGGCTCGATAAACTGGGTCTGGGTGCATGTCAGCACGAATGCGAGTAGTAGCAAGAAAATGTTGGACTCTATGTAGTAAATCAGGATTGGAAAGTAAGTAATCATTGATTGAGGTACTCATGATGACAAGTAATGAATAAAGAATCTAGAAGCATGAATGAGCGAGTCATGTTCGCCAAAATGAATTAAATTTGTAGTATAAAGGGATAATTAATCTAAGTTATGAACAACTATAAATAAAGTAAATGAATGTAGTAAAGAAGTATGTAAATGACCTAAACAAATATATAAAAGGAAATGCTAACCCTAATGTGTAAGAAAGAAGAGGAAAGAACTTAACTGAATGACAGATGCTTGCAGGACTGTGTCGTAGATGTGACTAGAAAATTTGGAGGTGGCAACGACTATGTAAAAGCTTTGAAAAGGATGGATCTGGATTGATTCCCTGGATTGGAGCACCTGCAGGCAGTTTGGTCTATAAACTGGGCACCCTAGTTTTCATAAAAGCTCTGAAACTGATCTTCACAGGGTTGGGAGATGGTCTGAAACCCTCACCATGTGTTGCATCAAATTTTCTACCCCGAATTGGATGTCACTGATATTCCAAGATGATGTGAAGAACTACAAAAGGCCAAAAGAAGTATCAAAACCCTAAAAAAAGAATGATGCAAATGAATGGGTTAGACTAGCCTCAACTGCCACAACAGTGGGCTTACCAATTGAGTGTTGCACTACATTTCGGACCCAAATGTAGTTTTGGTGAGTGTGTGCATAATGTGCCCTATGTGCTCTTCTACCAATCACACTTTATGAAGTAGCAAACAATAACTAAATGTAGAAAATATAATAGTATGTGTATGGAATAGAATAGAATCCACCCCTATGAAGTGTGATGAAAATGTCCTAGCCTTATACCTTGATGATGGAGCTATGTGGATGCAAGTGATCTTCAATGCAATAGGTGGATGCAACTCTAGATGAGTGATAGTAGTGATTGATGTTAGGTCCTTCATTATGGTCTCATAACTTTATATTTATAGAGTTTTCTTGATCTAATTTTGTAATTAACCCCGAAAAGGTTGACCACAAGAAAGATAAAGATCTCAAACAGCTAGAAAGATTCCAAAAGGTGGCGAGAAAGTGCAAAAAGGATCGAGGCACCCCTGGTGGTAGCAAGGCGCCCATGGGCGCCCCAATACTAATTTGGGCACCCCAGTCAAGGTTAAAATAACGCAGGATGACATAAGATGACTAGGCATATGGGTGCAAGAGGTCAGTAATGATGAAATAAAATAAAAAAGATGGCCAAAAGATGGGGTTTAATTAATACATTTTTCACTCAAGAACCTTCTAAATAGTAGTATGAGACCGCAACTAATTAATGTCTAAAGTGCATAATTTTGTGTATACATTTGTTTTGATGTTTGAGTGTTTGTAGATGAGAGATATGGTTCCTTTGAATTGGTTTTTAGCTTTAGACCTGATGTGGGTGTTGCCCTAATGACTTCACATGTGCTATTGCGAGATTTAGGGATCTTTGGATGCCTTTTACAAGTATTTGAAGTGAGTACTTGAATGCATTACCTTAGAAGTTCTAGGTTAAAAAATAAGGTAGTGTTTACTTTCTTGTATAAGGTTTTGTAGATAATTTATCTATTAAATAATGACCCAAATGAAGTATAAGATGTTAGGAAATAAGGGATAAAATATGTTGAATAATCCCTCACAGAATCGCAACAGTAGAAACTAATATGCAGAAAATATTACAGATCTCAAATAAAAGTGCAGAATAATAATAACACAACACAAAGAGATAGTATTTAATGTGGTTCACCCAATTTGGGCTACGTCCACCAAGATTCACTTGCTTATATTTTTATTATAAGCCACCACTCTCTCAATACAATAGCCAAATCTATTTGGAGCTATACTCAACAAACTCTACAAAATTCACACCCAAATTCAAAACACACCTGCAATGTTACATAATACCTACCATATGCACAAAACCACATAAGTAGACAACTGCTTAAACATTTTTACAAAGTCGTGGGTATCAAAACCATGGGCCAAAACCATCCCATAAACCTATGGGTCAAAAATCCCGCCCATATGAGAAAAAGCACATTTCTCGATATATCGGGCATGTTTTGTTTCAAGGCCAAAAAAAATCAGGGGCTACGCCCCCAAACCTCGGCGAGACAATTGTGGAAAGTGTACAGTACTCTTAGTGTACAGTCTTTAACACTTTCACACATGAAAATAGGCTCCACAACCTAACATAAGACCCAACAAAATATGTTAATTTGAACATGCAGTTAGAGGACATGTCAATTCAAGATTGTACAGATGGTACATGACCGAATATAGATTATCAACCAAACTATACGCTCTTGATTGGGAGTAGGAAATGTGCCAAATGAAGTTTAGAACTGATAGATTGATGATTCTCTATTGATTTTGTGGAGTGTATTCTCAGGATCTGTCGACATGTCAGTTTGCAAGGATAAACAAGATAAACAATGGACCGCAGAAAGTGCTAAATGGGAATAGAGAAGTTATATTTATCATAGCAAGAGTGCATAGTCAAATCAAGGTTTGCCAACATGTAAATTACCAAATTCAAGTGTCTATAGAGTGAAAGCATCTACAAAATGTATTTAAACATTTGTTAAGTAAAATGGGGACCAAACCTTAAGGATTTTAGCATAGCTAGAATGAAGGGCCATTCAATTCAATCATAGGATTTCTCAAAGTCTATCTTTGATGATCATAGTAGTTGATTGGATCGACAAGCTCATTCCACGCCCTCCTAGACAACACAATTTTTTTCAAGGATGTAATTGGTGTTAATGAAACCATTTTGCTCTGGGCTAACAACTAAAGGAAAAATATGGTGGATGTGTTGTGTTAGGGGTTTGGCTATAATCTCGTATGAGACATTGAGTAGAGTGATTGGTTGCCAATTGTATATAAGATTGGGATCACCTATCGTAGGTATTAACTTGATGTGTTGTTTATTAATAAATTGGCCAAGGGATTTGGTTTTAAAAGCTTTAAGATACACTTAGCAAAGGTCTTCTCCTACTATATCCCATGATGAAGAAGATATTGAAACCATAGACATGACAAGAATAAAAAGACAACTAACTATAAAATCCCTTCAACTCGTAACAATTAGACTTAAAAATAAGAGAACATTTTGCATGAAGAAAATAATTCAAATTCACTTACACTTCCATACCATACACATGGATCCCTCAGAGCATCTACCAATTTATTTTTTTATGGTTGGAGGAGTGAAAAATTAGGCTTAAAATTTGATGGTCACTTACACCTATCAAATACTTTTAAAGTGATGCTTATTCTTCAATATTACCCTACACAATAATATTACTAATCCACTATTACCAAGGTTGTAAAAGATAACTATATATATAAACACAAATTACGTGTAAACATATATCAAATTTAAACTTTGAAACAATAAAAATAATATTTGAGTGACCCTTTTACTAACAAGATAATTGATTGGTTAAAAAATGAGTATGTTTACTTATTTGACCTTCCCTTCTCCATTATAACTTTAAAAAAATCTAAATATATGAATACATCTTCGAATCCTTATACAATTATTAAAAAATATACCTCATTTAAATCTCATATTGATCTTGTGAATTTCGGGAAATTTACTATTGGAACCTCCTTTATATTAAATTATGGGAAAAATAATACAAGGTGTTATAAAGTAAAGGGCGGCTGGCAGTGATCACAGCCTCAAAAAAGATGAAGACAAAACCAAGCCACATAGGCAACAAAAAACATCCACCAGGCGACAACAAGGCACTAAAACAAAAACTATATCATAACATATCTAGGCACATGAAACAAAAACACCCGAAGGAGGAGGGGGATCATCCCATGGTATAAAGAAGCTGAGAGAATGTGGCTCATCATAAGGGGGGTTGAGCAGGCATCTAGACACTGAGAGGGACCATGATTCCCCACTCGGGGGTGGCGAGCCACCAAAATGAGATGCCCCACCAGGAGAAGAGCCCCAATTCGAAGAGTTAGGCACCGCTTTGCCATGAGTCGGTGGGCTCCAGCCAGGCCCGGAGGAAGATGGACATGGGAGAGCTTGTGGCGGAGATGGCCGAACACTTTTGGAATGACTGCAAGATCTTCCACGGTGTCTAGGAGGTGGGGGGTTCTAATCATCATTCAGGGGGACACGACTCATGGTACATGGCGCACTACCCCAATGGTCAAGTAATTGCTGGAGATGAGCAAACTCCACTGCCACCTTCTACACTTGTGTCTGAATCTGCATGCTAACAGAAGGCAAGATAACCACCTTTTCATTAATGGTTATTTCTACAGTAAGATCACAATGCTGAAACAAGGCAATATTTCTAGCTTTCCTAAGTTGGAAAATAATAACATAGTGAAAAAAATGCCAAAGGGAAGCAATATAAGAAGGCCAATTAGCATAATCTCCAAACAAAACAACTTTCCCATTAAAGAATTCAGGATGGTGAGGTAGAAAAAGGGAATGAATCCAACGCCAAGCATCCTGTGCACGCAGACATAACCAAAAAACATGTTTGAAAGACTCAAGGTAGCCACAATAATGACACACAAGGTTAGAGATACCAATGTGACTTAATCTTTCCCCTAAAGGAAACCCTTGATAAATCAGACACTGGAGAAAAAAATTAAGCTTCGGCTCAAAAAAAGGATTCCATGCCTAGTGAAGGTGCTTTAACCAAGTGGAGGGAGAGGATTGCAAAGACCATATGGAATTGAGCTTATCTGAGGCATGTGAGATAGGTGGAAGAAGGGAGTAGATGACTCCAAAATTATACTGCAACAAGGGGATATCCACATTCCATCTCCAATCTTTCCACCAAGCATGGGGCGGTCGAAGGCCCAATGTACGCAACATAACATCCAACATGAAAGACTAAATTGCTAAATTTAGGGCAAGTTAGAATTGACAAGGTGGAACTTCTACAGCACAGGCTAGGGGAGCCAATATCTGCGAGAAACTAGGTCCTCAATAGTGGAGATGCCTTTTCGAGCCAGCCGCACTGCCTTAATGTTCAGCCTTTCCGCCAGAGGAAGATTATCTGAAGAAAAAATAGGTGACCACCAGATATTATGCTCATTGAAGGAGAGACCAGTTCTAAAGCCATCACCAACCCACTGCATCAGAGGTTTTACCGCCTTAAATGCCTTCTAGATACTTTTAACCACAAAGGTACAAGATATTTTAACTGGAACTCTTGTAATTAATAAAGTTTGAAACCCTATATTTTTCCAACATTTTTTTACCATAAGGTGTTCCAGAAGAGATACAATGTTGTAAAAGATTCTATCAGGCTTGATTTCCACAAAGAGAAGCCTGCAAATGTCCCATTTAGCACAAAGAGAAGCCTATACACATTGAGAATTCCCAAGCCACCTTGCTCCCGAGGAAGCGTGCAAATGTCCCAAAAAACTATGTGAAAACCACCCTGCTTGTAATTAGACCAGAGAAGGTCCCACAAAATCTTATCCAGCTTGTCAAAAGAAGCTTGTGACGGGCACCAACACGCCACATAATAGACCTGAGTCGTAACAATAATTTTGGTACAATCTTGGAACTTCCCAACCAAAGGAAATGGTCGAGAAATCCATTTTTGCACTTTATGCTCAACTCGGTCGACCACAAATTACCACAAAGTGGAAGATTCACTGTCAAATGCAAAAGGAATCCCAAGAAAATGAAATCTTTCTCCTCTTTGAATCCATTGCCAAGGATAAGCCGCCAAGCATTCTGGCTTTGGCCAAGGACTTTGGTAGAACCCCAACGACTTGAAACTAAACCTTGGATCCAAATGCTTTACAACAAATATCAAGGCAAGAAAGTATCTCCTGAACATTTTGTTGTGATTCAACAAGAGTGAGGAAAGAGTCATCGATAAAGTGGCCATTGATAAGTTGGGTTTGATGATCAGGAAGATAAATGCCCCTTATCCGATCTTGTGTGGATCTATTAGAAAAAAGATAACCAAACACATTTGCAACAAGAACAAAGAGAGAAAGAGCCAATGAGCACCCTTGTCTTATAGATCGAAACAACCCAACAACAAGCGATTGGTGTCCGTTAATGGTGAGACAAGAAGAAGCATCAACAAAAAAAGTGTGAAAAATGTTGAGAAAAAACTCTCCAAAACCTAGGGCCTCGAGCATCGCAATGATGAATGGCCACTCAATGCGATCATAAGCCTTCTTGAAATAGATATTTAGGAAAAACAACCTTTACAGAGAGGAGCGAGCCCATTCCATTCCTTCCCAGATTGCTATAAGATTATCTAGAATGTAACATGGCCTTTAACAAAACTAGATTTCTCAGGTCGAATAATTTAGGGAAGCAGAGAGGCCACCCGTATCTAGAGTCCAAAGCCTTAGCCAGAATTTTGTAGGAGACATTAAGCAACGTGATAGGTCTCCAACTCAGATATAAGCTCTAGGTTACCAACCTTAAGAATTAACTTTATATTTCCTTGATTAATAAAATTCCTAAGGGACTGAGATTGAATATCTTTTGATAGACCTCCGATAAATCCTGCCCAACAATATGCCAAGCTGAATTATAAAATTCACAAGGAAAACCATCAAGCCTAAACAATTTATCATCTGCAAGAGAGAGAAGAGCATTATGAAGCTCATCTAATGAAAAAGAAGCATCACAATGTTTCTGATCCTACGGACTAAGCTTATGAGGGACCACCTCAATGCATTATTGTAGAGCTACATTGCTTTTAGCAGAAGGACTTTGAGCATGGAAAACTAGGGCATAGTGATCCACAAAAGTAGAAGAAATATCTGACAAAGAAGTAACTCGAGAGTGAGCCAACTAGATAGCTTTGATTTGCTCCTTGACATTTATGGCCCTAAGAAATTTTGAAGAATCTTTTAGAGGCCCTGTCACCAGTTTTTAACCAGTGCAACCAAGCCGAATCTGAACGCCTTTCGCTCTATGCTATTCAATGACCTTGAGTTGATGTCTAAGCTGAGCGAATGAACCTGGATAGAGGTGTCAAATGGTTGGGACTCGAGCAATCGATTCTTTCGTTGGAAATTCTGTTGGAAAGCCTCGTCAACATGTTTCTGGATATGGGCCACTTGCTTGCCAAAGTGGCGAAGGAACTTAGTTGTATGCTAGATCACTTCATTCCACCAGGAAATCCAGCTGGCGGAAAAAGGAGGACGTGGCGCCATGTTTCAAACTCGAGCAATATACGCCAACACCCCCGGATGATTCAACAGAGAGACATTCATATAAAATTACGTGTTAGGACACTTTTAAAGAGGCCCCATTCCACGTAAGAGTGAAAGAGATCAGACTATGATCAGACAAGAGTATGTTCGGCCACGTGGTGATAGGTGAATGACCATTAACAACCAACTCAAATCCCTGATGTTGAGATATCATGACACGATCTAGCTGTTTGAGGACACACGCCGATCCTTCTCGAAAATTGGACCAAGTAAACCAATTTTGAGAAGTAAAATCCTGTCGCCTTTTAAAAACTAGTTCTTTAATACCTCACCTGCTTTTGAAATAAAACCATGCTTCCCGCTCTCCAACGCACCAACACATCGGAAGAACCCCCACTTTGTCATCGGGATATTCCACTATATTAAAGTCACTGCAAAATAACCAATAAGAAAAGGCAGATTATCCCCTAACCATCGCCATAACACTGACCTTTTCGGGCCATCATTAGGGGAATAACGATTTAAAATACCCAAGGAAAAACCATTAATATTGAACAACACCCAAACAAACATGTTGTCAAGATCATGACTCGTGGCAGTGATCATGGCAGAAAATCTAGGTGACATAAAAATAGAAACACCACCTTTTCCTTCCAAATGAGAAGAAAAAATGTAGAAAATTCAGTGAAATACATGTTAATGAAGTTTGAAGCAAAAATACAATAATTTTCACCTCTTGTAAACAAACAATATCAAGATTACCAATAATATTACAAGCATGCTTCACAGAATATTTTTGGGAGGATTCTGTGAGACCTCTAACATTCCATGAGATACAATTCATAGAAAGGTCAGACATGGAAAGTTCCTCCCCCTGCCCATCCTGCAACATATCTTCCGAATTTAAAATGCCAAATCTATTGGAGAGAAAAACAGTCTGGTTTGAATCTAGTGGTTCATCAGAATGGTGTGGTGTTTAGCCCTGTTTGGCCCAAAATTCCCCACAGAGTCTTGAGAAGGACTCTGGGAGTGACGTTGGGAAGAAGACATAAGTAACCACTGTCCCAGAATACATGTTTTGGCAGAATGGGTTGGCTCTGCATGGTAGGCGAGGATTGAGTAGGCTTAGTAGGAACAAAGATGGAGGGTTGTGGAGCTGACTGCTTCTTAGTAGGAGGTGGATAGCCACCAAAGCGGGCTTACTTGCCAAATTATTGTTAGCAACTAAGGTCCAACACTCAGATTTCTCTGCCTGTGAAGCAGAAACATTTTGCACTTTGGTAGGCTTGACATGCTGGGTAAGCGGACAGTCGCGAATACGGTGGTTAGACTCTTGGCAACGGAAACAAGTATTGGGTAAGTTAAATTAGACAAACTTTTGCGAAATACACATCGACCCAACTTGAATATCGATGTGATCTTGTAGATTAGAAGCTAGGTCAACCTCCACATAGACTCGATTGTGCGGACACGCATAAAAAAATGGTTAGGCTCATGACAAATCACACAACCAAGAGGGCATACAATATCATTCAGAAAAGGCCAGAGCTACAAAGGTAATCCCGGAAGTTCAACCCAAACAAGAACTTGAAGTGAGCCCTGATTTGCTGGGTTGAAATCAGGGCTTCATCTAGGTAGGACAAACAAAGTATTACCAATATACCAACATGCAAAGCATTCTAAAAACAATTGGACTTGCGACGGTTCATGAAAGGTAAAGAAATAAAACCCTTTGGTCAGATTCTGAACACCAGTTACCTGGATGCCGACAGACTCCCAATGGGATTTAACCCAGTTTTGTAGGTAAGGCTCAGATAGAATACTACCATAGAAATAAACTACCAAACAATTGTTATGATAAAATTGCACAACAATATCAACAAAATAAAGCTCAATAGTAACATCCAGAGGAGATTCAGAAGCATTACCTCATCGTAAACTTTCGAAACAAATTTCTTCACACATTTGGGAGCCATCGTCACCATCGTTTGCAATAGAGATTGCAACAGGATGGTTTGAGACCATTTAAAGAACTGGCGCCACCCAAAACGGATGAAATAAATACCCAAAATGCTATGCAAAACAGAAATAAAAACAGAGCAATAACGCTAACGCGAGCGTAATCATGCAAGCAAACCCTAGTGGAGCCAATCTCTCATCCTCATTGTTGTTACCACCATTCATCTTTTTCGGGCAATTTGAAATCAAATCTGTCAAACAAAAATTAAGCCGTTTCCTGGTCGGTCATTACCGTGCTGGTCGATATTTGTGTAAAAATAATATGAAATTCGCGTTTTAAACATAAACAAAAAACGAAAAAACCGTGACTCGAAGCTACTGAATTGCAGTGAAGCAATCGAAGGGCATCTCATATTGCTATTATTGCCAAAGTCATAATGGGTGAATCGATGGATGATAATAATAAGAGAATACAGTCATTAGGATGGCTTACAGAATCAGCTTTGCTGCCCAAAAGACAAAAAGCCATAGGAGGAGTGGGCGTGTCTTCAATAGTGGAATTGAGGGCTCAGCTGTACAAAACACAGGAGGAAGCAAAACGTGCAAAGGAAGGAGCCCCTGATAATGCTGATGTGCACCGTGCAAGGAAGAAGCCCCTGCCCAACGATGTTTTCTCCGTCAAAAACTCTGGTGTTGAAGTTCGCGCTCACAGGTACAAATTATTGTTATCCTTCACTGGGTTTTACGAAATATGATTCATGCCCTCATCAGATTTGCTAGTGAACGTGGGATTATTAATTGGTAACCTGTCCCTGCAAGATTTTATCCATAAGTAATGTTTCTGTTCATCAAACCCTAAAACCACGCGATTGAATATCAGCAAATAACCTATGATTCAAACCTAGCTATTTTGGACTTGGGTGGCATTTTAACTTACACACATTTCATCCAGATTAGGATGGTTGGTTCTTATTTTTAATTTTTTCCTCCTCTTTCTAATAAACCAGTCCGCTGTCTTATAATATTCGTAATTATAACCAATTACACGAAATATTAAATCAATTAGATCAAGGAAAGTTTAAGGAATTTGTTTCAAAACTAAACGATCATAGAATCAATCTTCTGAAAAAGTGAGGATACTTTGACAGGTCTCAATACATGGACAATCCACTATTAAGTTCCAGTAGTTTTTGGCTGATGCCCAATTGGGTGAGGAAACCCCCTTGTCGGGCATACAAAAGTGGGACTATTTTGGTTTTTTACTGTTCACAGAGCTGGGGCTATTCCTCGGTTTCATTTAACCCCTGGTTGAATGTGACTGGTGTGTAATGGCTGTTCTTACCTTGAGAACACCAACAGCCAAGCTAAATCTCAGGCAGCTAGTATGTGTAGGCTAACATTTGAGACCTAAGCCTTACCAGCCCAAATTCAAAAAATCAAAATTTAGGAGCCGTTTCTAAGGGGCAAGGTAGCAACTTTTGTACGGAGTGTATTAAACGGTCGACTTAAATTATGGAAAAAAGACGGTCCGTTAAAAAAATATGATAAATACGGTAAATTACATATACAAAAATGTATGATAATATTTTATGCTCAGTTGAATGATAGCTCTTCTTCATCACTATTTATATTTTCTTAGTATTTTGCAACATTTTGTCAAATAATTCGCAAAATCACAATTGTATTTGAGTATTTTTTTACAGAGTATTTTGTCAAACAGTTGGTAGACAATCTACATAGTAATTGTATTCCATTTTTTTAATACAGTTTACCAGCAACACAGTTACTTCTCTAGCTGTTGTCACCCATTTCTACAAGTTAGGTTGTTACGCATTTTCTAAAGACTTAAATTGCTGAGAATCATATAAATACTTCTGAAAAATAAGTAGAAAAATCTTACACTGCTGAATTTAAAATCTTGAAAATTTTCCATTTAAACATGTTATTGTGAGGCTTAATAATAAATAAGTGATAACATATATTATTTTAAATCTCTTGTTTCTGAATTTTTAAGAAAAAAAGTATTAAATACTTTTTAACTACCGAAATTTCGTGTTTTTATACGGTCTATAAGAAAAAATGGAAAAAAATGGAAATTCATTGAAATGTTACCATAGTTGGTAACTATGCTAAGGGGTATGTATTCCATTGAAATTCCCCGGGGCACTTACACCCAGCCTCAATTTACGTGGGCAGCATGCCTAGCAGTGCTCGAATGTGCATGCACATCGATATCATCATAGCAGTTTCTCTGCCTTAACAATGACCGTGGCCATCTGGACAGCAGTTGGTTCTTTGTTACTTTTATTCTGGTGTCTGAACAATATGGATGGTATTATTCTCTGTTTTTTGGTCAAATGGAGAATATGGCTGATCCTAAACATAAAATTGGCTGAATACACTCGAAATTCTGGAGTCTGCATGCCCCAATACATTTGAAAATCCAAATTCAGCACAGCAATTGTAAAAAGCAAGTGAGTATTAGTTTTTAAATAAGCTTGTTTAGTGCTTCCAATCATAGCCTTAACAATGTTTTTATGATGGTATAACCTGCTTTGTTTGGTATATTTTTTCTGATATTAGAAAAGATCAGGACGCCCACATAATTTTGAATTTGCAATTCTCTACATTTCGTTGCATTAATGATACTACAATTTTGGGATAATGCCAGTGATTTCACAGAACTTGTCTTGTTCTTATCACTATAGAAATAAGCACGAATGACATGCTTTCCAGGCATGTTTTTGGCAAGATGAGTTGTCTATTTGCAGAAAAGTACATCATCAATAGAAGCAAATGCTTTTAAGAGTGAAGTTGGAAAAGGCCTATTATTAAAAAATCCTAGACTGCCCGGAAACGCTGAGTACCCCCCCGCACCAGGCCTGACTCTTTGCTTGGCACAGGTAAAGGTATGGGTACACTGTGGGTACGTACCCACAAGCCCTAGGTACGTCCTAGGTACAGAAATTCATACCTGGAACGTACCCAGGGCATGTGGGTACGTACCCACAGAGTATTCACATTTTTTTTAAGTGCAAAAAGATGAATAAAACTTGAGGGCTTTGACTGGAATTGACCCTTGGAGAGTTCGTGTGAAATTCAATATTGCCAATAGGCTCCAAAGGGTCAAGAGAGATGAAAAGGAATGCATTTGGCATAGTTACCTAAGACTCTGGGACGTCAGGATGGGGTTTCCGGGACGGCAATTTTTTTTGAAAATTTGGGGACGACGGGGGACGGCTAATAACCTGCGAGTTAGGTCTCACCGGATTTTTTTTTGAAAAAGCAAAAAATCAAGTTTTGGCGATTTAGTCGTTTGCTTGAAATTTTGACGATTACTCGAGGACTCGGCGAGTAACCTGCGAGTTTTCCAATTATGATTGAGAGTATTGCTTAGACATATGGAGAGCCGTAAAACATAAAGTGGTACTGGCAAGGCAGAATAAATGTGGTCTGCTTGTCTTTCCCTAATGAAGTTTGAATTTTTGTGCAAGCGACATGTCGAAAATGGTCACCTCAGAATATTATTCCAGTACAGTGACAATGTTTACTTGAGTAGAATAGTGAGATATATTGGGAATTTTCATCATTCACAAGGATGGTACTTACTACAGGCCTTCATCTTTCTCTAACCATTTTCCATTTAGTTTGTCATTATTGACAGATAATCAGTTACTCTGCTTTCAGGTAAAATAATAAACTGCAGTTTATGGCAATTATGAGAACGTTTTTTATTAGAATGTATTAAAATTTTAAAAAAATATAAAAAAAAAGTATTATAAAACTGAAATTCGACATATTTTAATGTTGGAAAAGTGCAGATTTTGTTGGGGATGTCGTGAAGTCCCCAATGAAGTCCCCAAAGTCCCTTTGCACTCGGGATGTCCTGGGTGCGTTCCTCATTTGTGGGGGACGTCCCCCTTTTTTCCTGGAAATTAGGGACGGCAGAGAAACGTCCCGTCCCTGTCCCCAAGTCCCTGGGACATTCGGGACGTGAGGAAAATGGCCAGGACGCGTCCCCGCGTAACATTGACATTTAGTTGACTTACTATTTGGGGGCTTTCTTGTTGCTCCTCGTGGTTCCTTTATTCTTCAGTCAATTTGGAAGGCATGGGAACAAGTGAAGCACTTGGTGGTTGGGCGGCCTACCTTCCCTTCCCTTGACACTAGGTGCCAAGCCTACAAATTGATTTTGTCGAATCTGAAATATAATGAGAAGATCCTTGCCTTGACAAAAGGCTGCTCTGCCCTCCTTTGGTTTGAGAAAGGAATTAAAATATTTCATGACTTGTACAGATTTGGGGAGTGGATGGAATGGACAGACCTTACAGCTTTCTATAAGCTTCCTCAATCTCAGTTCAGAATGTATACTATGCTCAGAAATGCTTTCACAGCTCCCACTACTGGACTAATTATGGAAGATGAGAATGACTTTTGGGATACTATGAGGTGGCTCAAAGGCCCCCCACTCCAAGAGGCTACCTCAAAACAACTCTATGAAAAGATTGCCTTCTCCCCAAAGCTTTCCATGGGCCTTAACAATAAGTGGAATGTCTGTGAGCCCATTAGTAGACGGGCTCATAGATTTAATGTTTTGTGGTCTTCTTGTATTCAGTCAAAGAAATCTTGCTTTAGATGGCTTCTAATTCATAATAAGCTTGTTGTTGGCTTCTCATATTTTATAGGTTGCTGAGTCTATAAGCCTGTTATTTTCTTTAAATTATTATTTATGTTTATATTTTTTACTTTTTAAAAATATATTGTACGATCGTACCCACAGCGTACTGTATCCGAGGTTTTAAAATTTTTTCTGTTTCAGCGAACCGTACCTGTACTGAAACAGTCTAGAAAGAATCTTTAATAATAGCAGAGAAGTATAATCCTAGCTCTCTAACATTTGTTTTTAGCTAGGTAGCTTGCATGTGTATGGATTCTGGGGTCCGGTAGATGGTACAGTGTGATTTTTTTGGGGCTTGAATACGGTTTTGGGTACATCGAAAAAAAATATGAGTATAAAAAATATTAAAAGTAGAGCCAAATAAGCAAAATTTACCATATAATATGCATAGCGAAAACAGAATAAGTCAAATAACCACAAAACATACTGATAATTTAATGCCAAATGTCATGATATTCATTGGTCGAACTTAGAACAAGTACTTGTGCACATGTTACAATGTATGCACACAAATAAAGACAAATCAGTATATTGGCATATTCATCGTATTCATAACCATATTGCTCTTCAATGTCTTCGCCGAGAGCATCAACACCATCAAGTGGTTTATTAGAACCACAAGCAATAGCAGTGCCGCTCTTGCTAGCTCTTTGTTGTAATCTCCTTAAAACTATTTGGCATTTGTAGTGGCGTGGGATCAGCCCTAAGCTGTTGAAAATCTGAACGTGAGACAACACATCTGCAATAAGCAATAAGTATGCATTGTGAGGTAAATGTGTTGTTTCAAAAGAGTTTGGGGGTGTCTTTTGGGGTTTATGGTTTTTTAATATTTTTGGAAGTCATTTTGACTTTTATTTGACCAAAAAACAAAATAAAAACAAAAAACCCATTTTCGACTGTGTCTCTGTGGATATGCAGAGGATATGGCAAAAAGTAATTGAGTGCATTTTGCTGTACCCTGGGTGTATCCCCCATGAACCCACCAACATATCCAGTTTGTAGGATCAGCCCAAAGCAGTTGAAAATCTGCAATAAGCAATAAATATACGTTGTGATGTAAATGTGTTGTTTCAAAAGAGTTCAGGGGTGTCTTTTGGGGTTTAGGGTTTTTAATATTTTTGGAAGTCATTTTGACGATGGTTTGACCAAAAAACAAAAAACCCGTTTTTGACTGAGGGTCTTTGTGGTTACATGCAGGGTACGGCAAAAAGTCCCTGAGTGCATTTAGCTGTACCCTGGGTGTATACCAATGTTTTAAAAATCGGAACTGGACTCGGAACCGGACCGGTTCAAACTTAATGAACCGGTTTACTAAAAAATACATAAAATTATATATTTTTAATGAAAATAATATATTTGAAAGGTTAAAAACCATAATTCCAACAATTACACACAAAATATGCATAGTTTGCTCATGTATATGGTACCATAGTTGGAATACTCGCATTCGGCAAATACTCGGCAGAGCCCAAAAAAAAAAACTCGGCAAAAACTTGGCAATATTCGGCCAATACTTGGGAATACTCGACAACTTAAAAAATACTCAAATTTCTTTAAAAACATAAATTTGCAGCCAAAATCGTGTATTTGCAGGGTTTTCTTTCATTGATATTAATGCTTTCTTTTTGTTGGGAACTTTACGATAGCATTCAATCTTGTGTCTGAGGATGCGCAAATTGGAGTGTAAACACAAAAAAAACTCTTAAAATAGCAAAAAAAAAAACCTACGCATATGTTGATATGTGAAGTCAACATTTGAATAAGTAGGTTGCGACCAAGCTGGCAGGTGGGATGACTAGTCCGAGCACGGGAGAATACTCGCCGAGTTTTGGAAAGCTATCCAGTATTTTTAATTACTAATCTGTCTACAGGCGACCAAAGCTCATGATTCTTTCAGAAGATTGCAAGAAGTTGCTTGGTCCAAAAAGGTGCAAAAATGGATTTTATGAAAATAAGAAAAATATTGCCATCAATGTGTAGAGCTCGAGAAAATATACACTTTTAGAAAAAACGGCAACTGAAACGGAGCCACAAAATGAAAGTTATGGTACATGCAAGTTTTTGCTGCTACATCTTGTCGGGCCCTTTTCAAAAATGGCAATTTTTTTCTGTACTTTTTCTTCACCAAAAATCCAAAAAAGGAAAAAAACTTGACTTGGCTGGTTCAGGATGCAACCGGATTGGTTTGATCAGTTTGGTACTAAACTGGCCGGTTCCTTACAAAACCGGCCGGTTTAGTACCAAACCGGTCGAACGGTCCGGTTTTTTAACCGGTTCATGTCTAAATATGTTGAACCGGTCGAACCGGCCGTTTCTGGTTCTGGTTCAACCGGTTTTTAAAACACTGGTGTATACCCCATGAACCCACCGACATACCCAAACCGGGTATATATTGTATTTGTACTTGTAGTTCTGTAAGGTGTACCAGGTAATGTTAGGTTTCTAGGATTAAAAGACACTTCATGCGACTAAGGTTCAGATAAAGATATACAGTGTACAACAGAAGAGAGACAAATGGTCCAAAGGCTGTGTCACATTTATTTTATTTGTACACACTTTCAGATAGATAAAATAAAACACCTCTCAAGTCCCTTATGTAGATTGTGAGGAGGAAAAAAATCTAGAATTTGGGAAAACTTAGTTTAGCTTAAATTAACAACATTGTTTATATGATTCTTGGCAGGAATGAATGTCTAGAAATGTCCATAATTATTTGTTACATTACTATATGAAAATGGAAGAACATATCTGTGCATAATGGCAAATTATTGATTGTGCTCATGTTTTATTAACTAAGCTATAAATTGAAACTAATATCTATATAGCTTAAAAAACAAATGCTAATTAAACAATGAATCATCAAGATAAGAGCTTAAAGGAAATGCTTCTTCAATGCATAAATGAAACTACATGCTAAGCTATTTCTTACTCTCTATGATTGCTAACTTAAACTATGAACCTATGAAGAACATAAGCAATCAAAGTGGATTATTGTTTAATCTCAAGGATTGAGAATGAAATCTCACCAAGAATGGCTACAAGGCCATTTTGGATCTTCCCATATTACTCAATTTTGAGTGAAATGATGCAAGATGGAGAAGCTTTTTCCAACAATGGAGAATGGCTCAAGATCAAAATGCTTATAGTTTGCACTATTCAAAGCATCGTGTAAGAAGAAAGATAAGGAGGGTTTCTTATATAGCTTGCCTGAAGAGGCAAGGCTAGCAAATTGATGAATGTGGGATAAAAGTAAAACAAGATTAGGAATGGATAAGGTTGCTTTATAAAAGGTAATCTTGATTTGGAAGAGTTTAATTTGTCATTAGTAAGTCATGGGAGTTGGGGGATGTTTTAATTAATCAAAGGTGATTAATTAATGGTAGATGTAAGCTTATAGAAGCTAATTAGAGGAAAATTAGTATGATTTGTGGGATGTAAGAGACGAATTCGATCCAATAAATGGTAATTTATTGATTTAGAGTTGTGAGTGTAATTAATTAATAATAATTAATTAACCCAAGTAGAAGTGGATATTAACTAACAAAAGGTCGTTAATTGACATATTTAATGACACGAAGGCTAATTAATTAACGAAAGGTCGTTAATTAATGAATATGAAGAGGAATATTAGCTAATTAGCGGAAAAATGTTAATTGTTGCGGAAATGATGAGAAAGAGGATAATTAGTGCAATCTTAGCATTAAATGTTGCGTAAACGGATTTTAGGTGTCTACATTGATCAACAACACAAGTTACTAAATTTGTCCAGCTTCCATTGAGTGCTCCATGAATTCAACTTTAGAGGATATACACAATTTGTATCATCAACAATGCCAACACTTACATGTAAATTTCATAGGTCGCCTTACCTAAAACAATCATGTTGTCAGTCCCTTATCCCCATTACTGGAAAGCTTTGGCTTCAGAACCATACATGAAGCTTCTGCCTCATAGGATTCCTCTTGGGATCAGAGATCTTCGTTGGCTCTGCATTTCAGTTGTGCAAGAGAGTTCAAGGTTCTTGCATGTCCCCCATCGATTTGGCTGAATTCCTCTCCTTATTGGTCAAGTGCATGCAAAAATATTTCAAAAGTCCAAATGGCCTGAGGGGATGTATTGTGGTATAGCTATTCATTTATTGAATATTCACTTATCTGAGATTCTGTTATGGAATATTTCTAAGACATTGTGAAGATATTCTTCCATGTTTGAAAGGTGATTTTTTGCTAGATTTCATTTTTGAGATGATTACCTGATTTAATATAAAGAAAATTAAACCTTAATTCAGAGTATCCACTGTAATGACTGATATACAAGTGATAGAATACAATAAATGGACAAGCAACAAGCATGAGAGAGAGAGAGATGTCGTCAAGGCTCGCTGGGGGTTTTGGAACTCAAAAATGTGCAAGATAGAAGCGCCCACGAGAGGACAAGAGCGCACAGGTGCTACTGATTGATCTGGGCGTTAGTGTCCGATTAGGTGCTCAGATTCTTGTTGATCCTCTTTTGTCACTCTGGTTTCACTCCAATGTCGTCGATCATACCTATAACCTGCAAAATAGATAGCTAGCTACACATGCCCGTAAACCACATCAAACCTAATAAAGAAGATGTGGAATGGGGAGTCAGATTGACCTTGACGTCCACCTGAAGAGTGATCTTATGACCAAGCACTACACTACATCTCATACTCCATGTAGTTATGTGTGTATGTGTGTGTAAGGAAGCCCTAGGTTGCCCTTGTGCAAGTTGCACTATGATAGCAGGCTAGATCTACATTACTCCAAGTATACAAATGTGTGAGATGGAATAAAATGAGCTTCCCTTCCTATGTTGTGAATGCAGAGTGGTGTATCCTTATCCCTTGTATGGATGTGCTAGATGAATGCCTTTGAAATGTTCTTGTGTCTTGATGCAAGATTAGGTGATGATATATAATGCTTATATTGCTTGGTCCCCTTGATTTAGAAGAAGTATCTAAGTATATATATGATTCCCTTGTTTAAATTTCGTAATTGAGAATTGAAAGGCCGAACCAAAGTTTTAAAAGGTGATCAAGAAGGTTAAAAGGACCCAAAAGAGTAAGAAGAAAAAAGATAAAGCCCCTAGGAGGGACAGGAGCGCCTAGGCGCTTCTACCCTACCTGGGTGTTAGTATATGAGGTCATAAAAGATAAATTAATTAAATGTTGACAAAGGACTGTAAGATGTGTAAAACTAGTAAAGTGTTAAAGACATTAACCAAATGACCCAAAAGAGTTGTCAATCACTAGTTTATTTACTAAGGAGTCATGTATACATTAGCATACTTTAAGACCTAGAAATGTACCCAAAAGCATAGATTTTGTGTCTACATTTTACCCCCACTTTATGTTGTTGAGTGAATACTTGATATCATAAAGTAGATAGAAGATGTGTACCTTGTAATCCTATAGAGAAGAGTGTAGCGATAGCGTGCTGAGTGGACAAGTGAAGCGTGAAGTGATCGTAATGCGAAGCGTGGAAACTAGGAAAGGGAAGTAGACTGTAGGGGTGAAGTGTATGTGTAGTAGTGTGTTATTAGAGCTTTTGCTTGCTGATGTGAGTTGCTTCTTGTTGCGTATAAGGACGAACCTGCAAAAGAAGAGTGAAAAGTAGTCAAAGTCCCGTGTGTGAAAAATCAGAGTAAATGTGTATAATTAAGTAAAAAGTGTGTCAAGGAAAGAGTGCACTGATGTGTGAGAGAGTAAATGAGATAGAAAATTTTTTTGGATTGTTTTGGATTTGAATGCATTGTTTTAATGGTGAGGTTTTTGGGCGATATCATGCTTGAGTTTTTCAGGTGATCTCACGCCAAGAGTGAGGTTTTTGGGTGATCTCACGCCAATAGCAAGTTTTTCGGGTGATTTCACGCCAAGAGTGAGTTTTTTAGGCAATCTCACGCCGAGAGCGAGTTTTTTGGGAGATCTCAGGCCAAGAGAAGAGTGTTAGGGAGAGAGGTTTTCTTTTCTCTCCTTCCATGACGCTTCCTAAATAAGTTCCATTGTAGATGGCATGTCCCTGATTTGTAACTGAGTGTAACCTTTTATAACTAAATTATATTTGATAGAATGCATTCTGTAACTGAAGGCAAGTGTCATGATATTGTAGAACTATATTGTAAACTGCTGAAAAATGTGTTGAACTAATAACGTGTCTATTTTTTCCCCTAGGACACAAACACCCAGGGGGGACACAAGCACCCACCGCTATTATCCATTACTGGGCGCTAGTGTCTACTTTGTGTTTTGGGTTCCAAGTCTAATTCTGGACCACTGTAATTGTGTGCCTGTGCCAATTTTGTATTGTGTTGTGTTGTTTTGAAGCTCTGAGCTGTTGTAGGGGTGATTTGTTCACCTAATAGATGCCCCCCTCGTTTGGGGTGCATGTGACAACTGTAGGAGAATGCGGTCCAAAGGAGAGGACTTGATACTGATATGCATATTTGAGAGTGGATACCTGCAGGGGGTAGGGGATGTGCATGGTAGAAACCAAGGCACATGCAAACAAGATAGGCTAGTAACAAGTGTTAGTATAAAAGAGCTAGCATGTAATAGAATACAATGTAACAAGCAACTATGAAGACAAGAGGACCGCGAAAAGCGGGTTGCAGACATGGGACATCGCTCACAATGTCACAAGACAATCAGGGCCAAAGTTGACCATAAACAAACAATAAGCAAACATGACATAGGGCATAGCCCACAAACAATTGCAATCGATATCAAACAAAAAGTGACAGATAACCATGGTTGTATAGATCTTGTAAGGCAAATGCTACAAATGAAGCACCCGTTAGTATGTTAGAAAATATTAGTATGTCAAGGCATGCATATATCAGTGAAAAGTAAAATTGATAGTGCCAAGAAGTAGTAAATATTGTAACAATAGGACCTGTGATGTGTAGAGTATGAGAGTAGTAAAGGTAGATGCCCCTAGGAGCCTCAGCGGGACTGGTAAAGAGTAGTGTTGAGCATCATGCATCATGTAAGAATATGTAAAGGTCCTGCATTCACCTCAAGATACCAAGTGAATGCACATGTGTGTATAGAAAAAGATAATGACATACTAAGTATCTAACTAGCATAGGAAACAAAGTGTAACATGTAATAGTATAAGCTAACAAGAGTAAATGCAACCAAGATGTGCAAATGCTGTGTGAGTGTGATGGTGTGCTGTGATATGCAAGATGTGAAGATGATAGGAGCCACGTTTCCCCCTAGTGGATGTGCGTGAGATGAGGTTCATTTAGGAATGCTCCCTCAACAGTCAAGTATGAACCATAGAACAAGAGTGCATCATCGGGTAATGAATGTAGTGTATGAGAGTAGATGCTAGGAAACATATATCGTGAAGCAATGAGCGTGAAGTGTAGCAAAAGTAAATGATGTGAGGTTCATGGAAGAATTTGACCCTCAACAAGTCAAGTATGAACCATAGAACTAGAGTGTATCATCAGGTAGTGACGGTACAATGTGTGTACCAAAGATGTAAGAGTGCTTAGAAAGGTAGACATGAAGCACGAAGCGTGAAAAGTAAAGAAGCTATAAGTAGATACTAGAGACAACCAATAGTGATGGAGAGGGGGAAGAGTGCGATTCCCCCCGAGTGTGCGAGGGATCAAAGGCTATCCGACGATATTGGAGAGCGAGGGCCCCCCTCTTGATATCTGAGGAGACAAAGGCATGTGACCATGGTCTAAGATTGGTGGTGTAGGAAGAGTAACTGTGTGCACGTGAATGAGAGAGATGTGGTAAAGGAGGTGGAGAACACCTATAGGAATGGGCTGCCTGAGTAGGGGACTTAGGCCGACGAGGTGGACTAATGGACCGGTGAGGATGACGGGGTCGTGATGTAGGCCGTGTACGAATGGGAGAGCTAGGTGCAGAGATAGATTTAGACTTGGGAGGTGCAGGAGGCCTAGATGTCGTGATAGGTGTGAAAATAGAGGTAAGAGTGGGTTGAGGTAATGGTGTACGTGGTGGAATACCTTTGATGGTGACAACTTGTTTGTTATGGATGAACTTAAGACATAAATGAAGCATGGAAGGGATAACTTGGGTAGCGCGGAGCCAAGGAAGACCTAAGACCATGTCACGACCTTTGATTTTAGATGTAACAAGGAATGGTGTAAGCATTGTAAGGGACCCAACTATAATGGGAAGCATGACACGACCATAAGAATTAGGAACTGGAAATGTGATTAGGGAAGTTGGACATTTGATAGCTAATAGGAGTGCTACATAGAGCATGCATTGGAAAGGGCCGATGGATGGACCAAAGTATTGTTAACTGTATAAGTACCAATAGAAGCATTAATATGTATGATTTAGAGGAAAAATGTAGCATGGTAATCATGATATGAGAATGTGATAACTAACGGTGGCATATTGGCAGTAGAAATAAGAAAATCAAGTGGTCCTGATGAAGGAGGAAGCACAACATGATATCTTTGGTTTGTAGAAGAATCAGTAGTTGGCTTGTCATGTTTAGGTAATGGGTCATTAAAGATTTTAAGCTTTTGATTATCATTGACTAATTTAGAAGTAGATGGCTCAGGGAGCTCAATTGCATTGTTATCAATAAGATCTTGAATAATGAATAAGATGTTTGAGCCTAAAGCATTGATCAGTAGAATGCCCATTGCATTGGTGATAGTCATAGTGTGCATTTTCATTGTAATTACGCCTGCGCGGGTGAGAAGGATCAAGATTGAGTGGTGGAGGAAGAGTAATGAGATTGCTTTCAATAAGTTGTGGTAATAGGAACCGAGGTGTGTAAGGTAGTCTAGTAAAATTGCGCCTCGTGGGTTGCAATTGAAGCTTGTCTGGTTTAGAAACAATGTTGAAAATAGTTTTAGCTTCAGTAGGCTTAGTAGATGGTTTAAAGGTGGATTTAGCTTGAAACATGTTAGAGGATGAGGATGAAGAAGTATCATAATACTTCAATTTTCCCATAGATAGAAGCTTTCTTTCACGTAATTTGAGTGTATGGCATAATTTATCAAAAGAGGGAGAAGTCTCGAAGATGACACTCTCTTGAAGTGGAGGTAAAAGACTTTGAATAAAGAGATCTTGCAATTCTGAATCAGCTAGAACATTGGTCATCTTAGCAAGGTTGTTCTTATAATGCAAGACATAGTCTGTAAGATGTTCATTGGATCCTTGTTTGATTTGAGCTAATTGTGCATAGGATATCTTAGTACCGATATTGATAGAAAAATGAGCAAGGAAAGCATTGGCTAAGTATGTAAAAGAGGTTACCGAATGAATAGGTAGATCATAGAACCAATGCATAGCATAATCTTGTAAGCTTCGAGGAAATAATTTAGCTAATAATGCAAGGTCATCAACATAGTCAAGGCATGCAACGTGAAAGGATCAAAGGTGATCCTGAGGGTCGCCATGGCCATTGAAGGTGGGAAGCTTTGGTGCAATGAAGTTAGGAGGTAGCAGATAAGAGGAAATGGTGGGTGTAAAAGGGCTATGAAGGAGGAGTGAGGAATCTAGAGATGGAGAGGAATGTGAAGTAACCTGTTGTAATTGACAGAATTTGGGATTGTAAATCATGGTATAAAGAAGTTAGGTCATGGGTGCTTGAAGAGGAGCTAGTGTGTGTATGGGAAGTATAAGGGGGTAAAGTGATTAGAGCGGTAGTAGTAGCAATAGAAATAGGACAATAGATGGAGGCCATGGAAGAGTGGTGGAACCCACAAGAGGGAAGTTAGGAGAGATGTTTCACAATAGTAAAGATTTAGTAACATGTGGAGATATGTGTAGGGTTGTTGCGTCAACGAAAATTAGTGAGCTTTCAAGTTGTTCATGATCAACATTAGTTTCCTCATAATCACTGAGAATTTAATGTTCTCAAGAGGAAGGGTTGGAGTTCAACAGGGGATTATAGATTCAACTATATTCATGTAGAGATCCTACGGGTAGATGGAGGAAGCTTAGTGTGCTCAAAAGGTCCAAAACGACCACTACGGGTTACGAGCATAAAAAGAAGGCCCTGAAGCAAGATTGGGTTCGAGTGAATGGGTTCACCAAATGATTTAATCTAAATAGAATTAAACCTTAATTCAAAGTAACTACTGTAACGAATGATATACAAGTGATAGAATACAGTAAATGGACAAGCAACGATCATGCAAAGATATAAAACCCTAAGCAAAAGAGAGAGAGGGTGAGTTAGTTGATTTCGTGCAACTCGGAGATGACTTGGATTGAGTGATTGCTGAAACAGACTAGGGACGGTGTTGTCAAGGCTCATTGAAGGTTTTGGAACTCAGAAATGTGCAGAACAGAAGTGCCCATGGGAGGACAAGAGTGTCCAGGAGCTAGTGACTAATTTGGGCGCTAGTGTCCGATCAAGTGCTTAGGTTCTGGTCTTTTTTGGGCTGGAGGAACTTTGTTGTTGATCTTCTTTTGTTGCTCTGGTTTTTCTCCAATGTCATTGGTTGTACCTGTAACCTGCAAAAATATATAACTAGCTGCACATGCCCACAAACCACATCAAACCTAATAAAGAAGATGCAAAATGGGGAGTCGGACTGACCCTGACGGTCACCCAAAGAGTGATCTTATGACCGAGCACTGCACTACATCTCAGACTCCATGTAGTTCTGTGTATGTGTGTGTAATGATGCCCTAGGTTGCCCTTGTGCAAGTTGCACTATGATAGTGGGCTAGATCTAGATTGCTCCAAGTATGCAAATGTGTGAGATGGAATAGAATGAACTTCCCCTCCTATGCTATGTATGCATAATGATGTAGCCCTTGACCCTTGTATGGATGTGCTAGATGGATGCTTTGTAATGCTCTTGCACCTTTGGATGCAAGCTTAGGTGATAGTAGATAATGCTTAGTGCTTGGCCCTTGATTTAGAAGAAGTAACTAAGTATATATATGATTCCCTTGTTTGAATTTCGCAATTGACAATTGAAAGGCCGACCCAAAGTTCTAAAAGGTGACCAAGAAGTAAAAGAGACCCAAAAGAGTAAGAAAGAAAAAAAGACACGAGCGCCCAAAGAGGGACAAGAGTGCCTGGGTGCTTCTATCCTAACTGGACGCTAATGTCCGAGGCAATAAAATATAAATCAGTGAAGTACTGGCAAGGTTGTAAGATGTGTAAGACCAATAAGAATGCAAGAGATAAAGCAAAAAGGCCAAAAGGAGTTGTTAACCACTAGTTTTCTTGCTTATGAATCATGTATACATTAGTATACTTTAGGACCTAGAAATGTACCCAAGTGCATAGATTTTGTGTCTACATTACAAATCATTGGATGCAAATTGGTTTCTCCTGAATGCTTATATTCTTACCAACTAATTTGGTTGGCCTCGTGCGATTTTGTTGTGCTTCATTTGAAATTGGACAGAAAAGATTCTTATACATTAGCATAGAACTCAATCATTATATTTCTGACCACTTGGAAATATTCGTTTTTGTTTTTAAATGTTTCTTCTTCTGAATATACTTGTAATTGGAGAACTAATTGGCACGAGGCAGGTTTGCAAAGGAAATTCACTTTGCAAGGGTATCAGTTTTGTTAAGATTAATGTGATAAGATGACTAGAAGCTAGTTATGCCTGCTATTATGTGTACTGTGTGTGAGAAAGAGATGATAGAAGATAGATACATTAATGTCTGTGAATAACAAAAATAGCTCTTTTGCCTCCTTATTGGCGTTGAATACAACAAAATTAGTATTAAAGACATGAGATTTCCACATTCCATATATAATTTAAGCAGATCAATTTTCTGGATAAAAACTGTATCAAGATTTTTTGCATCAACGTTTCCTATCACACTCTGTGATCCATCATCAGGATGTAAGAAAATGTATGCCAGAATCGTATATTCACCCTTCTTATATAAATCAAGTGTCTAGTTGCCATTGCATGGACCTTGAGCAAAGGAGAGGACATTAATTGTCAAAACTTGACCGTTGTAGCGAGGTCCATACAACCTCAACTAGACACTTGATCTACATAAGAAGGGCAAATATACGATTCTGGTATACATTTTCTTACATCCTGATGATGGATCACAGAGTGTTCTTGACACAGTTTTTATCCAGAAACTTGATCTACTTGACATTGGTATTACCAATGTTAACCCCTGTCCTTAATGACACTATTGTAACAGCTATTCAAGCAAGGAATCCAATAGTACCCTATCATCTGCATAAACAAGTCAGATCAAGACCTTATGATGAGGAACCCACTGTCCAAAATGCCACGGTTGTGCAGAATTGAGATAACTGTCTTAAAAAGGCAAATCAAGAAGCTTAAGTATGCCAAAAGCATGGAGTTGATCAAAATTAGATCTTTGTGGTTGGAGTCAAAGAGATTCTAGAGTTCATTAAAGCAACAGTGAACTTCGGAAGACCTCTATCTGTCCACTTCCAGTAATGGGGCAGAAATCAAATATGTTATGCACAATCTGATACTTTTTCTTACACGCTGTTTAAGCTTTGGCCCTAGGCCCTTGTGTCCAACCAGTCAGCAAAACACATAATTCACGTTGATGGTTATTGCACAGAGCTTGGCAAAAATATGGCCGAAGCTAAATATTGTTGGACAACCGGCCTAACACAAGCAAAGGCACAGGCCTATTGGAACACCTCTCCCCAAATAAAAATGGTGAATTGCATAGGCCTGGGCAGCCCGGGGATGCATACAGGTGTCGTACCCATGCATTTCGACCCAAAATAACAATCCAAATAGCCTGCAAAATTTGGGGCAATTTTTTTTGTTTGATTAAATATTAATCCAGTATTAGATGATTAATTCATTACTATTCCAAACCAATAGGCTAATTAAGGGTGTAAATCACCGTTGTGTTATATAGCACAAATTAGGGTTCCTTAGGTGTTATAAAATTTACCCCACCATGGTCGAAATGCATGGGCACGACAATAGGCAGCATCCAGCCAATCCAGCCAATGACATTTAGCTGCATCCCAAAAATATGGTCAATCATAATGGTAAATTTTCAGGTTAGAAATGTCTCCAGATTTTGAATAATTTTGGGACAACGAGGGAAGAAAAGAAAAACAATATTTATTATACACCATCAAAGAGCACAACAATAACAAGAACCAGTTGCCCATCGCCATGTTTTGAGAAATCTAGATTGAAGGCCTTTAAAGTATGCAGCTTTGCTGGTACGTAATTGATCTCGATTGAGCTGCAACCCAGTGGAAAACACATGAACAATGGCGCTTAATGTGTTATAACAATCAATTCAGAATAAAAGAGCTGTAGAAGCAAGCAAAATTTATTGCAATTTGGATGTATACAAATTGGCAAATTCCATAAGAGAGATGTATGCTTGGAGATCTATCTCTTTATTAAAAACAAGCTACTTTTTAACTATACAATGGAGAAGATGAAAAACTGCTAAAAATAGAATATTAAAGGTTCCCTATAGGAATTGAAAGGTCAACCTACATGGAGACCATTCGTATCCACCTTAGGTGTGGGATTGAAAAGACAAAATTGGAACAATATAAAAGTTATCCTTTTATTACTATTATTATTTTTAGTGCTCCTTGTTGGGTCATGTCTCTTAGCCTGTTGTACCGATTTGTGAACCTCTGGAACTGTTAGCAAGATGACAGAGAAAACTCGAAAAAGGCCGCTACAATGATAGAGTATAGTCCAAAGCCCATAAATGATCCGAAGACCCTAAAAAATGCAAAATACTAATAGTTGTCAAAAACTGCTAAAAATAGATTATCCGGACTTTCCAAAAATAGCTTTTCAAAAATCCTGTTTTAGATCAATAATTTATAAATGGCCTTCCAGATAATACTTAGAGTGAATAAATGGCAAGAGGATGTTGCTGACATGAAACATTCTATGAAATTGAAGCACAAATATGGCAAATATGGGGGATCAATAAGAAGAGGAGGCTACTTTTGGGGTGGAATGGCTCACTAGAAGATCTTACGAGGGGGTATGAAAAACAAATAAAGGTTGTATTTCCTTGCCTCGGGAAACTTGTGTTTCTTCTATCTAAGGTGGTTGCCATACTCTTTGCAATTGGTAGCAGTAGGCCAAGTATAGGAGTTAAGTCATTTAATCTATTTATGCATTGCTCTACGTCGTCATTGGACAATTTGTCCATGGGCCAAAACTTGGAAGTATGAATATGTTTGAAGAAGTCAATTAGAAGAGGAAATGACTTGTTAGAAGCTTTCCAAAGGGTGTGGGTTAGTAATTTTGAGCTGATTGGCATTGGTAAAAGACAAAAATTTAGGTAGAAGTTGGAATAACTAGGACTCATAAGCTAGGGCATTTGAGTAATCAGACTCAAATGTGATGCAAGATGGAGGACGCAATGGTGGAGGGAGGAGTCAGAATAGGCATGGTCAGCAAGCAGAACCTGGCTAGAAACCAGAGTATGGAATATGTGAAATGAGAGACAGTTTGTTAAAACTTAAAGACAGTCAATTACACAGGAACCTTTACAAGGAGAACAAGTTTAAATACCTTAGTCCTCAATGTTAACCTCATGGAGTTGAACACGTCCTTATAAATATCATGAATTGGGATCTTCCAAGTCTCAGTCTGCACATTAAAGACTGGAAACAAGATAAGATAGCATCTCTGAAGGATGCACATGTAATATTCCAAGATTGGCCACAATAGAAATCACATCTATATGGGTGGTGAAATCTGTGGAGTCCGGATGCAGGTGAGAGCCATTAAATAAGACATCCTCATAGGGTAACCCTCTGGAATCCAGAATGACATGTATCTGGACCCTGGAATCCTCATTAGGGGTAATCCAAGTGACCATAGAACAAAACACTCCTGCTGAACTGCAGCTCCAACCCGATCTACATGGGCTCTGTAAAAAATCAGGCATAGTAATAACCTGATATTGGAGTAAGATTGTTTAATATATGCAGATGGCAAAAGCAGTCAATGGTACTTCGCATACACCAGATACTATCCAGCATGGGAGCGACAAAGATATTCTTAGTGGAAACAGAAAACATATAATAAAGAGAAGACATGGAATTAAAATTCTCTCAGCAGCATTTCTCTACATATATAAGGTAAATGGAAAACAATCTTCTTGCGGCTTCCACCAGAGGGTCTCATACATACCAAATGGTGTCTCTCTTGGCGGGCTAAAAAAGGACTGCCACTTTAATATGAAAATGATTGAAAACATGCTCTTGCTCATAGTTACCTGAGATGGGGGGACGAGGTTTCCGGGACGGCAAAAAATTTCTAAATTTTGGGGATGGCGGGGGGACGGCTAATTAAAAAATATATAAATATTTAAAATATAAAGATATAGTGACTAAATTATATAAATAAGCTGAAATAAAACCATTTGAGATTTAAATAAGGTGGAACTTGAACTTATAAACATCAAATACATTCCTTAATACTATAATATCAATATGTTAATGTCATAAATTGAAAATTCATAATACATATTTGAATTTTGAATTTGAGACAAGCTGAAATTTCAAATATATTATAAAATATAAAAGTAAAACCATTCTAAATTACGATTGATCAAGTGACAATAGTTGATATTCATATCATTAATCTCATAGCCAAATACACCAACAATTGTCTATTGTCAATATTACAAAAAAAGAGGACAACTACAAGTATCAGCCTAAAAATCAGAATCAACATCTGAAGTAATATCCATGAACTCCTCCTGGTACTAGCATCCTCGTCCTCAAAGGTAAGCCCAATCAATCCCCGCTGCACAGTATTGTCCTTTTCAACCTGCCTCGGCTCCTCGGGATCTACATCCCACCGTAATGCTGGGGTCTGTTTGTACTCAGGTGTCTTGCGATCCATAAGACGCAAAGCACTGTGTACAACTACAAGCTTCTCCGCTCTTGCAGAGGTAAGCCTATTCCTCTTAACAGAGTGTATCCAACCATATGTAGACCAATTCCTCTCAGAGGCAGAGGAGCTAGAAACCTGGGAAAGGAGGCGAATGGCAAGTGGTCGCAGCAGTCCTGGAAGCCCATACAGTCGCCACCAACTCACTGGCTTCTCCTGTGCTATTGTTACCATGTCTGCCTTTGCTGATGTTTTGTACCCATCAAGTTCAGTGAAGTCAAGCCACTCCAATCTGATCTGTGAAGCCTCCTGTGGAGTGTACATTTTTTTAAAGGCCTTCATAAGGCCCTTCTTCACCTCATCATCATCCAATGGGATAACTCTGCCTGGCCTCTCCACATACCATTTGGGATTCAGTGCATACGCAACCATATGAAGAGGAGTGTTCAACTTCTCCCATCTCTGTTGAATAATGGGTTGTATATGTTCATTATAGAACTCCAAAGTGGGGTCCCTCACCCGAATAGTTGCCTTCATTTGCCCAAGCATGTTGTCAATGCACTCGTAGATCTCACCAAGATTGGGGCTGTTAGAATCCCCATATTTGATGACACTAAAAACTGGAGCTATGATTGATATGATGTATTTCATATCAATCCAAAATGTTTCCCGCAACACCACTTCCTTCACTCTTTTCCCTTGATCTGTCTTGGACTCACGCCACCTAGTCCAATCCTGTGTCATAATCATAATTTGCAGGGGCTCCTGCAACTCAAACATCCTCTCCAACAAAATAAAATAAGATGCAAAGCGGGTGTCAACTGGTTTCAAAAATTCCTTCTTCGAAAAATTTCGAAAAAGTGCCAATGATGTGTGGTGATTACATATGAACTTCTGCACATCCCTGGCCTCAATCACTATCTGGTTAACCCACTGAATCTTCCCTATGTCTTTCAGTGCATTGTTCATGGCATGCACACAACATGGAGTCCAATAAATATGCCTATATTCCCGCTCCACTAGCTTGCCTGCTGCTTTGCACACATAAGCTGCATCTGTTACAACCTGTACAACATTGGAAGGTCCAACCTCTTCAATAACATTCTTCAAAATCTGATATTGAAACTCAACATCTTTCCGCTTCCCAGAACAATCAATTGCTCTCAAGAAGTACGGTCCATCTTTGTAAGAGACAATGATATTGATGAGAGGACGGTGTCTAATATCCGTCCACCCATGCATGATAATGCTACATCCATGTGACACCCATGTCACCTTCATCTCCTCCATCAACAGATTAACCTTGAAATAGTTTCTATCCAAGATTGTCGTCCTCAGTTTTGTGTCTCCAAGAGGCACATAACTTGTACCTATTTTTGCAACCTTAGCCACAGCCTCCTTGTAATAAGGAGAGTGAGCGGCATTAAATGGAATCCCAACAGCATAGAAATTGTTTCCAATAGCATCATTTGCCTCTTCCCTTGCCTTTGAATCAAACATGTCAACAACTGAATTTGGGGCTGCCCCCATGGCCTTTCTCTTCCCTCTGCTTTCCACTTCTAACACTCCAAAACTAGAACCAGCTAGAGTATTACTATGTTTGCCAGCCAGAGTAGAACCACAAACTTCTGGCACATTGTCTGTAGTATTTCCATTGAATATTCTCACCATCTCAGTTCTTTGCTCTAGTGAAAGGCTCTTACAAGTGCCAACGCCCCTTCCTGTAAGGTGCAACAAGTGTGTATTGGTCCTAGTGATACTGCCATGCCAAGTCAGTGGACATATGTTGCACTTCCATACTTTGCTTCCCCCTTGAGACTTGGAGGCGGGGTTATCAATTATTTGGGCAAATTGTTGTAATGACTTGTTCTTATCAAATGGTCCAATGGCAAATTTGGACAACATTTGAGAGGGGCAATTGGTAGCACTTCCAATTGAACTACCAGTTGCCGCTGCCACTACATTTTGTGTCCCTTCTCCACTCTCCCCCATTGTGGCATCACCAACTCTTCCACGGCCACCTATCTCAACTTCCTGTTCAACCCTCTCCTGCTCTGATTCATGCTCATACTCATACTCAGAAGAAGAACTCATGGTGATGATTGCTGCAATGAATTAAAAACAACCATAACTATATGATTGATTGATTATGTAATGAATTAATTTTAAAAAAAACGTAACCAATATGCATTTTTTTAAATCCTACAAACTATATGCAACGTGCGTGATTATATTGTGAATGTAGATGCAAATGCTAAAAAACAGCCCCTAAAAAATGCAAATATAATCTAAATTTTAAACTAGAAATAAAATGTAATTAAAAAAAACGTAAACATTTATATTTTACAACCAAACCCTATGCAAGATGTATTTTTGAAATCCCACAAACTATATGCATGATGACATTATGAATGTAGATGCAAATGCTAAAAAACAACCCCTAAAAAATGCAAATATAATATAAATTTTAAAATAGAAATAAAAATGTAATTTAAAAAAAAAACTTAACCATTTACAACCAAACCCTATGCAATATGCATTTCTTAAAATCCTACAAACTATATGCATGATTACATTGTGAATGTAGATGCAAATGCTAAAAAACATCCCCTAAAAAATGCAAATATAATATAAATTTTAAAATAGAAATAAAAATGTAATTTAAAAAAAAACGTAACCATTTACAACCAAACCCTATGCAGTATGCATTTTTTTAAATCCTACAAACTACATATATGATTACATTGTGAATGTAGATGCAAATGCTAAAAAACAGCCCCTAAAAAATGCAAATATAAATTATAATCTAAATTTGAAAAAAAAAAAAAAAACTTTTATGGGTTGTAAGCAAATAAAATTATAAATATAAATACCTCTTCTTGCTCTTGTTTTTGCTCTTGCTCTTGCTCTTGCTCTCCCTCTTGCTCTTGCTCTCTCTCTTCCTCTTGCTCTTGCTCTCACTCTTACTTGGTGTGAATATGAAATGAGCCCATAATGTAAATTTATAACATAAAATTGCACTTTTAGGATTAGGGTTAGGTTAGTAATGCCGTTTTTATATTATAAGTGATTTACAATTAAAAAAAAAGTAGTTTAGAGTGTTGCTTTTATGTTATTTTGTTGAAAAATGCGGGAGACCACGTGGGGGACAGCTGGACGTCCCCCCATGTTTCCCACATCCCCCCCATGTTTTTCACGTCCCCCCCATGTTTCCCCGTCCCCAGAACGTTTCCTAGCATCTTCAGACGTCCACATGACGTTTCCCAACAAGCATACACAGTGGGAAACGTTTCCCCCACGTCCCCGGGACATCCGGGATGTCCTAGACGTGTCAAAAATGGGGGGGATGTGTCCCTGCGTAACTATGCTCTTGCTAGCACATGTTTCACAAATGCAAAAAAAAATGGCAATACCCATGTCATTAAATTCCATGTTAGGAATGGTTTCTGAGATTCATGCAACTTGCTAGATGCATATCAGTAACTACATAGTAAACACCAATCTTTTTCTATTGGCTACCCCAGTAGCTCGTCTATGCAAATTTTGCATGAGGCTGCATGATGCTACGTTGTGCTCTATTTTCCTTTTATCTTTCTATACTGTATAAATACATTATTCTACATTCCAAAAGTTCCTGATATGATTAAATGCTTTTTTTTTTGGTTCAAGCACTTCTTTGTTGTTTACAACAGATTTTAAGTCAATTGACAGTGATGAAAATTATTTTGCTACTTTTAGTATAACTGATTAGGATCACATAATTCTCGACTCCAAAGATATACACTGTCAGATATGTAGTGCAGAGGAAAAAGAAATGGTTTGTCATGATGCAGTTAATAATTGATTTGGGAATTTCTTCAGGGAAGCAACTATTGTATTCATTTAGGTTTTTTGGCCAACTGTTACGGATGAAGAAATTAACACTTGAAGCTCAAGAACATGCTCCAACTTTCCTATGATCAATACCAAAGTAAGTTGAGTAAGCTGCAGCAACTTGAAAACTGCAAAAAGGAGTCACATTAATAGGAGGATTTTTAAGCCATTGATCATGCTTACATGAGAAATTCTGAGAGCATCTTCAACATTTTGGAACCTGTCAGGTGATGCTTGTGGCATTGTCATTCAGGATGTTGAGCAAAACATTGAAATGTAGGATTTGAGGGACACCTAAGGACTTATTTATTTAGCTTAAAAACACTTATGAAAGTTGCACTTGAAGCATTCCTAAACTTCAAAGGGAGCAGGTCCTCATGAGAAGGCGTATTAGCAATATATTGTTGGATGGATGTAGAAAACTCCGAGGAGGAGCGAGTTGCATTAGTGTTCGGATCTGATAGATGACCAAGATTGAAAAATTCCTACATGAAAGGTTATTACAGACATGATCTAGCTCTGAAGTTTGCTTGAAACAGGGAAGCAATGAAAGTTACAGAATTAAAACAGTTTTCCTGTTGTCTGCCTGCATTGCAAACTTCTTTCCGGTTAAATCTATATGTATTATCAAGAAACTTTCATATTTTACATACATCTTTTCTTGTCCTGGTGTTAATTTAACTACCAGAAGACTCACTAAAGTCATGATATTTTTGACAGAGATAAACTTCAGTTAAAGGCTGTCGATGATGGATCAGCTAGCTATGCTGCATTGGAGAAGAAAGCAGAACTCTATTCAAAACTTGTGCGAGGCGAGCTTCCAGATGAAGAAGACAAGGAGAAGTATTGTGTGGATTTTCTCAGCAAGGGTGTTTCAGAGGATACTGGACAGTTGGAAGGGGACAACAAAAATGACGCCACTGAGAGGAGTGATAGAACTGACGATGTCATATCATTTTCGTATTCCGACGGAAAACGTGCAGGCATTGGTTGGACTGGGCATGCTGGAGTTGGTGAAGAGCATAAGAGACTAGTAAGGTGTGTCTTCTTGCATGAAATCAAGTTTTCAACGTTTCTTTATTGTTGCTTCTCTCTGTATTGTTTGGTAATGATTGAAGGCTGATTTGCATTTATGTCCATAATTATTACAGAAGTCCATGTTCCTTTGCAGGGAAGTAAATGAAGAGACCACTGAAGCCAGGGAAAATGCTTCTATCTTAAAGCAACGACGACAAATTCAAGCTGAAAAGAATCGTGAGAAATTGCGACAGGCATTCCTTAAGAAGCAGATAGAAAAATTAAAAGCTGCAAAAACAGAAGAACATCCTCAATTACCTGATTCATAGTGCAGTCATTATGTCATTGGCAGTGAACACAACTATTCGTAGTGCAGTCATTATGACATTGGTGGAAAAAACAACAATTCATAGTGCAGTATCATGTCATTGGTGACGAAAACAACAATTGAATTTCTGAAAGCCAAAAAATTCATTAAATTCACCAAAGGGATTGTATCATGGATACCTAGACACATGCTCTGTCTCCTATCAAGATGACCAAGCAGCAAGTTAAAAGAGATTGTTTGTGGGTATCTTTGAGAGAGAATGTTGCATTTCATCGTTGTAATGCACCCTTTTGTAATGCACCCTTTTGTACTGTACCCTTTGAATTTTTTATATTCTTCAATCCTATCAACCCAGAGAGTTTGGGGATCTTATCCTGAATTTTAACTAAACCTAATTAGCTCATCTTGTATATTGAATTCACAAATATTGTTAATGCTTTCTTAAGCTAGAGTATCTAATACAGATGGGTGTTTTTACAAATTTTCCTCAAAATAGATATCCAGTGATCCATTTGGGGTATGCATGCATACTGCAAATAAATATTCATAAAACAGTTAATGGTTTATATACATGTAAAAAATGGAAGGGGTTAATCGTCAAGTAAAAAATGCTACCCTAGCATTGTTACAGACAGGTCGACTCCCAACCATTGGCCATTTGACGGTTCAGTTGATTAAACAAACTGCTCAAACATATCTTTCACAATTTGTGTGCTGCGCAGGTGGTACGATGGGCAATTAGCATGCAAGAGGCCAGGATCAAATCTTTAGAGGCGATGGGGATCTGTTGACTGAGTTTCTTGGTTGATCAGATTTCAATTTAGGGCAACAGTAGAGTTCTGTTCTGATTGACACTTGGCACCTTCTGTAAAAAAACACACAATAGTGGTATCTTTTAACGAGGATTAAATACAGTATTTGGTATATATACTCTTTTGTAAACAATGTTTCTGACTTGGAATCGGTTCAATATGTAAGTGAAGTGCATGACAGAATCTTTGCTGTTGCCATTTGCCAATTTTGTAGTTGGGAAGAATTTTGAAGAGCTTCCGTCATGCAGAATTGTATATTTGGTAAGTATCACGGAAACATGTAGCAAGAATTATTTTCCCTGTAGTTGAAGGTTTCTATAACCAATTTAATTTTTGATTTTGAAATTTAGGTGATTTTTAATTGTCTTGAAGTTATTTTAAGATTCACTTTATAAGAAGATACTATTTTATTAGTTTTTAATTTAATTTTAATAATAATAACAAGGTAAAGGGACCTACTTAACATATAAATAGACAAGTGTTAATAATTGTTTTAGGATTTTCATCCATTAACCTTATTAGGTTCCTTGAAAGTTTTGCAGATAGGATATATTATGTCATCACATATTAGGCTAAATCCAAAGGGATGAATAATAAATATTCTAGTATGCTTGTATGTTATATTAGTCCCTCAACCTTATCAATATTACTACAATCGTATGCAAAAATTTATCATTGAAGATCATCTTAAAATAACTTAAAACACAAAAAGAAACCTCGCGAATTGGTGTACTAGTTTCTTCTTCTCCATTAATGATCATCCCTCCCAACGGACGAGCCATTTGGAGTCAATAAATTTAAGAGATAATTCACCTATCAGAATTTGGTAGCAATAAAAGCTCAATGTCTAATAAAAACTATAAGAAGCAAATGTCAACTGACTTTGAAAATAATTAATTGTAAAATAAAGGTAGTATATTTAATTAGTAGGGGATGGGGGATTTTTAGAGTTGTAGAAACAATTCCAAAATGCATGAGGGGGAAGGCTAAGGAAGCAAACATACTCATTCATTAACTAATCAAATATTATGTTAGTAAGAGGGGCACTTCCATTGTGACCTCACCTTAATTGGAGTAAGGATTATGATATATTGAGATTTATGTGTCATTGTGGGCACTCCTCATTTTGCACGGTGCCAAAGTAAAATGATGATGACAAGGATATCCAAAAACATGACAAGATGTCATGGAGTGCTAAAGACCATCTTCCAACCTCTTCCAACTACTTTAGACTCCTTTACATCCCTCTTTGGCCCTTTCAAACCCTCCCATAATTTTATTTTCCCTTCATACTCTCTTTTTGGCTCGTTTTGTTTACTTGCATGGTATTGCCATGGTGGTTATGTCTCTTGCCACGACGATTGTGTGTTCGTCGGCGGTGGTTCCGTCATGTTCACCAGTAGTTATGTCATCTATTGATGTGGTTGACTTTTGATATAGAGTTGATGTTAAGATCATTTAGAGGTTTTCTATTAAGCAAAATTAAGTGTTCATTTGCCAAAACCCCTCATAATTTTGAAACTATCTTTTCCAGATAACACTACTATTGTATCATTGATCTAGAGACAAACCAAGCCCAAATGAGAGTACTTGCAGTACTAAGCAACTTGACAATCTTGTATTGTTGTTGTTATTCAAAAGAGAACACAAGGGCCTCCAGACCAACGTTCTACTCCCCCTTGAACCAGCCACAAAATCTCTTGTTTGTTCCTCTTCCAAAGTCCATCAAGCCCATTCTCCTCCCTATTGAATACATCACTACTATATTGGTCTTCATGAGCATCAATTGGAGTAGTCCGCGAAGGGCATAAGAACACAAATTTCAGAGCAGTCCCATTTTGTTTGTAGAAAGAGGTTGGATTTGATTCAAGTTTGTTTATTTATATTATTAGTTTAGATTTAGCTTTCTTCCTTTAATATTAATAAGAAAACTATAAAAAGGAAACAAAAAATGTTAGATTAAATCTACTTGATTGAATTCATGCATTGTAGTTTAAAAGAATAAAACCTCTACGCTCTAGGCTTCTCTCATATATGGGATTAGACCTTAGATTTAGAGTATGACCATAATTTGTTGCATTTAAAATCTAGGATAATTTAATTTCTGAGTTTGCACATTAGAAAACATGAAACCCCAAAAAGATATATTTCCTAATGAAATTGCTCTCGGATAGATACTTTCAATTATAAAATGGGTAAACCATAGTCTAGATTGTAGATTCTAGTTCTCACAACATCCATCTTTCCAAATCAAAATTTAGTTAAGAGAAATTGCATTCAAACAATGTACAAAATTAGATCTCAAAACAATGGTTGTTCAAGGATAGAGTTGTTTTCGTATCTTGTTTTGTGACACATTTTAGTGTAAAAAAATACAAGTTAGCTTCTTGTTGTAAATCCATACTTGTTTGCACATTCATTCTATCTTGAAAACACAAAAACAACAAAACATAGTAATTCGTGTTCTTGCCAATTAGAGTAGTGAAAGAGGAGAATCAACTGTTAAGTTTTTCATTGCTTGCAATTTGAAATTTAACATTTATACTTTCCTTTCCAACAATTTTTGTAATCTGTTATTGTGCTTAAATTGTGCTCAAACAACTCATAAAGCAACCAACTGAAACAAACACGTGCAACAACTAAGACAATGAGCTAGACACAATCAAACACACAACTTATAGACCTAAACAAGCCTATAAACTTTCACAAACAAAACAAACAATCTTGCAACAACCACAACACACAACAATGCTATTTCAGGCGCAAAAGGACAACAAAAAGAAGGCAAAGCCGGATCAACAAGTCACACTTTTGACAAAACAATTTCACTACACATTTCCATGACTCTAGTCCTAGTCTTAGATTGTCACACCATAGCTTTCAACACAAGATTTTACAGTGCTTTGCTCCAGATGATTCGTAAACCGATCAATTTTTTTTTTCCTTAACCACGCACCCTTATAGGCAATTTACTCTTTTACTAAATTCACCCCGTACTAAATCAACTTTAATCAAATGCAATGTAAGAATAAGAACCACACTACACAAGGGTTGATAACAAAGTTCGGTAGAATGCCTACGTCTCTGGGTTCACAAACTAGTTGAACCAATCCATTATAACGTTATGAATATAAGTACATAATAAACTTATATTACTACAATGAATGTTCAATCGAACCTGGTGCCAATCGATCATCTTAACCCACTGGTCTTGGACAGTTTATAACTCTCCGGTTTGACAACTCCTGTTGACCTTCACTCCACTGTACGCCAAAAGAACTGCTACATGGCGTTAAGGTCGGACAATGTCTGCTGTTGACTTTCACTCTGTTGCACGGAAAAATAACCTCTATGCAGAGCTTAGTCTCCAGTTGATGACGACGACCAGGTACTACTCTGTTGCATGACCTCAATCATCCTCTACATAGAGCGAAGATCCAACATGAGGTCCCATCATCAAGCTCAACACTAATTATAACTCTCCTTTGCAGCATCCAAACGACTAACTTGGAGATACGACTGACGTACTAAGAATCTCAACTTCAATATGTGTTTACTTCTCAGTGCAACATTATGACGCTCGGCTTCCAATGACATCTCCGGGCTCTCACATGAGAGTAAGGTGTAAATTTAGCCTTTACAATGATCGGTGAGTTAAAAATAATAACCCCTGATGATCAGAGAACACTTGACAAAACTCACACAAGAAGTCCGCGTGGGAAAGTAGGCCAGGTTTAAGGGCGTGAATGGACAGGAAGAACACACGCACAGAGGGCAAGTTCAACATTCGGGACTTAGCCTATTTTGAGCATGAAGACCTATTTTTAGAAGATGGTGTGCGGAACACACCAACGATGCAGGGACGTGTGCGCCACACATTGTCTATCTTTAGAGGATTGGATTGAAGCTTGTTTTGCATGGAGGTGAGCTAAGAATAGGATTGTCACTTCAGTTAACTATAAGAGGTCTATAGATAGCACACTTGCATGTGTGGCTATGCCTGTAAATGATGCGTGGCTATTAATAGCATGCAGCCTATTTTTGGAATAGAGAAGCGGTGAAGGGAAAGTCCCCACCCTATATATATGATGTGAATCACATAGATAGATATATGTATAGAGAGGTATACGACGGGATTACTGTATCAGATCCATACATGCATTGATATAGAATGCCATTATTGTAAGGAGCTTCTGTGTTTATTAATAGATGGAAGTTATTGGCTGAATCTAAGTGTCATTTCTGTGTGTAATCAAGTAGTGCATGTTCTTGATTCAATCATGATTATTGTTTAAACTTGTTCCTTCATAAATCTGAATATGGTATGCATTGTAGAATGATGGATTAGTTATGGATCTATATGTTTATTCCTTCATCACGCTAACATCCTGCAACAACAACCCTAAAGAGGGACCTGGTACCTTTGCACGCTTCGGGTGAGTGCTCAGTCTAGGCTGAGTGATGTGCTAGCACGACTAGGGTGTTATCTGGTAATTCTAGGCTGCATCATTGGTTCCATTGTCGGGACCTCTTTTTTGGTTGCTTTCAGGATGGTTCGCGATGAAGACATACTGGTTAACTCTAGCAAGTATTGAGGAGTGGATACGCGATCTGGAGGAAGAATATGCATGGTGGTTCAGCAGTGGATCTGAGTTTAACGCACACACTTGGGTAGAACAAAATCTGTATGACAACTTATATGAGAGATTTTTTGCCATCTTTCTAGTAGAATTATACGAGTGGCTGATTGTGTATGTATCTAAGTAGAATTGGAGGTATCGCGCACTTGTCTAGACATAGGAAGAATTTTAGGCCCTTTATGATGCTGACCTGATCTGGACTCGCGCTGTGGATATGTGGTTTCGTGGTGTTCTAAACAGTTATATTCTGGAATATTCAATTTTGACGTATTCTTTCCTAGAGGTAGCTGAATTCCAGTTTTTGCGGTATCCTAGAGGAACATATCTGCAAGGCATTCCACTAGCGATCAAGATCTTGATGGTAACTTTGAACCTGGAGAGTAAACTGATGGCTAACTAAACCTCACCATGCACGAGGGCAGGAACAGGTTCGGTGAAAGATGGCAGACCTAGCGGTAGAAAGGTAGAGAGAGGAAAGGTGGCTTAAGTATAATGAGGCATGCGAGAGGGAGATAGAGAAGCAACGTACCATTGCAGAAAGTATGGCGTTGAGGAGAGAGATGGCTCATGAAGGATTTAAAGCTCACATAGAAGATGTGGAGCCAGAGCATCAGGAACTCCCCCATCTTGGAAAGCATGACAGAGATCCCCCCTTGGCCTCACGTGGAAGTACGCTAGCAGAGACTACTTGGGCCATGGGTGCGCATCTTAATCCACCTGGTGACCTAGCCCTTGCACTTGGTTTTTCAGTATCTAGTACGACCAGTAATCAACAAGCAATTTTGGGAAGTAAGAGAGAAAGTACATCAATGGTAGGACAAACAACTTCAATGTTATTCAGAGGTGTGTTTTCAGGCGCATCATTCACACAAAACGTAAGCGCACCGAATGTTGGGTTCACCTCTAGAAGTGGAACTACCCCACAGACCATAGGGGTTCAATATAGTACTACTGTCAGAGCATAGGGGAGTACATCTATAGGTCCTATTCTAGCTACTTGTGGAGGTTCAGGAGGTATAGGTGGCTCTAGTTCTGGTGGATCTGGTGGCAGAGGAAACACAGGAGGTTCTAGATCAGGTGGTCAAGGTCTGCAACAACCACAAAACATTTATATGGAGATGTCTCTTCGTCTTCCAGAGTATAGAGGCATAGAGGATGCTGTTGAGCATGTGCACATGTGTGAAATCTTATGGTGCGCGAAAGGGATCACGGTTGTTGAGTGCAAGGCAAGTCAATTCACTACTACCTTGTAGGGATGAGCACACAGCTGGTATAGGAAGTTTGACCCTGATCAAACTTGCGTGGATTATGCAGCATTGAAGGATGCTTTCTTAAAAGAGTTCTATATCCCAGAATTTGAGCAGAAAAGTATTAGCGTGCTCAAAGATATCAAGTAGGGCACCACTGAGAGTGTACGTGAGTATGATGCCCGCTTTAAGACACTTCTATCTAAGCTTTCTTATGATATTCATGCCAGCCAGCATGCACAATGGTTTGTTGGGGGATTGATTACACCATTCAGAAGAGCACTGTCACATAAGACATACACTGATCCGCACGAAGCACTGGAAGTAGCTTTGCATGCTGAGGCAGTTGGGAGCATTGACACTGGCGTTAGTCCATTCTTAGAGGCACAGATTGCAGCTATGGAAAAATAGTTAGAGAAGCTATCAGCAAATTCAGCCCATGAAACACGCTCAGGAATTTGGTGTACAAATTGTGAAGTAGAAGGTCACACCAAGGATAGTTGTCCTCGCAGAACAGTACACTCATTACTGTTGGACTATGAGATCTGTCATTTGAATCATGATGCTAGTCATTGTCCTTTGTTACAACGCATGATAAGGAAGAATGTATCCAACTTTTGTAAAATTTTCAGGTCCACGACCCATGATACTGAGGATTGTCGATTGATTGGTCAGATCCAGGATGCTATAGACATTGGGGTACGATAGACAAGTGTAATAGATAATTCTAAGGGTAAGAATGAGCACCAGGATCAGGATCATAATCAAATGTGCTATGACAGGAATGAGGGCCATTTTGAAGGAGGTCATGGAAGAGGACGTGGATATCGAGGTGGATATGGAGGACGAGGCCGTGGTGGAGGAAGAAGTGAGTTTCCTCGAGGAACGTGCTATACATGTGGATCCCCTGATCATTATAGGCACGAATGTCCCCAGAATGTTACATGTTCTTTTTGCGGAAAGAATCATAGCTATGAGGAGTGCCCGGACTTATATGAGCATCTCAGTAAACAACATAAGTAGGAGAACAAAGGTGCAGGGATGGTTAGGATCCAACACGTGGAGGAAAATCAGTGGATGCCCAAGATAGCACCAGAACCTGAGGCCTTAACTGTAAAGATTACCACACACGCTGAAGTGGCACGTGCAAGAGAGGCATTGTACCAGAAGCCTATGATCACCAAGGAGGAGGTTTTGCATGCAAGGTACCCAGATCCGGCTCATCAGAAGGAGGTTTATCAGGATACCATGGAAGTGCTAAGGAATCTTCAGGGTGAAATACAGTACTTAAAGGAGTAGAAGAAAGCATCAGAGACAGTCCAAACTGATATCGATGATCTGAGAGAAGTATGCAAAATGTTGCGCCAGGAGAACATCATCCCACTATTAGGAAGTTGGTTAAAAGGGAACACTCCGCACGCAAGTATTGAAACAGGACGACATATCCTGCATGTAAATCTTCCCCTGATAGCATTGACTATGACAAGGAAATTACTCTGAATGCTGTTGTGGATGGATGGCTGTTGAGCAATATTCTGATAGATACAGGTGCGGAAGTAAATGTGCTTACATTAGATGCATGGGTACAAATGGGGAGACCCCCATTGCAGCCATCATCTAATGTGTTGTTTATGGCGAATGAACTAAGGAAACTCCCATAGGAGTTTTGAAGGATGCATCTATAACTATACAAGGGGCCAAGTTCACTGGGGATTTTGAGGTATTAGCACTTGTAGAAGTAGACAAGTTTTCCAGCCTTGCTTGGACACCCTTGGTGTTATGCGAATAATGCTGACTTGAGATTCAATAAGGGGTATATCAGCTTTGAGAACAAGGAGGAAAGGGTTGTGATACCTTTGACAGATGGGAAGTCTACACCATATGTTGAGCCTCTAAGTGAGGAGGACTTAAACAGGATCTATGTCCACGCTTTTCAGGATCCAGAGGTCAATGAGCCATCAAAGGAAGGCATCCTACAGTGGGAGGATTCTCATTCTATCAGTGATACTATGAGTATTGCTTGTGACAATTGGGCTCATGGTACATATGAACTAGTAGGACGCGAGGTGAAAAATGTGGTTGCACGCAAGAAGGGACTTCATTCTATTCGACGGATAGGTGGTGCAGTACCCTGGTATATAGGAGCAAAAGATCTTCCTGTATTTTTGGAAGCCATGGAGGCACAGTGCATAGACCAGGTCAGGAGAAGAGACATGTTAGCATATGTCTTGCGTGGGACAACAGCGCGCTGGTGGGTAGTTCATAGAGATAATCTTACGGAGTGGAAGGAGATCAGAATTTCCCTATCTACCAGGTTTGTAAGAAGCAATGCACCTACGTAGATCTACACTTATAATGGTGATCAACCTGCTCAGCATCACATTCAACAGTGTGAGAGACTCTGGACAGTGGGACAGGAAGCATTACCACCTTCACTCTGGGTGCATAGACTATATTCTACTCTACAAGGATGCACATGCGCCTAGTATGTATATGCAGAACTACATAGAGAGACTGGGAATTGGAAAAATTTGACTACATGAATGATCCAGACCTTTGACTATTTTTCTTCCCAACCTCCAATAGAAGAGGCATTAAAATTTGTCAAGCGGTTAACCATGGGAGATAGTGCAAAGGCTGAGGAACTCATACAGGAATTAATGGGCGAGACAGAATAAGGTGCATGTTTTGAAGAAGAAGGAGAAGACTCCATATTGCTTAATCATGTTTGTCTTAAGAAATAAAAAGGTAAGATGGTGTACATCGTGGATGATGAGGAAGTTGAAAATTTGGATATTGACCATTCACAGGGGCACACGAGGTCTTGGATAGTGCAGATAAGGATACGCATGCATACCATTAACCAATGAAGACCAAAAAGGTCAATATAGGATTAGAGGCTAAGTCTAAGGAGGTCATAATTGGAGACTACTGGTCAAACTTGGAGGTGGCAAAGATCATTGAGTTACTCAGGGATTATCAGGACTTATTCCCTTCGAGGGTATCATGAACTTAAAGGCATGCATGAATCACTTGGGGAAATGAAGATAAAGCTTAAGGAAGGTGCACGCCCCGTGAGAAAGAGACCTTACAGAATGAATCCTAATTTGCGTGAAAAGGTAAAAGAAGAAATTGATAAAATGTTGAAATCTGGAATTATCAAGCCCCTTGATGAGTCAGAATGGGTTAGTCCAATGGTGATCAGTATCAAGAAGGATGGATGAATTAGAATATGTGTGGACTACAGGGAGCTAAATGATGCCTGTGTAACAGACCCATTCCCTACGCCATTTATGGAGGAAATCCTAGAGGGAGTTGCAGGGCGTGAAATATATTCCTTCACAGATGGGTTTTCTGGGTATCATCAGGTTAGGATTGCTCAGGAGGATCAGGAAAAGACTACATTTACTACTGAATGGGGCAACTTTTCCTATACTGTGATGCCTTTTGGATTGAAAAATGTGCCTGTTGTATTCTCGTGTATAGTTGTTCAGGCATTCAAATATTTTATTCACAACTTTTTGTAGGTTTATCTAGATGATTGGACAGTATATGGGCTTGTGAAAGATCATTGTGACAATCTGCGCTTAATGTTTGAACGATGCAGAAAATTGAGTATCTCTTTAAACATCAAGAAGTGCATATTTGCTACACCTTTTGGAATATTTTTAGGGCATATAATCTGCAAGGAAGGGTTGCTGGTTGATCCAGCTAAGGTTGCAGTCATTCTAGGCCTGGAAGCGCCTACTAGTCAAAGTGAGGTGCATGGATTTTTGGGTCATACAGGTTACTATCAAAAGTTCATCAAAGGGTATGCCAAAATTGCTGCACCCTTGGAAGAATTACTAAAAGGGAAAGGTACATTTTATTGGGGAGAACCGCAGCAGCGTGTGTTTGAGATATTAAAAGAGAAACTTACTACTGCGCCCATTCTGTGTTTTCCCTCATGGGATAAACCATTTCATGTGCATGTGGATGCTTCTGGCATGGCCATTGGCACCATGTTAGCTCAACCTGGAGAAGGTATTATAGATCATCCAATTTGTTTTGCTAGTAGGAAGCTGACTCCTGCTGAAAGGAATTATACAACTATAGAGCGCGAAGCTTTATCAATGATCTATGCATTGCACAAGTTTTGACAATACTTGTTAGCAACACCATTTGTGTTTTATACAGATCACATGGCATTGAAGTATTTGGTGAACAAACCAGTCTTGCAAGGGTGCATATGCAGATGGGTACTCCTATTTCAAGAGTTTGACTTCACAGTTGTGGTGAAGCCAGGGAAAAGTAATTCTGGACCAGACCACTTGTCTAGAATTCACTCAGGAGAAGAAGCATAGACAATTGAAGAAACCATGCCAGATGCACAGTTATATAGGTTACAACGCACACCAATGGAATTAGAAGACATTGTTGTCTTTCTATGAACTGGTATGGCACCAGAAGGAATGAAGGCATTAGAAAAGAAACAACTTGCTATACGCATGACACCGTTTATGTTAATTAGTGGTGACCTCTACAAGTTAGGCAGAGATGAAGTATTATGCCATTGTGTATTAGATCATGAGCACAAGGATATTATGGAAGAAGCCCATGGTGGTATTGCAGGTGGCCACTATGCAGGTGATGTGACTGCTTGGAAGATCCTACTCGCTGGATTATGGTGGGAGACACTGTATAAAGATTGTAAGGTGTATTGCAAGGTGTGTGACCATTGTCAGCACCTAGGAAAACCAGGGCAAAGAGATGAGATGCCTTTGAGACCGATTACTAGTGCTGAACCATTTGAGAAATGGGCCATTGATTTTGTAGGACCTATTTTGCCAGCTGCGCGCAGGACTGGATCACACTATATCATTACTTGCACAGATTATCTCACATGGTGGGTAGAAGCAACACCTACGAAGGATTGTACAGTGGCTACAACTGCTAGGTTTCTATGGGAGAATGTTCTTACAAGATATGGATGTCCTTTAAGCTTGACAAGTGATAGGGGTACACACTTTTTGAATGAGACAATCAGGATCCTATTAGATGAGTTTATGGTTGCACACCATAAAACTACACCCTATCATCCTCAGGAAAATGGAACTATTGAGGCCTTCAACAAGATTTTGAGCCAAACTTTGACAAAAAATTGTGATGTTGGGAGAAAGGATTGGGATGATAAAGTGTCAGCTGTTCTTTGGGCATATAGAACAACTTATAAGAGATTGAACAAAGCCACACCATTTCAGTTGGTGTTTGGTGCAGAAGTCGTTCTCCCTATAGAATTTATGCTACCTTCTTTGCGCATTACGCACGCTGGAGGTCTAGCTGATGAGCAGGATTTAGAAGAGCATATTGAGAAGATGATTCAACTAGATGAGTGACGAGCCATAACACGATGGAGTCAGAAGTAGGAAAAGGCCAGGCAGAAAGCATGGCATGATAGAAACATAAGGGATAAGAAGTTTGAGATTGGAAAAATGGTACTTCTTTATGACTCTAAGTTCTTGCACCATCCAGGAAAGCTCAAAGTACATTGGTTGGGGCCGTATGTCATCACTCACATACTTGAAACAGGTGCTTTCCAGTTAGAAGCACTTGATGGAACACGACTACCCGGTTACTTCAACGGGAGTAGGCTGAAGCCCTACTATAAATAAGTCTTCTTGGTGTTTGTAATAAGGTAGTATTGCCATTTAGATTAGGTTTTCAATTATGTATTTCCTTCATTATCATTATGCTTTGTCAATTTAGTTGTTGTTCTTGTGTAATAAGCATGCTTGCATGCATGAAGCTAATTACTATGTGAAGAATGTTTATGTGCAGAGGACTGCACATACTTTTAGTGTGGGGTGGTTGTTTATATCTAGGTACAAGACAGTGGGAATTGAAAGGATAAAGGAATAAGCTGCTATGGGTGTGCTTTAAGTCAAAGAAAGATTGCTTCTCACAAGTGACCAAGGATGGAGATGAAAGAAGGAACAATATAACGCGAGGTAAGCGGAGGCCATGATAACTACTAGGAGAAGGTACAAGTGACAAGGTACTCGGGTGCAAGGGCGCGCACTGAAGAGAAGTCTGTGACCAGAGGGTAGGGAGGCATGCTAGAAGGTTATAGCTGGGGCGCGAAGATATACCGCATGGAATGAATGAATTTGGTCAATGAATGAGGGGATATTTGGTAGGTGAAGGAGCAATAAATGCATCAAAATTTGAAAAATCTATATAAGGATGGGATGCGAATTCATTTTTACCATTGCGAGTAAGAGTATTTGAAAGAAGCTAAGTGCAAAGAGCGAGTGATCATTTTAAGGTGTGAGAGGTGTGTAACCAGTCGTGACAAAGAGATCTGTGCGCAGAAGAAGCTTGTGTCCCCGGTGGTGAAGGGTTTGAGTGAAGCGAGGTGATGGAGATGAGTTAGGGGCACGTAATTTCACCTAGGGCATGCTGAATCAAACTACGGTTTTCTTCACACATTGTAGAATTTGAATGGAAAGGATCTATAAAGGATTGCAAGGTAAAAATGGCACCGAAGAAGGCAGCTGCAGCAGGAGTAAAAGGAAAGAAGAAGGTGGTCGTCGAGGAGGAAGAAATGGCTCCAGAAAGCAATTTTTCAGATATGCAATATCTAGAGGGGGTTATTATTAGCTAGGAGTGGGATTATCACATAAGGAAAAGCAAAGTGAGTGAGTACAATCATCGTACCATTGAGAACAAGAAGGAGCTTGACACGTTGTTGAACACGAAGACAAATAAACACACGATGGAAGATATGCCGGTGTATGACGATGCTGGTGAGAAGCTATTACAGAGGATAGGGGTTTACCAACTTTATGAGCTCCCTTATTTTGGGAAGTATGAGCCATTATACCAGTGGCTTATGAGTAGAGTGCACGAGGATTTTTTCTACTTTGCAGGGTACAGAGTCAGAATTTCAGCCATGCGCTCATCTCCACGGTGATAGGGTTGAAAGGCACGGGAGATGATTTGTGAGATGATCTGACAGATAAAACCACAATATTGGAGACCAGGAAGGAGTTGGGATATACAAAGGGTCCGCGTGGTATGGACATCAAAAAACTAAAGAAGTATCCAGTTGTACAAGCAGCCGCACATCTCATTACAAAGCTCAATGACCAGGAAAGGTGGTCACAAGTGAACACCATGTGGCTGCACATTTCCAAAAAGATGTTTGAAGGAGTAGTCTACAACATTTCATGGTATATTATAGAGACAATCATTGAAGAAGTGTGTGCAGGAGGAAAGATCAGCTTTGGAGTTGTTCTATTATCACTAGTGTTCATGGAGATCGGAGTGCCTGATGGACCAAAGGAGAAGGTATGGGAGTATCTGATGGAACACAAATCACCTACAAAATGCTTCAAGAAGTACCTATGTGAGGGATCCATAACAGAGCAGGTTAAGAAACGGGCTGAGAAGTGGTATGATAGGCTCCGTGTGGATTTTGAGGAAGAATGGCGCATCCCCAAGGACTTGCCTTCAGTGGTTGGAAAGGTAGTTCAATTTGCTGTATACCAACATTTCTGTATAGCATGGTTTGCAATGAAAGATGGGGCATGGAGTCCTTGGTGCAAGTTTCCATATGCATTCACAACAAGGTACTTCCAGGCATCAGTACACAGGTTTACAGACGTGCGGTGACTGATGTTCAACATGGATAAGGTAGACTGTGACTACCACACACTAAGGAAGAAATATGTGTATCCAGGGTGGGGTGCATATGTTGAAAGACTCATTTATGATGTTTTGAGCATTAAACCAATAAGTTTGGTGGTGGGAGATATTGGAGCAGTGCTGGTGTATCTCCAACTAAAGCCAAAGATGGAGAATAACAAGTATGTGGAAGGTGAGTTTGCACTTCCAGCACCACCAAAGGGAAAGCATACAATGGAGAACATCCCAGTGCCTAAGCCCACAGAGCCAATTGAAGTGGAGGATGAGGAGGAGGAGCACGAAGATAGTGGTGGTTTGGAGCATAGAGGTAGGAGACATCCTACAAATAAGGGTGAAGCTGAGTGTGCCACTACACCACCTCAACCACAAGAGGGGGATGATGAGGACTTGAATGCAGTCCAAGGGGAGCACAAATTTAAGAGGGTGTTTAGGAGAACAAGGACCCAAGGTGCTACTCCAACCACGTTGTGCACAAATCACCCAGACTCTCTCCACAGAAGGAGGCAACCATGTAAAGAAGGAGGAAACTGAAGTTAAATGAGGAGGCGGAAGAGTAAGAGGAAAGCGCGCCTAATTCTCCTACACTTCCAGAGAACATAGAAGAACAGGGTGAGGAATCAAAGGAAAGAGGAGAGGATGAGAAGGGACCAGAGGAGACAACTATAGAGAATGTTCAGGACATGGAGACACAAGTCCCAAATTTGGAAGCTAAAGTCCCTAAATAGCAACGGTCTAGAAGAACAAGTGGAGAGCACATTCCACCAGCCATGGGGTATGTGGAGGATGCAGGTAAAATTGTCCGTGCCCGCTTCCAGAGCACGATAACACAAAAGGATTTATTTGGCTGGGAGCTAATGGATGAGGATATGGTGACTGTGTGCACTCAGAAGCAACTATCATGGTCAATGCACACCCATATGGATGAGCCTGAATTTGATATATGCGAAGAGTCATGTGTTTTGAGATGGCTGAAGAAGGCACCACAATCTAGACATATGACAGTAAAGCCTACTATCATGTCAGATGAGCAGGTCAACAACGCATTGTTAAAGGTTTCTACTAAAGTTACAAGGAGAAACATGGACAAAGCTGCAACAATAAGAGCGTTGTACGAAGAGCTCAAGATAAAGGATGCAGAGATAACACACATAACTCAAGATAGGGACTTAGCATGAAAGAAGAATGAAGTATTTATCAGCATCGCAGAGGAGATTGGGGAAAAATTCATAAAAGCCAGGCTACACTTGGAGGCCAAGGTACCACAGACGTTTCCTTCAGCGATACACTATGTAGGATATTTGGTGGACTTGGTACTTGAAGATGAACCTCTACGCATACCAGCGCCAAGAAGCTCAGAACATGAGACAGGGTGAGAGAAAGCACCAGTAATGCGGAAGATTGCATCATATAAAGGGCTGCTGCAAGCGCTATAAGAGGTATTGAAGACAATAAACCATGCTTTAAACATATGCATGCGTCTAGAGGTGCTTATCAATATAAAGACCCTAGAAGAAAGCAATGAGGTCCAGAGAGTAATGAAGGACGAAACATTGGGTTGCATAGAAAGATTGTCAATGGTTAAGTAGAAGTGCGAGGCTTTGACAACAACACAAGAGCCACATAAGACTCAGCTGGAAGAACTTGGGAAGCTCATTGTGCAGAAAATGGATCTTCTAGAAGGAAGAATGACATAAATGTCTAGCATTGTGTTGGTTTTGTAGAAAAAAGGAGATATTGCGAGGGATGAGTTGTTATCCATTGCTGTGGACATTCCAGAGAAATTAGAACAAGCACTCGATGAATGACAAACCTTGGAGGCCAAAATAAAGGAGGAGTATCCAGAGTTGATCCTTCAAGCTGATATAGAGGATGCTTCCTCTTAAAACATTCTTTATTCATTTGCATTCTTTCTTATTCTTTCCATTTAATATTCTTTACTTCAATTTTTTTGGAGATACCCATTTTTGGGGTGACAATGCGATTAGTGTGGGGTAATGTTGATCAGAGAACACTCGAAAGAACTCACACAAGAAGTCTGCGTGGGAAAGTAGGTTAGGTTTAAGGGCATGAATGGATAGGAAGAACACATGCACAGAGGGAAAGTTCAACATTTAGGACTTAGCCTATTTTGAGCATGAAGACCTATTTTTAGAAGATGGCGTGTGGAACACACCAACGATGCAGGGATGTGCGTGCCACACATTGTCTATCTTTAGAGGATTGGATCGAAGCTTGTTTTGCATGGAGACGAGCTAAGAATAGGATTTTCACTTCAGTTAACTGCAAGAGGTCTATAGATAGCACACTTGCATGTGTGGCTATGACTGTAAATGACACGTGGCTATAAATAGCATGCGGCCTATTTTTGGAATAGAGAAGCGGTGAAGGTAAAGTCCCCACCCTATATATATGATGCGAATCACATAGATAGATATATGTATAGAGAGGTATACGAAGAGATTAATATATTAGATCCATACACACATTTATATAGGATGCCATTATTGTAAGGAGCTTCTATGCTTATTAATCGATGGAAGTTATTGGTTGAATCTAAGTGTCATTTCTGTGTGTAACCAAGTATTGCATGTTCTTGATTCAATCATGATTATTATTTAAACTTGTTCCTTCATAAATATGAATATGGTATACATCATAGAATGATGGATTAGTTATGGATCTATATGTTTATTCTGTCATCACGCTAACATCCTGTAACAACAACCCTCAGAGGGACCTGGTACCTTTGCGTGCTTTGGGTGAGCGCTCAGTCTAGGTTGAGTGATGTGCCAGTGTGACTAGGGTGTTATCTAGTAATTCTAGGCTGCATCATCATATCTTATCCCAACCAACTCAGTTGGACGAGTTGGTGGGATTGCTGCGCTTGGAGGAGGTAGGTTCACAGTTTGAACCACCCACTCTACATATATTTGGTGACCATAATACTTTGTGATCGACATGCTCATGATCGAATCCTCCACATCTAGTGTCGATCACCCTGCACTTTCCGTGTGTCCCCTCTTTACTGACCACTATGTTGTGTCAACTATCGACCCACTGTTGATCCCCCTGCTACTGCCATGTTATAACTACCCCACCATCGAGCCTATGTGTCTAATGCTTCACAACCATAGACCATTCCCCATGTCAACCAACCCATCCAGATGTGAGCCATGTTGCTTCACCATGTCCACCCCGTCACCTCCACTTTGGTCAGGTCGTTTGTGGTGAGGGTTTATCCCACATGTGTGGGTATAGGGGATAAAATAGCCTTTATAAGGATTTTCTCCACCCATTATACATGCGGTTGCGGCCATGTATTCCCTTTAATTTTTCTAGATGGATCTGTAGGTTTTGTCTGAACTTGGTCACTTGGTGCACAACTCGCCAATGCAACTCTCCCTGAGTTGTTGGAATAGCTCACCCAAGTTTTTGACTTAACTCGTCCAATGTTGACTAATGGTGGCATGTCACTTGGTGGCATAAGGGGATTTTTTTTTAATTGTGTTGGCGAAGATGACGATTAACTTGTCTGAGCGTTAAAGATTGGAGTCACAAAACTATTTTTCACATTCTCCTGATTTCACTTTTGCCACATGTCGTTGCCTGATTGGCTAGTTGACCCTTCCAAGTTTGAACTTTGACAAACAGTAAGGGATCTGGTTTTCGTGTTCTTGTAGTTGAAGGAAAGCTCTTGGAATGATATTCTGTAATGTAGCGATCCTGGGAGGTTTTTAGAACTTCCATCCACTGAATTGTCCTCTAGATCAACAAATCATAATAAACACTACACAATGGTATTTTCTCCAATGTGGATGAATTTGGATAGCCATATATACTAGCAAAGATTTAGACACTTCCCTCATGTTCTTTCCCTGTTTGGACAATAAAACATTCATGATGACATCTTGTTTGAACTCAGACGAGAGGTACTTTGTTCTTCACCATACCCATTAGAGATCACCCCCAACCTGTTCTTGATGTTGAATCCCCACAATACAACTATCACATTAGACATCTCATTAGATAGATACTCTCATTGGGGATTTGAGTGTTATTAGGTCATCTAACATCCTCCATCACTTCCTTCCATATGACCTTGTTAGATTAGAGCTAACCTTCTTCCAACAATATCTTCATCCAAGTTTCACAACCCAACATCTCGCTCTTCATAGATTAGGACATAGATCTAGGGATCCATGTCATTATCATCCTTGACCACACCATCCATCGTGACCAAGTTTGTAAGATTTTTCATCGCCCTTGACTAGTAGGTCTTGATCTCTTAGGGAAATAGATAGAGGAGATCCCTTCTATGTTGCTTACACTCCCTCACACTTCGATCACATGCTTCACACCATTCTCCTATTGAAATATCATTATTCCCTACACCAACTACCTTTGCCCGAAATCATAAGGAGTCGAGTGCACATGAAAGGTATTTACGCTTTTTAGTTGTTACAAATCTGGTGAACCCAACATGAAGGACCAATTTCTTCTTATTTCCATATCTTCTATTTCTTTCATCTCACCTTCTCCTTCTCCCATTATATTCTATGGGTGTTTTTATACCCCTTGAACATGTCGGGTTAGGAGTTTAACATGCCTATCTTAGGCCTCGAAGCTTACTATGCTCTCACAAATGCCCAACAATTAGTTTCTTTGTCTGGATGGGATAATAAATATTCTTAGAGCACGCCACTGCCACGTGTCTCTTCTGTTTAAATGCCAAGTTTCTCTTCTAATGTAAGAATTGAAGAGATCAATCAACCCATAACCCATCAAGTCTCTTCTATGAAACTGATTCAATTAAAATTGAATTAAATATTAATTTAAGAGTAACTACTATAATTAATGATATACACGTGATAATATACAATAAATGGATAAGCAAAAAGCAAGCAATAATATGAAACCTTAAGCAAGTGAGAGGGATAGATGACATAGCTGATTTCCAAGTGATATGAGCTGAAAAAATGTTGGGAAAGACTGGGAAGAGTGCTGTCAAGACTCACTAGAGGTTCCAAAACTTAGAGATGTGTAGGATAGAAGCACCCATGGGAGGACAAAAGCACCTGGGTGCTAGTGTCCACCCAGATGCTCAGGTTCTGATATTTTCTGTGCAGGAGGATTTCCGCTATTGATTTCCTTTTGTCACTCTAGTTTCACTCCAATGTCGTCAGTTGTGCTTGTAACCTGTAAAATAGATAACTAGCTTCTCATACCCACAAACCACATCAAACCTCATAAAGAAGATGTAAAATGGGGAGTTTGACTAACTGCGATGGTCACCTGAAGAGTGATCTTATGACCGAGTGTTGCACTACATCTCATAATCCATGTAGTTATGTGTGAATGTGTGTGTAATGATGTTCTAGTTTTCCCTTGTGCAAGTTTCACTATGATATCGGGCTAGATCTAGAATGTTCCCAGTATTCAAATTTGTGTGATGGAATAGAAAGAAATTCCCCTCCTATGTTATGTACGTAGAAGTGATGCGGCCCCATCCCTTGTATGGTTGTGCTAGATATATGCCTTTGAAATGCTCGTGTGCCTTTGATGCAAGATTAGGTGATAGTAAATAATGCTTAGTGATTGGCCCTTAATTTTGGATAATTAACTAAGTATATATATGATTATGTTGTTTGAATTTTGTAATTGAAAACTACAAGGCTGAACCAAAGTAATAAAATATACCCAAGAGGTAAAGATAACCAAAAGGGTAAGAAAATGATAGAGAGGGTCAGGAGTGCCTGGGAGGGATAGTAACACCCGGGCACTTCTGTCCTAGTTGGGCATTAGCGTCTGAGGCCATAAAAGATAAATAAGTCAAGTTTCGATAAAGTTATAAGATGTGTAAATCTAATAACAATGCAAAAGATAAAGAAAAAGGTCCAAAAGGAGTTTTCAACCACTAGGCTTGTTGTTTATTTATCATGTGTACATTAGTATACTTTGGGACCTAGAAATGTACCCAAGTGCATAGATTTTGTGTCTACGTTTTCCCCCACTTTATGCTATTGGGTGAATACTTAATAACATAAAGTAGATAGAAGATACGTACCTTGTAATCCTATAGAGAAGAGTGTAGCTGATAATGTGCCAAGTGGACAAGTGAAGCGTGAAGTGAACGCAAGGTAAAGTGTGGAGACTAGGAAAAGGAAGTAAACCCTAGGGGTGAAGTGTATGCGTAGTAGCGTGTTGTTAGAGCTTGTTCTTGCTGATGTGAGTTGTTTCTTGTTGCGTATTAAGAGAAGACATGTAAAAGAAGAGGGAGAAAGTTGTCAAAGTTATTTCTATGAAAAATCAGAGTAATGTATGTATAAGTGAGTAATAGTGTGTAAAAGTAAAAGGAAAGTTTTCACCTGATGTATATGAGAGTAAAGGATAGAAATTTGTCCTATTTTCTTTGGAGATTCTTTTGAATTTGAGTGTCTTCTTGTTGAAGGGTGAGGTTTTTGGGTGATCTCAAGCCAAGAGATATTTTTTTGGGTGATCTCATGCTAAGAGTGAGTTTTTGGGGTGTTCTCAGACCAAGAGTGAGTTTTTTTGGAAATATCATGCCACCAGAAGAGTGTTTGGGAGATAGGTCTATCTTTTCTCTCCTTCCTCGATGCTTCCCAATAAAAAACACTACAAATGTTATGTCCCTAATTTGTAACCTATTGTTCATGTTGTACCTGATTGTAATTGATAGAATGCATTCTATAACTAGAGGCAAGTTCCTTCTACTGGAGAACTGTTCTATAAACTGCTGGAGATTGTGTTGAACTAAGAAATATAATATTATTTTCCCCAAGACACAAGCACCCAGGGGGACACAAATTCCCACGACTACTTTCTAGGACTAGGCGCTAGTGTCTGCTATGTCTCTGTGATCCAAGTTTGATTCTGGACCATTCTGTAACTGTGTTTCTATGCCAATTTTGTATTGTGTTATGTTGTTCTGGAGCTATGAGCTATTATAGGGGTGATTTGTTCACCTAATAGATTCCCACCTCATTTGGGGTGCATGGAATGAATGTAGGAGAATGCGGTCCAAATGAGAGGCCTTAAAACTGATATCCCAAAGAAATTGACTAGTGCTAATTTTGTGGAAGAGATTGGGGATAACATCACTTTGCCAAACATGTGTTAGGAATTAGCTTGTTATTGTGAACATTATATATTTATATATTTGTGTGTGTGCAAATATATATTATATATTGTGTGAGTAAATAATGTAAGTGAGTTGTAACTCACGTAGATAAGAGTTGTTGAGTGATTAGTGGATCATGAGATATTCTAGGGAATTGTTTGAGATTGAAGTTCACTCCTTGTATTAAGGAGATCAATCTTCTATATATTGTAATCTCCCTTGTCTAATAAAATATCCCGAATCATTTGAATCTATAATATCATTATTCAGTGTATTTTCTATGTGCAAAACTGGTTGATTGCTTTGATTTGGTATCAGAGTAGGTGAATCTACTGATAAAATCAGAGCGTGGATATATGGTCATATAATGGAAGAATAATCTCTTACCAGGGCATCTTGAAATCTGTAGGTTGCCCAGGTTAATGGTTACACAATAATAGAGTTCACCTAACTCAGGAGTGGTGATTATGAGAGGACGCGTTGTTATAAATGAGGAATTGAAAATTAATTACAGAAGATTCCTTCTATCCTCCTATAGTTATGCATACGTATGTTTTACATTCACATTGATATGTGACGTGTTGACAAGGAGTAATCGGGAATTTTGGACAATCGGTGCTTAGCATCTTTATAATAGTACAGATCAAGGATGTTCTTCCAGAGGCACATTATAGCATAGAAGCATCATTGTTAATGGTCTGCATGTTGATCTACTGCATTCAAATCTAGTATGTGATCTTCATAAGTGGAGCCGCTTCTATCTGACAAGCTCAGAGATCTACTTTGTTGGCTTTGCACAACATGATCACCTTCAACTTGAACTACAAATCAACACTCAGGCCAACTTTGAGGAACGAAAGTGAATACAAAACGCCATATCTTATCTCTACGATTTGAGGAGAATATATGTGCACAACAGATTAAATAACAACAGATTAATGATGATGGCACTAAATTTCACATGTCTACATACATCTCCAAGCAGTCGTCTGATTTAGAAACTCAAAAAGGGTAATGGTAAAGAGTAGGAAACATACCATATTTCCTTCATTCGGCCTCCCTACACGTATTTTTCCATGTCTCCTCCTGCGGGCTATATATTTCCTAATTCCCTCTTTCCATCACATCGAATCACAATAAATCAATCTTCCATCGAAAAACAGGTGCACGTAGATCTCTCATTTCCAGGTGTAATGAAACTGTTAGATTGACTTGGGTGTGTGATTAAAATACAATCATATATGTTGTAGGTCGGCTATATAGTTTTAAGTGTTACTTTGTTTATAATGTCATCTAAATAAGTTCTTACGTGAGGTCTATAGTGTTCATGTTATGGTATAAAGACAATGTCATTTTCATCTTGGTAGGGTCATTGTGCTTTGTTTAGGATAAGTGTCAAAAGCCTTCTATTAATTGTAATGCCGTTAAAAGTATTGTTTTAGTCTTTAAGTGTCATTATTTTGTATCAGTAATTTTGTTGTCAAACAGTTAGAATATTGAGTTGAAAAGTTGTTACTAAAAAAAAGGACAAATGACTACATTTTCGGTGTAATCCGACACTCAATTTTTAAGAGAAAATGTAAATGAAAACCGTTCCCAGCTTTAGGGGCTCCACCCCTCGACCCCGCCTTGTATCACGACATGGAATGCGTATCATCCTCGACTATACTTTCTATTGAGTTAGCAGCGAATTTGATGGAGGCTGGAGGTAACAGAGGCACGAGGGCACATAACGACCTCTCGTCAGGCACCATCGATGAGGCCATGAAACTGAATTGGTGGCTAAGTTTTTTTTGTTGAGTATTTTCTTTCAGTGTACATTTATGAGAATAAGAACAAATGATTGTAAAAAAGTAATGTATAAACATTCTTGAATGTAACTCCCGATGTAATGAAATAGGTGAGAAAAAGCACAAGTGTAAGACAATTCATGGATCTTGAAAAGGTTTGTGGAAGATCCAGAAAACCACACGAGTTGGATAGGTGATGGATCTGTTACATGTCAAGGTTTGTGGTAAACCTGTAAAACCATAGAAGGTTGAGCATTGCTCCCTTCATTAGTATCAAGGTCATGAGTCACATAGTTTGACATGCTCCACAGAGGTGAGCATATTGCAGATCAGAGTGTGTATGTTTTTCCCATGTTCAAACTAAGGGGGTGAATGTTAGGAATTAGCTTGTTATTGTGAACATTAGATATTTATATATTTGTGTGTGTGCAAATATATATTATATATTGTGTGAGTAAATAATGTGAGTTGTAACTCACATAGATAAGAGTTGTTGAGATATGTTGAGTGGTTAGTGGATCATGAGATATTCTAGGGAATTGTTTGAGATTGAATTTGAATCCTTGTATTAAGGAGATCAATCTTCTATATATTGTGATCTCCCTTGTCTAATAAAATATCCCGAATCATTTGAATCTATAATATCATTATTCAGTGTATTTTCTCTGTGCAAAATTGGTTGATTGCTTTGAACATGGTTATGGTGAAGGAGTCAACATATCCTTGTAATGACTGGATGTTAAAGTTGATTAAGATAATCCTTATTGGGAGGATATAAATTTATTGGGGAGAAATTATCAGTGATTGCATCCATCAACAATTACTTAGAATGACAATATAAATAGAGGAGGTTTTTACCAACAGATTGAAATTTTACATGGCTTCTTAGTGTAAAATATTGCTCATCATAGGTCATTCCCTAGATTAGATAGAGTGAAAGACTTTAGTAATCATAGGGTTTATGATGTGTACCCATAGTCGAACTTAGAAAACGTCTAAAAATTTAAGATTGTGCATGATACTTTCTTTTCTCCCCTCATATGCTTATTCAAGCTAGAGGGGGAATATAATAATATATCTCCATAACCAAGGAAAGTAATAACTAAATACAGATGTTACTTTATCCAATTCATAAATTTCAATTACATTAGGGTAACTGGATTTCATGATACACCTTACATACTACTAAGGTACTTAGATGAAAAATTAACACTTTTGGAGGTGTCATAACGTTTGATGGTAGTGCAAAAAATGATTGTAGGGAAGCATAAAGAAAATATTAAGTTCCCCATTACTTTTTTGAGGTATTCATTCCCTACCTTGGTTAAGGCCAGACTTTAGGAAGCAGAAATGGGTAGGATCACCTTATAAAAATTTAGTCCTAGGCCTAATTACGACATTAAATGGATTGTTCAGGGAGATTTGGAACTTCTTATGAGCATGATCCTCACTATGAGGAGTATTGGATGGAATGTAAGGATGAGTAGGAGATAAGCTTAAGGGAATATTTGAGGATGAACCTCACCCAAGTTGTGGGCTAAAAAATTGTAGTTGTTCCTTAGGGGATGGAAGATGGAAAGAACCTGGTGAGAAAGTATTATATTGACATGAAAATAACCTCATAGGACCTTCTAAGTGTTGAATGGACAAATCCAGAAAGTACCTCATTGCATGATAGAACTACTAAAATTATCAAGTGGACTTTAATTTGGGTAGAAAAAAGGGGAATTGATGTGGCCCTATAGAAAACAATATTTCTAAGGGAATATTGAGCAAGTGGTGCCATATACAATATACTTCCCCTTTTAGGAAAGGATTTGGGTATTTGGACCCCCTAAAGGTAAATTCCCAAAAGATTTCTATCATAGGACCAACTTTAGATATTCTGGAGGAACATAATGCTGTAACAAACAAGATGAGGACTACTGTGCCAAAATCAACACATATGATAGAGGAAATACTAAATAGATTTCTATCAGAGGACCAACTACAAAGACTGTGGAGGAACACAATGAAACAAAAAACAAGATGAGGACTGCTGTGTCAAAATCAACACATATGAAAGATGAAATACTAAAGACAACCATGCAAGATGCCATTTTTTTTAATTGTAGCCACACCTCTCCAAATAGTCCCACACCCAACCTAAAGGCCTAATATAACTATGGTATAGGAGACCATCCAAGTTGATGTGCCAACTTCTTCCTCAAAGGGGTCATCTAACAAGGGGAATTTTGAGAGGAAGTGTTTCCCCAAACCATCCAAAGATGGGTCCCATATTGGAAACCATCCATAAAAAGGGTGAAGATGGACCTGTGACCTTGAATTTTTTGAGAACTAAGAGGGAAAAGGTCGAAACACCTACAATGAAATCAATCAAATAGATAAAAGATGAGGGGAAAAATCCACAAGTTCAGATACCTATTATAACCCCTCAATTTCTAGAGGTAGTGTTTGCTACCCCACCTCCTATGACACATGAGGCATTTGATAATGTGTCTATACAACAAAATCCTACCAATGTGCCTATCCAAGAATTCATAGGCAGGAGATACCAGACCCATCACTTAAGCAAACATTCACTGAGTTGCTATATGGAATGGATCAGGATGTTGGAGATGATCTTCTCCAAGAGACTATGCATGACACATTAATTAGAGAGAAGGAAGGAGGAATAACATCACATGAAGTACTTACCACATAAAAGGTTGTAAGTGGTGTGGTATAAAATACCATTGAAGGAGTTTCTGCAATTAAAACAAAGCAAACAAATATTGAATATGTCTCATTTTTGAAGATGAGAAGCCAAAGACCATGGAGCCTATGCAATCAAATTAGGAGATAGTGGAAAAGGAGATTTAAACTCATGAATTTTTAGAATAAGAGGTTTAAATTCAATAAGATCATTCAAATAAACTAACCAAGGAGTATTCCCCATCTAGAGAAGAAGGGGATGAGGCCACCAAGATTGTAGATATAAGTGCTCAACCCTCTTCAACCATAAAAAAGAGGTGAAAAACCGTGGGGTAGGAGAAGGAGAAACACAAGTGCACATTGTTAAATCCTTTGATAAAAAAAAGAACACATTAAAGACTCTGGTCTCACTCTCCTTGCACCCCAAGAGTAGATGATAGTGACAAATGTTCCCTATTAGAAAGAACAAGGGGAAGGTAACATGTAAACTAGAAGTTGGTTGGGAGAAACTCTACCAAGGAAGAGAAAGGTGGAGCTATAGGTGGAGGAAGCTAACCTTCAAAGCATCATCTCCTTGAATTCATCAAGGCCCCAAAATAAAGAAAGAATATTAACAAGAATAGTTTTTGGGGCTTAAGGAGATAGGTTTGTGGAGGTAGATACCCTCCAAAATAATATACTAAGGGACAAAGTTTCCCCTTATGATTATCAAGCCACCAAAAATCCCACTGGGGAAGTAGACCACTGAAACCTTAAAGCATGATGTTACCATGAAAGTTAGTGGTCTCTGTATGCATAAGAATCAACACGTGATTCTAGGCACATGCAAATTCTTGAGGTCATGCTAAGACAACTGGAATTGGATAGATGGGATGGTAATGTGGTGGATAGATAGAGTGTAGGTGGGATAAGTGGGAATGATGATGAAATAAAGGAGACTAGTCAAGGCAATCAAAGGTTCTCAATAGGAAAATTAGGGATTTGTTCGTTAAGAACTATGAATGTTTGCCTAACCTAAATGGGAGTAATACTAAGATCAAGTATGATTGCGGTGTGTATATCTCAGTCAATGTCAGTGGAACTAAATAAAACCTAGCTCAGTTGAGGAACATGGGGGAATTTTCCTTCGTATTCTATGTATTCCTCTCCAAAGAGGGTCATGAAAGTATGAGAGAAGGTGTGAAAAGGAAAAAAAAAGGGTTATGAGGTCTAATCATGTCTACTTGGTTAGCCCAATACTATTTGGCAATTTTTGATTCGTTGTTAAGGGAAATGCGTTGGTCAATAATTTCAGGTGGCATGGGTGTGGCTCTAATGACTAATTGACATAGGCCTTGATCAATGTCTATTTAGTTTCTCTCATTGTTTGGATGGCCTATAATCAGATAGAAGATTCTAATTCATTGTTATGGTGGAATCAGAATGGTCATGTGGGCACCAAATTGATAAGAACAAAAACAAACAAGAAAACTAGGATCCAAAGGGACTGAGAGCTAAGATCTGGTAGCCTAGGCTGCTAGGGAAGCAAGAGTTGTGTTCTTTCCAATTATAATTACCTTAAGTTCCTATCTTAAATAAACAAAGAAAATAAACTTGAATTAAATAAAATATGATTGATTTCTCCATTTAATTCAACCAAGTTTGATTTGCAAGTATTGAACCAAAGTAAAACAAATAAAATTATATAACTATTTTTTTAATTTTCCAATGAATCTTTTGAAAGAAATAAAGAAATAAATATAATTAATTTCTAAACTATCTTTTTGGGTTTTTCTGGTTGAAAAATTAAATAAAACAAATCTACAAGCACATAATGAAATTAATTTAAATAAAGCAATCTATTTCTACACTAAATAAAACAAACAAGGAATAATCAGATGTAGCCATTCCTTTGTTTATAGGTGTGGAATTAAATCTAATCTAAAAGAAAGATGTATTCTAACTTATAATTACAAAAATCTAACTTCCTATAATTGCTTCACCTCAGATTCATGGGAAGAAAGAAAGATTCTCAGAAGCAATTTCTTCTTTCCCTTGAAGCTTCCCCGATAAAACAAATAACTTGTATGGGTAAAATAACAATGAAGAAATAAAATGAACAAGCATAAACACAAAAGCTTCCTCCAAATTATTTCCCTTACAGATCCATAGGGATAATCAAGGAGGAAGATATCAGCGGAAGTTTGTTCGTATGCATACAAACCTATAAATGAAGAATTTGTAATTCTTTCTCTTAAAACAAATGTTTTTGTTTAATATAAATAACACTAGTATTCAAATGAAAGTTTTGAAGAAATATAAGTGCATCCCCAACTTGGTTATTGTTGTACTGTGACAACTTCCCAAGTGTAGTGATGGATTAGATGTCTCCTCATTTTACTTTCCTTTCTAGAGATGAAAATCCAGATGATCCAATGGTGTACAAGCTGGCTAGTAGTAGGATGAATAGAAAACAAACTCTAGTTGATTAATTTTCAAGAAATCAAGAAAATGCTGGAGCTAACTGGTTGCAAGTAAACTAGTCACAAATGCGATATGGAAAGAAATAGAGCAATTTATTATGTTGTCTTTGTAATTCTCAGAAGGATTTTGGTAGCATAACAATGCAATAAAATCTTAAATCTCTAACCCATCATCTAGGTAAAAAATTGGTTTTTATAGAAATGTGAGAAAGAAAGAGTCTAGAACACTTGGTAATCAAGAAATTCCAAATCAAGAAAAGAGGGAGTTAACATTATAAAGATAGTAAACTGAGAAAAATAATTCAACACCAACTCATCAAACCAAAAATCAAGCAAAATGGTCAAGAAACATGCACGAAAATGCTTCATGAATTTGCAACACACATTCAAAAAAGTACTTTGAACTCTTGGATTAAAGCACACATGGCTGTCGGTATGCGCAAACTGAATGCTACTTAACCTAAGAAGAAAACATGAAGAAAAAGGGCCGAAAATATCTTGTAAATGCACAAAAAGCTAAGTAACTTAGAAGCGAGGATAAAAAGTCAACATAAACATGTAAGAGGTTTAGGGAGAGGAGTTGGATCTCATCATTGTTATGGAGAATGATTCTTTCATCATTGGAGACTTTTAATGTTATCGTCAATGTAACACTTGTGAAATTTTGGATGCATACATTTCACCCCCTCAGAGAATCACTTTAGCCATGAATGGGCGTAAAACATAGATTTTGAGTATGACACTCCCAAGTGGGAAAGTTAGAAATTATACCTTAATCATCCATGTGTTGAAACCATGCCAATCCAACCTTCATGCCACTTGCAAAAGAGAAATGGGAAGAAAGTGCATATATAAAACAAGATTAGTAAAATATCTTGAAATAAAATGAAAATATTACTTACCATATCTGCGGGGATGGAAAATATACATGCTTCCGTGCGCCATCCCTACATACACTCACTCAAAGAAACATTAGAAGACCAAACTTGAACTATTTACCATTTTTATAAATCAATTTTCTCACCCACTCAGCTAAATTTGGAGCTCTAGACATCTTGTGACCATTTTTATCATAAATATAGTAAAATTGAAGAGAATCTAGTCACGATGGTAGTGCAACTAGTCGGAGCAACAGAGGGCCACGATCATGTACGTTATTAGAATTTGTATACTTTTTCCCTAAAATGTAGAATTTTTGAAAAACTAGCTATAAGAGGAGAATTTTTTTAATAATTTGTTAGTCAAGATGACCGTAGGGGTCTCTTTTTAGGTTTCATAATTTATTTCAGCAATTTTAGTCAAATTTTCATGTTTTGCAAGTTTTTCATTTTGAGGGCACAACCCTATTTTTATGAGCATGACCGCTGTGATGGTTACGTAATTGTCATTATGTGTAGAGTGGCAATTGTGTAACCATTGCAACGGTTGCATAAATGTCGCAATGGTTACAGAATTGTTGCTCTAGCAGAGGGGCGATTGCATAACCACCACCTTACTCAGAGTGGTGGTTATATAACTGTCACAATTTTTTGTGCTTTTAAGGCTAAGTATGAGATTTATTTTTGTTTTTATTTTCATTTGTATTGTTTTTATGAGATTGTTATGCACTTATAATATTCTAACTTTCCCTTTTTTCATTTTTTTGATACAAGGGAGCTACATCGAGTGGAGTAGATTCCAAGAGCAGGATTAGTTTCCTTGGGTCTTAAAATTATTGACTTAGCTAGAGAGGGGGGTCTTAGAGAGGGCTAGCCTCTGGAGGATTACATAGGTACGGTTAGTTTCCATAGTGAGTCACCTTCTCTCCACCTTGTTTTCTTCTTGGGATGCAAACTAAAACACATTTTGGTTTCCTGACATAAGAGGGAAGTGGTCAATTACCTCAGAGGATGTTTATAGGATCCTAGAGGTTCTTGTCATGGGTAGGAATTTGGTGTTGAAAAGTGCCAATTCAGTAGTTGAGGATCATAGGTGGTCCGCTTATCTTGACGATGCACATACACCTTATACGGGTGCCAAAAAAAGGGTCAAACTTGTTACCATGGATATTAAAACCTATCCCCACTCCGCACAATACCATAATTGGTGTATTGGCCTCTTGTTTGACTAAAGACAAGGGCAGTGACACATTCTTGGTTTGTTGGGCTCCAAGTTTTGAGATCATTGAGTTCTATGGTTGGGTATATGCATGAGTAGTTGATATTCTCGGAACCACATACCACAATCTGTATAAGATTATTAGATGTGGGGTGATTTATCTGATCTACCCCACATTGGTTATGTCATGTTTACAAGTGGATGATCCCCTACTAGAGGGGTGTTGTGATAACAAATGCCATTGAGATCAGAACAACTAGGTGGGTCGACATGGTTCCACTTAGAGGTCCATCACAGTTGGTATCTACCTTGACCATGACAAACATGACTGCGCAACCATACCAAGACATGGATGAAAGATGGGGAGAGAAGGGGATTACACTGACTACATTATGCATTACTGCATAGTTAGTTGACCATAGTACCAGATTTGAGACTCATCCAGTGCTTTAAGTACCCAAAAATATTTGGTTACCTTATTCATATGCCCTCATAACAGTGGCTATAGTTTACAAAGGCATACAAGAGGTGAAATCCAACCAGAGAGGATGATTACAGTGGAAAATTATAGTAGCTGGGGTTCCTATTGGCACACTAAGATCCGCATGAGACCCAACTACTAGTGCCACAATGAGACTGATACCTATTCTACATATCAGTGAGGGCTTAGTACAGAGTAAGAATAAGGAGAAGGTATAGTCCAATATAGATTTGGGCTCAGAGGAGGATTCTGAACCTGAGTTGTGAGGTATAGGAGAGGCCTCAACGACTACTAGAGCCGGGGTAGAGGTGGAGGAGGAGCCAGTTTGCCTTGATGAGATGAAGGAGGAGTCTGTTCATCTATAAGATTTGGAGGAGAGGGACAATGAGGAGGAGGCCGTACCATCTCTTGTAATAACACCAGTTGACTTGAGCTGGGTCCTTGGAGACCCGAGTGAGTATAAACACACTTCTCCTATCGTTACTTCCTAGATTAGATGTTAGTAGTATTTATATTTCTTTGTTTTTAATTTTTCATGTTTTATAACTCTCCATTATTTTATTGCTTTTTCTAGCCACATTTGATGGATAACAGGATCTTATCCAGGGCACACTCCTATATTTATTCATGATTCCCATTGGGATGATGTGAGAAAATCTTCTTATAGAACCTAGAATCTTGACATGATCCGGTTGTCATACCAACATATTTGTACCATCCTAGCATGTTGTGACAGTGATGACTCAACTGAGGACCAAGATCGCCATGCACGAGGACCGAGAGAGATGACGAGGACACTCATGTGGAAAAGCTACTACTGTTACTGATCGTTTACATGGACACTCTCACAGATCAACACACAGAGGATCTCATGCCACACCTAGTTGATCTTACTATAGGAACCATAATAGGTGTCCTCACCCTGCTCCTTCATAGGGATCTAGGAGGGATGGATAGACCTAGGGCATTTATTACTTTGAGAGAAGTTTTTACGTATATACCAAATTTTTTGTATTTGTGGCTCATAGCAAGCATTTTGGCCACACTTGTACTACATGTTGACGACATTATATAGGAGACATTTTTATAGACACACACACACACACACACAATTTTTATCTTTTTGGTTTGACATTATTTCACAAGAGTTGATTTCATTGTGATTCATCTCATTTGTGTACTCTTAGATGGTTTAGAATTTATGATGATTTTTTGTTTTTGAATGCATGATATGGATGATGATGCAATGTGATAAACAAAATGATATCTATGATTATGCACATGGTGACAAACTGTAATTTGGAAACTTTATTTTTCAAGCAACTTTTAGCATTTCTATCCCATTGGCAAAATATGTTGAATATGAGATGATGATAAGATAATATGAATTCATTCTTAACTCCATGCAACTTGTAAGATGCAAGGGCTTACCAATGAGAGTAAAAAATAACGTGAGATATATGTTTTGAAGAATGTGGACGAGAATGATAACCAAGAGACAATAATTTTAACAAGGATTTACTTAGAAACCTAGAAACCAACCCAAACCAATATTAACTTAATCAATTTGAAATGATTTTTTCTTATAATTTTAGACTAGAATTACATCCATAAATGGCCTATTGATTGATAAGATATGGTTTAAATAATGGTTATCTCTCCTAACATACACATCTAAATCATTTTCTTGGGAATTTTCAGATTTTCAAGAAATTTTATTTCCTTGTTTATTTGAAATTTTTGATTTATTGATGCGACCCCCTACATCTTAACTTATGCTACTAGTAAGAAGTATGGGCTCATCATAGAGGAAAAAAAATAGGTGAGTAATGGAACTTCCCTCCTTTCCCAACTTCACACTACTGGTAAGAAGCATGGGCTCACCACCAAAGGTTGTGAGGTATGAAAAGTGCAATAAGAATATTTGTGTTTATTGTTTTTATACTTTTTTTTGTTTGACTTTGAATTGTGATTTTTGGGAAGAAACATTTTCCCCTAATCTTAACCCCACACAACTAGTAGGATGTGAGGGCTCATCACCGAAGGTTGAGATAGGTGAAAAAAATCTCTAGGTGAAATGTTTAGAATTTTTGTCATGGAGAGACCCTTTTTAGGCAAAGATTAATCATCAAGAAGCTTCTAAAGAAAACTATGGGCAAGAAAGATCCAAATTAGAAGCAATCAGGAAGATTATTGATCATGTAGGCCCTCATAAAGTAATGTCAAAATTTTTCTCTTGAATGAAAGTGATGATAAAGATTAAATAGTTTGAGTGTATGAGAAGAATGTAGAATAGGTATGATTAAGAGATTTTACAATGTTTGAAAGTTAAAGAATTAATTCAATAGTAAGTTTCCATTTTACAATTTTAGCAAAATGATAATGTATACAACAAGACAATTTGAATGCAATAACAAACAATGTGGAAATGCTAAAATCATTTGAGGTGAAGCGAGTTGATGGATTTTCCAAAATCCTCACCCTCTAAGGTATAAAAATGATAAACACCATTTTTGGATTCTTTAATTAATTGATAAGGCCCTAACCATTTTGGCTTGAATTTTATACCTTCTTCGACCTTTTATGGGTTTGGCGTCAGACTTAGTAACCGGATTATGCACTACGACATCAAGAGAGGATCCTATCATGTCATTGTAACTAAAATAAAAAGTGCAAGAATGTTCCTTAAGAAATTTCATGTGTTATTCTATTTCCTTAGGTGATAATGAAGAACCAATTGTTATAATTTTGGGATCCTCTTCTATCCCAATGTTTATGTCAATGGTTCCTTCTATTAAGGAAGCATTCCCTTCTTCAAACTTAGGAGGAGCTAGAGGCAACTCCAAAGGCTCTTCCTCCACTTCATAAATTTCAAAATCTTATGAATAAGATGGATTCATCATTTTGTCTCTGAAGTAGGGATAAGGGTGAGAGATAAAGGAAAATCCTTTCTTATGATGTGCATGATGAATTTAAGTGTAAGCATGTAAGAATCCTAAGATTGTTTCATCATTATCATTGAAATTTAGTGTGATAGGCTCATTTTTAGTCTCCACATATGCTAAAATGGCATTGTTAGGATTCTTGAAAAGAAAGGGTTTCTCTCAGATTGAAACCATGAACTCTTTTCTTTTAAGTATTCATTATGAAAAAATGAGAAGAAGCCATAGAATCGGTGAGCTGATTTTGATCTCTTTTAATTTCTTCTATAGAGATGAAATAAAAATATTTACATAGCTTGTGAACTATAGACTTATAGAGCTAGAGGTACTCCGCCCTAGTATCATAAACATATGAGATTAGTTTGCAATGAGTTGTGAGTCCCCTAGGACTCCAACATTATGAAATCCCATCATTTTAGCTATAATAAGACTAAGAAGTAGATCTATGTACTAAGCTCCATTATTAGTACACTCAAAGTTCAATTTGAGATCAAAGGGCATGATTCTACCTTTTAGAGAAGTTAGAATCACCCCACCCCCTGTACTGTAATGGTACTTGGCTCCATCATAGTGGGGATTCTAACAATCATTGAGAAAAATGTTTTTCTCAATGTTTTTTGGATCTTCTTCTTGAACCTTAGAAACCTCTGCCATATATACCTCTTAAAAATCATCCACCGGAAGAGAGGTTAGTCCTAAAGAATTTTCGATAACTTGAGAATCAAATATCGGTAAGTAATTATCCAAGAGTTTCACTATCTCTGCTGTCATTTTGGTAGATACAGTTTCTACCGTGGCATTCTTACCCTTAATATTATTTACCCCTTTGATAACTTTAGGTGACTCCAACTTAGTTGTTGGAACCAACTTCATGGTAGGAACCATTTCCTTAGAAGGTGATGGTTTATTCAATTGATTAGTTGGGAGTTCCAATTTCGAGTGAACCCAAGATTCCCTTTTTAGGTTTGTTAGGTGAATATAAAATGGATTGGGATCACCTTGAGATATAAAAACTTTACCCAGGTGAAGGAATATCACTTCTTAAAATAATGTAGAAAAGATGGATTTCATCCTATGGATTTAGGGCTTGTCAAGAATCATATTATAGTTGGTTTCCCTATCTATAATCTAAAATTGAGTTAGAATGGTCTTCATCCCAAGGGTAACTGGGAGAATAATGGTCCCAATTGACATGGATTTCAAACTATCATAACCCCTTAGTGTGTTTCTATTGGAAGAATAATTTGTTTCTCCATACCCTAGCTTCTGTAAGAAGGAGAAAGGAATAATGATTACAACATCCCCATCATCGATCATTGATATATTGACATAGTTATTATAGAGCCATAATTGTAAATATAACGTGAGATTGCCCCTTCATGCTAACTCAACATCTATAGGCATCTTGTTAATGTCAAACACTAACCCAATATCTTGATTGTGTTGACCTGGAGGATATATGTCAAAATCTATGTGGTTAATATGGGTCTCTAGAAGGGGTGTGACAAGTACTAAGTGACCAAGACCTAATGCTTCTAACAAGGTAGACCAGTGAGATGGTGATTCTTTAACAAATATAAGAAGGAAATGTGAAAAAAGGTCTTGGTGAGATCTGTGATCAAGTCATAGGATCCTAATGGTTTAGGCACTACTAGCGAATCATCTTGTATGAGAGGATAAGAGGGAAGAGGTTGATACATATAATATCGAGTATGTGTAGTGGTGTTGACCTCTGGTTCTAACTCCAATTCAACTAAACATTTTAGTCTTGTTTCTTTGATCCAGGTTAGGAGCCACCTGAGGATCACTAGAAGTAGAATCCTCATAATCATTGGTCACTATAGGAATCCCTTTATTGGAATTATGAGTATGGAGCTTCTCATTCTCAGAATTATTCAGAAAAGGATCTCTTTAAATCAGTAGGCTAGCATTTTGTGGATCAAGATGCCCCATATGGGTGTTACCAGAATTTCCAGGGTTTTCTAATTTTTTTGATGAAGAGTTTCCTTTGGTCTTCTGGGAGATGTTGTATTATTTTTTTGTAATCTCTGTAATTTTGAGTGTCATGATCTATCAAACTATGAAACCCACAATATAATTTGGGATCAGAATCCCTCAACCTCTAGTTTTGATTTTGTTGCAGCCCGCAATTCCATTTATTGTTTTGATGTTGATTGTTATAGTTATATTTTGGATCCCCTTGGTTGGGATTGTGATATTGAGTTGGACCTTAGGCTTGATATTGATGAGGATTTGGATGGTTAAAATCAAAATCATTGATAGAGGGAGTGGGATTGTTGATCCTTTAATTGTTCATGTTCCTGTTGTTGTTGTTTGTATTTCCAGTGTTCAAAACATTTGGCTTCTTAGGCTGATAAGTGAAACCAACTATTGTGGCACCACGATTTTGATTAAAGACCTTGGGTCCTTGGTTGTTATTTGAGTTATTCTGGTAACTTGAATTGTTTGGGTTAGAGGTGACCAACCTGTCATTAGATCCATAGGTCTTGCATTTGCTATCAATCATCGTTTGGTCAATGTATAACGCGCCTTTTAGAACTTACTCATAAATTCATAGAGGGAATTTATAGACCTCCTCCTTGGTTCTTTATTAAGTGAATGAAGGAAAAGATTGTAGAGCTCCGTATATTCAATGTTTGGAGCACTGATAGAGGAATATAGGAATTTTCGCCACCTGTGATCACCACAAACTCTTGCAATATGAATAAGTAGTAAAGGATAACACCATAATTGCCTAGAGCCAAACTTAATCATAAGAATGAAACTTCATGATCAAAGTTTAAAAACCATCATTAATGAAAACTAAATGAAATTAAACATCTAATCTACAAGCATCCTTACTATGTGAAATGATTTCTAATTAACATAGACCTAATTAGATCTAAGGGAAATTAAATTATGGTTGTTTCTACTCCACAAATGGTGAGAGGACCTCTCTAACAATGGCTACAAAGACATATTAGTTATCCCTCTACTAACCAATATGAATATTGGATGTAAATAATGAGCAAGCTAATCTAAGAAGGAAGTATGGGTTTTAATCCTAAGTTTATATGATATGCAATTAAAAGCATGGTGTAAAGTATGAAGGTGGGTGCTTAGTCCTTTTTATAGTTTTCTATTTGAGGAAAACTTGCTGTTGAGCCCAAAAAATGGCTAAGTCTCAAAGTAGAGGATCAACGTGCGTAGAAGATAGTATAGGAAGAAGGCATGTGCATGGTAAAAAGGTTGCACATGAACAATGAACAATAAACCAATTTTGGAATGAAGGGCTAGAGTTAGACTTGGAGTGTAAGGAGGCTTATACATGGAAGTAGAAAAGGGTTTGAGACTTGTTGGGCCCCTAAAATATTGGCTAAGTACAAAAAGGCACATAGGTGCGTAAGGCCTAGTTGAAGAAAAGCACGTAGGGTAGGGTTTAAGGAGGGATTTAAGGAAACCCATAGCGCACACACGGAAAAACCAAGGGTTTAGGACTTAGCAATATTACGGGTTTTGGTAGAACACATGAAAAGCATGACCTAACTGTGCATGCGGAGTGGATAAGGTGACAGCCTGGTAACAGGGTGGCCTAGGAAGGAGCATGCATGCAGTAGAAGTTCCTAGAAGCTCATCATGGTAAAAAGTGGAAAGCTTAGGCATGGAGGAGCATGCTTGCATGGAAGACCACATTCAGACACTTAGCATTAGATTTGAGGCCACTGGAGGATGAGTTGGCAGTCTAGAAATCCTATATATACAAGTGCTTGCAGAGAGAGATATAGAGGGCAGAGCTATGCAAAAATACTGCAAGAACTCTGTTAGTTTGGGTAATTGTGTTTAGGGAAGAATGTATCAGGGGTATGGGGTTTATAAATTTCTTTTGAGGGCCTAGCCATAAGAGTCCAGATATAATGCATGACTGCGGTCTGCTTCTCTGTAAAACTTTGTAATGGCTCCATTAATGTAATGAGATTACTAGCTTACATGAATATGAACATTGATGATTCTAATGCATACATCTTTCTCATAGTTCCTTTTCAATTATGTTTATGATTAAGTATGGATGTCTGTACAACTTCTTTCTGTCTTGGTATAGTTTTAAAATCTATTAAAGAACTTCCTATCAGAAATGACTGCAAGGACCTAGAAGCCGTTTTGAGCTCTATGGTGCTTGTATGTTTTACTTTCATTCAGATCTCTTAACATGAATCATAGATGATATTTCCCACTAAACTCACATAAAAGAGAGACTCGGCACCCGTGCGTGCCTTAGGTGAGCACCTAGCACCTGCTGGGTGATAGACTGGTGTGCATGAGGTTCCTTTCTTTTGTGATGAGGGTAAAAATGACTACATCTTGGTTACATTGTCAGGACCTGTTTTCAAAGTTATAGTGGGAAATTGCATACATCATGATCTGGGTAATGAGTAATGACAGAATGTTTAACTCTGGAAAGTGTTGAATTATGGTTCAAGAGCATAGAGGATGAATTTTCTCAGAGATTCAGCACTGGACATGAGTTTGATGCACGTAGATGGGTAGAAGAAAACCTCAAACATGATTTATATGAAACATTTTTCTGTTGTTCCCAGTAGCGCTGTATGAATGAATCTCAACATATGTGTCTAGATCAAGCTGGTATTGTAGATCTCGCTCATGGACCCAAGAAGAATACCAGAGGCTGTAGGATGCAGATCTGACATGGAATTGTGCTGTGGATCATTGGTGGGAAGGTATGTTGGCTAACTACACTCTGGAGTACGCTATTTCCACATATTATTTCTCAGAAGTTGTTGAGTTTAAATTTCTGCAAGAGCCCAGAGGATTATTTCTACGTGCTATCCCTCTGGCAATGAAGATCCTAATTGTTACTTTGAGTTTAGAGGCATTTCTAATGGCTGACTAAACCATTCTGAGTGCTGGGTGAGGGAGCTAGGGTGGAGGAAGATGGAAGATATTATGACAAAGAACGAAAGGGAGGAGAGACGACTCAAGTATAGTGAAGCACATGAAAGGGATATTTCTAGATGACATGAGGCTGTAAGTGTGATGGATCTATTGAGGTAGATGTTGCGGGAAGGAGTTGAGGTTCACGTGGAGGACGTGGAACTAGAACAGTCTATGCTACCGAATCTTGGCAAGTGTGTAAGAGAGACCCCTTCAGCTTCTGATGAGAGTTTGTCACATGGAGAAAGAAGAGTCGTTGGTATGTATCTGAACCCACCAAGTGACCAAACCCTGGCATTTGGTTTTCCAGAACAAGGAAGGAGTATCATTGACCCCATTGGTATAAGTGGAAGTGATAGATTTGCGCCTAGAAGGTACATTTTTTAGCTCCCATTTCTATGGATACACATATTCCAGTATTCAGAGGAGTCTTTAGATAAGGAGAAAGTATACAAGCTTTTAGTCTCGTGTCTGGAAGTGGAACGAGGTACAATAGTAGTAGTGGGGCATTATCATAGACTGTCAATGCACAGTTCAGTGGAACCTTGGGGGCACTTGACACAACTACTATAGGACCTAGTGTTTCTGGTGGATCTGGTGGGTTAGGAGGGATAGGACACGGTGAAACTAGTGGTTCTGGTGGATCTAGTGGCTCAGGAGGCACAAAACCTAGTGGATCCGGTGGCAGAAGAAACACCGGGGGAAACTAAGGCTCTGGCTCAGGAGGACAAGGGCCCCAACCACCCCTCAATTATTATTTGAGATGTATTTACACTTGCCATATTATAGAGGGATTGAAGACGCTGCAGAACATGTTCATAAGTATGAATTGCTATGGCGTGCAAAGGGGATCACAACCTCATAGCAGAAGGCTAGTCAATTTTCAACAACGTTGTAGGGGCATGCACATAGCTGGTATAAGAAATATGACCCTCATCAAATGGTGGTGGATTATACTACTTTAAAGAATGCCTTCTTAGAAAAATTCCACATCCATGAGTTTGAACAGAAGAGCATCAGTGCCCTGAAAAAGATTCAACAGGGAATGGTAGAGAATGTGTGGGAGTATGATGCACACTTTAAAACTCTCTTGTCTAAGTTATCATATAATATTGACCCTTCACAACATGCTCAGTGGTTTATTAGAGGATTGAACACACCTTTTAGAAGGGCCTTATCTCATAAATAATTTACAAACCCACACGAGGTGTTGGAAGCTGTTCTGTGCACCAAGGTTGTTGGTAGTGTTGATACTAGAGTTAGCCCGTTCCTGGAGGCTCAAATTTATGCTATGGCTAAGTAGCTAGAGAAGTTGTTTGTGAAATCAGCCCATGAGACTCGCAGTGGGTTATGGTGTACAAATTGTGAGGTAGAGGGGCATGTCAAGGGTAGTTCTCCTCGGAGGGTAGTACATGCCGTGACAGTAGACTATGAAATTTTTCATGGGGACCATGATGCAAGTAGATGCCCCTTGTTACAGTGCGCAATTCAAAAGAATGTGTCTTACTACTATAAGTTCTACACCTCTAACACCCATGATACTAGGGACTGTAGGCTCATCAATCAGATCCATGAAGCCATTGATCATGGGGTATGCCAAACCAACATTGCTGGTAGTTCTAAAGGAGATGATCTCCGCTATGAGGAGTGCTTAGATGGTGGCATGCATGGAAGGGGATTTGACAGAGGATTCCATGGTCATGGTAACCACAAAGGAGGAAGGAGTGAGTTCCCATGTGGAACCTGTTTTAATTACAGGTCTACAAAACATTATAAATGAGAGTGCCTAGACCTGTTGTAGTGCTCATGGTGTAGAAAGAAGCACAAGTATGAGGAATGCCTGGAGTTATTTAAGCACATGAACCAACATCAATGGAAAGACAAGGGCACTGTAATGATAAGAATTAAGAAGACAGACACACAAAGGATGTCGCGAGTGACACGTGATGTAGGCTTGGAATCTGTTTTAGTAACAACAAGAGTAGAGGTCATGCACACAAAAGAAATACCAAGGCAGAGGACCCTAGTTTCAAGAGAGGAAGTAGTTCATGAGAAGTACCCAAACCATGCGCATCAAAAGGAAGTATATCAAGATACCATGGATGTCATTCGGAGTTTACAAGGAGAAATCCAATGTCTAAAGGAGCAATCTAGAAGGGAGGAACAAAGGAGGAAGGTCGAGGCACCAAATGATGACTTGGATGAGGTCAAGGAAGTATGTAAAATGCTAAGGCAAGAGAATGTTATTCCCTTGATAGGAGCATGGTTGAGGAAGAAGGTACCATGCACAAGAGAAGAGCATGAAAGATAGATCCTGCATGTAAACCTTCCCCCTCACAACCTTGACTATGACAAGGAGATCACACTGGATGCAGTCGTGGATGGATGGCTCCTTAGTAATATCCTCATTGACACAGGTGCAGAGGTCAATGTTCTAACTTTGAATGCATGGCATCAAATGGGGAGACCTGCATTAAAACCATCTTTCAATGTGTTGTATATGGCAAATAAAACAAAGGAAATTCCCATTGGTATCTTAAAGGATGCAACTATCATTATCTAGGGAGCTAAGTTTACTATGGACTTCAAAGTATTGGCACTCACTGAGGAAGAAAATTTCCCAGCACTACTTGGGAACCCATGGTGTTACAAGAACAATGCTAACCTTTAGTTCAACAAGGGGTACATCAGCTTTGAAAATAAGGAGGAATGGGTTATTATACCCTTGGCTGATGGGAAGTCAACACCCTATACTGAACCTTTGGGGGAAGATGTCCTGGATAGGATATATGTGATTTCAATTAGGGATCCAGAGATAATCCATCCTACCGATGGAGTTATCTAGTTTGAGGATGCTCAGTTAGTAAGTGACACCACCAGCCTAGCATGTGATAATTGGGTGCATGGGACTTATGAATTAATTGGATGATAGTTGAGAGGATTGGTAACAAAAGTAACAAAGGGGTGTACATTCTGGTGCCTAGGGGGAAAAAAACTACCTAAGTATTCAGGAGGGGCCTTCCTTGAGATATTCTTATAGAAGATGGAAGCTCAGTGGAATGAGGATAAGGAATGGAGGGGGATGTTGAATTATTCCATGCTCAGCATAATGGCACGATGGTGGGCTACACATCAAAAGAGCCTTTTAGAATGGCACGAGGTGATAATTGCTCTCTCTATCACGTTTTCTAGAAGTAACATACCCACCACCATCAAAGACTACCATGGTAAGGAACTCACCTCTTTCCACATCTAAGCTTGTGAGAAGGTCTGGAGAGAAGGTGTGGAAGCTTTGACACCATCCCTTTTGGTGCAAAAGTTGTATTTTACACTGCAGGGTTACACACACGCATGGTACATACATTTTGAGACATGCCACCAAACAGGGAATTGGCAAGAGCTAGCAGCTGACCTTATTCAAATGTTTGAATATCGAAGTACCAAGCCATTAGTTGATAAAGTATTGTAGGTTGTTAAGCACCTTACCATGGGGAATAGTGCAATGGCAGAAGACATGCTATTAGAACTGCTAGGTGGACTAGGTTTGGAGGCACGCTTTAAAGAAGAGGTAGAGGAAGTAGAAGAGATATAACTTGAGCATGCGTTTTTGGAAAAGGAGAAAGGGAAATTAGTATATGTTATTGATGGGGAGGAAGTAGAGAGCTTGGATGTTAACCATTTTATAGGGACGCACAAGGTAGTGGACATTGCAGATGCTCGGATGCTTGCCTACCATGAGCCTTTGAAGACAAAGAAGGTTAACATCGGCTCTGGAGAAGAACCTAAGGAAGCTATTATTAGAAGGAGGTTTTTAAAATCATTGATCTTTTGTGTGAATTTGAGGATTCATTCCCATGCGGGTACCATGAGCTTAAAGGCATCCATCATTCCTTGGAGGAGATGAGGATAAAGGTGAAGGACGGTGTACTCCTGGTTAGGAAGAGACCCTACCAAATGAATCCCAAATTACACATAAGGGTAAAGGAAGCGATAGACAAAATGATAGCTTTTGGGATCATTGAAGCTATGGAAGAATTGAAATGGATAAGTCTGATGGTAATTAACATCAAGAAGGATGGGTGGATTAGGATCTGTATGGATTATAGGGAGCTAAACGCAATTTTTATCATCGATCCCTTTCCAACCCCCTTCATTGAAGAAATTTTAGAGGGAGTTGCTGGGCACAAAATCTATTCCTTCACAGATGGATTTTCAGGGTATCACCAAGTCCAGATTGCAAAGGAAGACCAGGAGAAGAAAACTTTCACCACTGAATGAGGAAATTTTGTATACACAGCCATGCCCTTTGGGTTGAAGAATAAGCCTGCTGTTTTTTCACGCATAGTGGTTCAGGCGTTCTAGGACTTCATCCATAAATTCCTTCAGGTTTATTTGGATGATTGGACAGTGTATGGACTAGTGAAAGACCATTGTGATAATTTGAGGCTGATGTTTGAGAGGTTTCGGCAGTTAAGGATATCCCTCAACATTAAAAAGTGTGTCTTTACTACACCCTTTGGGATGTTATTGGGGCATATCATATGTAAGGAGGGATTGCTAGTAGATCCTGCCAAGGTTGCAATTATTATGGGATTGGGGGAACCTACTAGCCAGAGCACAGTGCGTGGATTGCTTGGGCATACATGTTATTACAGGAAATTCATCAAGGGGTATGCCAAGATAGCCACGCCTCTAGAAGTATTTATCAGACATAAAAGTGCTTTCCATTAGGGAGAGGCTCAACAGAAGGCATTTGACACATTAAAGGATAGGCTTATCACCGTGCCTGTATTAAGTTTTCCCTCTTAGGATAAGCCCTTTCATGTTCATGTAGATGCCTCAATAACTACCATTGGAGTAGTACTTGCAAAATCGAGAGAAGGAATTATTGATCATCCTCTATGTTTTGTAAGCAAGAAGTTGACACCAACATAGCAGAATTACACCACGACTGAGCGTGAAGCATTGTCAATGATCTATGGGATTTTCAAGTTTAGATTTGATCTGCTGGCAACACCCTTTATATTTTATACTAACCACATGGCATTAAAGTACTTGGGGAATAATCCTATTCTACAAGGGCACATATTTCGGTGGGTGCTATTATTTCAAGAGTTTGAGTTTACAGTAGTTGTGAAGCCTGGAAAGAGTAATTGTGGACTTGATCATCTATCAAGGATTGATTCATAGGAGGATGCATAGAGTATTGAAGAGGCTATGCCAGACATGTAACTGTTTAGGTTGTGGCGCACACCCTTGGATTTGGAGGAGATTGCAATATTCCTAAAGGAAGGTGTGGCACCATAAGGGATGAAGGAATTAGAAAGAAAGAAACTAGCCATATGCGCCACGCCCTACATGTTGATCAGTGGGGACTTATACAAGTTAGGGCATGATGAAGTTTTACACAGGTGTGTACTAGAGCATGAGTGCCTCGCCATCATAGAGGAAGCACACGGAGGAAGTGTGGGTGGACATTATGTAGGTGATGCCACTGCGCGTAAAATTTTAATGGAAGGATTGTGGTGGGAAACTTTGTATAAGGATTGTAAGGACTATTGTAAAGTGTGTGACCATTATCACTACATTGGCAAGCTAGGAAAGATAGATGAAATGTAACACCTTTGATAAATAGTTATATTCCTCTTTTGCATTACAAGCTTTGACATGTGATTTCTTGAATGAGATGTGTTTCCTTGATTGTTGAAAATCATGCTTGTTATGGATAAATAATTTCTACTCTTGAATTCATTAGACTGAAATGATATGGCTTGCAAGAATCCATTTTCACTTATTGTAGATGAGTTGCTATCTAGTTTTGAGAGTTGCAAACTTATCTCTTTTAACTGATTCATCCTTGGATCAATTCCAGTGATCCGAGGAATGTTTTAAATCTCCTTACCAGACTGAATGGTAAATTGACATTCATAAATGTGAGAGACATAGCAGAATGAACTTTTGTGTGTTACAAATTCTTTGGTCATGTAAGAACATGCCTTCATCCAGTTGTATGTATGCGCTTGGATATTTCAGATTGATCTCTTTAGGAAATTTAATGGCATAAGAAAATGAAGCCTACTTCATGACTACGAAGGGAATATAAATCCTAAAACCTAAAGGATTATCCTAACGGTATTCTAAAACTAGGTAAATGCACCTACTTCCTAGCTATGTCTACTTATTTAGGTTATAATCTAAACTAAGCTTCTTATTCTATTTTTTTGGGATGGCATCCTAACCTAAGTTCTTGTGCTAAATGAATAAGGGAGAATTTACTAAGGTAATGCTAGGATATTTTAACCTAATACCTAATGCTATATGGTTGTGAATTTTATTTAACCTAAGGTGGAAACTACTTATGAAATGATTTTGATTAAACTTAAGGTTATAACCTAAGTTTTGGGAAATCTATCCTAAACTATTGAAAGGGAACCTAGGGTCGCATGACATTATGATGACGGTTCCAATGGCATTTATTTGATTTGATTTGGTTAAATGAATGGGAGGTACAACTAGTTTTGGCAAAGGCAAGTAAAATTTAGTGGAAGCATACGTGGAGGCTTCACTAAAGTTGGAAATGGATGCTGAAGTGGAGATAACATTCACCAGTTTTAGGAGGCGGTGGCAAGGAGAGATAGGCAGGAGATTGAGGAGTAATTACATTAATGACCCTTGGTTTTTATGTGCAGACTATCTTGGAAACAAGGAAGGCAGGTTTGTTGGAGGTTTTTTGGTCTTGCATGCCTTGCGATTTTTACTCTGCATAGAGCTATTTGGTTCTTTGAACCAGCAGTTTGACTTTTACTTTATGGCTATTTTTGGTTTCTCTAGTCTATTTTTAATTGAAGGAAAGTATATGAGGCATTGGAAGAAAAGATGTTTGGTTGTTGATCTTTTGTGGAGGAGAAAAAGAGTTTGAAGCTCGGTTGGAAGTCTCCTTCAAATTGGAAGAAGCACTATCATGCATGATAGGCTCTACCCATTAAGATTATTGCTTTCTTCTAAATGATTCATTAAAACAATTATGCTCTCATGAGATAAATGTTTGTATGTTTTGTCTGGTTATTTACTTTCTTGTTTGTAAAAAAAATCTCTGTAGTTTTTGGTTATAAATCCATTGCATGATAATGTTTACATTTGGAAAATATCTCTCTCTCTCTCTGTGTAATTTTGTTGGTGATAAGATTTGTGTTTGTTCTGAACTTGTGCTCGAAGCTTGTGTTTTACACTGAACTCGTGTTCGTAGCTTTGTGTTTGTTTTTAACTTGTATTGGAGGCTTGTATTTTTGTAAACTGGTATTCAAAGCTTGTGTGTTCTGAACTTATGTTTGAAGCTTTGTGTTTAGTACTGAACTCGTATTCAATACATGTGGGTCCTGAACTTATATTCAAAGCATTATGTTTGGTTCTATAATCTCCCTTACTATAATAAAACTTGTTAAATTGTAAAAGATGTCATTCTCTAACTAAAAAATTATAGTTTAATAATGAAATATGCAATGGACATACAATTAAACTATATGAGTAATGAATGATAAAATGGTTATGTTAACCCTAACATCTAACCATGTAGAGGAAGACTCTTCCTCTCTCATAAGAATGGAAAATAAATGGAAAGGTGGTTATGATCTTTAATCCTTATTCTTCATTTATAAAAAGTAAACACTAGCTAAATCTAGGTGGATGAGACACCTTCTTTGGACAGCTAGGTTGCATTAAAAATTAACCATTTGATGTTTGCTACCCTGTTTTCGGTGATATCTACTTTTTTAAGGCACGTTAATGAAAATCAATGCCAACATGAGTTAATGAAGTTCTTAATATCAAATCAGATTAACTATGGATAAAGAACTTAATGAATGTTGGAATTAGGGTCAGGCATGGTTACTGTAATCTGAATCTTAATCCAATTTAATTATGAATTTAATGACCACTAAGGGGTATGTACATCGTGATTAATCAGTTCTAATGTATGTTGACACACTCCAACTGCAGGACTGTACTTTTGAGAAGACCAAGGGATTCTCGAGGATACAATGTTACAGTTGAAATGTGGCAACACCCTTTCGTATTTGTTCATCTAGATCTACACACATCTGGACTTGAACTTAGTTTCTCTCTAGGTCAAGTTAGTAGCAATTTTAGAATAAGGAGTAGCTTTCTATGACTTAGGGTACCTTGGCACATTTGGTTGACTTAGGTCAATCGAGTATGCCCATATAACCTAAGTCATCGTGAGTGTCTTCCTATAACAAATTATGTTGCTAACCTAGGCTAGGATCAAACCTTGGGCAATTGGACTGGCACAAGTCAGTAAATACCATTATAGATAACAAAATAGTGAGGTGAATGACGTATTCCAAAATGACAAGTATGCCATCTAGGAATAGTAACATGAAAAATATGTTGAAAATATTTGGCCAAAGTATCGCAAGATGCTGGTTGCATTGTACTATGTCACCTAGTTTAAAGCAACGTGATGTTAGATGAATATTGGTAATAAATATTTAGATAGGTTATTTAAACAAATCACTCTGTACTCATAATCGGGTAGGAAAACCAAGTATACATAGTATACATAAAGTATTCTATACTTTAAGATAATCATGTGAGATCGGTTTGTAACCAAGTCATGGAATGAGAGATCGGTAACTTACCGAGTCATTACAGATGCATATGGTTATCTATTATGAGATTGATTGCCATAGAATGTGTGTTATAAACGATGTTTTATTTAGAACAGAGAACATTATGTAATTTTTTTCCCCCTTGTTTCTAAAGTCTTAAAATGGGAATGTTACATCTTGGTATTAGAGCTGAAGGTTACAAATTTTGGACCTATTGGGTCCATAATTTGATAAAACTTAAATTTTCTTGTTAACAGAAAATGGTTAGAACAAGAGGAAATGTTGCAAATAATCCTCCACTTGAGGAAGGAGTAGCAACTACCCAAAAAATCGATGAGATCCTTACTGCCCTATTAGACACAAGGGATCATTTGGCTATACTTGAACAACAAGTAATGGGCAATTAGGAGGAAGAAGATACTGGTAATAATAATCAGCCACCTCTTGAGGACAATGCCAATTTAAGTGTTGATAATAACAATGTGAACATACCTGATCATTCTAAGAACAAAAAGGCTAGGATGGCAGCTGAACTCACTAATGATATAGAAATGATAAGTCCACCCAAGTGTTATGGCACCACATTAGGAGATGGAGCTGGGAATTGACTCAGTGAAATGGAGAAGTACTTTGTAACAAGGAATTTATCAAAAGAAATAAAGGTGATATGGGGAGCATATCAGCTTTCCCATGAGGCATCTTCATGGTGGGACAACCATAAGGATGAGTTGAATATTGATGAAACTAATATCACATGGGATCAATTTAAAGGTTACTTTAGGCAACGTTGGCTGCCACAAATTTAATATGATCAGAAAATGACCGAATTCCAGAACTTAACTCAAGGAAAGCTAACTGTAACTGAGTATTGTGAATGATTTACTAAACTCCTTAAGTATGTACCTCAGTATCAAAATGACAAGAAGTTTAGGATACAAAAATTCATCATGGGATTGAATCCTGTTATAGGAGGAGAGCTAGATGTTCATAGCCCAACCATGATGGAAGGCGTTGTTGAAAAAGCCATAAGACAGGAACATAAATTGAAGGCAATTTCTGCTCATAAAGAGGAAGTAAGGAAGAAAGTCCCTAACTCCTCTTCATCATCTTTTATACCTAAGAAAGGACCATGGAAGAAATTTGGAATGAAAAGTAAGTTTTTTGCTGATAATAATAAGAAAGAAGCAACAAATAAGTTTGTCGGTAATGCACGGAACAACTTTTTCAAGAATAATAATAATGAACAAAAGTCCTATATGGGTCAGAATGATAATTTTAGGGTTGGAAATAAATCTGAGCCTAGAAAGGGACATGTAGGAGGCTGTTATAATTGTGGCAAAGATCATTACACAAATCAATGCCCTTTGGAAAAAGGATGATCACAATCACCAGCACAAGATACACGCTGCAGTAGCTGACAAGCAAGATGAAAAATAGGCCATGCCCATAGAGATTCTGGGTAAGTTATTTGGCATACCTATAACTATTTTTTTGATACCAGAGCTACTGAATGTTTTATTTCTAGTAAATTAACATCAAAAATAAAAAGAAAAGCTGGAAACATGGATAAAACATGGACTATACATTATGGAAACAATGCTGTTCCTACAGTTAGTATGTGTCTTTTTGGAGCAGTCCTTGACTTACCTATTTTTTCACTGAAGTTGATCTCTATGTTGCACCCTTAGGGTCTTATGATGTAATCATAGGTGTTAATTGGTTAGCAAAACATAAGGCAAAAGTGGACTATTTTGAAAAACATATTAGTTGTTTAGATGATCTGTAGAAAAAAATAGAGATTTAGGGTGTGAAACGTGAGATTTTTTATAGAAAACTGTCAGCTATGCAACTTAAAAAGGCCAAAAATAAAGGTTGTACCTTATATGCAGTAAATATTACAAAAATAGCTGAAGAGAACAATGATGTCATGGAACGATATCCACTATTACAAAACTTTAGTGACGTGTTTCTGGAAGAGTTACCAGGTCTTCCACCCAAAAGGGAATTTGACTTCATAATAGAAATCAAGCCTGGAACCGAGTGTATTTCTAAGGCACCATATTGAATGACTACTATAGAATTAGTAGAGCTTAAGGCTCAATTAAAAGAAATTTTATCTAAAGGTTTGATTAGACCAAGTGTTTCACCTTGGGGAGCACCAGTAATTTTTGTGAAAAAAAAGGATGGAACACTTATATTGTGCATTAATAATAGGATGTTAAACAAATAAAAAATCAAGAATAGATACCCACTCCCTAGAATTGATGATCTATCTGATTAGATGCATGGAGCATCGGTATATTCTAAGATAGATCTTCGATCTGGATATCATCAATTACGGATTAAGGATGAGAACATTCATAAAATAACTTTCAGAACAAGGTATGGACATTATGAGTTCATAGTCTTACCTTTTGGATTAACAAATGCACCTGCAGTTTTTATGAATTTAATGAATAATATCTTTCAAGAATACTTGGACATATTTGTGCTCATATTCTTGGACAACATTCTCATATATTCTAAAAGTATAGAGGAACACCATGAGCATTTTAAGATAGTTTTAGAAATTTTGAGAAAGAGACGGTTATATGGTAAGCTATCTAAATGTTCTTTCTATGACACAGAAGTGCACTATTTGGGACATGTAATAAGTAAGAATGGAATTGCTGTAGATCCTTCTAAAATTGTAGCTATAATTGAGTGACATGCACCAAAGAATGTACATGAAGTTAGAAGCTTCATGGGTCTTGTAGGTTAATATAGAAAATTTACAAAAGTTTTTTCTAAGGTGGTTGCACCAATAACTTCATCACAAAAAAAGGATAAGAAGTTTTTTTGGAATGAGAAATGTGAATCTGCATTTATAACTTTGAAGGAATAGTTAACTTCGGCATCTATTCTAGCTATACCAGATCCTAATGGAGAATTTACTATTGTAACAGATGCATCTGGGGAAGGTCTAGGAGATATTTTGTTACAAAATGATCATGTCATATCTTATGAAAGTAGAAAACTAAAGTTACATGAGTTGAATTAAGCTCCACATGATTTAGAGCTTGTTGCCATTGTCCATGCACTACAAGTTTGGAGGCATTACCTACTTGGTAAACCCTTTGAATTAAAAACTGATCATCTTGGGCTTAAGTATATTTTCACTCAGCCAAATCTAAATGCAAGACAACAAAAATGGTTAAAGTTTTTGTCTCAATATGATTTTTACATCAATTATATGAAAGGTAAGGAAAATAGAGTGGTTGACACTCTAAGTTATAGGAAACACATTTATACTCTTATAACATTGAGAACTCAGTTTAAGGATGAAGTAAAAAGTGTTATGGAATCTGATTCTTACTTTCAAAAAGTAAAACCAGTGCTTGCTGTAGATCCAAATGATATGAGGTATAAATGTTTTCATTTTGACAATGAAGGAATCTTAAGATTTGAAAACAGAGTATACATACCTTCACTAAATGATTTAAGAAAGAAACTGTTAGAAGAATTTCACAATTCACCTTTTTCTGGACACCCTAGTATTACAAAGATGCTTGCTGATATAAGACAACAATATTTCTGGAAGGGGATGAAAAAGGATGTTATTGATTTTGTGACACATTGCTTAGAATGTCAATGTGTTAAAGCTGAACATATGCACCCAGCTGGTTTATTGTATCCTCATAGCATACTGCAGTACAAATGACAAGTAATAAACATGGATTTTATACAAGGGTTTCCTATGTCAAGAAATAAACAAGATGTTATTTTGGTAGTTGTTGATAAACTAACAAAGGTAGTACATTTTATTGCGGGTAATTTGAAGGATGATTCTCCTGTATTGGCTAATATATTTGTACATGAAATTTTTAGATTACATGGAGTACCTAAATTAATCATATCAGATAGATATCCTAGAATGATGTCAAGGTTTTGACAAACACTTAATGCAACTCTAGGAACTAAGCTAAATTTCAATTCTGGGTATTGTTGTCAAAATTTCCCCCCCCCAGGGTAAATCTCGATAACATGCATCAAAGTTGCAGAAAGGCAAATAGGTCGATCCAGAAAAAATGGTGAAAATCGGCTAAGTCCTAGTCCTAGGAGCATTCGGGACATTTGGGACAAAAAGGCCCGAACCGGCCGGCTCGGCCGAAGTAAGCACAAACAGCCCACTAAGCATTTGGGACAAGTGGGACAAAAGTACGCGGCGGGTGCGAAATGCCGGTTCGACCGAGAGGAAAAATTGGCTAACTGCTGAGAGGGTCGCCTTTGGGACATCTGGGACAAAAAGGCGCGAACCGGCCGAACCGGGCGAAATCAGCACAAGCAGTCCGAAGCGAAGTGGGCCAAGTGGAACAAAAATACCCGAGCCGCCCGAACCGGCCGAAATGAGTCCAGAGGGGCCAAAATCAAATGGGACATCCGGGACAAATGGACGCGAAATGCCCGAACCGGCCGAAATGAGCACAAAGGGCCCAAAATCAAATGGGACATCCGGGACAAATGGAGGCGAAATGCGCGAAGGAGCCGAATGAGCCGAGGACCAATCAGAAACTACCAAGTGTCCTCATAGAGTATCAGGTCAGAAAAGTCAAAGGGCAAGATTTCGAGCACCGATCCGAATCAATAGGATCTTGCCACGTGTTTCATTTAGGGGCCCACGAGGAAATTTAAAAGGAAAGCCCGCCAAAAGGCAGAGGAGAGAGAATTATTCAACCAATCAGAGTACGCCACGTGTCATCCAGGCGGCAGAACGTGGGAAAGAATTCAAAAAGGTGTTTTCACCTGTTCCGTGCTCTAAATCTTCAGATTGCCATAACTTTTGATCCAGAGCTCGGATTTGCACGTTCTTTATTCCAGTGGAAAGCTGGTAAAATTCTCTACACGTTTCCAAGGCCAATCTTGTATTTTGGTTCAGTTTGGAGGATGAAAATCAAGAAACGCCTCTGGCGTGAATAACAAACAGAAGTGATGCGTCAACAAACAATTTTAATGCAGCAGACAGTTCGCCGCTCCTGTAGGCAGCCCGCCGTTTTCGCCAGGATCCGCCGCTTCTGCCATGATGAGATGAGTTAAATGCATTCAGGAGGTGGTTGGGGCAGATTTCGAATTCCTCTCTCTTTTCTCTCTCATTCTTCCTATAAATTGTAAGGAGGGGCTTCTTTCTAGATGTTGGACATTTCTGTTTTGCGACCCCTCCCTTCTCTCCTGCTTGCAAGAGAATTCGTGGAGTTTCCAAGCCTCCCATATGGACTGTAATGTCATTGTGCCTCTTGGCCATTGCAATGTATTTGAATCATCCTTTGAGCAATATATATGTCTGTGATTGAATTTAAATCCTCTCATGTATTCATTGTTGTCATTCTGATCTCCCATTGCATTTCGGTTACCTGTGTATGATGTGGTATTGCATCTATATGGTCTGTGTTTATGTTGCAAAGCTTATGTTCTTCATTCCTCGGTGCATCACCTCCATAGTTTAGGTTTTATTGTACGCATTTCTCTCTCCATGTCCCCTTGGTAGTTAGGTTAGTTTTTGGGTGAACCTCTGCGTTTTATTGGTGCATCTGAACAGAGGAATAGGAACCAGCCTTTCTCTGGAGAATCCTTTTCTCATTTTCAAGTCCCACACTTGGAGGAAGGATTCAATGTTATGCAATCACACTGGGTACATAAGTGATCAACCTAGAAACTTGATCTGTATTCAGGGGTGCTGTGATTTTGCATCAACAGTTTTGGCACGCCCGGTGGGACTAGAGGTCTCATTTTTATTGCAGCAAGGTTGATATGCATCTGCTGCAGTTTTCTTGCTTAAAAAGAGCTATTATTTGCATATCTGGCGACTCCAAAGGGAGGAATCAATAGAATTTCAGCAGTCAGGCCTAAAAGCTTATGAGAAGAATCACAAGGTCAAGAGTTGGAGAAGAAGAAGTGCTGTTCGAATACCTGCAATTATCTCCAAGAAGAAGGCAAAGAGGAAGAAGGATTCAAAGGTCTCCATCTCCACCAAACAGAATTCTTTCAACTCCTCCACCTGAGCGGCCTTTCCTTCAGTATACAAGGGTTTTAAGGCCAATCAGAATGGCGCAACCAGTGAACCCCTATGTCAACTTCACAGGCAGCAGCCCACTTGCTCTCAATGCACAAAACCCAATCCCAGTTGCAGCATTGAAGAACATTCCATACTTTACTGGAGAAAATCAGACCACTCCTGGTGACCATGTCAAGGACATTGCTAACATTTGTGCAATTCATGAGATCGATGAGATGCAAGTAGCTGTCAAATTGCTGGCGTCTTCATTCAAGGGGAAAGCATTGCAATGGTTTAGGAGCCTTGGAGCTGGCTCTATCACAAACTGGAATCAGCTATGTATTGCACTTCATGATCAATTTGGAGAGAAGGGAGACAACTTGTCTCTTTTGGAGCAGCTGACAACCATCAAGAGAGCTTCCAATGAGCAGCTGACTGACTTCAACTTCAGATTTCAAAGGTCTTGGGATAGAATTCCAGTAGCAGTCAGACCAACAGCAGAAGGTGCTTTTCTGTATTACCTTAAAGCTTTAAATTCTGATATTTCTATGTTGATTCAATCTATGGGAGGCACAACTATCCCTGCTGCTTATAGTATTGCCATTAGAGCTGAAAATTGTCTGATTCAAGCTGGAAAGCTAGCTCCTAGGCCCCCAATGCCATTATATCCAAGTATAGAGAGCCCAAGTACTAGTCAAGCACCTGTCTTAGCCCCTATTCCCACTCCTAGGAATCAGAGTTCAAATGAAGCTTCCACTTCATCTCCAAGTGCCCCAAATGAGCTTCAAGAAGTCATGAAGCAACTGCAAAATTTAGGTAATGAGCTGGTCACACTCAAGAGACAGCAAGCTCAAGGTTTTAGACCTTCGTATCAGCCTCAAGCTCAACCTAATAGGCAGCCATATCAGCCTCAAAGACCACCTAATCCAGCTGCAAATGTGAATCAAACAAGGCCTCCTGTCAATAGACCTTTCCAGCCCTATAATCCAAATGCCATATCTGCCTCTAAAGCATTAGTTCCAGCACAAAATAACATGGCACAGGAATACGATTGGTGTTACCCTTGCAATCTACCTCACAATCAGTCAGCATGTTTCAATGGTGCGCTAAATCAGGCCTTGATGGTGCAAACCATTGGTGTTGCTCAAGATCCAAGCCAGGAGGAGAATCAACAGCAACAAGAAGGACCCCCAATAGAAACCACATTGGCAAATTGGCAAACGGAAGACTTCTGTGGAGTTAACCAACAGCCTTTTCAAGGCATGGCTGCCAATACACGGTCAAAGAAGAGAAGCATAGAAGAGGGGCAATCGTCTAATCCAGTTGTTTCTCAACCCACTCTTACACAACAGGGGGTCAGTAGACCAAACACAGCTCCAAATGTGCAAAATCAACCCAAGGTTCCTGTTGTAGCAACACACGCACATGCTCAAGCTCCAGAAAAGGTTGTACCAAGTAAGGGACAGCAAAAGGACAGTTCATCCCCTTTCAACATCATCGATCAAATGAAGAAGACACATATGAACATTTCCATGTGGGAATCACTGGCGATCCCAGGGCAACGAGATTTATTGCAAGCTGCAATGACTAATTGGTCTGCCACAAATATATCAAACCGAGGACATGAGAAGGTTCTCACTAATGCAGTGCAACATGATGGGGGGCAGACAAGAAAAAATTTGAAGCCCCCACCTTTCTATGTTTCATTGATTGTTGGAAATCACTTGGTGCACAACTGCATGTTGGATTCGGGGGCCAGTAGTTCGGTGATGCCAAAGCAAATAGCGGACCAACTGGGTTTGAAATATGAGCCAGTACTGAAAGGAGTAGTACAGCTAGATGGAACGGCAGTGGGGACTATTGGAGTCATCAAGGAGCTAAGTCTAACACTACATTCCTGTCCTAATGTTACAGTTTTGCAAGATGTGTCTGTGATTGACCTTCCGCCACTCTTTGCGTTGTGTCTTTCAAGAGACTTCACTGCAAAAATCGGTGGATATTTATCTGCAGATTGGTCGCACATGATTTTTAGGACAAGGTATGGAGCCAAAGCAACAATCAGGTCAGAACCAATTGCCAATTTCCATATTGAGCCCTATGTACCAGGTCCTATCAATGCAAATTGCTCAGCTTTTGATCAAGAAGAATGTTCGAATGATCTAGAAGCAGGTACTAAGGTCGAGGGAATTCCTGATTTAACTTTAGATGAATGGGCAAACAAAAGTCATGAATTTGATCCATACAAAGAAATTGAAGAGTCTGAATTGGGCGTGTATTATATACACGAGGAAAGTTCACCCATTCCTGACGTCATTCGGCCTGAACAAAAGGATGAAAACAAAATTTGGAGATTATTCTTCGATGGTTCGAGAAGCAGACAAGGCGCTGGAGGTGGTGCAATGTTAATTTCGCCACAAGACATCGAGTATTATTCAGCTTTTCGTTTCCAGTTTTCTTGTTCAAATAACACCGCCGAATACGAAGCATTGATTCATGGACTTCATTGGGCCAAGAAAAAGGGCATAAAGAACTTGCAGGTGTTTGGAGATAGCGAGCTGATCGTCAACCAAGTTAGGGGGCAACATGCCACAAAGAACGACTTGCTGAGGAGCTACAAGAACAGGGTATGGGACCTCATTGAGGATTTCGAAGCTTTCAACGTTATGTCCATACCCAGGAAGGGAAATGAAGCCGCAGATAGGCTCGCAGCAGTTGGAGCAACGTTTGATGTGGTTGACAGCACCAGAAGAGGAAAAACGCAGCCACACATCCATGTGGTTGTAAGGCCAGCAGTTCCAGATAATAACACAAGCTGGCAGGTGTTTGAGAACGATCAACAGATCGTCAATTTCTTACAAGAAGAAGCTGAATTTTCAGCTAGAAATCAGGATAGGCTAGAACAGCAGTATGGGGATCAAGTAGTGCAGCTGCGGACAAACAAGCTTCCTAAGGGTTTGGTAACATTGGAGTCTATCTTCAACCCTAACGACCAGTTTCATAAAGAAAAGGCAAACATACAGGTCAAGAGAGAAGATTCAGAGCCAATTCCGGTTGGGGAAGGCAAAACACTTCAAATTGGCAAAGTGGCCACTGAACAGGAGAAATCAGATTTCATACAACTTTGCCAAGAGTTTCCAGATGTCTTCGCTTGGAGCTATGAAGACTTAAGAGGATTCGATCCAAATCTGGCACAACATACCATAGAATTGGATCCAGATGCTAAGCCCGTCAGGCAGAAGCAGAGACCAGTCAACCCTCACATTGAGCCTCTAATGAAGAAAGAGCTTAATAAGCTAATCGAGGCAAGCATTATATTCCCTATCAAGCACTCAAGCTGGGTCGCGAACTTGGTTCCGGTCAGGAAGAAGAGTGGAGAAATCAGGTTGTGTGTGGACTTCCGAGACCTCAATAGAGCATCTCTCAAAGACCATTACCCGCTTCCTTCAATGGAACAAATATTGCAAGTAGTATCCGGTTCAGAGAGATTCTCTCTCCTAGATGGCTACTCAGGGTACAACCAGGTGATGGTGAAAGAAGATGACCAATTCAAGACGGCTTTCACCACCAAATGGGGAACCTATGCCTACAGGAAAATGCCATTTGGGCTATCAAATGCTGGAGCCACCTTCCAAAGGGCAATGGATATGGCATTCAAAGGATTGATCAATAAAATAGTTTTGATATACCTTGATGATATCACTGTATTCTCAAAAGATGCAGCGGATCACCTCTGTCATTTGAGGCAAGTATTTCAGAGATGTAGAAGATTTGGGGTATCATTGAACCCCAAAAAATGCATATTCTTGGCTCATGAAGGAAAGCTTCTAGGCCATATTGTTTCAAAGGAGGGGTTGACGATTGACCCAGAAAGAGTTGAAGCAATTCGAGCATTGCCATTGCCAAGTCACAAGAAGGCTCTTCAAAGCTTCTTGGGAAGGATCAATTTTGTCCGTAGATTTGTTCCAAATTTTGCTGCTCTTGTGAAGCCAATAACGCTGATGTTAAAGAAGAGCATGGCATTTAGGTGGACATCAGAAGGCAAGGCAAGTTTTGAGACAATAAAAGAGGCTATATCTCAAGCTCTGACTCTCGTCAATCCAGACTTCTCCAAGGACTTTGTGCTATATGCCTTTGGTGGTGGGGAAACGATTTCTGCAATCCTGGCACAACAAAACAAAGAAGGGTTAGAGCAACCAGTTGCTTTCTTCAGTCAAGGCTTGGAGGAATACGAAACTAGGTACTCTTTCATTGAAAAGCATGTCCTTGCTGTAATCAGAAGTTTAAAGAAATTCAAGCACCTAGTCTCAAACAACAAAATCCAATTGTTAGTCTCTCATGCGGGAGTTAAGGACTTCCTTCTAAACAAGGATCTGAGTGAGAAGCGTGCAGGATGGATAACTCGTGTCATGGAATATGACATCGAGATCAAGGTTACCAAACTAGTACGTGGGAAGGGACTATGCGAGCAGTTAGCCTTGAATCAACAGGATGAAACAGGTAATGGAAAAGACGCTGTCCTGCTGTTACAAGATGATCAAACACAGGAAAATGATGATGTATCCACTCCCTGTTGGACTCAGAATATGATACATTTCCTACAGACGGGCATGTGCCCTCCAGAGATGAGCAAAGCAAAAAGAAGGTACTTCAGATTACAAGCAGTTCCTTATGTGCTTGTTGATGGTATTTTGTTTAAAAGGGACATCAACGGTGTTCTATTGAGATGCATCGGGACAGGTCAGATTGAGAGGATCTTACAAGAATTCCATGATGGAGAGGCAGGAGGCCATTTCACCCCACGAGTAACAGCCCTCAAAATCATGAAAGCTGGTTACTATTGGCCTGCTGTATTCAACGATTGCCACTCATGGGTTAAGAAATGCAAGAAATGTGCATTCTTCACAGGGAAAGGAAGGTTAGCAGCACTGCCCCTTCATCCAATTTCAGTAGATCATCCATTCATGCAATGGGGATTGGACTTCATTGGAGTCATCAATCCCAATTCGAATCAAGGCCATAAGTGGATTCTTACAGCGACAGATTATTTCACCAAGTGGACCGAGGCAGTAGCGCTCAAAGAAGCAAGTGAGTCTAGCATACTAGACTTTTATGAAGGAATAGTAACCAGGTTCGGTGTGCCGGCCACCATCATATCAGATAATGCATTAGCATTCATAGGTTCAAAAATTACAGAATGGGCTGTCAAGAATGGAATCTATTTGAGCGCCTCTTCAAATTATTACCCGCAGGGTAATGGACAGGCAGAGTCCACAAACAAGAATTTGCTAAAAATCATCAGAAGGACTCTGGACGAAAATCAAAGAACATGGCATACAAGGCTAAAATCAGCGTTATGGGCTGATAGAATAACACCAAAGAGGTCTACAGGTAATTCTCCCTACAAGTTGGTCTATGGAAAGGAGGCAGTATTGCCTATATCATTAGAATTGCCAGCCTTGGAGCTCATGAAACAGCTGGAGTTATCTGAATTCGAACCAATGGAGGCCAGGTATGCAGAATTGATGGAATTAGAGGAAATCAGAGAACATGCGATTCAGACGATTGAAAAGGATCAGGCCATAGTAAAAAGATGGTTTGATAAGAGAGCTGGAGCAAAGACTTTCCAGGAAGGGGACCTAGTTCTGAAATGGGATGCAGATCGGGCAAAACCAGGAAGGCATTCCAAGTTTGATGCCATCTGGAGTGGTCCCTATATGGTCACGGGATGCAAGAATAGTAATGCCTTCCAATTGTCTGCATTGGATGGAGAGGAACTTCAGATTCCGGTTAACAGAATCTATCTTAAACATTGCTACTAGGAGAAAGGTTTTTTTTCTTGTAAATATTAGTTTAGGTTTTTTTTTTTTTTTCAATTCCTCTAAGTGTGTATGCACATTGTCCTGTTGTAGTTAGGTTTCTTTTTCCCTAAGTGCTTTGGCATAGGTTTCACTGTTCTCAGGATGTTTTCTGCAGTTCAGAGTGTTGCTGGAGAAGAAGTTGCAGTATCAGGCTTGTTTCGGGTTATTGCTTGACTCCATGCCCAATGGATCGCTAAAAGGCCACTGATCATTCACCTAGCAGGCAGGTGACCCCGCTGAGTCGTCAAAACTGTTGTCAAAATTTCCCCCCCCCCAGGGTAAATCTCGATAACATGCATCAAAGTTGCAGAAAGGCAAATAGGTCGATCCAGAAAAAATGGTGAAAATCGGCTAAGTCCTAGTCCTAGGAGCATTCGGGACATTTGGGACAAAAAGGCCCGAACCGGCCGGCTCGGCCGAAGTAAGCACAAACAGCCCACTAAGCATTTGGGACAAGTGGGACAAAAGTACGCGGCGGGCGCGAAATGCCGGTTCGACTGAGAGGAAAAAAATTGGCTAACTGTTGAGAGGGTCGCCTTTGGGACATCTGGGACAAAAAGGCGCGAACCGGCCGAACCGGGTGAAATCAGCACAAGCAGTCCGAAGCGAAGTGGGCCAAGTGGAACAAAAATACCCGAACCGCCCGAACCGGCCGAAATGAGTCCAGAGGGGCCAAAATCAAATGGGACATCCGGGACAAATGGACGCGAAATGCCCGAACCGGCCGAAATGAGCACAAAGGGCCCAAACTCAAATGGGACATCCGGGACAAATGGAGGCGAAATGTGCGAAGGAGCCGAATGAGCCGAGGACCAATCAGAAACTGCCAAGTGTCCTCATAGAGTATCAGGTCAGAAAAGTCAAAGGGCGAGATTTCGAGCACCGAGCCGAATCAATAGGATCTTGCCACGTGTTTCATTTAGGGGCCCACGAGGAAATTTAAAAGGAAAGCCCGCCAAAAGGCAGAGGAGAGAGAATTATTCAACCAATCAGAGTACGCCACGTGTCATCCAGGCGGCAGAACACGGGAAAGAATTCAAAAAGGTGTTTTCACCTGTTCCGTGCTCTAAATCTTCAGATTGCCATAACTTTTGATCCAGAGCTCGGATTTGCACGTTCTTTATACCAGTGGAAAGCTGGTAAAATTCTCTACACGTTTCCAAGGCCAATCTTGTATTTTGGTTCAGTTTGGAGGATGAAAATCAAGAAACGCCTCTGGCGTGAATAACAAACAGAAGTGATGCGTCAACAAACAATTTTAATGCAGCAGACAGTTCGCCGCTCCTGTAGGCAGCCCGCCGTTTTCGCCAGGATCCGCCGCTTCTGCCATGATGAGATGAGTTAAATGCATTCAGGAGGTGGTTGGGGCAGATTTCGAATTCCTCTCTCTTTTCTCTCTCATTCTTCCTATAAATTGTAAGGAGGGGTTTCTTTCTAGAGGGGACATTTCTGTTTTGCGACCCCTCCCTTCTCTCCTGCTTGCAAGAGAATTCGTGGAGTTTCCAAGCCTCCCACATGGACTGTAATGTCATTGTGCCTCTTGGCCATTGCAATGTATTTGAATCAATCCTTTGAGCAATATATATGTCTGTGATTGAATTTAAATCCTCTCATGTATTCATTGTTGTCATTCTGATCTCCCATTGCATTTCGGTTACCTGTGTATGATGTGGTATTGCATCTATATGGTCTGTGTTTATGTTGCAAAGCATATGTTCTTCATTCCTTGGTGCATCACCTCTATTAGCTTAGATTTATTTTATGCATCTTCTTACCTTGTCTCCTTGGCAAATTAGATTAGATTTTGAGGAAATCCTCTGCATATTTCGTATGCACCTGAACAGAGGAATAGGAACCAGCCTTTCTCTGGAGATTCCTTTCTCACTCTTCAAGTCCCACACTTGGAGGAAGGATTCAATGTTATGCAATCACACTGGATACATAAGTATGATCAACCTAGAAATCTGATCTGTATTCAGGGGTGCTGTGTTTTTGCATCAACAGGTATCATCCAGAAACAGATGGACATACTAAAAGATTTAATGAAGTTTTAGAGGATATGTTATGAATGTATTGTATGGATCAATAGTATAAGTGGGAAGAGTACCTTCCACTAGTTGAGTTTACTTATAATAACACATTTCATGCCTCTCTTAAGATGGCACCTTTCAAAGCATTATACGGAACAAAATGCAGAACCCCCATTAGTTGGGACAACATTGAGGATAGACAGGTAATTGGACCTGAAATCCTTACGGAAATGGAGCAACAAGTTAAAATGATTTGTGAGATTTTGAAAGAAGCAGCAGATAGAAAAAAGAGTTATGTTGATTTAAAGCGAGTTGACAAGAAATTTGAACTTGGTGATAAAGTCTTTCTTTGGGTTAAACTGAAAAATATCTCTATAACTTTTGGCAAGGCTGCCAAGTTATCACCACGTTATGTGGGACCTTTTGAGATAGTTGAAGTAATCAACCCTGTAGCTTACTGTTTAGCATTACCTCCTGCTTTGTCATGAATACATGGTGTTTTCCATATTTCTTTTCTTAAGAAATAAATTTAAAATTTATCACATGTGTTAAATTGGAATTCCTTGCAGGTCCAATACCCAAGAATAATCGTGGTTAAACCCATACGAGTGCTGGAAACTTGCTAGTTGCATTTAAGAAATTGTGAAATAAGTCAATGTAAGGTCCAGTGGGACTAGTTTAACGAAGAAAGTGCAATTTGGAAAAATATGGAGGATATGAAAACTAATTTTCCATATTTATTTGATCATAATTGACTATGATGACTGATAAAAATTTGTGATTTTATCTTTATATGTCAATAAGTCTGCCAATTTTGAGCAGATAACTATTTTAGTTTTAATTAAGCAACTATGTGAATGCTGATTTCTGGAACTTTAAATTCAGATATTGTTGAAAACATATGTTAAGTAAGTGAATAAATTGATTATCCTTAATGTAATAGTCAAACATAATACAATCGTCGGAACGATGATTCCTTGTAGGAGGGAAGTATGTAACACCTTTGACAAACAATTATATTCCTCTTTTGCATTACAAGCATTGGCATGTGATTTTCTTGAACGAGGTGTGTTTCCTTGATTGTTTAAAATCATGCTTATTATGGATAAATTATTTCTGCTCTTGGATTCATTGGACTGAAATGATATGGCTTGCAAGAATCCATTTTCACTTCTTATAGATGAGTTGTAATATGGTTTTGAGAGTTGCAAACTTATCTCTTTTAACTGACTCATCCTTGGATCAATTCCAGTGATCCAAGGAATGTTTTAAATCTCCTTACTAGACTGAATGGTAAATTAACATTCATAAGCGTGAGAGGCATAGCAGACTAAAATTTTGTGTGTTACAAATTCTTTGGTCATGTAAGAACATGCCTTCATTCAGTTGTATGTTTGTGCTTGGATAATTTGGATTGATCTCTTCAGGACATTTAATAACGTAAGAAAAATGAAGCATGCTTCACGACTTTGAAGGGAATCTAAATCCTAAAACCTAAAGGATTATCCTAACGGTATTCTAAAACTAGGTAAATGCACCTAATTCCTAGCTATGTCTACTTATTTGGGTTACAATCTAACCTAAGCTTCTTATTCTATTTTTTTGGGATGACATCCTAACCTAAGTTCTTGTGCTAAATGAATAAGGGAGAATTTACTAAGGTAATGCTAGGATATTTTAACCTAATACCTAATACTATATGGTTGTGAATTTTATTTAACCTAAGGTGGAAACTACTTATGAAATGATTTTGATTAAACTTAAGGTTATAACCTAAGTTTTGGGAAATCTATCCTAAACTATTGAAAGGGAACCTAGGGTCGCATGACATTATGACGATGGTTCCAATGGCATTTATTTGATTTGATTTGGTTAAATGAATGGGAGGTACAACTAGTTTTGGCAAAGGCAAGTAAAATTTAGTGGAAGCATACGTGGAGGCTTCACTAAATTTGGAAATGCATGCTGAAGTGGAGATAACATTCACCAGTTTTAGGAGGCGGTGGCAAGGAGAGATAGGCAGGAGATTGAGGAGTAATTACATTAATGAACCTTGGTTTTTATGTGCAGACTATCTTGGAAACAAGGAAGGCGGGTTTGTTGGAGGTTTTTTGGTCTTGCATGCCTTGCGATTTTTACTCTGCATGAAGCTATTTGGTTCTTTGAACCAGCAGTTTGACTTTTACTTTATGGCTATTTTTGGTTTCTCTAGTCTATTTTTGATTGAAGGAAAGTATATGAGGCATTGGAAGAAAAGATGTTTGGTTGTTGATCTTTCGTGGAGGAGAAAAAGAGTTTGAAGCTTGGTTGGAAGTCTCCTTCAAATTGGAAGAAGCACTATCAGGCATGATAGGCTCTACCCATTAAGATTATTGCTTTCTTCTAAATGATTCATTAAAACAATTATGCTCTCATGAGATAAATGTTTGCATGTTTTGTCTGGTTATTTACTTTCTTTTTTGTAAATTCAATCTCTATAGTTTTTGGTTATAAATCCATTACATGATAATGTTTACATTTGGAAAATATATCTCTCTCTTTGCACAAGTTCATTGGTGATAAGATTTGTGTTTGTTCTGAACTTGTGTTTGAAACTTGTGTTTTGCACTGAACTCATGTTTGTAGCTTTTTGTTTGTTTTGAACTTGTATTGGAGGCTTGTATTGTTCTGAACTGGTATTTGAAGCTTGTGTGTTCTAAACTTGTGTTTGAAGCTTTGTGTTTAGCACTGAACTCATATTCAATACATGTGGGTTCTGAACTTGTATTCGAAGCATTATGTTTGGTTCTATACTTGTATTCTGAGCTTTGTGTTTTACTTGTATTCAAGGTTTTGAGTTGCTTAGAAGTCATATATGGGACTATCTGCTTGAAAAATCTTGAGAGAATAGTTTTGGTTTGAGTTGATATGGTAACCTCTTTTGAGATCTTCTCCTTGAAGCTTCTTGAGTTTGGAATGGTTGTGGTACTTCTGTCTCAGACTTTACCATTTTCTTTGAACTTTTAAGGGTGTGTAAATATGGAGGATATTATTCTCTCCTCTACTAGGAGAAAAACCACGTCTTGTTGAAGGCTTGACTATTTTGTTTAAAGGTTAATGGACCTTTTATGGGAATGTATCTGGTTCAATACTGTACTATTACTAAGTTAGTTTGAAATAAAGCTCATTTGAAATAGTTGATAATGGTCCTTGAAGTTTATAGATATGCAGTGGGCATACTTCTTCTTGTGTGAGTTGATTGGAACAAATACATTCTCTGTCTCAATCTTTTTGAACTAGTTGGAACTGTGAGTCTTTTTGTTGTAATTTTGGTTTCAGTCTATTTCAAGGGTAATATGAGACCTTTCTTGACTCAAATGCTTGTTGGGTTTCACACTCTCTTTCAGATCCTCTTTAATTGATTTATGGGTTTTTAAATGAAAGATGACTTGAATACTCTCATGTACTGAATCTTGTTGGTAGGATTTAATACCTCTGGTTCAGAATTGTTTCATATAATTTGTTCTTACTTGGATCAAAAAATATATGTTCTTTTGTATTGAGTTGTTTAAGTCCTTGAGTTGGGATCTTAGTTACTTTTGAGTTCGTGAGTATTTTGGAAATTGTTATACAAAATAAGCCCCTTGCTCAATTTTGGCTAACTTCCTTTCATTCCTTCCTTCCTTATGCCTCAGATTAATTTTTCTACTTTTCAAGGCACTCAAAGTTTTCTGGAAATGGTTTCATTGGATAAAGAATCTTCTCATACTTTCCATAAGATGAAATTTTTCCTTCTAAATCCTTGTATTTTTCAAGTTATGGCTTGGCGGAGTTTTGGAGGGAAATTTTTCCATGGGAGGTCCACCGGCAAATCAGAATGTGCCACGTTAGTGGCAGAATGGAAGGAGGCGTGGAGAGTAATTTAGAAAATTTTAACAAGTATTGGCGGGGCACACAAAAGAAAATTTTTGGCCCAAAGGCCCGCCAGCCAATAGGAGGAGGCCACGTGTCCATGGGGTTGTCAGAGTTCAGACCAGTGGGAAGGAGTTGGAAATTTTCCCAAAGGTTGGCGGAAAGGAATTTTTTGGCCCAAAGGCCCGCCAGCAAATCAAAACCTGCCATGTGTCCTCGAAGCATCGGGAGGTGGAGGCACAAAGGGAAATTTTCCTTTTCACCAAATTATGGAAAATAAAGCGATGAAAACCTCCCCTGATGGCCCGTGCCAATCAGAAAGTGCCACGTGTCCATGTGGCCGGAAAAATTCTTAAGCAGGGCACGCAAAAGGAAATTTTGGAGTTTAGGCCCGAGCCAATGACAAGGCACCACATGTCCTGTTTGGGGCAGTGGTCAGCAGTCAATGGAAATTTTGAGAGAAAGGGACCCCCACCAGGTAAATCACAACACGACCATGTGTCATCGGAGCGTCGAGCTGACAGAGATTTTTTTGAAAATTTTTTTTTCCAAAGACCGAAAAGGTCTAAAATGGTCATAGGAGGCACACGAGCCAATTAAAACCTACCACGTGTCATCGGAGTGGTGGGGGAGGAGATTTTTGGGGAAATTTTCCCAAAGTAAAAAAAAGAGGGAAAATTTTAGGGTTTTCGGCCCGCCGACCCATGATTTTCACCCTATTTTGCCCTAAATCTTTAGAGGGGCATAAACTTTTGATCCAAAGCTCAAATTTTCCTGTGATTTTGGTGTCATTGAAAATCTGGTAAAATTATCTACACGATAGAATCTTCAATTTTTTGTTTTGATGAGATTTGGTGGGAGAAAAATGGAAAAACATTTTCTGGCATGAGAAAAGGAGAAAAACCGACGTTTCAACCACCATTTTTAATGAAGTGTGGCTTCCATTCTTCTCCAGCATGGTAAAAAATATTGGGGAATGGAATTTTAAGGGTACCCCATGCTGTTTTGATGAATTTGGTCAGTGGTTAAATGATTCCTTTCCATTTTTCCCACGTTTCTCTCTCCTAGCTTGAGTCTTCATTGTTAAAAGCCAGGTTTGGCTCATTTTGTAAGGGTTGGACATTTTTATGTTTTGCAGACTCCCTTCCTTCACCCTAGAAAATGATTTTGTGGAATATCAGACCTCTTTCAGGACTGCAACGTGTTTTCTACCTCTCTACTATTGTAATGCATGTATTTTCGCATGGGAATGATAGTGCAAGCTCTGTGAATGAGTTTCAATCCTCTTCTTGTATTGTTTTGCTTCATTTATGATCTTTCATTACATTTTAGTAGTTTTTGTATGATGTTAGTTACATTTATGTAATCTATGTCAATTTGTAGAAGTAAATGTTCACCACTCCTTTGGTGTATCACCTTGTTAGTATTAGTTGTATTTCTTTTGCATCCTCTACCTTTGTCCCCTTGGAAATTAGAGTAGGATTTTGAATATTAAAACCTCTGTAGTTTGCAAACATACATCTAATCAAAGGAGTTGAGGAACTAGCCTCTAATCTGGAGATTATTTTCCCATTTTGCAAATCCCACACTTAGGGAAAAGATTCAATGTTGTGCAATCACACTGGATGTCCATTATTAAACTAGAAATATGAGAAAACATCCAGAGGGTGCTGCTGATTTGCACTAATAGTTTTGGCATGCCCGGTGGGACCTTAGAGGTTTTCATCTTCATTATGATAGATTTTATGTGCATTTTTTGCAAGTTTTTTGCTCAAAAAGAGCCTGGATATGCACATCTGACAACTCCCAAAAAGAAAAATCAACTGGTTTTAGCAGTCCAAGTTTGAAAATTCATGAGAAGAATCAACACAAGGTCAAAGGCCAGAGAAGAGGTATTGTCTAATTATCTACAACTATCCCCAAGAAGAAGGTAGAAGGGAAGAAGGATTCAAAGGTATCCATCTCCACCAAATAGAACTCTATCAACTCCTCCACCTGGTAGACCTTTCATCCAATTAACAAGGGTTCTTAGGCCAATCAGAATGGCACAACACAACCCTTATGTCAACTTCACTGGTAGTAGCCCACTTGCTCTCAATGCACAAAATTCTGTTCCAGTTGTAGCATTGAAGAACATTCCATATTTCACTGGAGAAAATCAGACCACTCCTGGTGACCATGTTAAAGACATTGCTAATGTTTTTGCAATCCATGAGATTGTTGAGATGCAAATTGCTGTCAAATTATTTGCATCTTAATTCAAAGGGAAAGCATTATAATGGTTCAGAATCCTTGGGGAAGGCTCTATCCAAAATTGGAATCAGTTATGCATAGCTCTCCATGAGCAATTTGGAGAAAAGGGAGGTCTCTACTAGAACAATTGAAAACTATCAAGAGAGCTCCAAATGAGTAGATAACAAACTTCAACTTCAGATTTCAAAGGACTTGGGATAGAATTCTAGTGGTAGTAAGGCCAACAGCTAAAGGTTCTTTTCTATACTATCTCAAAGCTTTAAATTCAGATATTTTCTATGTTAATTCAATCCATGGGAGGTACAACTATACCTGTAGCTTATAGCATTGTCATTAGAGCTGAAAATTATCTAATTCAAGTTGGTAAGTTGGCTCCTAGGCCTCCCATGCCCTTGTATCTAAACTTGGAAAGTCCAAGCACTAGCCAAGCACCTACTTTAGCTCCTATTCCCGCTCCTATAAATCAGAGTTCAAATGAGACTTCTACTTGATTCTCTAGTACCTCAAATGAACTTCAAGAAGTCATGAAACAATTACAAAGTTTAGGAAATGAGCTGATTAAACTCAAGAGATAGCAAGCCCAAGATTTTAGACCTTCTTATGAGTCTCAAGATCAGCCTAATAGGCAACCATATCAGTCTAATAGGCCACCCAATCTAGATGTAAATCAAAATCAAGTAAGGCCTCCTACCAATAGACCATTTCAGCCCTATAATCCTAATGTTGCATCTGCCTCTAAAGCCTTAGTTCCAGTGAAAAATAATATAGCTCAAGAGTATGATTGGTGTTTTCCATGTAATGATCCTCACAACTAGTCTTTGTGCTTCAATGGTTCCTTGAACCAAGCTTTGATGGTGACAACAACTGCCATAGAAGGTGAGGTGAACCAATAAACAAACCAACAACAAGGAACATCCCAACAAAATGTAACTCCAAATGAGACTACACTAGTGAATTGGCAGGCTGAGGATTTTTGTGGTATGAATCAAGAAATGTCTCAGAATGTAGCAGCTAACACAAGGTCAAAAAAGAGGAATATTGGTGAAGGGAAGTTAAAAACTTACAAGTCTTTGGTGACAGTGAGCTAATTGTTAATCAAGTTAAAGGGCAGCATGCTGCCAAAAATGATCAGCTCAAGTGTTATAAAAATAGGGTGTGGGACCTCATTGAGGATTTTGAAGGCTTTGGCATCAATTCCATCCCTAGGAAAGAAAACCAAACAGCTGACATACTTGAAGTAGTTGGGGCAGCCTTTGATGTTGTTGAAATCATCAAGGAAGATAAAGTAAAGCCAAGCATTCATGTGATTGTAATGCCATCAGTGCCAGATAATAATGCAAGTTGGAAAGTGTTTGAAAATGATCAAAAAATCATCAATTTCTTGCAAGAAGAAGTTGAGTTCTCAGCCAAAAATCAGGAAAAATTAGAACAACAGTATGGTGATCAGGTAGTACAGTTGAGAACCAACAAACTGCTAAAGGGACTTGTCACTTTGGAGTCCATTTTTAATCCTAATGATCAATTTAGGAAAGAGAAAGCAAACATCTAAGTCAATGGAGAAGATTTAGTGCCCATCTTAGTGGGAGAAGACAAATCACTTCAAATTGGTAAAGTGGTAATTGAGAAAGAAAGGTATGAGTGCATGCAACTTTTCCAAGAGTTCCCGGAACATATTTTCTTGGAGCTATGAAGACTTGAAAGGTTCCAATCTCCAAGCTAGCTCAGCACACTATTGATTGGTTCCAAGTGCTAAACCCATTAGGCAAAAAAAAAGGCCAGTCAATCCACACATGGAGCCTCTCATGAGGAAGGAATTGAATAATTTAATAAAGGAAAGTATCATATTTCCCATCAAGCATTCTAGTTGGTTAGCAAACTTAGTTCCACTTAGAAAGAAGAGTGGAGAAATCAAATTGTGTGTAGACTTCAGAGATTTGAATAGAGCATCTCTCAAGGATCATTACCCACTTCCTTCTATGGAATAGATTTTGCAAGTTGTTGCTGGCTCTGAGAGGTTTTCATTGCTAGATGGTTATTCAGAGTACAATCAGATCATGGTAAAGGAAGAGGATCAGTTCAAAACAACCTTCACCACCAAATGGGGAACTTATGCATACAAAAAAATGCCATTTGGGTTGTCCAACGCTGGAGCTACCTTCCAAAGGGCAATGGATATGGAATTCAAGGGATTGATCAACAAGATGGTGCTGATATACCTAGATGATATTACTGTATTTTCCAAGAGTGCAGCAGATCATCTCTTTCATTTGAGACAAGTGTTCCAAAGATGTAGAAGATTTGGGGTATCCTTGAATCCCAAGAAATGTATTTTTTTGGCTCATGAAGGAAAGCTCCTTGGCCACATTATTTCCAAAAGAAGGGTTAGAAATTGATCTAGAGAGGGTTGAAGCAATAAGATCACTACCATTACCAAGTCATAAGAAGGCCCTTCAAAGTTTCTTGGGAAGAATCAATTTTGTTCAGAGGTTTGTTCCAGATTTTGCAGCCCTTGTCAAGCCAATAACCATGATGTTAAAGGAAATCATGGATTTCAAATGGATAGTTGAAGGTAAGGCAAGTTTTGAGGCAATGAAAGAGGCTATCTCATAAGCTCTAACCCTCATCAACCTAGATTTCTCCAAGGATTTTATCCTTTATGCATTTGGAGGTGATGATACAATCTCTGCAATTTTAGTACAACAGAACAAAGAAAATGTAGAGATGTCAATTACCTTCTTTATCCAAAACCTGGAGGACTATGAGGTGAGATATTCTTTCATTGAGAAGCATGTGCTTGTAGTGATTAGGATCTTGAAGAAATTTAAGCATCTAGTTTCAAATAACAAGGTTCAACTGTTGGTTTCTCATGTGGGAGGTAAGGACTTCCTCCTCAACAAGGACCTAAATGAAAAACGTGTAGGGTGGATTACTCGTGTCATGGAGTATGACATTGAGATAAAAATCACCAAGCTGGTCCGAGGAAAGGGATTATGTGAACAATTGGTCTTGATCAAATCAATGGAAGCAAACAATGAGAAGGATGTTGTTTTGGCGTTGCAAGACAACCAAGAACAAAGAGGTGTTCAAGAAGAGAATGATGGTGTCCTCACTCCTTTCTGGACCCAAGACATAATGCACTTCCTACACATAGGCCTATGCCCTCTAGAGATGAACAAAACCAAGAGAAGACACTTCAGATTGCAAGTTGTCCCATATGCACTTGTTGATGATGTTTTATTCAAGAAGGATGTAAATGGAGTGCTATTGAGATGCATTGGGACAAACCAAATTAATAAAATGCTAGAAGAGTTCCATGGTGGATCAACTGAGGGTCATTTTTTCTCCAAGAGTGACAGCCCTCAAGATCATGAAGGCTAGCTATTATTGGCCCAAGGTATTTAGTGATTGTTATGCATGGATCAAGAGGTGCAAAAATTGTGCATTCTTCATAGGCAAGGAAAGATTAGCAACCCTTCCATTACACCCAATTTCAGTTGACCAGCCATTCATGCAATGGGGTTTGGACTTCATTTGAGTCATTAACCCAAACTCAAGCCAAGGACACAAGTGGATTCTAACAGTAACATAACTACTTCACCAAATGGACTGAGGCAGTGGCACTCAAAGAGGCAAATGAATCTAGCATTCTAGACTTCTATGAGGGGATAATAACTAGATTTGGTATACCTACCACTATAATATCAGATAATGCTTTGGCATTCATAGGATCAAAGGTAACTGAATGGGCTGTTAAAAATGGGATTTATCTGAGCACTTCATCAAATTATTACCCTCAAGGTAATGGCCAAGTTGAGTCTACCAACAAGAACTTGCTAAAGATCATCAAGAGGACTCTTGATGAAAACTAGAGGACTTGGCACACCAAATTGAAATCAGCCTTGTGGGATGATAGGATAACTCCCAAGAGATCCACAGGTAACTCTCCATTCAGACTTGTTTATGGAAGAGAGGCAATCTTGCCCATGTCACTTGAGTTGCCAACATTAGAACTCATGAAGCAATTGGAGTTGTTGGAGTTTGAACCCATGGAGGTTAGATATGCAGAATTGATGGAACATGCAGCCCAAGCAATGGAGAAGGACCAAACCTTGATGAAGAGGACCTTTGATAGGAAATCCAAGGCTAGCTAGAACCTTCCAAGTTGGAGATCTAGTGTTGAAATGGGATGCAGACCAAGCAAAGCCAGGAAGGCATTCAAAGTTTGATGCCATTTGGAGTGGCCCTTACATGGTCACAAAATGTAAGAACAACAATTCCTTCCAATTGTCTACATTGGATGGTGAAGAACTACAAATTCCAGTTAATGGAATCCATCTAAAGCATTGCTACTAGAGAAGGAAAACTCTCCACCTTGTACATATTAGCTTAGATTTTCATTCCTCCAAGTGCTTGTGCACATTGTTTTGTTGTAGCTTAGTTTTCCATTTCCCTAAGTGCTTTGGCATAAGCTTGTTGTCCCAAGAATGCATTTTTGTAGGCCATGTTCCAGATCAAGTGATGTTCTACTCTCACATTTTCCTTCTTGAAAATTTTCTAATGAGTTGGGAGTACCAAGTAGTTAATTTGATGACTCCATGCCCAATGGATTGCTTCAGGAAACTGGTAACTTCATCCAGTAGGTAGATGCCCCCTCTGAGTCACCAAAATTGTTATCCAAAATAAGCCCCTTGCTCATTTTTTGGCTAACTTCCTTTCATTCCTTCCTTCCTTGTGCCTCAGTTGAATTTTTTCACTTTTCAGGAACTCAAAATTTTCTAGAAATGGTTTCATTGGATAGAGAATCTTCTCAGCTTTCCAGAAAGGTAAATTTTTCCTTCTAACTCCTTGTATTTTGCAAGTTATGGCTCGGTAGAGTTTTGGAGGGAAATTTTCCCTAGGGAGGTCCACGACCAATCAGAACGTGCCACGTGGCAGAGGAATGGCGGGAGTGGGAGGTAAATTTGAAAATTTTCACCAAGTATTGGTTGGGTGCACAAAATAATTTTTTTGGCCTGAAGTCCCGCCAGCCAATAGGAAGTGATGCCACGTGTCCTAGGGGGCCGTCGGAGGTCGAATCGGTGGGGAGAAGTTGGAAAAATTTCCAAGGTTGGCGCAAAAGGGAAGAATCTCGGCCCAAAGGCCCACTAGCCAATAGGGAGATGCCACGTGTCCATAGACCTGTGTCAGGAGGTGGAGGCACAGGGGGGAATTTTTCCATTTTTCCAAAGTGTGGAAAATGGCACAATTAAACTCCACCCCCCGATGGCCCACACCAATCAAAACATGCCACGTGTCCATGTGGCTGGCAAAAATCTTAAGGTGGGTCCGCAGAGGAAAAGAGTTGGAGTTTAGGCCTATGCCAATGGAAAGGTGCCATGTGTCCTATTTGGGGCAATGGTCAGAGTCAATAGGAAAATTGGAAGCACATCCCCTTGCGAACGAATAGAAAGGATGCCACGTGGCAGAGGAGCGGCGGGTGCGGGGTGCCAATGGAATTTTTTTTCAAAAAGTTCCAAAATCCAAAAAGGGCGTAAAGGGACTAGGAAGATCCACGGACCAATCAAGACATGCCATGTGGCATCAGAGCGGCAGGGGGTGGAGATTTTTGGGGAATTTTTCCCAAATTTCAAAAAGGGGAAAATTTTAAACTTTCATCCCGCCAACCCATTTTTGGCCCTTTTTTGGCGTAAATCTTCAGAAGGGCATAACTTTTGATCCAGAGCTTGCATTTTCACATTCTTGGTGTCATTGGAAATATGGTGAAATTATCTACATGATGGAGGGTTCAATTTTTTATTTTGATGGAGAATTTTTAGAGAAAATTGAAGAAACATCCCTGACACAGAAAAAATGTAGAATTGACATTCAACCACCAAATTTAATGAAGTATGGTCATTTTTTTTGATCTGCAGAACAACGTACTTCCAAGAATGGGTTCGTTCATGAAGCCCCATCACTCTGCAGGTGAAATTTGAGGAATCTGGTTGGTGGTTGAATTCATAAATCCATTTTTCCCACATTTTTTTGCTTTCTCTCCTTCTGCTTGACCATTAAAAGCCAGATTTGGCTCATTTGTAAAGGGTTGGACATATTTTGCTCTGCAAGCTCTCTTTTCTTCCTCAACAGGTGGATTTGTAGAGTTCCATACCTCTCATACAGACTACAACACGTGTTTTTCCTCCTGGCCATTGTAATGCATTGTATTGAACTTGGGAATGATAATGTATGTTCTGTGATTGATTTTTTTTCAATCCTTTCATGTGTTTATCATTTCCTTTTGATCTCTCATTAAATTCTAGCAATCTGTGCATATTTTGTGTTGTATTTCTTATGATCTGTGTAAATCTTGCAAAGTAGATGTTCACCACTCCCTTGGTGTATCACCACTTTCAATTAGTTTTATTTCTTCTACATCCTTTATCTCTATCCCCTTGGAATTTAGAGTAGGGTCTAGTATTGAACCTCTGCAAAGTTCATGTATACACCTGATTAGAGGAGTGAAGGAACCAACCTTTAATCTGGAGGGTCTTTTCCTAGTTTTTGCAAGTCCCACACTTGGGGAAAGGATTCAATGTTGTGCAATCACACTGGATGCCCATTATCAAACTAGAATATGAGAAAACATTCAGAGGGTGCTGTTGATTTGTACTAACAAAAACCTTTCTTAAGCTTAATACTGGTGTTGAGTTTTAGTACTATCTTATATATTCATTTGAATGAATTTCTAGGTCTTTAAAAGGAGAATAGAATGGATTTCTCTTGCAGACAGTATTTTGTTTATTCTTAAGCCTTGGGACTGTAGTGTGCACTCCTTTCTATTCGAACTTGTGTTTAAAAAAATGGAATAGATGAACCAGGTTGTATTGATTTAGTGAGGGAAACTAGAAGTGTTGCTCTATATGAACTGTGTGTTTGGTTTTGTGTTCTCTCTTGGGAACTTGTAAAAGAACTTCTGAGTTTGAAATAGAAATGGGAATTTAGTTGATAGTCTAAATGAAATGAATTCTTGATTAGATCTTTTCTATTTGAGATCCTTTAACTTTTTTTAAGATAAGTTCACTTGATCGAACTTCTCTGTAGCATGACTCTCTTCTTGGTTGTAGAGTGATTATTCTCTTAGACCTACTTAACTTATTGGGTTCAGCTTTCTATCTTGTAGGAACTAGTTAGAACCCACTCTTCTGAGATGGAAATTTCCTTGTGGATTGTTTAGTCTACTTTATACTAAGTCATTTATTGTAATGATGTGGAAAGAGAACAACTGAGTTGGGTCTGTAGAAGAGAAATGGTAATCATGTTTAGACCATCTGCCTTGTTTTACTGAGACATACTCCATTTGGATTTTTTATTGGAAGGATTTCTCTTTTTGCACTCTATCTTATTATGAATCCTCCTTGGATGGACATGAGAAGGGATTAATCTTGCGTGAGCCTTGCTTTGATTTTTGGAACGTATGGTTTCAGATATTTGCATGATATCTTCTAACGTGTAGAAGTTAGTTAAGAATTTCAGGTGGACTGTTTTGATTCTCTATCCCTCCTTGGATTGATTTGGGATTCTTGTTCTAGTTGTTACCTCTTTAATGTTTAATCTTTTTATTAGTTTCCTTGAACTGAAGCAGTTATGTGGGTAATCAGTTGAGTACATTCTGAACTTGTTTCTGTCTTTCAGAGGATTAATGAATGGTGGATAATATGTATTGATTCTTCTTCTTCTTTTGTTTAAGTTGTGGGATGAATCATTCTAAATACGTACTATGCTGAAGCTAACTCTTTTGTTCATAGTAAAGATAAATTTGGTATTTCAATTCAGAATTAATTATGAAATAATTAGATGACAAGATTTGTTGGTTGTTTAAAAAGTAATTTATATGATCAATTAAACTATATGTTATAATGCAGCTGTTGCTGATAACATTACACTCTTTTATTAAAAGTGAATTCAGAATCATTATTTGTACTTATTTTCTGGTTGTTATTACTTATGCTTATTTGTATGATACTTATTAATTGTTTCATTAAAGTAGCTTTGTTTTAATGGAACAATTAGTGGAATGCACTTCATTTTAATGCTTAGTGCTTATCATGCTCAGTTAAATGAACTGACTCATGCTAGAAATTTTTGCAGATGGACATTGTAAGTGATAAAAGAAGGGAATTTTTTTTATGATGCATTGGCTTATTTAATTATGGATCTTATGTAAAGAATTTTGATTCATTCTTGAGTTTATGGGAAAAGAGAAGTGATGTTATTTTATGATCTTAATGCAAATTGACATGCAATATGTCTAAAATGCATAGTCTTGTAAATATATATTTTATCATGATGAATTGAAAGGTTTGGAGATTGACTCCAATTTGTGGTGTAAATACTCTATTACTTTATTTGAAGGAAATAATAGTGATATCTTGTCGATATTCTTTATATCTGTTTGTATGCAATTGCTGTTATCAATTAATAAGTTGAATTAAGGGGATAGTTCAATCTCCCTTACTATAATAAAACTTGTTAAATTACAAAAGATGTCATTCTATAACTAAACAATTATAGTTTAATAATGAAATTTGCAATGGACTTACAATTAAACTATATGAGTAATGAATGATAAAAAGGTTATGTTAACCCTAACATCTAACCATGTAGAGGAAGAATCCTTCTCTCTCATAAGAATGGAAAATAAATGGAATGGTGGTTATGATCTTTAATCCTTGTGCTTCATTTATAAAAAGTAAACACTAGCTAAATCTAGGTGGATGATACACCTTCTTTGGACAGCTAGGTTACATTAAAAATTAACCGTTTGATGTTTGCTGCCCTATTTTCGGGGATAGCTGCTTGTTAAGCCTTGTTAATGAACATCAATGCCAACATGAGTTAATGAAGTTCTTAATATCAAATCAGATTAACTATGGATAAAGAACTTAATGAATGTTGGAATTAGGGTTAGGCATGGTTTCTGCAATCTGAATCTTAATCTAATTTAATTATGAATTTAATAACCACTAAGGGGTATGTACATCTTGATGAATTAGTTCTAATGGATGTTGGCACACGCCAACTATAGGACTATACTTTCAAGAAGACCAAGGGCTTCTCGAGGATACAGTATTACAGTTGACATGTGGCAACACCCTTTCGTATTTGTTCATCTAGATCTACACACATCTAGACTTGAACTTAGTTTCTCTCTAGGTCAAGTTAGTAGCATGTTTAGAATAGGGATTAGCTTTCTATGACTTAGGGTACCTTGGCACATTCAGTCGACTTAGGTCGATTGAGTATGCCCATATACCCTAAGTCATCATGAGCATATTCCTATAACAAATTATGTTGCTTACATGGGCTAGGATCAAACTTTGGGCAAGTGGACTGGCGGAAGTCAGTAAAGAACATTCTAGATAACAGAAGAGTGAGGTGAAGGACGTATTCAGAAATGACGAGTATGCTGTCTAGGAATAGTAACATGAACAGTATGTTGAAAATATTTGGCCAAAGTATCGCAAGCCATTGATTGTGTTGTCCTATGTCACCTAGTTTAAAGCAATGTGATGTTAGATGAATATTGGTAACAAATATTTAGATAGGTTCTTTAAATAGATCACTTAGTACATGGAATAGGGTAGGAAAACCAAGTATACGTAGTATGCATAAAGTATTCTATACTTTAAGACAATCATGAGAGATTGATTTATAACCGAGTCATGGAATGAGAGATTAGTAACTTACCAAGTCATTATAGCTGCATATGTTTATCTGTTATGAGATTGATTAGTGTGGAATTTGTGTTCTAAATGATGTTTTATTTAGAATAGAGAACATTGTGTAATTTTTTCCCCCTTGTTTCTAAAGTCTTAAAACGGGAATGTTACAGTAAATGCCTTTGCGACCTATCCCTAGTGTTGAACCTTTTGAGAAATGGGCAATAGATTTCGTAGGCCCTATTGCACCAACAATGTGTAGGGATGGATCACAATATGTAATCACTTATATAGACTATTTGACAAGGTGGGCAGAGGTAGCCCCAACCAAAGACTACATATCAGTCACAATGACAAGATTTTTTTGGGGGAACATTATCACAAGGTATGGATGTCCTTTAAGTTTAACCAACGATAGGGGTACACATTTCTTGAATGATACCGTGAGGATCTTGTTAGCATAGTTCATAGTAGCTCATCACAAGACTACCCCTTATCACCTAGAAGCAAATGGAACTGCGGAAGCATTTAAAAAAATACTAAGTCATACCCTGACCAAGATTTGTGATGTCAGAAGACAAGGTTGGGATGACAAGGTATCAACTGTATTATGGGCTTATAGGACAACTTATAAAAGGATATACAAATCCGCACCATTTCAATTGGTGTTTGGCACAAAATCTATTCTGCCAGTTGAATTCATGTTACCTTCTCTGCGAATAGCATGTGCAGGAGGGTTGGCTAATGAGCAAGCACTGGAAGAAAGAATTGATGAAATGATGAAGCTGGATGAAAGATGATCACTTTCCAGGTGGAGCCAAACAACAGAAAAAAAAGCAAAAATTATGGCATGATCGCCACATCAGAAACAAGAAGTTTGAGGTTGGACAGATGGTCTTGCTATATGATTCTAAGTTTCTACGCCATCCTGGGAAGTTAAAGGTCCATTGGCTAGGTCCTTATAAAACTTATACACCCTTGATTTGGGCACGTGCTAGTTACAAGCTCTGGATGGAACAAAATTACCTGGAAACTTTAATGGGAGTAGGTTGAAGCCCTACTATAAATAAGTCTTCTTGGTGTTTGTAAATAAGGTAGTTTTTCCAGTTAGTTAAGAATTTCCTTTATGCATTTCTTTTCTTGTGTTTCCTTTTTCAGGTCATTTTTTTTTGTGCCTTGGGTGCTTGTAACCCTTATTACTCTTTGAGGATTTTTGAGTGCATAGAGGACCACACATCATTTTAGTGTGGGGTGAAGTAATGTGAAGGAGAGCATGGGTAAAGTGCCAAGGAAGTTTGTGTTGAAAATCCCAGTTGAATGGCCATGTTGAAAGAGGTGCATGGAAAGAAAATATGGAAAATGATGGTTGGTGTCAAGATAAGGATACTTTCAGATCCCACGTATAAAGGCGGAAAAAGTGCATAAGCAACATGAGGTAGGTGAGAGAAAAAATTAGGACAGAAGAAGTGCCTTTGGCACCGGTGATGCGTGCGCAATATTATCTTGTCTAGACAGATTGGTTGTGCACTAGAAGGTTGGAAGATTTTCCATGCAGGGTCGAGCATGTGAGTTAAAGTGATAAAGTTAGACTTTGTTTGAAAAATCCACATTAAATGTGAAAATTATGGTGGTAGGTGAAGTAGCATTTAATGGTTAAAAAGGGACAAACTATAAATAAAGGGTCGAGACACTTCATTATTCACTTTGCATATAAGGAGAAAGAAGCACTTTTTGCATTTTTGTAAACTAGGGCTTCCAAAAACTGATCCGTGTGAAGAAAAATTTGAAGAGATTAAGCGCAAGTGACTAGTTTGGATCTATGAACTAGAAAAAAAGGGATTTCACAGGCGTAAGAGAGTTGTGAGAAGGTGGCGTCTTGTGATAGGATTATCTCAGCTAGGGTTTTAAGAACTAGGGCATGGGTTTATGGATTTTTCTTCACAAATTTGAGATCTAAGGTGAGAAAGAGTGGAAGAACATAGTTATAAGAAGTGATTGAAGTAAGAAGTGAAACTAGACAATGGCACCCAAGAAACTAGTTAGCACACCCCAGAAGGGAAAGGAAAAGGGCAAGGAAAAGGGCAAGGGCAAGGGTAAGGGAAAAAAATAATAAACTAATGCACAAACAAATGAAGAGTGTTATGCAGAAATGCAGGACCCAGATGGAGTATTGCTAGGGAAGGAGTGGGAGTCCCATCTAAGAAACATGTCTGTAAATGACTACAATCATCGTACGAGCACATTCGAGAAGTAGATGGTGCTAGAGTTAGTGTGCCCAATGAATAAAAGGACACCAAAGGGTTTGCCCATTTATAACGATGATGTGAAGGTAAAGTTGGAGATGACAAGGTTATTGCAACTCTTTGAGCTGCCCTACTTCGGGAAGTCTGAGTGCCTATATCAATGGCTAATGTCACACGTACATGAAGAATACTTCCATTTCGTAGGGCGCAAGATGCACATTACCCCTCAACTCATCTCACATTTCATAGGCCTCATTTATGAAGGAGATGGTTTAGAAGACGACCTAGGTGAAAAAGAGGAAATTAAGGAAACTATCGATGCCCATGCATACAAAAAGGGGTCAAGGTACTATGATATCACATACATCAAGGACCCATTAATGAATATGGCTGCGCATATGGTGACAAATTTAAATGGCCAGGAGAGATGAACCCAGGTCAATAAGCCATGGTTACATGTTTGCAGGAATATCTCAGAAGGAACCATCTACAAATTGTCTATGTTCATCGTGGATGAGATTGTAAGCTGCGCGAAGAAAGGAGACATGATCTTATTTGGTAATGTCGTACTAATAATTGTGTTTTTAGAAATTAGAGTACCTGATGCATCAAACATGTTCATATGGGAGTACCCAGCTGAGGACCCTTCACCCATAAAAAGATTTGAAAAATAAGCATGTGTCTCCATGAAAACTGTGCACAAGGCACACCTAGAAAAATGGTATACACGCCTAAGGAATGTGTTTGAGGCAGAATGGAGAATTCCTGAACAATTTCCAGTGGCCACCAAAAGAGAAGCTAGATTTGCTGTGCACCAGTATTTCTACCTGGGCAGGTTCAAACTAATGGATGAGACATGAAGCCCATGGTGTAAGCTCCCCTTTGCCTTCACAACTCAATACTTCAAAGTGAGAGTAAACAGGTTCAAAGAGTCTAAGAAGCTAAAACTAGACCTTGGTAATCTAGACTAGGACCATAGGGAAATGCGTAAAGGGTTGGTCTACCCCGGAAATCATGCATATGTGGAGAGGTACATGTCACATGAAGTTTAGATGACAAATCCCATGACTCTACCCATTGTAGGAGGATCCGTGACGTGCATATACCTCTGAATAAGACCAAAATCAAAGAAGGGCACATATATAGAGAATGGGGTGTCTATACCTGAGGATCCAACTAGCAGGAAGAGACCCATGCCAAAACAAGTGGAAAAGGAGCTAGAGAAGAGAATACCAAGTGTGGTGGATACATAGGTAATAAGATTCCCTAGGAAAATCGCTAGAAGAAGCATGTATTTGCACAAAAAGAGGCCCATAGTCAAGGAAAAGACTCCAGAGCTAGAAAATACATCAAACAAGGAGTCCTTAGGAGAAGAAGAAACAAAGTCACCTACACTAGAATCCCCAGTTAGGAAGAAGCAAATGTTAGAAGAGGAGACCACATCGGAAGACACTAGAAGTTTGGACAAATACATAGGTGGAGAAGAAGACAGTGAAGAAGATGTTAGTTGGGAAGATGAGCCTAAAAAATATCAAGGGCCACCTATTTTCAACGTACATGATTCAGAAGAAGAAGGCAGAGAAGAGGAGTAGGGGTTCCTCTTCGTGCGGTGTAAGGATAGCCAGGAAGGAAGAGGCACCCATGACATGAGAAGTGAGGAGGATGGCACGCAGATGCAGAAGGCTCCAAACCTTATGGCAGAATAAATAACCAAGGAGGCAGAGAAAGAAGAAAAAAATGCCATCAAGACCTTGGTGGACGAGAAGTTGGAACGTAATGCTGAGCCAATGTTAAATAAAGAGGAGAGTGTGGGAAAGGACCATGGCAACACAAGAAGCTCCATTTTAACTGTAAGTATTCCTAAGGGCACGTGCACGTGAGGAAGGCATGTAGGGGAGGAGAGGCCAGGGATGGGTTATATTGATGACCCCAACAAAGTGTTTTGCACATAGTTCCAAAGGATGATTCTAGTAGAAAATATCATAGCAATGTCATCTTTTGACAAGGAGGCTACATACCCGCAGATGAGGAAGATGATCTCATGGGAAATTGAGTCCCATCTTGATGAAATAGAATTTGAAGTGAGCCATGGGGAAATAATAACATTACCAAGGCCAATAGAAGACAATCAAGTGGTGAATGCTTAGCAGCTCTTAGATGAACAACTGTGCAACGCACTCAACAAGGTCTCCATTGATATCGAATCTAGACTCTTTGGGTAGAATGATAGAATCAAATATCTAGAGGAGGACCTGAAGAAGAAATAGGAAGAGCTAGCTGCATGGGCAAAGGAGCTTAGTCAAGAGGAACTAATCAACTCCCAGTTGAAGCGTGAGTTGAAGGACGAGAAGGCCAAGGTGTACGCGGTGTATAAAAAGGTGGAGTCTATTAATAATGCTATAGTATTGAAACATCTAGATCTAGCACCTCCCATGTAGAAGTATGGATCTACCTTAGGATGCCTGGAGGATTTAACAAGAGTCCTCACCATGGAGAGGAAACCGTTAGCCTTGGAATCTATAGAAGAAGTGGTTGTGTGCTTGGAGAAAGAAGATAAGTTGAAGGTCATGGCATTTGTAGCTGAGTACAACAAGGTTCTTGATGGTACAAAAGTTGCTTCCCAGACCACTGAGGCCACATACAACAATTGCATGGATAAAGACAAAGTGGCAGGAATCTTGGTCACCACTCATGAAGCATAACTCAAGGAGTTTCAAGAGAAGAATAAAGAAAATAGGGTAGAAAGGGACAAAATCCTTGCCAAGGTCGAAAGAAAATCTAAAGCCATTGAATCCTGAAGGAGTTCAATTAAAAACCGGTTGAAGGAACTATACCCACAGATTACACAAATAATGGATGCACTAGATGATGTAGGTAAGGAGTTAGAGAAAGTTGCTAACACCATAAACACACAAGGAAATGGGCTAAGATTTGTGGAGGTGAGCACCCTAGTTGGTGACCTCTATTAAAGAGTGCAGAACAAAGTCGATGCCTGGAACAAGTTGGAGGCCAACTTGCAAAAGGATTTTCCTAGCCTATTGCGGTGATTCCATCACTTTTTGTTAGTGCAAATTCATAGCACCCCTAAAATGACCTATGGATCTAATTTCCTAAGGCAATTTCATTTGGTGTGAATGCACAACATTGAGCTTTCCCAAAGTGTGGGACCTTTGTAATTGGGGAAAGCTCTCTAGAGAAGGCTGGTTCCTCTTCCTAAACTACCTACCACAAGCTATTCTAGTGCAGGAAAGCTAATCTAACCCTAATCTACCTTCCAAGGAGAAAGGAAGAGAGAGAAAAGAGAGAAAAACAAAATCCTACACTAAAATGGTGATACCCCAGAGAAGGAAAATGCCGAAAATCTATCAAAACTACAATGGAACAAGAAGAGGTGAGCAATGGGAAGGATGGAAAAGTGCCTCATAGGCCCAAGGATAGATTTCAAATAGAAAACATTCCAAAACACGATGAACACAACTCTAAACTTGTAATGAACATTCAAACATGCACTAATACCTACAATGAAGAGAGGCAAGAAGAAAACAAGCAAAAAACAAGCAAGGATGGACAGATGCATCACAAAACACGTTTTTGTTGCTCCAGAAATTTACACAGAACATCATTTTTATGATAAAAGGAAAAATGCCATTATAGAGCATGGAAGGAGGTTCTAAATCCATTTTTTACCCTAGGGAAGAAAAGAAGGGAGGTCATAGTAGAAAATATGAACAGCCCTTTACAAATGAGCCAAAACTGGCTTTTATCACGAAGCAGAATGAAGAAAAGTGAAAAAAATGGGGGTAAAATTTGATTTACAACTCCAACCACCAACAAATCCTTCTAATTGGCCTACAAAATGATGGGTTCCCATAAAAAATCCCATACTTCGAAGTACATTGCTCTGTAGATCTAAAAATGACCCATACTTCATTTAATTTGGTCGTTGGGAACCATTTCTATGTTTTTTGCATGCCAAGGTTGTTTCTCCATTTTTCTCATGTAAATATCCATCAAAATAAAAAATTGATCCCTTCATCATGTAGATAATTTTACCAGCTTTCCAATGACAGTAAGAATGAAAAAATTCAAGCTTTGGATCAAAAGATATGGCCCTATGAAGATTTAGGGAAAAATTAGGGAAAAAATGGATTGGACAGCCAAAAATTTAAAATTTTCCCTTTTTTTTTGAATTTAGGAAAATTTCCCCGAAAATCCTTGCACCCTGCCACTCCGCTGCCATGTGGTGCTTCCCCATTGGCTGATGGGATCGCAGGTCCAAACCTTGCTTTTCCCCCTTTGATTTTCCATTGGTAAAATTTCCTAACTTTGCCCAGTGCTCTGCTATCTTGGTGACACGTGTCACTTCCTCATTGGTTGGCAGGGATACGCTTCCAGTTTTTCCTTTGCACATTTTAAAATTTTGGCAAATTTCACTAAAACCCTCTGCACCCCCAACTTCCACTTCCAGCTGGACACGTGTTGGCCCCTCATTGGCCCGCGGGGACCTAACCAAATTTTCCAATTCCAACTTGGTGGGCTTTCAGGTCAGATTTTTTCCTTGCGCCATTTTGACCACTTTCGCAAAAAACCAAAATTCATTTTGCACCTCTGACTTCCGCTTCTGGCTGGACACGTGGCGGCATCCTATTGGTCTGCAGGCCTTCGGGAAAAAAATTCTCCTTTTGCCCCTCCATTGAGGCCTTTGGAAAAATTTTCAACTTACTCCCACCGGCCCGCCGTTCCGTCCTACCACGTGGCGAATTCCTATTGGTTGCGGGCCTTCCCAGGGAAAATTTCCCTCAAAAACTCCACTGAGCCATAAATTGAGAAATATAAGGAGTTAGGAGGAAAATTTTACCTTTCTGGAAAGGTGAGGAAAAATACTATTTGATGGGATCATTTCCAGAATCTTTTGAGTACCTGACACATGCCAAACATCAATTTAAGTACCAGCAAAGGAGAAGGAGGAGTTAGCCAAAAATAAGCATGGGGCTTATTTTATATAACAATTTGGCGACTTAGAGGGGTCATTTTCCTGCTGGATGAAGTGACTAGCTACCTTGAAGCATCCATTGGGCATGGATTCATGAGTAGTAGCTTGCAACTGATCTGAACTTTGAAAACTTTCCTCTGAGCCACCTGAAGCCCACTGAACTTGGAGTTTTTCTCACCAAAATGCCACTGAAATGAACTGTGCAAGAGCAAAACTAGAAGCACCTAAAACTATATACAAAACTGAAAATCATACTCACTTCAAATGGAACATGCAGAGTGTGCACAAACACTTCTTCTGCTAAAAGCAAACCTACCTACACTACTCTAACTGGAAGCAAAGGCAAGATAAACAAACCCTACAACTGGTTGTGCAAAATAGCTTCCTTTCTTCAAAATGGGCAGCCATGTAATTGATTTGGAGCTGATCATGGCTGCTTGGATGAGTGGAAAATCATCAAGAAGCTGGTATTCTACCCAAATCAACAAGGTGTCAGTTAAAGGAAAATTAGATACCTATTTTAGTTGCTTTGTATTTGGATTGAAGAGGTAAGGCAGCTGATCCTTGACACTTTGTAGCTCATCCTCATGCTTGGGAGTAAGCATGACTAATTGTGACTTCTCCTTTGGATCCAATGAATCCAAATACCTTATTGGGAAAGGTCTAGTCCATTTGATATGCCCATAGCTTTGAAATTCAACTTCAAAAATGGAGTCTTCTTGAGTGAATGATGTGGAAGAAATGATGAAGTTCATTTGCTGTTCTCCTTCCTTCATGGCAGCATGGAACTCTTCTACAATATGTAGCTCCTCATTATTCATTTCAACATCCAATGAAGTTGCTTTTTTATTGTTGTAACCTACTACAATACATTGTTGGCTTTGGAGTTCCTCCATTGTAGTTTTTGGAAGATCAAATTCTTCCAACTTTGATTCAAGAGTAATGTTGCAAACTGTAAGCTGCTGTCCTTGAATTCTCTTGTCCATGGCAGAAAGTTCTTGTTGTTGGAGCACGATTGGTGAAGAAGGAAATGTTGTAATTTCAGTTGGCTTTTAATCCAAACATTCTTCTAAGTCTGATGGCAAATCAAACTCTTGAATGTCTTGTTGCAGCAAAGTCTCTCCCTCTTATATGGTTGCCTCCAAATCTACATTTTCTTCACCATGTGTAGTTTCATTTTCAAACATGAAACTTGTCAATTCAAACTCATCCCAAAAATCAGATTTTTGGAGAGATGAAGTGGGAGAAACATGAAATTTCTTGTGCCTCTTGCTCACAATTTGGACATATTTTGTTCACCTCCATAATGGCTTCATCAATCAAATCAGTCCCTTCAAATGAAAGCAAAAATGTATCAATAATGCTTTCTTCTTCTGCTGATGTAAAAACTAACTTGATCTCATCCATTTTCTGCTCTTCAATGGGATTTGGAGCTGGTTTTTCTTCCTCCTCTACTCCTTGAAGACCATCTTGCTCTTGATTAAACTCTCCCTCTAGCATGAGTTTTGTCAAGTCAAACTCTTCAATCTGATGCTCTAGAGGACAAGTTAGGACTGCAAGATCTTCTTCTTCCGTGGCTGATTGTGCAACTCAAATTGGATCAACATTTGCTTCAAATAAAGTGCCAACATGGACACTACATTCTGAGAAAACTGATTGCTGATATGCTTCTTATTTTTACTCTTCTTCTGCTGTAACAAAATCAGTCCTAACCACCACTTGTTCAACTTTCACCTCCTTTGAAGGCTTAACAATCAAAGGGATATTTGTTATCCCAAATTTGAGAGCCAAGCTTACCAAACTTTTGATCTTTTCATCCTTATTTGGCTCTTCTTCTTGCTACTGTTTTCCTTGACTGGCATTCTGATTTTTATCTTCCCAACATGGATTTGAGAATGCAAGAGGAGGGGTGGGTTGTGACTGAATTGATTTTGCAATTTTTTGTGGTGTTGGAGGAGGTAGAAATTCTTGTTTCTTTGGAGGGAATGGCTGTTTGGAAGGGAAAAGGAAAAAATAATTGAGATGGGGTGGAAGACCAGGGAATGGAGAAATGGATTCAACACTTGGGACAACAAATGGAGAGTCTAAAACTTGAAACTGCTGAGATAAAACATATTGGGAAAGAGGAAAAGGAAAGGCATGAGATGGTGTACTTACCTGTTGACAAGGTTGCTAAACACTCCTCTCATACACCTCTATTTCTTCAATCCACTTTGCAAGAAATGGAAGTGTTGCAATCATGAAATCAAGTTTCTCTTGAGGGCTGTAATGCCTTGGTAAAGGTCCCACCCATGGACAAGGTACTCTACAACTGATTCCAAATTCTTTCATTTGTACTTGAGCCCTAGATTGCACCATGTTTACCTCCATCATTTGGATTTTCTTCAACAGACCAACATCTTACATTTGATTGTCTTCATTATTTACATACTCCTGATCTTGGAAAGCTCCATAGCCAAACTAATTTTGGCACTGCTGCTCATATGGGTATGTATGCTGATTTGGAAGGTTTATAAAACATGTTGGAGGTGGAAAATAATGCTGTTGTAAATGTGGATTCCATGATGGAAATGAAGTCATGATTGTACAACTTCATGGAATGGAAAAGAGTGAAAGGGATGGAAAGAAGAATGGATGGAAATGGATGGAAAACAGGTCTGCAACTTAGAGAATGAGCTATTTACCAGATGGAGTAGCCAGATGTGTGTTTGAATATGCCTCCAAAGGCTGAATCCTTAATAGAAACACACCAACCTGTCAAAAACAAGGTGGAAGACCTCTAAGGTCCCACTGGGTGTGCCAAAACTATTAGTGAAAATTCACAACACCCCTAAAATGACCTATGAATCTACTTTTCTAAGGAAATGTCATTTGGTGTGAATGCACAACATTGAGCTTTCCCAAAGTGTGGGACCTTTGCAATTGGGGAAAGATCTCCAAAGAAGGCTGGTTCCTCTTCCTAAACTACCTGCCACAAGCTATTCTAGTGCAGGAAAGCTAATCAAACCCTAATCTAGCTTTTGAGGAGACAGGGAGAGAGAGAAAAGAGAAAAAAATAGAATCCTACACTAAAATGGTGATACACCAGAGAAGGAAAATGCTGAACATCTATCAAAACTACCATAAAACAAGAAGAGGTGAGCAATGGGAAGGATGGACAAGTGCATCATAGGCCCAAGGATAGATTTCACACAGAAAACGTTCCAAAACTCCATGAACATAGCTCCAAACCCACAATGAACATTCAAACATGCACAAATACTTGCAATGAAGAGAGGAAAGAAGAAAACAAATAAAAAATGAGAAAGGATGGACAAATGCATCACAAAACACATTTTTGTTGCTCCAGAAGTTTGTACAGCACATCATTTTTATGATAAAAGGAAAAAATGCCATTGCATAGCATGGAAGGAGGTTCTAACTTCATTTTCAACCCTAGGGAAGAAAATAAGGGAGGGAAAAGAAGAAAAGATGAACAACCCTTTACAAATGAGCCAAAACTGGCTTTTATCACGAAGCAGAATGAAGAAAAGTGAAAAAATGCGGGCAAAATTTGATTTGTAACTCCAACCACTGACAAATCCTTCCAATTGTCCTATTAAATGATGGGTTCCCATAAAAAATCCCATACTTCAAAGTACATTACTCTGTAGATCCAAAAACGAACCATACTTCATTTAATTTGGTGGTTGGGAACCATTTATGTGTTTTTTGCATGCTAGGGATGTTTCTCTATTTTCTCCCACAAATATCCATCAAAATACAAAATTGATCCCTCCATCGTATAGATAATTTTACCAGCTTTCCAATGACAGTAAGAACAAAAAAATCCAAGCTCTGGATCAAAAGATATGGCCCTCTAAAGATTTAGGGAAAAATTAGGGCAAAAATGGATTGGCGGGCCGAAACTTAAAATTTTCCTTTTTTTTTTGAATTTTAGAAAGTTTCCCCAAAAATCCCCACGCCCTACCACTCTGCTACCCTGTGGTGCTTCCCCATTCGCTAATGGGATCATGGGCCCGAACCTCACTTTTCCCCCTTTGATTTTCCATTGGTAAAATTTCCCAACTTTGCTCCACGCTCCGCTGTCTCGGTGACATGTGTCACTTCGTCATTGGTTAGTGGGGATGCACTTCTAATTTTTCCTTTTCGCATTTTGAAAATTTGGTAAATTTTGCTAAAAACCTCTATGCCCCCGACTTTCACTTTCGGTTGGATATGTGTTGGCCCCTCATTGGCCCTCGGGGACCTAACCAAATTTTCCATTTCCACCTTGGCGGTCTTTCGGGTCAGATTTTTTCCTTGTGCCATTTTGACCACTTTGGCAAAAATCCAAAATTCACTCTACGCCTCAAACTTCTGCTTCCAGCTGGACACGTGGTAGCATCCTATTGGTCCGCAGGCCTTGGGGAAAAAATTTATCCTTTCAATCCCCCACTGAGCCCTTTGGAAAATTTTTCAACTTACTCCCACCGGCCCTCCATTCTGCCCTGCCACGTGGTGCATTCCTATTGGTTGTGGGCCTTCCCAAGGAAAATTTTCCTCAAAAATTCTCCCGAGCCATAAATTGAGAAATACAAGGAGTTAGGAGGAAAATTTTACCCTTCTAGAAAGGTGAGAAAAATCCTATCTGATGGGATCATTTCCAGAATCTTTTGAGTACCTGAAGTATGCCAAAAATCAATTTAAGTGCCAGCAAAGGAGAAGGAAGAGTTAGCCAAAAATAAGCATGGGGCTTATTTTGGATAACACTTCCCATTATTTCTTCTTTATATATCATTTCATCCCCTTATTCTTTTCCCATGATGCAAGTCTATTGTATTCTTTCTTTTCACTTGAGAAGTGTTCCCACAGATGGAGAACAGGCGTAGTTTTGGGTAATGTTGCGCCCCTAAAATATTGGCTAAGTACAAAAAGGTGCATAGGTGCGTAAGGCCTAGTTGAAGAAAAGTGCGCAAGGATAAAGCACACAGTGTAGGGTTTAAGGAAACCCATGGCACGCACGTAGAAAGAACCAAGAGTTTGGGACTTAGCCATATTGGGTGTTTTGGTAGAACACATGAAAAGCATGACTAGACTGTGCATGTGAAGTGGATAAGGTGCCAACTTGGCGATATGGTGGCCCAGGAAGGAGCATGCATGCGATAGAAGCTTCTGGAAGCTCATCATGGCAAAAAGTGGAAATCTCAGGCCTGGAGGAGCATGCTAACATGGAGGACCACATTCAGACACTTGGCATCAAGTTTCAGGCTGCTGGAGGATGAGTTGGCAGTCCAGAAAGCCTATATATACAAGCGCCTGCAGAGAGAGATATAGAGGGTGGAGCTTTGTAGAAATACTGCAAGAACTCTATTAATTTGGGTAATTGTGTTTAGGGAAGGATGTATCAGGGGTATGAGGTTTATAAATTTCTTTCGAGGGCCTAACCATACGAGTCCAGATATAATGCATGATTGTGGTATGCTTCTCTGTAAAACTTTGTAATGGCTCCATGAATGTATTGAGATTACTAGCTTACATGAATATGAACAGTGATGATTCTAATGCATACATCTTTCTCATAGTTCCTTTTCAATTATTTTTATGATTAAGTATGGATGTTTGTACAACTTTTTTCTGTTTTGGTACAGTTATAAAATCTGTTAAAGCACTTCCTGTCTAAAATGACTGTAAGGACCTAGAAGCTATTCTGAGCTCTATGGTGCTTGTATGTTTTACTTCTATTCAGATCTCTTAAAATGAATCATAGATGATGTTTCCCACTAAAATCACATAAAAGAGAGACTTGACACCTGTGCATGCCTTGGGTGAGCGCCTAGCGCCCACTGGGTGATAGGCCGATGCACATAGGGTTCCTTTCTTTTGTGATGAGGGTAAAAATGAATACAAGACTTAGCCACATATATGGATATAGTGTTGCATGGAAAACACGTGAAGATGTGAGTAGGCATGATAAGTGGATAAGGTTAGAACATGGAGTCTTACAACCCAAGGAAATAATATTCTAGGATATAATCATTATTTTTTAGTGGAGGCTAATCATGGTTTTAGCGAGCTGGCATAGGCACTCGAGTATGGAGGAACATGATTTCTTTTGGCATGTGGCCTGCTCATGAGTGAAGTTGAGGCAGTGGAGGAGGAATCCCAATCTATTAAAGAATGCATATGGATCTAGAAACATAGGATGCAAGGATATGAAAAGAGGTGTGAGGGTATGAGAAGAAGATGGGGGGATGAATAGGAGAGAGAATAGCTAGAACTCTTCGAGTAGAGTCATTTTGTAGGGTTAGGGTGCTATTATATTAATGTATTCAGTCTACTATGACCCCTTTGATGTAATCTAGCTACTATAAATGGTTGTGAATCAATATATGTTGGGTTTTTCTTAATATCTATGTTTCTGGGTCCAAACCCTTGTATTCTTCTTATTGCTCATGGTTCAGATCTGATTCATCTGTGCTGTAATTATGTTTACATTCATATTATGGTGCATCTTTTCTTGGATTTAGTTTCTTTACCTTTATTCTAGATCATATGTATTTTTGTTTGTGTCATATTTCTCCATTGATGACGAACATTCTTATATTGCTCACATAAAATAGGGGCTCGATGCCTCCACACCCCTTGGGTGAGTGCCCAACCCAGACTACGTGATATGCCAGTACGATTGGGGTTTAAAGGGAGTAGGTAAAAGTGGCTACATCTTAGCTCCATTTCTGGGACCTCTTTTGAATTTTTTGTAAGAATGGTGTGTGATGGCAGAGTGCTTGAGCTTGGACAACATCAAGACTTAGCTTAAGAACAAAAATGATGAGTTTTCATAGAGATTCAAAACTAGATCTAAGTTTGATGCACATTCATGGGTACAAGAGCACCTATATCATGATCTCTAAGATAATTTCTCTTGATATTTTACAATAGAATTGTATGAATGGTTATCAACATATGCATCAAGGAAGAATTGGTATTATAGACCTCATGTTTGGACCCAAGAAGAGTATCAACAACTACATGATACTGATCTGACTTGGACTTGTGCTATTGATCGGTGGTGGAATGAAGTGTTGACCAGATATACATAGGAATACGAGGTTTCTACATAATATTTCCTAGAGATTACTCAGTTTGAGTTATTATGGGAGCCAAGAGGATCTTTCTTTCGTGCTATACCATTAGCCATTAAGATCCTGATCATCACTATGAGTTTGGAAGCATTTCCTATGGCTAGATAAACTCCAACTAGACATGGGGCATAGATGTTAGTGTCATGAGAGATGATAGATCCTACGACAGAAGTGGAGAGAGAAGAGAGACGGATCAAGTATAATGAAGCATGAGAGAGGGAGTTGGTGAGACAACACAAGGTTATAGGAGTGATGGATTTATGGAGGCAGGCATTGTGGGAAGGATTTGAAGTTCAAATGAAGAACATGGTACCTAATAAGTTCATGCCACCCCATCTTGGAAAGCATAGGAGAAGAAACCCCTCAACTTATGGTGAGATCTTGTCATATGAAGAAAGGAGAAGAGCCATAGGTGCACATCTTAACCCACCTGACAACCAAACCATGGTGCTTAGTTTTCCAGTTCTTGAGATAAGTCTTGTTAATCTGGTTAGTGTTGGTATTTGTTGTACCCTAAAATATTATATAAGTACCAAGAGGTGCATGCATGTAATATTAGTAGATAGAAGGGAGTTCAGGGAAAAGCACGTAGGAAAAAGGGGTTTAAGAGGGTTTAAATGAAACCAGGGTGCGTGTGGGAGGTAGAACAAGGGTTTAAAGGACTTAGCCATATTTGGCATCATGAAGTCACTTGAGGAAAGATGTGAGGGAATGAATAGGTATGATGAGTGGATAAGGTGGTAGCCTAGAACCTTAGAGGTCAAGAAAATGATATTTCATGTAGGGAATATTCTAAGAGACATCATTACAGTTAGTGGAAGGTTTTCAAAGAGGATAAGAATTCACCAATGGAGGACCACATCAACACTTGGCACATGATATGCTCAGAAGAGAAGTCATGGTGGTGGTTGATGATCCTATTTAAAGAGGTGCTTGGGATAGGAACAAAGATCAAAAGAGACAAAGAAGGAATGTAGAGAGAATTCATAGAGAAAGCTGAGAAAGAGAAGGAGAGTAACAAAGTGTTGTAGAAATGTTAGGAAATGCTAAGGGTTTGGAGTTCATGGTGCTAGGGTTTAGAGTACTTAGTGCTAGAGGGTTGTAAGGGATATCATTAAGCATATGTGTGGGTAGTGGGATCTGTAACAAGGGATAGAATGGGAAGAATCATAGTTAGGATCTCTAATCATATAGGATTGCAAGAGTTGAGTCTCTTTCATTTGATGTATATGGTATGAGATGACCCTTTTGAATGTAATATGGCTACCAGAACTCTGTTAAATCAATATACATGGATCTATTCTGTATAACTTTCTTACGGGTGTAAAACCTCATGTTATATGGCTTATCATGACTTAGATCTGGTTTCTTGTACTTCTTACAATGTTATTTAGCTTTTGTGATGCATTAATGTATAGATCTATTAGTTATATCTTCTACCTTTCAAAGTGGATGAATGTACTTCTGTTTCTACAAATAATCCTCCATTAATGGAAGAAATATCTTGCAAAGCTCACATAAAGTAGGGGCTTGGCACCCACGCATGCCTTGGGTAAGTGCCCAATGTATCTTGGATGATAGGATGGTGAACTTAGGGTTAGAAAGAAGTATTGAGGGTAAAATAATGCCTACATCTTGGTTTTGTTACTAGGACTTGAACCTGGGTCTCTCGGGTGAGAGCTGAGTATCCTAACCAAGAGTTGGAGGAGAGTGCGAGACGTAGGTTTTACATACTAAAATTCCTCCCCACAACCTTGACTATGATAAGGAGATTACCTTGAATGCAATTTTTAATGGATGGATCCTAAGTAATATTCTCATTGACACAAGTGCACAAGTTAATGTTCTCACCCTAGATGCCTAGAATCAAATGGGAAGGCCCCCATTATAACCATTTTCAAATGTGCTATATATGGATAATAAGAAAAAGGAAATGCCCATTGGTGTTTTAAAGAATGTTGTTATCACTATCTAAAGAGAAAAATTCATTGGAGACTTTGAAGTCTTAGTGCTTGCCGAGGTGGATAACTTTCCAACATTACTTGGGCACCCCTGTTGCTGTAAGAACAATTCTGACTTACATTTCAATAAGGGATATATAAATTTTGAGAATAAAGAGGAACATGTTATCATTCCTTTGAAGTATGGGAAGTCAACACCCTATATTGATCCTTTAGGAGAAGAGGACCTAGACAAAATTTATGTGTGCACTATCAAGGACCCTGAGGTTGTGCAACCAACAAAAGAAGGTGTTATTCATTAGGAAGATGCTCAATCTATAAATGATATAACTAGTGTGGAATGTCACAATTGGGCATATAGGACACATGAGTTAGTAAGAAGGTAGTTAAGAGGCTCTGTGACGAGAGTAATAAAGGTGCACTTAGTCAAATAGCTAGGAGGAAAGAAATTGCCAAGTTATTTTGGGGGAGCTGACCCTGATGTTTTCTTGTGAGAAATGGAGACCCAATGGATATGTGAGATTGAAATGAGAAGGACGCTTAGATATACCTTTCTTAGGAGCACAACACATTGGTGGGTGACCCATCATGGTAACCTTTTAGAGTGGTGCGAGGTGAGAATTGCATTCTCTGTTAGGTTTGTATGAAGAAATGTAATTACTGCTATACAAAACTATCATGGGAAGGAACCCACCTCATTTCATGTCTAAGCATGTGAGAATACCTAGATGGAAGGAGCAAAAGCATTACCTCCATCTTTATGGGTGCACAAGATTTACTCCACCTTACAAGGTTGCACGCGTGCATGGTACATTCACTTAGAGATGTGCCATCAGACAAGAAACTGATAGGAGTTGACAACTAATCTCATTCAAGAATTCAAATATTAGAGTACTAAGCCATTGGTGGATGAGGTGTTATAGGTTGTCAAGTGCCTAAATATGGGAGATAGTGTCATGGAAGAGGATATAATACTGGAATTATTGGGGGAACCTAGCTTAAAAGGACACTTTGGTGAGGAAGAATTAGAGGAGATACAACTTGAGTGCACATGCATGGAAAGAGAAAGGAAAGTTGATCTATGTGATCAATGCTAAAGAGGTGGAAAAATTGGATGCTAACATCAATATGGGTACACATGAGGTTATGGATAGTTCTGATGAGAAAGCGTGCGCCTACCATGAACCCTCAAAAACCAACAAGGTTGACATTGGTTCGGAGGTAGAACCTAAGGAGGATACTATCAGGGACTACTGGTCAGAGAAGGAGGTTTCAAAGATCATTGATCTGTTACACAAGTTTTAGGATTTATTTCCACGTGGGTACCATGAGCTTAAGGGAATTCACCACTCTTTAGGGGAGATGTGGATCAAACTAAAGGAGGGAGCACACTTGATTCGGAAGAGACCTTACTGGATGAATATGAATCTACGAGTTTGGGTCAAGGAAGAGATTGAAAAGATGATCGCTTCAGGTATCATTAAGGCTGTTGAAGAATCAGAATGGATAAGTCCAATGGTCATTAGCATTAAGAAGGATGGGAGGATAAGGATTTGTGTTGATTATAGGGATCTGGATACGGTATGTGTTATTGACCCTTTTCTAACCCCCTTTACTGAGGAGATCTTGGAAGGAGTAGCTAGGCGTGAAATATTTTCTTTCACAGATGGATTCTCAGGATATCATCAGATTAGAATTGCAAAGGAGGACCAAGAAATGACAAATTTCTCCATTTAATAGGGAAGTTTTTTCTACATGGTCATGCCTTTTGGATTAAAGAATGCACTTGTTGTGTTTTCTTGCATTTTGGTTTAGGCATTTTAGGACTTCATCCACAAGTTTCTACAAGTCTACCCAGATGATTGGACAATATATGGATTAGTGAGGGACCATTGTGACAATCTAAGGCTGATGTGTGAAATATGTTGGTAGTTGAGGATATCCCTCAACATTAAGAAATGTGTTTTTGCTACTCCATTTGGAACCCTGTTGGGGCATATCATATGTAAGGAAGGCTTTCTGGTGGATCCTGCCAAAGTTACCATTATTATGGGATTGGGAGAGCCTACCAGCTTGAGCATGGTGCATAGATTCCTTGGGCATATGGGGTATCACATGAAATTTATTAAGGGTTATGACAAGATCATCACATCATTGGAAAATTTGCTAAAACACAAAAGTATATTTCATTGGGGAGAGGCGCAACAAATGTCATTTGATACATTAAAGAATAGGCTTATCACTACGCCCATATTACACTTTCCTTCTTGGGATAAACTATTCCATGTACATGTTGATGCTTCAGGGATGGTGATTGGAGAAATGTTAGCACAACTTGGAGATGGAATTGTCGACCACCCCTTGTACTTTGCTAGTAGGAAGCTAACCACAAAAAAACATAACTATACTACTACCGAGTGTGAGGCATTGTCAATAAACTGTGTTGCAAAACTTTAGGTAGTATCTATTGTTAACACCCTTTATATTCTACATGGACCACATGACATTGAAGTACTTGGTAAACAAGCTTGTTTTACAAGGGAGAATATACAGGTGGGTCCTGTTGTTTCAAGAGTTTGAGTTTATAGTTGTTGTGAAAGTGGGTAAGAGTAATTTGGGACCTGACCATTTATTAAGGATTGAATCAGGGGAGGATGCACAAAGTATTGAGGATACAATTCCAGATGTGCAACTATTTAGATTGTGGCATGCACCCTCTATCTTGGAAGATATTGCTATGTTTCTAAAAATGGGTGTGGCACTGGAGGGAATGAAGAATTTAGAAAGGAAGCAGTTAGCCATACGCACCGCACCCTACATGTTAATTAGTAGAAACTTATACAAGCTAGGCCACGATGAGGTTTTGTGTTAGTACATGTTATAGCATGGGCACATTACAATCATGGAGGAAGAACATGGTGTAATCTCACGATGACATTATGTAGGGAATGCAAATGTGCACAAGATCCTTCTAAGAGGATTTTGGTGGGAAATAATTTACAAAGATTGTATCAAGTATTACAAGGTCTATGACCACTGCCATCGCTTTGGTAAACTAGGGAAAAGAGATGAAATTCCACTAATACCGATTTTCAGTGCAGAACCATTTGAGAAGTGGGAAATCGACTTCATAGGCCCTATTTCCCTAGCTGCGTGAATGATAGGTTCATGCTATTTCATTACATGCACATATTACCTTACAAGGTGGACATAAGTGGCACCTGCAAGGGATTGCACAATGGTAACATCAGCCAGGTTCTTGTGGGAAAATATAATCAGTAGTTATGGATGCCTAATGAGCTTAAGAAGTGATAGAGGTACTCATTTCTTGAATGAGATAGTTAGGATCTTGTTGCCAGAATTCATGGTAGCCCACCACAAGACTACCTCTTATCACCCACAAGCTAATAGGACCGCTGAGGTGTTTAAAAAAATTCTGAATCACACGTTAACCAAGATTTGTGATGTGGTAAGAAAGGATTGGGGTGATAAAGTTTCTACTATGTTATGGTCATATCAGACTACTTATAAGAGACTGAACAAGGCCACACCTTTTCAATTGGTGTTTGGCATAGAAGTTGTGTTACCTATTGAATTCATGTTACAATCGCTACGTATAGTGCATGTAGGAGGATTAGATGATGACCAAGTACTTTAGGAGAGGATTGATAAGTTAATGTAGTTAGATGAGAAGTGGGCTACTGCTCATTGGGGTCAGAAAATAGAAAAATACAGGTAGAAGGCATTTCATGATAGACACATCAATAATAAACAATTTGAGGTTGGGCAGATGGTTCTATTGTAAGATTCCAAGTTTCTGTGCCATCCTGTGAAATTCAAAGTCCATTGAATGGGCTGGTACATTATATCCTATATACTTGATTCAGGTGCTTGCCAGTTGAAAGTGCTGGATGGAACACGTTTACTATACACACCCAAAATTACATGTGCTACATTGTCAGAAAATGGTTACCAAAGTCCCCAATGATGATTCATGTCATTTTAGAAGGTGTTCAAGTTCCTAAAACCATTCATAGTGTATATTTGTAGCCTAGACATGCTTACATAGATTTTCCATGCTTTCTTCTAGTTTCCTACTCATTTCTATGCATGTTTTGGCCTTTAGTGTCAGGACCGCCGCCTTGTGCAGGGTGTTGGTCCTACACACTTTTTCCATAACTCTTCATGCATGATTTTAACATGCGTGATTTCACTTAACTTGACTTCTAGGGTGTTTTTGTGAACCAAATTGCCTAAGAATAGTATTGATTGCATGATATTCCTCCCATCTTCTATTTTTAAATATATTTAATTAGTTTGAACTTCCTCTTCACCTAATGATTTGGCACTCCAAGGATGCCTTGTGCCTGAAGGCACATCCCAACCAATTCCTATATATTCAATGCTTGTATTCAATAAAATGGCTTGAGAATTTTATGTATGTTGTATAGTTTTGTTACCACAATCCTGCTGGAAATTGCATAGCACAACTCTATTCACTTGTTCTATCTCTCTTCCACCTACATTGCAACTAGATTGCCTTCAAGCTACCATTGCTCAAGAACCTTCTCTTGTTGCTTCCTTTGCATTCCCAATTCCTTGGAATCATATGGACACAGAGAGAAATAAAGGATAAACTGAGGTGACAAGAACAAATACAACCAAATTTACCAAAGATCTTGCTTATCCAGGTTGGAATTATTTGTTTGTTTGCTTCATTTGTTTAAGTTATCAATTTTGAGTTATTCATTTCAAATACATATCAAATAAAGTAGAAAAATTGTTCATTTTAGTTAAAAAGAAATTACAAATAGAGAAAATCATTAGAAAGATTGCTCTTTGACATTACTGGGGAAGTAGTGGGGAACAATAGCTCTTCTAGAGTTTTGATTTATTCTCTACCTCTGAGGTAGGATTTAAAGGGTTTTGATTAAATTATTTCAGTTGTTTTAGATCTAGATTCACATACTTGTGCAAGTAATTAACTAAAACTGGATGATTAATTTTATTTAATTTTGTTTATTAGATTAGAAGCATTGTTTAAAATCCCAGAAAAGATTAAAAAATATTTACTTTTGCTAGATTAGTTTGGTTCCATTTTTTTGTTTAGATATACTGTGAAAATATAAAAAACATAGATTAAATGTAACATTTAGATCTTGGCAGTTACTATGATAACTTCTTTTTGATATGTTGCAAATGTGGAAATGAATATTTTCATATGAAGGTGTATTCCTTGACCTTGAAAGTCATGTTTGCAATAAGTAAGTATTGCTGTTCTAAATTCTTACATACTGTAAACTTTACTTACTTGGGACTGATGTTGTTATCACTTGTGTTTTGCAAGTGTGAACTTGCAGAATTGCTTTTGTATTTTATGAACTCATATTTATGTTAACAACACACCTTGAATCAATTCCATTGATCCAAGGTATGCTTAGACCTTATTTATTATCGTCTTGTTGATTGAATTTCTAAATAGAACAAAGTTTGGAACTAGGCTGGAGATTGTTGTAAATTTTAAAGAACCTGGTTACAGGTATAATTACTCAGCACCATGCTGCCAAAGGTAAGATTCAATTTCCGGAATACGTATAAATTGTAACGCTGGAAAGCGTAAGGCAGTAAGAGGTTTGATGCAAAGTGAACAAGGTATATATTACGCATTGGATAGAACGCCCTACATTATACTGTTTTGAAACCTAAGTTGGTAAAACCTACTTGGAACCTATTAATTAAAATAATACAGGTAATTTTTTAACCTATGACCTAATAACTAGCCTATGTGGATTTTAAATTAAAGGGGATGTAAATTATTACAAATCCTAATGATTTGTGACCTAGATGGAAACCTAACCATTGACATTATAACCTAAGCTATTATTAACCCTATGGGAGACCTAAGGGGGAAATACATGTCAAGTGGGAGGATAAGGGGGAATGCTTAAGCTTTAATGAAGGACTTAATTTCAATCCTTGTATTTTTAATCACCAAAGTTGGCGGGAGCATGGGAGTTAGAGGTATCTAATTAGCAATGTAACTAAATTCAAATTACATGCAAATATTTTAAAAATTGAAACTCGCCAAATTGAGTTGGCGGTGGCATGGAGAAAGAGAGGGAAATTACATTCAATGCATTAATGGTCTCGGTTTTGGTGACCAGCCCACCTTGGAAGGAGGAAAAGGGAATTTTTATGGGTTATTGTTGTCATTTGGGTTTCGAGTTTTTGGCTCTGCATTTTCTCTGTTGTTGTTTTGTTTCTCTTTCAAGCTTGCAAGTTTGTTCTGGCCATTGTTAGTTCGACCACCTCCGAGTGGTTTCTGGGTCTGTGGAAACTTGGAAGAAGAAAGAGATCTTGTTGAATAACTTGTTGGAGGGAAGAAATTAGGGAGAAGCTCGGCTGTGATCTTCCACGAGCTAACTAGAAAGATATACAGGCATGTTAGGCTCTTATCTTTAGACAATTTTGCTCTTATTTAAGTGTCTTCATTAAAAGAACTCTGTTTTATAACTGTGTGTTCTTGTGAAAATAAAATATTAGTATGTTTTGATGAGATCTCTAGTTTGAATTGTCGTTTTAAAACAAATACGACTTGGGTATTTTCTTGTTACATTTTAAAGAAAATGGGTGTTTTCTTGTTGAAATGGTGAATGAAACGAACTTCATCTCTACTTTTTTGAATTTTGAAAGGTAATGGGTATTCAGTTTTATTGTTATTATGCGTCCGAAATTGTTGAAGAAAACAAGGATGTATATATTGTTTCCTGAGTTTTGCGTGCTCAAGGTTTTGGAATCCGTATGAATACTTTAGCAGGGCTTTCTATGTGAATTGTCCTTCCTTATCATGTTACAAGGTATGCTGATGTGAAATCTTTTAGGAACAATGAATTATTGTATAGTCTTTGCATTTCTTGATTTAAAATGATACAATGTTCCTCTTGTTTGGTTTTTGATACCCAAGAATGATTGTTGGGAAGTAATTTTTATTAAACCTAGAACAGAGTAATCTGGTAATTTGATGGATGGGTTAGAACGTACCATTTTATTTCTTCCTTGAACTCAATGGTGAATATATATATATATATATATATATATATATATATATATATATATGAACTGCAGATTTGAACTTCTTCATTGTTTTCATTGAAACTGAACTTGACTTGATTCTTTACTCTTGCGGTTGAAAAATGATTTCTTTATTTATTACAGTGAAATCATAGTCATGTTCCCTTGCTGTATACTCTTACTCATTTCTTGCTTGGATGAATATGACTATTTTTGATGATTATAAATAATGGAAATGATTTCAATTGAAATTCAGTTGTTATTGATACTTGGGGTTTGGATGCAAAAAGAAGTCTAGAAGACTTTCCTTGAATGGTAGTTAGAAAATTTTGAAGACTGTAATAGTCTAGTATGGAAGGAATTAACCTAATGGTATCAGGCCTAGAATTTATAGTTGATACTCGGCTAAGTATTGAGAAGAAAAAATGTGAATTTTCTATCTTTCATTCGATTATGGACTTTTAATTGCTTTCTTTCCTTGACTGTTATCTTTAATTATTAGCTCTTCTTGTTTAGATCGTTCAGTTCGGTTGTGATTAAAGGAAAGAGATTATTGAGTGGGTAACTAGAAGTAATAATTCATTTCTTTTCTTATCCTATTTAAATTTATAATAAGGGATATTGAAATTAACTTGCAACTGCCTTTGGGCATATGCAATTGCACTTAATTTGCTGTTCTTCCCTCTTTGAACTGAAAGAATACTATGCTGATTATGGAATTTTGGAAGGTAACATAGGTTATTATCATGATGTATGACTGCCTTCTTCTTTTACAATTGAATTGGTTGAAAATAAGTGAGTGGTATAAAGGTGAAGGAGTTTTGTTTAAAATTTTAGTCAATTCTTTTCTTTGAACCCCATACATAATGATCGAATGGAATTGAAAGTGGTTACATTAGGACACTAATACCTATATATCAGTTCTTATAAAGGTTTATAATCTAAGATTATTTAGATAAAATGATTCTTGGTAACATTGTATAAATCTGGGATAAACTCTTTTTGTTTTTAAAGGAAACATTTAAGGAAATGGTGATTTATCATTGTGTGTTTGTTGTGATTAATTCGAGGAGTATTAATTAATATTATTGTCCAATTTTTGGAGCTATTTATTGTGGCTGGATTGTTTAAATGGTTCATCCTTATCAGAATTTAACTCTTAGGTGATGTCCATCTCTATTTCGAGACGTTTCATAAAAGCAGAGTTCTTTTATTGAGACAATTAGTCAAGTGCACTTCATTTTATTGTTAAGTGCTTAACATGCTCAGTTCGATGAACTGACCTGTGCAAGTAAATTTTGCAGATGGATTCCGTGAGTAAAATGAAGACATGTTGTTTTATGATGCTTCTTCTAATTAACTAAGGGATGGATCTTTTCTGAGATTTTATTGTCCTTCTCTTGGGAAAGGGAAAAAGAAAAAGTTGTATTCTTCATTCTTTATGAATTGTTATTGTTGATTGGTATGAATGAAGTCCGGTTGTGTGGACTTGTAAATTGTATAAATTTCAATCTTGGGGAAATGAGTAAAAGGGAAAGGTGTGTTATTTTAATTGTTATATCATTATTGAATTATTGAAGTATAATTAGTAGTTAATCCTATTCGATGAAATTGTATTTATTCGATGATGGCTGTTAGAACTAAATGGACATAATGTCTAATCTTCACTTGATCACAACTCTTAAGTTGGAATGTACAATTAATTGATACTTAGGTTTATATGGGTCTTTAAATTGATATTAGTAAAAGAGTATGACATATATATGAACTCTTGTATAAATGAAATTCGGAATGGAATTTTAAAACAATGAATCTTAATGAAAGGATAGTTGAATTCTATAATCAAATTTCATTAATATTCTTTGGGATGTTTTACCCAAAGGATATTCAGAAAGAGGAATCATATCTCCTCTTAACAAACCTTAGACTGAAATAAGGTAATTGTAAATAAATGAAAACACCTATATGGGAGATAGATCTCATATAAATGACGTATAAAGAAAAAAGGGAAACTTGAATTTAAAATCAGTTGTGGATAAACTTGAATAAGCTTAGTAAGTTAATCTTACTTCATTAAGCTACAATAGAATATAAGTCCAAAGCTTTAATTAATGAACCAAGAAAGGAATATGTAATCCTTCGATAAGGAGGAGTGAATGTATATTGAGCTACGAGACATTTCACGTCATTCCTAATTATGCAACTGTAATGAACTATGAGGTTAGAAAATCAGCAAGGTTGCTGAAACTTATTCTTAAAAATGCTTAAGATAAGAATCTAATCAAAATTTTAGCTGGATGTGTAATCCTTGATGGGAAGATTCCATGGGATGTTGGCACACGACAACTACAATATGGTGTCTTCATGAAGGCTAGGTCTTCATGATGACACAATGTTGCAGTTGACATGTCGCAAAACCCTTCCGAATCGAACCATCAATGTTTACATAAGCTTGGACTTGGCCTTAGTTTTACTTTGGACCAAGATAGAAATATGACCTCGTATGTGGAGCAACTTGCGAGGACTAAAGGTAACTAGACATACGTGGTTGACTAGGTTCGACAAGGTATGTCTGTATACCTTTAGTCATCACGAGTGCCTCTCTATACTCCTTCATATTGCTATCTTAGGTTAAAGTTCAACCTTCAACAAGAGGACTGACAAAAGTCAGAAAAGACCATTCTAGGTAATAGATGAAGTGAGGTGAAGGAAGTATTCCATTGATGTGTATAACGTCTAGGAATATGATCATGTTAAGCATGTGAAAATCTTTGGCCAAAGTATCGCAAGCTGTTGGTTACATTTTACTGATCACCTAGTTTAAGAAGCATGATTTCAGATGAATATCGATAACAAATATTTAGATAGGCCTCTTAAATGGAACACTTCAATAACCAAAATGGTAAAGAAAACCAAGTATACTTAGTATACAATGCATGGATTAACATGAAGGATCGGTAAGTAGCCGAGTCATGAAATGAGAGATCGATGAAACTCTGAGCCATGAAATGGGAGATCGATAGTTCTTCAAGTCATTACAATAGTATATGGTTATCTATTATATGATTGAATGAAATTGGATGTGTGTTCCATATTATGAAAATGTGAATAGAGAACATTGGTTTCAATAGCATTGTGTGTTCTAAATTACATCATTTAGAACAGGGAGAAATTATTAAAACTTGATCATGTGTTCTGAATTACATAATTTAGAATAGAGAATGTTATAAGAAAAAAATCCCCTTGTTCTAATGTCTTAAAATGGGAATGTTACATTAAATTTCCTTTGATAGTTAGTTTTCTTTTTCAAAATCAATTCAATTCATCCTGCATGACCATCAAAGATCCATAACAAGAGAAAATGTTCAGTTGTGAACCATTGGTCCCACAACCCAATGGACCTAAGTTGTTGACCGACATTGTTACAGGTTTACGCTTGTTAGTTTTATGCACACCTGCTAGGTATTATAAGAAGACGGAACAATTAAACACATTAAACATTGCATCTGATTAAGCCTATGATTATTGGACTACTCTTGGAAACAGGGCTTGATTATGTATATGAATGTATAAATTCCACAACTTCCATGAGTTCATGGTTATGATCCTCAGATTCCACAACCCAAAAATACTACTAATGAATTAAATATCAACACTGGTTTACGTGCAGTGTTATTTAGATCATCACCACTTCCACCTGACATCATTACACAACTTTTAGTGTTGAACATAGTAGTCAATCAGGCTAAAGATTTTGGACTAGACTAGAAAACCTCCCATAGAACATGTGGTTCCATTACGCCTCTCATTCTCACTTCCATGAACTTTTCTGGAAATCCATACAAGGCATCTAAAGGTCAATTTCTATGTGTTCCACAACTAGTAGAAAATCTTGGCAGAACTCGATATCGAATGGAGCCTCCGAGTAGCTATTCTATCCGATAATTCCATTACACCACTTCAGCTTAGGAAAAATTTATTTTCCTTGGACTCATAAATCCTGATATTGTGTGTTGAAGACACAAGGTTTCCTCATTAGCTTGTCCATCCATGCTACACATACATCCATTTACATTCTACACTAGTTGTCCTGACACGACCTCGAGAAGTTAGGTGCAAAGAAGGTCACGTGTTAATTTTATTTCATACAAATTGGTGAACCTGACTGAAGAGCTAGTCTCTAAACATTTCCACTTTCTTCATTCATCTTCCTCTCCCTCCCATTATTTTGCAGATATTATTGTACCCCCTAAATATGTCGGGATATGATGAATACGGTTGACCCATCTTGGGTTTCTATGTTTACAAATATCAAATAGGTAGACAAAAAAATCACCTTTTCTCTCTACATGGGCAAATAACCATTCAAATGTTTAGGCTAAAAATCCTCTTCTTCAGGGAACCAATGTTGGTTTCTCCATACTTATCGAAGAGTTTGACCAAATCACATAGGCTAATCCTCATGAGCAGTCAAGTTCTAACAACATGAATTTCACTTGGGATCCAAGTTCATATCCTTTGGTTTTGTTCAGGTAACCCATTAGCATGCAGTCATACCAACTCCCACCTCCAGATGAGGATTATTGAGCATGATGCACCGGAAGCAAACAATGCTTCAAGTATATAAATTGGGCTTTTGACAGGTTAGAAGGACATGTTGATGTCCTAATCCAAAATAATAAAACTACCCCTCTAACAATGGAAAACATTACCAACGAGGGGTGGAAGAATAATGAAAAATTCATAGTAGGATACCACACTCCTCAACAGCCTCTAAATTTCAATAATAAGCACCAAAACAAAACAACACCCCATCAACGGGTGATATCATCTTGTTAGTAGACAAAGTTAAAAAGTTAAAGCTTTCCCAAAACAATCAAAATTCATATGTGGGGCAAGTAAATTTTTCTCACTATCCATAGAGTTATGGATAAATAACTAATGCACAGACTCCTCAAGTTTATAGAGGCACTCAAAACCTTGGAGATTTACTAAATGGGACAGGAACCTTGGGTATTCCCCCCCATGCCACATATGGATATCCAAAACCTGCACTAGTCAGAAGTGCATTCTCAAATGCCATGTCATCTGAAAATGCAATGTTCCCTGACTTTGTGCCTTTAAATCCATATCAAAACAGTCAACCCCCTACATACACATGTACTCTAAAACACCACATGGGGATATGTATACTTAGCCAGGTCCATATGGTCAGCCACAAGGGATGCCATATGCCCCAAAAAATGTAGATGCTATACCATTTCAGCAACCGATGCAACCGCCACCTCCCCAATAGGGATCTTCTATGGTTGAAACATACGCAATGGGGACCTATTCCAAATATCTTAAGGAGCATCTAGAATTATCCATACGAACTATCATGCTCTAAAGAACCTTTCTTGATATTCCAAATTTCAAAGGGGATGGAGATCCTAATGCACACATCAAAGCTTACGTAATGACCATTCGAGAGCTGCTCCCATGGGATAAAGTTGTGAATATTTTCCCTAAGATGCTAGAAGGTATCGCTATCGATTGGTGCTATAGGATACTAAAATATTCAATACACTCCTTGAAGTAACTCATGTTAGAGTTTATTACGGCTTTTGATATGAACAAAATTTTAAGGATAGGAATCAGATAATTCCTTCATATCAAACAAGAGCACAATGAGTCTGCTGTCCACTTCATTCAAAGGTGGCAACATGTCCTCTATTCCTATGAAAGTGCTTTAAACATAGATCAGACAGAGCTTTGTGATTTTTTCCTCCACTCCCTCAATAGGGAGATAAAGGAATAAGTCAAAAAGTTCCTACTAAGGAGCTAGAAAGAGGTGCTAGAGGGTGCTCTATGAATCAATCAAGCAACCATAGACAATGGTCGTAAGAATTATAGAAAAAATGGGAGGTTAGTTACTGTAACCAAAATAACTCCGGTTATTCCAACAATGTGAACAATAATCAAGGGCCAAAGGTCCTTAATAAGAACCATGTGGTTATAACTGATGGTGTTACCGATCAGCCCAAGAAACCCAATGTCGTTAGCTCTCCCAATACAAACACTACCAACAATAACAACAATGAAAATAATCAAATAAATAATAAATTCTTGCCTTCAATCAACAATGTAAATTTTAATTGTCCTCAACAGAAACAACAAAAACAACAACAAAAACAAAAACAACAGGAACAATAACCTCAATAGCCAAGACAAGTGCAGACCCAAGGCCCTAGTCAGTACCCAGGTAGGTATCCGAATCAATTCTGAAATCAAGGGCAAGGGTTCCCAAATTTTAATTATAATAATCAGCAATCGAACAACGATCATAATTTTAGACTGCAAAAAAGTGCAAACAAAAGGCCTCGAGATTATGATCCCAATTTATACTATGGTTTCCATAGGGTTTGAGGGAATGACACTAGAGCATGCCGCAATTGCAAAAAAATTCTACAATGTTTGCCAGAGGATCAAAGATAATTATTTATTGAAATGTTATTGGAAAACAAAACAACGACAACTCAGAACACTTACACAAGACAATTATCCCCACAAAACATGCCACTTAGGATCTATAGAGATTCTCTCCCTATGTGCCCAAAAGAGGGTAGAATAGATCCCAATGGTTCAAAAAAAGGAATTGTGATAGGAACCAATGATCATGAAGCCTCAACTTTGTCAAAATCACAGGTAGCACCTTCTTTGGATGGCGGCTAACAAACAAAAATAATGGGATTAGTAGAATTGGACACAAAACATCAGATTAACACTGCCACTAGAACCAAAGATTATTATTCTTAGCCTATCCCGATCTACCCAACTATATCAAATGACATTCATGTAACACTATGCAAGCCGATGAGTGGTTATGACTTGATCAATGACCCGACCAAAACCTTTTCTCACATTTCCTTCTTGGATATGTTAAAGAATTCCTCTGCTCATAAAACCGCTTTATTAGAAATACTAGGTCTTGGGGATTTGATTAATATCACCCCTCCTCTAGAAGTGAAGATAAACCATATAGACTTTGATTTTTATCCTCCAGGGTAGCCTGAAAGAGATGTTGAATTCATATTTGACATCAGCAAGATGCCCACAAATGCTAAAATAGCTCGTAAAGGTGACCCAACCTTGTTTTTACATGTTTGGATTTACAATTACTATGTAAAACATGTGATGATTTATGATAGGGAAATGGTTAACATAGTCCCCTTCTCTTTCCTTCAAAATTTAGGTTACGGAGAGACCAATTGCTTCTCAACACGAAACACACTAAGAGGCTATGACATCCTCAAAGTGATGTCAATTGGAACTATAGTGTTGCTAGTCACCCTTGGACCTAAGATGGTTCTAACTAAGTTTTATATTATAGATCAGGAAAAAAAATATAATATGATCCTCGTCCATCCTTGGATTCATTACATGAAGGTGATTCCCTCCACTTTGTTTCAGGAAGTAAGATTCCTACATTTAAGGAAGGTCTTCATGGTGTAGGATGACCCAAAACCATTCGACGTATATCTCATTAATATAAAGAAGAGACCAGGGGTTCATTCTGAGTTTGAGTTTCCTACAAACCAATTAAACAAACCTACAATCTCAATGCTAGAAGAGAGCTTGTTCCTACAACGAAACTAGAAACTATAGGTTTGATTGAAGGAATTCTTTCCGCAAAGGAAAAAACTATAATTGTTGAGATAGTGTCAACATGAATGATAAAAAATATAGTTGAGTTGTTATAGAATGATCTACCCCTTCTCCTTCCATTTGATTCCATGGGTATAGGACATGCCTTGGGACTCGAATCTCTCCCAACTAATGACATCTACATGGTAGAGGTCTCGGAAGCAAGGGAAGATAATACAACAAATAATCCAACTTTAATCTTCCCAGATGACTATTGGACTTTGCATTACGATGGAGAAAAGTTCCACTTTGGTGCTGGGGAAGGTGTGATACTTACCAACCCTTAGAGAAGGGTCATGCCCTTTTCCTTTAAATTGAATTTTAAATGCACTAACAATGGAGTAGAATATGAGGCTCTCCTTCTTGGTCTCATTGTAGCCAAAAATATGGGTGCTCTTAATATTAAGGTGCTAGGTGATTCACAACTAGTTAGAAATCAAGTATTTGAAGTATACGAGACTAGGGCTAAACATTTTTAGCTCTACAAGATTGTTTTCCTCAAGTCAAGTAAAGGTTTTAATTTCCTTTCAATCAAAGCTATATCCAGAGAGAAAAACCTCCTTGCTAACTCTATAACAACTTCTACTTCTTTTTTTACCCCAAGCAACAAGTTTGAGGACACTAGATTTACGATTTTAGTTTGTGCTAAACCTTTGGTTCACAAGATAGCAACATCCCCAATTCTATCTTATGTAAAAGCCGAGAATGAGTTTATCACCTTAGATTATGATGAAAATGACAAAGAAATCCTAGGGTATTTGAATGCCTACACAGATTTGCATCCTACTCATCATAAGATCAGATTTTCTCTCATCCCACACTCTTCTTCTTACTTTAGAGATTCCATGATAGAATCTTCATGTATGGAAGGTCTTGAGGCCTATGAAGTAGAAGAGGAAGGATACTTAGAGCTACCTCTACCCCCCTAAATTTGAAGAGGGTAACACCTCCTTAATCGAAGGAACAATTGATATAAACATTGGGATGGAGGAGGAACCAAAAATCTTGAAGCTGTTGGGATCCTCTCTAACTCTAGAGGAGATAAAAATACACATCCAAATCCTCAATGAGCATGAAAAATAGGTCACAATGGGTAAATAGAGATCTAGAAATGTTTTCACCTTGATTATCTTATTTATTATTGAATGATATTGGTGAACTAGAAAGTTTTGAAGAAGCAATGTAGGATGAAATCCATAAGAAGTGAGAGCATGACATGGATGAGAAGATGGACTCCTTAGAACTGAATCAGACATGGTATTTGGTTAAGTTTCTAGTACGTAAGATAACATTTCAGAACAAATGGGTTTATAGGATCAAGGAAGAAGAGGGTGGACATGAAAGATACAAGGAAAGACTTGTGGTAAAAGGGTTTACATAAAATGAAGGTATTGAATTTGGTGAGATTTTTTCTCCTATAGTAAAAATGAATTCCATTCGTATTATATTGAGCTTAGTTGCAATAGAAGATTTGCATTTAGAGAAACTTGATGTTAAGACGACTTTCCTTCATGGTGATTTAGAGGAAGAGATATATATGTAGCAACTTCTTTGTTATGAAGTCAAGGGTAAGGAGAAATTTGTGTGTAGGTTGAAAAAAAGATTTTATAGGCTCAAACAAGCTCCAAGATAATGGTATATGAGGTTTGAAATTTTTATACATGAGCATGGTTATATGAGATGTGAATTTGATCATTTTTTTTATTTTAAGAAGATTGAAAGTGGAAGTTATAATATTTTTATATTGTTTGTAGATGATATGCTTATTATAGGATCTAGTATGTAGGACATTGTTGAGCTTAAATAAAATTTAGCTCATTCATTTGCAATGAAGAATTTAGGAGTTGCAAAGAAAATCCTTGGCATGCAAGTTCATAGAGACAGGAAGAACAAGAAATTATATTTGTCTCAAGAAGCTTAAATCAATAAGGTGTTGGAAAGGTTTAAAATGTAGAATTCAAAACATGTAAGTACACCTATGGCTGGACACTTTAAATTGAGCAAAGATCAATGTTCTACATCACATGAGGAGGTCAAGTAAATGGAATGGGTTTCATATGCTTCAACAGTTGGAATCCTTATGTATGTAATGGTTTGTACCAGACCAGACATTACACAAGTAGTGGGAGTTGTGAGAATATTTATGGCCAATCCAAGTAAAGAGAATTAGAAAGCATTCCAATGGATACTCAGATATTTGAGAGGGACATCCAACATGTATTTATATTATGGAGGGTCAGATACTTATTTATACAGCTATGTTTATTCATATATGGCTAGAGATTTAGATGGTAGGAGAAGCACCACTGGATATGTATTCACAGTAGGTGGCACGAAAGTTAGCTGGATTTCAAGATTACAGAAGGTTGTGGCCTTGTCTAATATAAAGACCAAATATGTTGCATCTAAAGAGGCTAGCAAAAAGATGATATGGATGAGAAGGTTCATGGAATATTTGGGAAAGGAGTAAGAGGATTGAAAATTATATAGTGATAGGAAAAGTGTGATTCATCTGGTAAAGAAATCAACATTTCATTCAAGAATGAAACCCATTCAGTTGAGATATCACTTCATACGATAGGAGTTGGAGGATGGAAAACTAAAACTGGAGAAAATTTATACAAATGAGAACCCTGCGGATATGCTATTGAAGCAGTTGGCAAAGGAGAAGTTGGAGTTTCACTCCACTTATGTTGGTCTTCAAGTTTGAGACTTGAAGATTAAGAAACATGCCAAGGAAAGGATATAAGGATGGAGTTTTATGTTACATTCCAACAATTTATCTCCAAGTTGGGATATTGTTGAGTTATGGAGCTTAATTGCTTCATAGATAGCATGTTTTATAGCTTGCAGGTTTTCACAGTAACTGACATAGGTCAGCTAGTAGGAATTGACATCGGTCCAGGAACCGACATTGATTTTATGTGTGTGATTTATTTTATTTAAGTCATGGGATTATATCCAACCTTTGATTAAAAAGGTGAACTAATGGTTATAATTACATAACTAAGTTTACCTAAGTTTGTATATGCTTATATAAGATATAAAGTTAAGGTTAGAAGGTAGAATTACAAAAATTGTAAGAAGTTTCCTTTGGAGAGAAAGAAGATAAGCTTGTGAGAGAAAAGTACTGTACATCTGGGAGAGGTGTGGAAGATTACATATCTTCATTGTATTTCCTCTATAAATTAAAGATTAATAGATTGTCTATTTCTTGGTTGACGTAACCCACACTGGGTGAACCACGTTGTATCTTGGTGTATTTTTCTTCTAGTTTAATTTCCATTTTTATTGCTTATATGCTTAGATATGATATATACCTGCATAATCGGTGTGATCTAACCCCAATAATAGGGATGGTTTACAAGTATGTAATGCCAAAAACCTCATCTTTTGTTGCATTTAAGTGTAATTATTGTAGTTTATTTTATGTGTGTTAACACCAATGCGGCCCTTGGGGTGCACAAGTGTGTTTAGGGGTGCCTTTACATTAAGCAACATAGACATGACTGCGCTTGTTTAAAAGTTTGTACTGGTCAAGGGCGCATGCACGTAGGCACAACAAGGGGCACGCTGGCATGGATTTACACATGGGGGGACATGGGCATGCCAAACTGGGAAAGGAGGTGCTGACATGTGGGCACACTGGCACATGAGCGCGCTGGTGCTAAAAGGGGTGTGCATGCACAAAGGGTTAACCTTGTATGGCCTTAGAATAATTATTAGGAAACTTTTGGAAGAAATTAGGTATGAATAGAAGTAATTAATCATGAAATGACTAACCTAGATGATGTAGTATAGAGGAAAATGAAATTAACAAGGTGTGTCACCTATTTTGCAAGGTGACCTAACTAGTTCGGGGACGCAGGAGCGACACGGGTGGCTACGGGCCTATGAGAACACATTTTCATAGTGCAACCTTTTCTTCCTAGAGATGACATTAGAAATTACACATCTATCACATATAGCTTGGATGTCGTAGATCACTCTAAATAATAGCCTTCTTACAACCTTAGCTAAGAGATGGTAGAGTGAGAGTCAGACGTTTTGCTTATCGGCAGGTAAGATGCGCATCACATTAGAGGACGTGTGGTGCATATTGAGAGTTCCGATCTAGGGTTAGGTGGTGGTTTACGATGGTGATAGCGGTCACATTTTGTAGAGTATTAGTGAGATATTTGGTGTTGCTAACATTAACCTCAAGGGTATATCAATTAACATCACTATGTGTTTTGAGGATCGAAGGTTTTCATGGGTGTTGGTTTATTTAATAGCTCTTATCAGTGACATGTTACTTCTTGACAAGACTGGTGCATGGTTCTCCCTTGGTTTGATCCGAGTTATCCATGGATTGATTAACGAAGAGGTTTATTGCTAGGGGCAGTGCTTATCAGCCCATTTATATTTATATTTACACTTGATAGCATACCGTGGTCAAAAGACCATGGGTCTAGCAACATTGCTACAAATATGGGCCTAAGATAATATCGTGATAGGGAATCCACTTGGAGTGTTACAAGCCAAGGCTCTTGGCGAGCCATTTATTATGGGATGTGTACATATGGGCGAGGATATACGTGGGTACACTAGAGATACAACATTTTACAGGAGATATTTTGATGAGGTTCAGCTCCATATGATTACATGGAAGTTGTATAGATTTTATCAGTGGCTTAAAGATATAGTTTAGCTGAGTACTGTAGTAGTTCATCATTATATTATTTGGATTAATGACCATATTCTGGAGTGGTACCAGGTGGATAGAGTGTAGCACTAGTTTGGTCTCATCTAGGGGATTCTAGGAGATGAGATGTGGTACAGGCGTAGGCACAGAGAGACATTTGACATTGGGCCTCAGAATATATTACAATGAGCATTAGAAAACTTCACACAGGTAGTCCCACAACCTTCGGTGCAATAATCACAGATAGCGGATCCAAGTGAGAATCAAGACTACCATGTATAGTATGTGATAGTGTTACCATGATAAATTACCATTCCACAAGAAGCTATATAGGTTGGAATTGCAGTGGCAGCATAGGGCCTATAAGGCCAAGATATCAGGGCTCAAAAAACAACCCAGATAGTTCAAGGTGAGATGTTGACACAACCTCAGAGACATGCTCCATAGGTGCATGTCTCACAAATTCCATTCCAGGTTCTATTACAGGTGCCACTCTCGGCACCCCATATGAGCCCGCCACACAATATACCAAGAGGTGGATGGGATGGGAAAGATGGAGATGATTCAGATAGAGGAGATGGATGGCGGAACCCACCACAAATTCTTGAGGGGAGAGGATGGAGAGAAAAGTATAGATCTCCCCAGATATTTCCACATAGATAGATTATAAAGGGTGTAGGTGAGACAACTTACTTGAGGAAATAATTACAACAGGTAGTGTCCCAGCAGCTCCAAGTCACTACTGAGAGGGATCAAATGATAGTAGAGAGGGATAAGTTAGCCACATGGATGACCTAACTATAGGCCGAGTTGGCCAGTGTGAGAGCAAAGCATGACATGCTCCAAAAATAAGGATAAACATTTGGGGTACATCACTTAGTCCTTGAGAGTGTCATTATTATAGGGTTGTATACCACGAAGTTGTTCTGGTAGGTCAGAGGGATCCAAAGTATAGTCAACTAGTAGGTATCAGATCAAGATCCATGTCACAAATACCATCTTAGTTAGCGAGATTAGTATAGATTCATGTAGCACAACAGGTGCCACCTTAATAGGGTCCACAACTGGCTTCCCCATCACAAGGATCAACAAATGCCACCCTAAAAACATAGACCAAGTAGTCTAGAGGTAGGCGAGAGTCATAGTTGACTCTTTGTATTGTATCAGATGTACTTATTTTATTTGATGTATGCCTCGATATGAAGGCACATTTTGTATATATGTATGTATGTATTGTTTTTATCATGCCTCGTGATGAAGGCACAATTTTGTATATATGTACTTTATATATTGTTTTTATTATGCCTCATGATGAAGGCACAATTTTGTAGAAATGTACTTTAAATATGTTTTTTATTATGCCTCGTGATGAAGGCACATTTTTTGTATAGACACCTGTGATGGCTCATTGTATCAGATGTATATCAAGACACATTGTTTTGTACATGGAAATTTATATTTATGATGATTTATGATGATGATGGATTGTATTTACTTATCACATTTGTTGTTTATGAGATAACATGTGTAATCCACATTTTTATTATGGTCTATGTGTGAGGGGGGAAAGAAGGTGGTCCCTCTTTCCCCTCTTGGTGATATTATCTGATGTTATCCTTAGCATAAAAGTTTAATTTTCATGTTCATGATGATTTAGCTTAGCCTTTATTTATATATGATGTGTAGATGTGATTATAGATGATATGATGATAAAATGAGAACAAACTATACAAACAAAAAAAAGCCCAAACTAATCAAATCTAATCAAATCAACACAACTATTTATAAGTATGTAAGATAAAATAAACTTAGTGCCATGCACAAAAAATTAAATTAACATTCAATCTAAGTAAGCAAATGAATACAATTTAAAGCGCATAAGACAAAAAAGTAATGCAACCAAAACTATACAAACCAAAAACTAAAGTAAGAAAACTACTACGTTGTTTTTTAAGGATAGTTTGAAACGTTTTTCACTATTTTTGGTATTATTTCAAGACGATATTCTATTGTTTTGGAGTTTTATATGAAACTTATTTGAATGTTTTTTATTTTCTAAACTAACATATCTTAATGTTTAGGGATTTTCAAAAAGTTATACGAATATTTTTGATATTTTCCAATAAGTATTTCGAAGCTATGTGCAAGGAAATGAAGAAATGTGGATGCCCCTAGGATTATATGGGATGTACAAGGGAAAAATACCACACGTTTTATAGTAGAAGTGACAATGCAAAGTTTTCCCTCGCTTGAGATGGGAATATTCAAAGGTAAACTACTCACATTCAAAAGTAGGATTAACTAGATCAAGAAAAAGAGGGATATGCTCACAAGGAACTTAGAAAAAGGAAAATACTAGCTTAGGAAAAAGCTATCACAATCCTATACCTGAAATTCTTGTGAACAAAAGACCCTGCAATAGTGCCGAAAATTGGTTTTCACCAAAGGTCTTGTCCAAAGTTCCACCATTGCATGGTTTTCACTATTGGATGTATTTATTTCTCTTTTATTTTTCTGTTTGTATATTTTTTTGTTGTTTTTATGATATTTTAGGAACCCCACACTTAAGCATAGAAATGCTTAAGATGCATTGTGTTCATGGGCTCCCAAATTTCCTGACCATCTGAGTAAGCAAGATTGTAGGCACTAGAATAAAAATTGGTGACCACAACATATGGCACTAACCTATTAGGCTCAAATTTACCCTTCTTTTCTTGGTCCTTGGTGGTGTTACAATGATTTCCTTTTAACACCAAGTCTCCTACCTAAAATTGAAGAGGTATCACTCTTTTTTTGTAACTTTGCTGCACTCAATCTTGATACACTTTTACGTGATCAAGGGCATGAGGTTGTTTCTCATCTAAGAGCTCCAACTCTGCCAACTGCTTTGTAGTCCTCCTCTTCATTCAGGAAATCCTTTCACTTTATACAAAAAGGGGGGAGCTCGATATCTAGAGGTAATACAGATTCCATAACAAATACTAGGGAATATGGAGTGGCACCTATAAGGGTAATGATAAACATTCTATATGCCCAAAGGGTAGTGTGAATTTATAAATTCCAGTTATGACCTATAGTATTCACCATTTTATCCATAATACAAATGAGGGTTTTATTAGAAGATCTATATTTCCCATTATCATGAGTGTAATAGGGGGTTGAAAACTATAGAGTGATTTGAAATTTTTTCATAATGCTTTCACAATTTTGTTTTTTAAATGACTTACCATTTTCATCTACAACGGTAGAGGAGATATAGTATTGATGGATTATGTGGTTAATTATAAACTCAGATATCTATACACCTTTAACATAGGTAAGATGAATGAGCTCTGCCCATTTTATGAAGTATTCATTGGTAGTGATAATAAACATGTGGCCATCAAAAGATGTAGGGTGAATTTTACCAATAATATCAAGCCCCCACTTTGACAAAGGCCAATGTGTTGTGATAGGATGTAATGATTACATTGGCTTATGTATCAAATTACCGTACTTCTGACAATTCAAGAATTTCTTAACATATTTGCAGTAATCATTATCTATGGTAGGCCAATAATAACCACCTCTGAGTATCTTGTTTGCTAAAACGATCCCATTTATATGGCCCCCCCAGATGCCTTCATTCACCTCATTGATTGCTAGGATGGATTCGTCTGAATTGGGACAACATAACAGATTCCTTCCATAGTCTCGATGATAGAGAGAGCCCCCAAGTAGGGTATAACGAGCTATACACTAGATGAGGTTTATTTTGTCAACATGGGAAATTTTGGCAGGAAAGGTTCCATCGTGAAGGTAATTAAAGATGTCACTATACCAAGGGGAAAATGGACCAACAACTTCACATACCAAACAAGATTCTGACATGTCATATGCTGGTGTGCATAGATGTTCGAAGAAGAATGAAATATCATTTTTCCCAGGTGAGATGTGGAACATAGAACCAACTATGGCAATAACATCTTCTACTTTGTTTTGTGCTCTTGGGATTTGTTCAAATGTAATATGCTCAAATAACTCCTTCAAAGAATTAACCATTTTCTTGTATAGAAGATTTTTCTCGTCTTTAACTTTATACTCATCTATTAAATGTTTTATAATCAACATGGAATCAATGATAACATTTATTTTTTGATATCCCACTTAATAGCCAGCTTCATCCTTGTGATAAGGGCCTCATATTCTACTATATTGTTTGTACATGGGAACCTGAGTTGGTATTCCTGAGGGATCAAGTCTCCTGAAAGAGTGATCAACACAACTTCGGCACCTGAAAAATGAAAGTAAATGGATCCATCAAAGTATTGTTGCCATATAATAGACTCCTCAAGGTACATTGTGGATGCGTCTAGGAGTTACAGACTTAAAGGTTTAGTACTTGATAGTGGAGCTTCAACTAGTTGATATGCTAAAACCTACCCTTTCACTGATTTCTGTTGTACATAATCGATGTCAAAATTATTGAGCAAGATGATCACATTAGCCATCTTTTCTATGAGTGTGGGATTTAACAACAAGTACTTTAATGGATCAACTTTTGAGATAAGCTTGACCTTATTATTTACTAGATAATGACGTAGTTTATGAAATGTAAAAACTATGGCCAAGCAAGCCTTTTCTATCTGTGGGTAGTTGAGATCGTAAGCTATCAAAGTTTGGCTTAAGTAATACACAAATTTTTCTTTATACTCCTTATCATATTAGGCCAATAGTTCCCCAATTGAAAAGTGTGTGGTAGAAATGTAGAGTAATAATGGTTCACCTACCATATACAACATTAAAATAGGGGGTTTAGCCAAATATTCTTTGAGAAAAGTAAATGCTTGCTAATATTTTGGTCCCCAGTGAAAATTGACATCTTTCCCAAGAAGATGTGTAAATGTGTTACACTTATCTGCAAGATGAGAGATGAACCTTCTAATTTCTTAGATCTTTCCTTGCAAGATTCACAGTTGTTTAATATTCATCGGAGGAGGCATTTCTGTTATAGAAGTAACCTTTGCAGGATCTACTTATATTCCTCTTCATGAAATAATGAACCCTAATAGTTTTCTAGAGAGCATGCTGAAGACACACTTCTTTGGGTTTAGTTAGACCTTGTAGTCCCTTAGATGTTGAAAGATGCATCACTAAATATCTCGTTGATCTTCTTGAGCCCTGGATTTCGCTAATATTTCATCCACATAATCTTCCATGATTTCACTGATCATGTCATGAAAGATACAATAATTTCCTATTGATAGGTAGCACCGACATTCTTAAGGCTGAAGGGCATGACTTGATAACATAATGTTACCCATGGGGTGGTAAAAGCTATCTTATGTTGGTCTTCCTCAACAATTTTTATCTGGTTATATCCTTAAAATCCATCCATGAGTGATAGAATCTCGTACCTAGCTGTTTAATAGAAAAACATGTCAATTTTAGGAAGAGGAAAATCATCCTTAGGAAAAGATTTATTGATGTATTGAAAATCTGTACAAACTCTTATATCGACAGGTTTCTTCTGCACTAGGACTACATTGGAAATCCACTTTGAATAGTCAATAGGCTTGATGAATCCTACTACCAATAATATTTCTAGCTCTACCTTGAATAGCAAGGTGATGTGAGGATGCATATTTTAGAGCTTTAGTTTTACATGCTTGATGTTTGGGTGTACAACAAGGTTATGCACCACTAATGTAGGATCAAGTCCTGACATGTCTGCATAAGACCAAGAAAATATATCTACAAATTCTCTTAAAAGAAACAAAAAAGTTTTTTGTTCTTGAGTTGAGAGAGAAGCTCCCAACTTGACTATTATGGGCAATTCCTCCATGCCAATATTGACATATATTGTCTCCTCCACCAGTAGCTTGGACTCTTCCTCCATGCGCGTAGGGTCAGGGGGAGATTAATGTCTTCTTATAATAAAGGTGGCTTGAATATATTTTAACCTTTAAGTGTGTCAACTATCTTGTCTATTGATCTTTCTATTTGTTTTTCCACAAGTACCTCAAAGAGGTTTTCATTATAGGATTTATACTTGTTATTTTTGTAAGGATTTTCTATAGAAATTTTACCCTTTCTTATTTTTTTCTTAAATGAACACATAACTCTGTCTCCTCTTGAAATTACGTGCATGCATTTAGATTAATGGAGAATCCTTTCTTATGGTCACTTATTGGAATACTGTCGCAAATGCCAAGGAACTCACCAATAACTTTGTCATTATGAAAGATGTCAATTGGAACATGTTATTGGTCCCAATTTATGAATGATGGGTAAATAAGGTCTTGTTTTGGAATGGTAAGGGATATATCAGGGGTTATAGTTGGGATAGCCATGTCAGAAAATAGGTTCTTGGAGGTAAGGTATTCGTAAAGATGACATCGAGAATCTATTTCACTTTCATATTCAGATGAACTATCTTTGCACTTAGAAGAGGAATCCTTGACCTCTATGGGATGAGACTCATACGGTTGAATGCCAATACCATACTTACCCACTCTACGATGAGGTATTAGAAGATATTCCAGTGTACCTTGTTATTTGATATTGCAACCACATCCTTTGTATACCATGGTACACATCATTTAATTGGGGATAACATATTCAGGTGATTGGTAGTATAAAGTCATTTCATCATCTTTAGGACGAGATACAATATCTTTGAGAATATTTTCATCTTCTAATAATCCACAAGGAGTGAAAGCATCAAAATGACAGTTCTCCCTAGATATTTGAAACTTGTAACACAACCTACCATGCTCTTTGGATGATAGGGGAAGGTTCTAAACCAGAAGGGCATGTTTAAGATCATATTATCTGCAACCGTTTTCTCTAACCTTTCATCTACCACGTAGAAAAAGGATATTCTGATGTAGAAGCACCATTTTGATTGGGAGACAAGGTATCTGGATCCACTTATGAAGTGAGGGCCTTAGATTGAACTAGAACAACTATATCTGTAGAAGGACATTCGTAAATGGCGCGAAGATATCCCGAAGATACTATGTAATGAGAAAAAGGTTGGGGACATCCCTGGATAGTGAAGGTATGCCCTTCATGCTGTAACTTTAAGCACTGATGATATGTTGAAGGTATGAATTGCATGGCATGAATCCATGGGTGACTGAGCAATATGTTGTAGGGGGAGCTCCAAGTATAAGACATGGAACTTTGTATCATGATTGATAGAACCTACTTCCAGTGAGAAAGTGATCATACTGGTTGAATTTCATTCTTCATTGTCATATGCCTTTTATGGTTATGACATTTATTTATAAATCAACTTCAATACATCCTATTTTCCAAACTAGATTTAGAGTACAAATAATTAGACTTGATCCACCATCCAAAAGCAATCTTTTTACCTTCTTATGTTTGATTATGACTTCAAAATGTAAGGGTAAGTTATGAGATGGATTTTCTTATAGGATTTCTATTGGACTAAAGGTTATGTGTTTTATAGGAGTTATCTACACTACCATTTCTTGTAAGCGTGTTGGGTCAATTTAAATGGACACTCTTGATCCTTGTAACATCTTACAAAGGACGTCTTTATGAATGTTAGAAATTTTAAGAAGGTCTAAGATTGAAATCTTAGCCATGGTTTTCTCTGATTGGTCTAACCCATCATAATGAATATCTTAAGGAGTAAAGGGAGGATGTTTTGAAATAATAAGGTGAGCTCATCACATTGCCATGGGGAACTCCCTTGACTTAATCTTGATCATGATGATATTCTCAATAAGTTGATTGACACAACCTATTAGGGCATTAAAATGGTCAAAATGGTCTGTGTTTGAAACGTAATTAGTACTCTTGGTTTGAGACAACTATGCTTGATCCTGATTCTCCTTTCCTTTATTGTGCTTGGGGAAAGATTCTTTAAATATACCCATGATCAATTTGGGAGATTTGGTAGGGGAGGCATAATCTATTTCTACATCACCACTGTCGATTAAGTCCTGAATATAGTGCTTTAATTTCAAACACTTATCAGTTTTATGACCCTTAACGCAATGAAATCCACAATATTCATTTTCCATAAACCAAAATGGATTAGGTAAATCATCCCTATAAGGTGTTGTTTTAGTATATCAGACTATGTTAACTACCTCTAACTATTTTAATATTGATGATATTGAGTCGGATAGAGGGGTGAAGACATGATGTTTGTACTGCATAGGCAAAGTTCCATTTACAAGTTTAAAGGAAGCATGGTATGTAATTACTTGCACTTTTTAAAAGTCTTTTATTCCATTTCCTATGATATTTTTAATATTATTAGGAACAAAATTTGTCTTTTCACTTGGTTTGGAATCATTATGGTCATACAAAAAGGGTTTTAAGGTCCCTCTAGCTAATAACACTTTCTCTATTTGACTACCCTTTGCGATGACCTCTTTAAATGTGTTTCCATAATGCATTTGCAAGTAGAATGTAATGTTAGGGTTAAGGTTAGGTACACATATACTCATCAACTATTTATCTAGTATGGAGCAAGGGAAGTAACTAGCTAGCCCTTGCCATTGTTGTAGGAAACTAGTGAAGTTCTCGTTATTCCATTGTTTTGCATTACATAAATCTAACATGGTGACATCACTTTCTATATTAAGGAGAAGTGATATACATATTGTTTGACTAGTTTTGGAAATCTAGAGATAAATATCTTAGGGATGTGTAAAAACCATTCCAATGATTGACCTCTTAAACTTCATGGGAAGAGGTGAATGAGATAGTTATCAATATATACGAGATCTTGGCACACCATAAAAAAATAATTAATATGGTCTCTGGGGTCACCTTTTCCCTTGTATTTTTCAAAATTTAGATGATAAAAATGACATGGGAAAGGTACCTAAGATGGCTCTATCAAAGGAATATGGGTACAAATCATCGAATTGGTACTTTTGCCTATTGCCAGGTTTTCCTTCTTGTAAAGCTATAAGGGAATTTTTCATGGTTGATCACTCTTGATTAAAGAGTTGGTCTTGTGTGGGTGGCATAGGAATGTACAAATGATTAAATATAGTTATATCCCCACCTTTCTTATTTGTATAAAATTCCTCATAAGACTCTTTACGTGTCTCAAGATGAGGGGTATTTGTCTTGAACTCAAGGTATAGAGCTTTTGGTATAGCTTGTTTTAAAGGTTTCACTTGTTCCTTGTTTACATGAAAATCCAAACTTGCTAGTTGGTGAGTCAGAGCTTGCACTTGTTTCTCTAAAGTTACCTCCTGAGTGGGTACTTATTTATGATTTTCATGAGAAGGAGGTTGTTCATAATGAGCATGCTCTTCATGGTCCTCATAATGGACTCTAGAGGTAGGTATGTGATAGTATCCATCATTTTTTAAAGGTATCTCCTCATCATTCTGTTGTCTAGAAGTAGAGGCATGACTTGGTGATAGGTGTCGTTATTCCCTTCATTTAATCAACTCTTTCTTGATGTCATATTAATACTAGGGGTGTGTCTGAAGCTATATGCAACAAGAAGAATCCTAGTGATCTAGTAATTGACTGTAGGTATTTGTTATTTTATTTTTTGGGGGTTTTTGCAATGTGATTAGGATTCCATGGCCAAAGCCTTATTATATATATGCTACAAGAAACTTGCTGAAATAAACACTCATTGCTAGAAATAAACACACATTGTAAAATGAAATAAATTGTTGGAAATAAACACACGTTAAAAAAGTAAACACACTTTCTTAGAAATAAACACACAATTTAAAATGTTATGAAAATGCTTGCAAGGAAATAAGATTCTAGTCTATAACACCTACAGTGACAAGTACATAACATAATTCAACTAAAGAATCAAAAGCATTTAAAAAAAATAACAGATCTACACGATTTTCTTAGAAATATACATACCAATAAAATAGGATCCTTTTCTTGGAGAAGTGGGCCCTTGCTCCACTGTGTATGAATCATTATTTGACAAAGTATGATTCTATCAAAACAAAGTGGCTGATTTATTACTTAAAATGTTCTATTTTAGAAAATTTCACTATACTTCTATCGTATCTATCCTATATCTCTCTCTGTCTATCTCTATATATATGTATTTAATCTATCTACAAGTCTTTATGTATATTTCATCATCCAAATATTTATTTAAAACCATATCTATTCTACCAATTCAAATGGAACCGAATAGTGCCCAAAATAGATGTGGAATTTAGAAACCTTGCTGGTCGTATAACTGTCTGATAAGTTATCTCTGGATCTAGAGTATGAAGAATCAGAAATCTATTGATTTGCTCCTAATTGGAAGGCCCATTGATTTCTCTATCATCAGATGTTGTAAGAAATAAACAGATTCCCATTGAATCCAGAACTTTGGAGAAGTTCCAGAGCCAAAGGGGACTATTCCATAACTAACTGTGAAAGTTTTGGAGCTATGCACAGGAGTTCCAGAACTAAGTGTTAGAGTTCCTTAGCTATGCGATGGAGTTTCAGAACTAAGCCTGGAAGTTTTAGAACTATGTCATATTGAAGCCAATGCTCCCAAAAACATGTTAATTACTTCATACTTTGTTCTTCTGACTGATTGTGACCTGTTTTATTACAAAAAATGAATTTCCACACACTTTGTTAGGAATTACATAGTTTTTAGATGTTAGAACTAAATTCAACAAAATATGGACAATTACATCCTAACTTATACTAGATCAAACAAAATTCACAAAATGCAGTCAAACTTGATAAAAAGGAGAGTAAAATAAGATCATTTATTGTACATTAACGAGACATATTTTGGCCTTATCATCTCCCCCATACTTAATTGTTTGTAAGTCCCCTTACAAACTTTACTCTTCAAATCTTGGGTTTTGAATTCTACATTCCAATTGACTACTCAAGTACTATACCCTGATCATGGTTCTATCTTCCTTTGTCACTCATCAAAGTGAGTGGGTTCTTTAGGCTCTCTCTTTTTCCATGGAGACATGGGGGTGAGAAGGAGAGGAGACCTTGTTCTCACTCCCATCCATATGCCCCTACATTTTTCATTGATATGAGGGATTAGTGTACACAAAGCTTTAGCTCTTTTGAGACTCCATATTAAATTTGTGGGAGATATCACTTCTCTTCTTCTCAATGAAACTGTGATAAAACCTCATATTTTCAAACATCCATCATAAATATCTTCAAATTTTTCCTCATCATAAGAGGTGAAGGCATACATACGTTTCTGTAAACTGGTAAGATAATGTGCCTTGAACCGATTATCAAAGGCATGTGATCTGAAATGTATAACAAAGGCAGATGGTTTATCATAGTGAGCCCTCATGCAGATGCCAGATGAACTATATTTTAATAGATGTTCAGAATCCCTCTCTTTCCATGCAACCTAATTTTGAAGTAAAGAAACAAATGCATTCAACTAGATTTCCCCTACATACAAATTGATCATGAAGCATGTATTCTTTTCCATTATAAAATTGTAGAGATAAAATTCGTAGAGAAGATTTTTCTGCTTTGCAATAGCTGAGGGATATGCTGTCATGAACTCAGATTCATATTTTATTTCATGTGGAAGGCCACATGAAATTATTGATAGCTACCATCAAATAAATTGATCTCTAGAAAGATGTTGTATGTAGGAGAAGGTCTCCTGCATATGATTAATTTTTCACTCGTTATGCAAACTATTTGTATATTTACTAGAAATTTACATTTGTCTTCTTCCTCTTTGTAAAATTTTTCTTCCCATTCCTTTCTTGCCTTCTTCTCCTCTTCCATATTGTTTCTTAGTTCCTCATTTGATGTTTTAAATTCATTAAGTTCCCTATAGGTATCACCCCACAACTGCTTAAGTGGCCAGTAAGTCAATTCAGTTTGCACAACTTGATTCATTGAAGATATTTTTGACATATCATTCTGTTTACTAGCCAATTGACATTATTTCTCTTTTTCTACCATTTTCTATTTGACCAATGTTAATTCTTCATTCCTATCTGTGATTTGAGTTTTTAGTTACTCAATGAGCATTTCCCTCTGTTCCAATTTGAGTTTGAGGAAATTTAATTCCTCATCTTTCTCCCTAATGATAAGTTCTGCTCTAGACAAGAACAAAGTTTGTTTTAAGTGTTGTTTTTCCTCCTTTTCTAAAATTTCCTTGGGAAATGAGCATTCCTCTTCTACCAAAGGGGATTTCCCTTTTCGTTTCCAAGATGCCAATTCCTCTTCTTCACGTGACTGCACTGCTGATTCACTCATCTCTTGAAAATATTATTCTTCAAATATCTCCTCTTCTTTTTCCACCTCAGTTTGAATTGTTTGAGGAGGATTCATTGCCATGCTACCAAGAATATCAACAACTTATTTCTCCAAACCATCATGTTCTTCAATTTCTTTTAGAGTTTCTCTAGACCTCTTATGAACTCTTCTTCTTTGAGGATCTTCAAAATGTCCTGAAGTGGGTTTCCTCCTAGAGCTTCTTCTAATTTTCAATTCATGATCCAGCTTAGGTGAATTTTCTCCATCAGAGATAGATATTAGTTCTTCTATTATTACTACAGAGGAAGGGGTTTCTTTTAAATGCATAGTAGGTTTTGCAACTTTGATCATTCTTTTAGATCTCCTCCTCTTTGGAAAATTAACTCCACCTAATTCCTTATTTTTCTCTACAGGAGGATCAATCTCCAAATTACTTTTAGGGGAGAAAGGGGTTAGTATTCCCCTCCTGATAGTATCAGGGCTTTGTTTGAATTTGTTAAGGAAATTTTCCAATGCTTCTTATCAAATTTTCTTTGAAATAAAATGGTGCTAATAGACCAGATGGACTAATCCATGATGTATAATTGTTCCAACTCCCTAAGAATACCTCTAATCCATTGTTTAGATGGAGTCAAAAAAAACCCTGGAAGGTTTACTATATATTCTGGTTTTGCAGCCCCATACCTAAGATATATTAGCATCTTAAGGACCTCTCTTCCCACAGTCCCAAATTGGCCATCACAAGTTAGGTGCTTAACTACTCAAAATGCTACCCTATCAAAGGGTTTGGGAAAGATGGATCTTCTAACCCCCTTTATGATTTTCTTAGTGTTATAAATGTATTGGGGTTTAGATTCCCCCTATTGTATCAAGGTTTCCACTAGTTCTTTGAGGGTCCCTTTTACAAGATTAGGAACATGTACAATCGGTACCCCCAAGACATTAATCATTGTATTGATAGTAAAATGAATTAAAATTCTTTTAAATTTAGTTTTGGATTCTTCTAAATTTACAACTTTTTCAGGATCCTGTAAATTTACAAGATCCTTTTATGTTGCATCCAATTCAATACCCAGTTTAGCTGATGTCCTCAATGTTTGCAGTTCAAATTCAATAGGTAACAAGGTATTTTTCCCATAGACTAAATCATATGGTGAGAATCTTGTTGCAGTCTTCCAAGTTGTATTATAAGCCCAGACAGGCTCAGGTAGTCTCTTTACCCAATCTCTTCTACCTATTTCAACTATTTTGGTAAGGATGTTTTCCAATTCTCTGTTTGTTACTTTTGCTTGTCCATTTGATTGTGGGTGATAGGGAGATGACTTCCTATGATTGATCTGATAGTAAATTGTGAATACTTGGATCATATTAGACATGAAATGTAGCCCTTGATCTGAAACTATACTCCTTAGTGCACCAAAATTCATCATAATTCTATGCCAAAGGAAATTAATAACTGATTCTTCAGTGGCATTTGTTAAAGCCTGTACCTCCACCCACTTTTTCAAACAATCAGTACACACAAGAATGTTCTCCTTTCCTTGCGAAGGACGACTAAAGGGACCGACAAAAATCAGTCCCCACCTTTTAAATGGTTCAATCACTACTTGAGGTTGCAAAGGCATTTCAATGGTAAAAGTTGGTTGTCCCATCCTTTGATAGGGATCACATTGCTTTATATATATCTTCACATCTTTATAAAGAGATGGTCAATAATAGCTAGTGCAAAGTATCTTGTGAGCTGTTAGTGTCACTGAAAAGTGTCCTCCACTTGGTTCATCATGACATGCCCTGAGTATGTCAAATATTTCATCTTCTCTCACACACCTACATAAAACTAAATCAGGACCACATTTAAATAAATTCCATTTAACCATTTAAATTATGCACTGGTTTTGATTAACTTATTCATTTGTTTCTTAGTAAAAGAAGAAGGAAACTTCCCTGTTGTAAGATAATTTTCCATATCAGTAAACCTTGGTGTATCAACTGAAATAGAAAATAATTGTTCATCTAGAAATTTGTTTTGAATTAGATCTTGCTCTCATGTAGTGGTTAATCTTGACAAGAAATCAACTACCACATTATATTTTCTTATATTATCCACTATGGCAATATCAAACTCTTGTAAAATTAATAACCATCTAATTATCCTTCCTCCAACCATTGATTTGTTCATTAAGTATCTAATTGCTGAGTGATATGTAAGTACAAATATCTTGTACCCTGTAATATAATGTCTGAACTTATTAATTGCATAAATCAAAACAAGAAATTATTTTTCAATGGTGGTGTAATTTCTTTCAGTGGGATTAATATTTTTGTTAAGGTATTAAATAGCATACATTTTCCCTTCTTCATCTTTCTATCCCAAAACTGCACCAATTGAGTTATTTGAGGCATCTGTTTGGATGTGAAACTCTCAATTAGGTCCTCCCAATACTGAGGCAATGATTAATTTTTCTTTAATTTCTTCAAAATCATGTTGACACTTTTCATCCCAACAAAATTCACAATCCCTGGTAAGTAAACTAAACATGGGGGCAACAATTTTACTAAAATCCTTAATAAAAACATATAGTATCTAGCATGCCCTAAGAATGAATTTATATATGTAAGTCTGAAATAATCCTAATTTTTTTTGGTTAACTTGAATTCCTCTTTTTGAAATGTGATGTCCTAATACAATCCCCTCATCAACCATCATCAAACATTTCTCATGACTAAGAGAAAAATGGTGTTACTCGAATCTTGTTAATAATCTGTCCAAATTCTTCAAAGCATCATCAAATGTGTCTCCATGCATGGTAAATTCATCCATGTATACCTCTACATAATCATTCATTTGGTTTGAAAAAAGTGCTAATACAACTCTTTGGAAGGTTGTTGGAGCATTACATAGTCCAAATGGAAATACCCTGTAGGAAAAGGTACCCCTTGGACAACTAAAGGTAGTTTTGTCCTGATCCAAAACAAAAAATGTGATATGATTATGATGAGGCTAGAATATATCTCATCAATGTATACTAAATGATCTTAATTTACTCTCCTTTTTATCAAGATTGATTGCATTTTGTGACTTTTGTTTGATCTAATATATGTTAGGATGTAATTGTCCATATTTTTTTTATCGTAGTTCTAATGTTTAAAAACTATGTAATAATACAAGTCACAATTAGTCAAAAGAACAAAGTATGAAGTGATCAACATGTTTTTGAAAGCATTGGTTTCAATACGGATCGGTTCCGGAACTTCCAAACTTAGTTCCAGAACTGCATTACGTAGTTACAAGCTCTACCACTTAGTTCTAAAATTTTCAAACTTAGTTCCAGAGCTCTTGTATGTAACTTCAGAATCCTCATAGCTAGATCTGGAATGATTTCCTCTAGCTCCAAAACTTCTCTAAATTTTTGGAACCAATGAAAATTTATTTATTCCAACATCCGGTGATTTACCAATAAATTATCCTTTCAATTAGGAGTAGATTGGAAGATTTCTGATTCTTCATATTTGTAGATCTAAGGATAACTATCATACATTGGTACGTCTAGGCGTGATCCAATTCAACATTTATTTTGGGAAAAATTTGGTTCTATCTGAATCAGTAGGAAACCTATGGATGTAAATACACCTATGGAAGAAGTATATATATGCAGACCTATAGATAGATAAATATATATATAGATAGAGATATATACATAAAATAGGACAGAGAGATAAGAAGAGACAATACATTTTTGTAATACAGAAAATTTTATCAATAAAATAGCCATTCCTGTTTTGAGAGTATATTAAGTTGTCAAATCTTATTTTAAGGTGGAGCAAGGGACCACTCTTCCAAGAACTAGGATCTTCATTTTATTGGTATTTATATTTCTAGAGAAAATAGTATAGATCTATTAATTCTATAAATGCTTTTGATTACTCAAGTTGAAATCTATTGTATACTTGTTCTTGTAGGTGTTCTAGACTAGATTCTTCTTTATTTGTAATCAACTTTCAGAATTCTCAAATTATGTGTTTATTTCCAAAGCAAGTGTGTTCATTTCTGTAACGTGTGTTTACTTACAACAATATATTCTATTTTGAAAATGTGTGTTTTTTTCTAGCAATCTATTTTTGCAGAGAGTGTTTACTTCAAGGAAGTTCTCATAGTTTGATTTTAATAAGGTTTTAGCCAAGGAATCTTCAAGACATTGAGAAAATCCTCCAAAAAATATAAAAAGAAAACAAATACCTACCGTTAGTTACTAGATCACTAAGATCTCTTGTTGCATATAGCTTCAAACACCACCCCTGGTTTTAATATGACATCAACAAAGAGTTGATTAAATGAAGGGAAGAATGACACCCATCAGTTTTGGCACCATTTTCGGGGACCCAATAGTTAGAATTTTCTAATTAGGTGTCAACAAGAGCAACCACCATACATCTAGTAATTGTAGGATCTTCCCTATGTCATCATAAAATTTATAAGTAGACCAAGAGACTCTAAGGGTCGATTCCTCCCAAAAATATCTGAACAAGAATCATTATCAAATAAGGAATTTGGTAAAAAATTAGAAGCACCATTTTCCCCTTTTAGGCACGAAGCAAAATTACCACCTTTGGAATTCTTAGATCAATCACTAGAAGGAAGTAAAACCTTTAGAAAAAATATCATATTTTAATACCTGTTTAGAGAAAGTTTTGATTCACAATTGAGTAGTCAACCTCCTACTCCTAACTTTTCACCTTCCCCAAAACAAAGAAGGTACTACAGAAATGGCACAAGAAGTAGAAAGAGAACCTGATATGACCTTCACTTATCCAATTCAATTGGATGATGATGATGCACCTATGAAATTTTTTTCACCTGCACATTTACCCACATTAAGAGGGATGTCATTTGAAGACCATGACCAATTTCTATTTTAATTTAAAGTACTGTGTCAAACTTATGATTACAAAATAGATAAGAATAAAATCAAGTTGTTTCCATCTACCCTTAAGGATGCAGCAATGAGGTGGTTTATGGGATTACCATCTAATTCTATTACCACTTGGGCACAAATGGAAGTTGCCTTCCTAGACAAGTATCAAGATTAATATAGAGGGAGGGATAGGAAGGAAGAATTTTTCAAAATCAAGTAGGAGGAGGATGAGAATATGGAAGATTATTTAGACAAATTCCTTTTTGTGAGAAAAAGATGTGGATTTGTATTACAAGAAGAGTTAAGAAAAACCATTTTTTTGAAAGGTCTGGATGATGAATCAAGAGAGGCATTTGATCTTATAGGAGGTGGAAATATTGATTAAATAAGAATGAATGATATTAAAGACATTTATAGAAGCTATTCATTAACAAGGGGTGGACCTAGAAAAGGAAAAATAGTTAAAAAGTTAAACCTAGATATGAATAAACTAATGGATGAATTAGTAAATTTCAAAATAGACATTTTAGTTCAGTTAACTTCCACCTTGGATTGATTGCAAGCTAAAGTAAATGCCAAAACTGAACCATTAGCTATATACTATCCTAGATGCAGGAAGAAGCATGCAATAAGATATTGTCCCCTAAACAAAATAGAAATGTGCCTTATTTGTGAATCTAGGGACCATGAGAGTGATGCTTGTTCTCTTCTTCCATTTATTAAAAATAATCTTAAACAAAGCAACATTCCATCCACATCAGAATAAGTAAATTTTATCCAAAAATAACCTAGCCAAGGGAAGTTCATGCCCATGTCGGTTCCTAACCCCTGGATGATGCCATGGGCAGCTCAGAGAGTGCCACAAAATTGGGGACAACCACCTTGGGCACCTTAACCAACATGGAATCCTCAGGATTGGTAAGGTCAATCTTGGTATGCCCAAGGACACAAAAAACCATGGTCTGGTCAAGGAAACCCTAATGTTTGGTCACAACCTAGGTGGATCCCTAATAATTATGTTCAAGGGAGGACATATCCCAATCATAATCAACAAGCCATAGTGGGTTCCCCAGCACAAAATTCACAAGATGAAAATGTGGTCCAAACCCAAATACCAGCACAACCAGTAGAAAACCCAAGAAACCAACAAACAACTCCCGTCTATACAACAGAACCAGAAAAATCAGTTGATTTGAATGCCATGGATTGTAAGGATATTAAAACTAGATCTGGAAAAGTAATCAGTAGCCCAGCTGTTATAATCACTGAGATGATAGAAGAAATTGAAACCCCTAGTACGGTTGTTCCCAAGAAGAACAAGAAAGAAAAGGATAAGGATCCAGATAGCAACTCTAATGAGACTCCATTTCTAGAGAGATTTAAGGAAGCCACATAAACTAAAGAATCTGAGTTGGTACATGAACTAAGGAGATTGAATATTGAAATACCATTGTTACAAGAAATTAAGGACATTATAGAATTAAACAAATTAATCAAAATTCTATGTTTAAAAAGACCTAGAAGGAAGAAGCAGTACCCTAGGACTATTAAGGTAGATGGGAAACTTTCTGATTTATTAGTAGGAAAAATTTTGCCTCCTAAATACGGAGATCCTGTAAGTCCTATTATTTCTATCTCTATAGTGAATAAAGATATACATAATGTTTTGGTTGATTTGGGAGTGGCTATAAATGTGATGACAGTGGACACTTTGAAAGCATTACCATTAACAGGTATACAACCTACTAACACCATATTGTATATGGCAGATCAATCTGTAGCAAAACTAGGAGTTATTGAAGATGTTGTAGTTATGGTGGAGTCATGGGAATATCTAGTTAACTTCCTTATATTGCAGCCAAAAGGTAAAACACTTGGTTATCCTATTATTTTGGGCAGACCATGGTTATCTACAATTGTTACTTTAATTGATTGTAGATCAGGTGATATGACTATCTCAAATGATAATAATTCTAAGAAAATCTCCTTATATCCCTCTACATGACCTTCTATTGATTATCAAGAACAATTGTGGATTGATAATCCTGATATTAATAAGAAAAACATGTCTTCTTTGGCCATGATCATGTTGTAGGATCACGTACGTGAGGTAGAATATATGATTAGACAACCATTGAATGAACACCAATTTTCCTTGGAGCAATCGAGAATAGTTTTGGAACCTACAACCTTAGTTCCGAAACTTGCAGACTTAGTCCTGGAATCATCAAATTCAGTTCTGGAACCATCACATTTAGTTCCGGAAGCACAACAACAATTCCCTGTGATTGTACATAATTTCACTCTAGAGGAATAATAATTATCTTGGGGGGAGGAAGAATGGGTAGCTTCAGTTTCTAAGATATTAGAAAATGGTGAGATTTATTAGGGAAAGTCGCACATTGACGAGGAGTTCAACCTACAACAAGATAAGTATCATAACCCTTCCTACTGTCCTTTTTCCAATATTCTATCTCAAGGAACATTTGGATATGTTGTTACATATCATATGTTGTTGCCAAATGCATGTCCACTAAATACCTTAATGGAACCCTTTTGAAAAATCAATTCATAACACGTTGGAACCAAACATGTGAAGATTGAGCCAGGTAATATTTTGAACATAAACAACTGGTTGAAAAATGATGAAGAAACTAAATTATTTGATGTTTTGAAAAATCATACTAGAGATTTTGCTTGGGACTACAAATATATGAAAGGAATCCATACAAGTATTTGCACACATCACATCTATACTGAAAAAATTAGACCACTTAGGCAACCTCAGAGAAGGATTAATCCAACCTTAAGAGATATATTCAAACAAGAAATTGAAAAACTATTACAAATAGATTTTATCTACCCTATCTGAGATAGTTAGTGGGTGTCTCCTCTTGTAATTTTTCCTAAAAACAATGGAAAATGGAGAATTTTTGTTGACTATAGGGAAATGAACAAAGCCACACTGAGAGATTATTTTCCCATACCCTTCATAGATCAAGTCCTAGACAACCTTGCAGGTAAGTAGTACTTTTCCTTCCTGGATGGATTTAGTGGATATAATCAAATAAGAGTTGTTGCTGAGGATCATGAAAAAACTACCTTTACATGTCATGGGGTACCTTTACCTACAAGGTATTACCATTTGGATTATTTAATGCTCCAAAAACTTTCCAAAGAGCTATATTAGAAATTTTTGTAGACCTAATAAATGACTGTGTAGAGGTATACATGGATGATTTCAATGTACATGGAGACAAATTTGATGATGATTTGAGGAATTTAGATAGAGTATTAACAATATGTGAGAAAAACCATCTGTCTCTTAGTCATGAAAAGAGTTTGATGATGGTTGATGAGGGGATTGTATTGGGACACCACATTTCAAAAAGAGGAATTTAGGTTTACCAAAATAAAATCAGAATTATATTAGACTTACCTATTCCTAAAACCCCCACAAATATCAAGTCGTTTTTAGGGCATGTTGGATACTATAGGAAATTTATCAAGGATTTTAGTAAAATTTATACCCCCATGTTTAATTTTTTATTTGGGATCATAGATGTCAGAATGCTTTTGAGGAAATCATAGAAAAATTAATCACTGCCCCAATATTGAGAGGACCTAATTGGGAAAAACCTTTTCAGATTCAAACAGATGCCTCAAATAACTCCATTGGTGTAGTTTTGAGATAGTGGTAGTTGAATTCTTGTCAATATTAACCACTACAGGAGAGAAAGATCCAATTAAAGACAAATTTCTAGATGAATAATTGTTTTCTATTTCAACTGATACACCATGGTTTGCTAATATGGAAAATTATCTTGCAACAGGGAATTTTCCTCCTTCTTTCACTAAGAAACAAATAAATTTTTTGATCAAAATCAGTGCACAATATAAATGGTTAAATGGAATTTTGTTTAAATGTGGTCCTGATTTGGTTTTACGCAGGTGTGTGAGAGAAGATGAAATCTTTGACATACTTAGGGCATGTCATGATGAACCAAGTGGAGGAAACATTTCATTGAAAAGAACAGCTCTCAAGATATTTTGCATTGGCTATTATTGACCATCTCTGTATATCCCTGTATAAGGATGGGACATCCAAATTTCACCAATGAAATTCCTACGAAATCTCAAGTGGTGATTGAACCATTTAAAAGATGGGGGCTGGATTTTGTTGTCCCCTTTAGTCCTCCTTCACAAGGAAAGGACTACATTCTTGTGTGTACTGATTATGTGACAAAGTGGGCAGAAGTGCAGGGTTTAAAAAATGCCACTGAAGAAGCAGTTGCTGATTTCCTTTCGCACAAAATTATGGTAAAGTTTGGTGCACCAAAAAGTATAGTTTTAGATCAGGGGCCACAATTCATGTCTAATATGATCCAATCCTTCAAAATGAATTACTAGATCAATCATAGGAAGTCATATCCCTATCACCCTTAAGCAAATGGACAATCTTAAATAACAAATAGAGAATTGGAAAACATCCTTACCAAAAGAGTTGAATTAGGCAGAATAGATTAGGCAAAGAGACTACCTGAAGCTATCTGGGCCTACAATACAACTTGGAAAAATACAATAGGATTTTCACCATATGAGTTACTCTATGGGAAAAATCCCTTGTTACCTATTGAATTTTAACTGCAAACATTGAGGACAACAACTAAAATAGGTATTAAGTCAGATGCAAAACAAAAGGAAAGAATTCTTCAACTCAATGAGTTGGATGAGTTATGGATGGAAGCAATTCAGTAGATATAAATAATCCAAGATCAAAGAAAGCGATGGCATGAAACACATATCAAGAAGAGGAAATTCAAGGTAGGAGATTGGGCATTACTATTTGATTCTAAGTACATATAATTCAAGGGAAAATTGAGAACCAGATGGTTGGGACCCTATCAGATTGAGAAAATATTTGACTATGGTTCTATTTAATTACTTCCCATTGATGGCAGCAGAAGGAAACTTTTGGTCAATGGACATAGGCTAAAAATATATAGGAAGCCTCCTAATAAGGATGAATTCTTGAGGTAGATTGATGAAGATAAAGAATTTTATCATATGGAAGAACCCAGTTCTTCCAAAATGATCAAATAATCAGATGGATAAATCTAGTAAAGGGAGGAGAATGAAAACCAGTAAATGGTGTTCTCTCCCCCCCAAAAAAGAAAATAATAATAATAATAATAAAAGGGAAGGAATAAAAAAAGTAAATGGCCTTCTCTTCCCCAAAAAAAAAATTCTCTTAGAGATCATCTGAAAACCAACAATGGCAGTTTATCTTCTCAAATAAATGGCTAATCCAAAATAAAAGGAATTTCCTTGATATTCCAGTTGTCTTTTCTAACTGTTTTCTTTTTGTTTCAATTTTAGGAATGATGAGTCATCATGATGGAGGGATCACATCATCAAAGATGGTAATTATGCTCATAGTAAACCTTCTAGGGTTTCTTTTTGAATCCATTCATACAATGTCCTAGAGGTATTCCTAGGGTGTTGGAACAATTAGACATTATGGGTTAGTTTATTTGGTGTGCCAACACCATTTTATTGCAAAGAAAAATGGAGAAGAAATATGGGAGAAATTTCTTAACAATTTTAAACAAAATCCTGATATTATCAGGAGAGTAATATCAACTCCTTTTTATCCTACAACTAATTTGGAAATTGGTTCCCCTACAGATAAAAAGAAGGAAATAGGTGGGGAGACCATACCAAAAAGGAGAATATTTGAAAGAAGAATTAAAACTGCAGAACCTACTGTACCTTTAAAAGAAACTCCTTCCTCTGCAACAGCTACAAGAGAGTTAATATCTATCTCTGACAGTGATAGTTCACCTAGGAAAAATCAAGAAGTGAAAATTAGGAGAATATCTAGATGGAAACCTACTTTTGAACATACTGAAGCTCCTCAAAGAAGAAAAATTCATAAGAGGCATACATAAATTCTAGAGGAGATGAAAGAACATGACAAGTTGGAAAAAGAAGCTGCTGATATTTTGGGCAGCATGGCCATGACTCCTCCTGGACCAAGCCAAACTGAGATGGAAAAATTAGATGAGAGATTTGAGGAACATGTTTTTCAAGAGTTGGGTGAATCAAAAACATCATCACATGAAGAAGAAGAGTTGGCATTGTGGAGATGGAAAGGGAAATTTCCTTTGGTAGAAGAGGAATTCTTAACCCCCAAAGAACATTAAGAGAAATAAGAGAAATAACAAGTTAGAAAGACTCTATTCTTGTCTAGAGAAGAACTCATTATCAAAGGAAAGGATGAGGAATTGAACTTCTTCAAAATAAAGTTAGAACAGAGAGAGATGCTCACTGGGGAACTAACAACTCAGCTTACATACATGATTGAGGAATTAACAAGAGTTAAGTGACAGATGATGGAGAAAGAGGAAGAATGTAAAATTTCTAGAAGATAGAGTACTATGTCAACAATCTTTACACAGATTGAATTAACTTATTGGCCACTCAAGTAGTTATGGGATGATACTTCTAGGGAACTCAGTGAAATAAAAACATCCAATGAGGATTCGAGAAGTAAGATGGAAGATGAAAAGAAAGAAAGAAAGGAATGGGAAGAAATTTTTTACAAAGAAGAGGGAGACAAGTTTAAAAATATTTCAAAAATACAAATGGTTTTAATAATGAGTAAAAAATTTCTTGCATGCAAGATACCTTCTCCTGCATATAGCATGTTTCTAGAAGAATAATTCATTCACTGGAAGCTATCAAGAATTGCATGTGGCCTTCTACATGAAATAAAATATGAATATGAGTTCATGACATCCTATTCTTTAGCCAGTGCAGAGGAGAAGAATCTTCTCTGTGAATTCTATCCCTGCAATCTTATGCTAGAAAAGAACACAGGCTTCATGATCAATTTGAATGTGGGAGAAAACCATCTTAATGCATTTGTTTCTGTTCTTAAAATAGATTGCATGGAAGGAAAGGGATTTTGAGAATCTATTTAAAGCTAGCTCATCTAGTCTCTACATGAGGAATCATTATGGTAAACCATCTACTTTCGTTAAACATTTTAGAACCCATGCCTTTGATAGATGGTTCAAGACACATTATCTTACTAGTTTACAAAGAAGTATTGATGCCTTTAATTTTTATGAAGTGGACAATTTGGAGGAGATTTATGATGGATGTTTGAAAATATGGGGGCTTCTTACAGTTTCCTTAAGGAGAAGGGAAGTAACATCTCCCACAAATTTGATCTGGAGTTTAGAAAGAGCAAAATATTTATACACACTAATCCCTTAGATCAATGAAAAGCACATGGATATATGGATGGGAATGAGAACAAGGCATCCCCTTATTCTCACTCCCATGACCCCATGGAAAAACAAAGAACCTAAAGATCCCATTCAATTTGAGGAATGGAAGAGGAAAGTAGAATCGAGATCAGGGTATAGTGTTTTTGAACTAAAACACTAGGATATTCAATTTCAACCATTTGACTTGAGCAGTCAATTGGAGTGCAGAAGACACAATCCAAGGTTTGAAGAGTAAATTTTGTCAATTGGAGTGTAGAGGACTTACAAATAAGTAAGTATGGGGAAATGATGAGGCCAAAATATGTCTCATTAATGTACAATAAATGATCTTATTTTACTCTCCTTTTTATCAAGATTGATTACATTTTGTGACTTTTGTTTGATCTAATATAAGTTAAGATGTAATTTTCCATATTTTTTTGATTGTAGTTCTAATGTTTAAAAAATATGTAATTCCTAACTAAGTGCTTTGGAAGTTTAGTTTTGTAGTAAAATAAGTCACAATCAGTCGAAAGAACAAAGTATGAAGTGGTCTACATGTTTTTGAAAGCATTGGTTTCAATACGACTCAGTTTTGGAGCTTCTAGACTTAGTTCTGGAACTCCATTATGCACTTACAAGCTCTACCACTTAGTTCCAAAACTTTTGGACTTAGTTCCGGAACTCCATCACTTAGTTCCAGAACTTTTGGACTAAGTTTTGAAACTCCTGCATGTAGCTCTAGAATCCTCATAGTTAGATCTGGAACAATTTCCTTTAGTTCCAAAACTTCTCTAAATTTTCAGAACCGATGAGAATTTATTTATTCAAACAACATCCAATGATTTAGCAATCAATGATCCTTTCAATCAGGAGAATATTGGAAGATTTATGATTCTTCATATTTTTAGATTTATGGATGATTATCATACAATAGTACGTCCAACCATGATCCAATTCAACATCTATTTTGGGCATGATTTGGTTCTCTCTGAATTGTTAGGACAACTATGGCTGTAAATACACCTGTGGAAGAAGTATATATATGTAGAAATGTAGATAGATAAGTATATATATAGATAGATAGATATATATATATATATATATAAAAGAGGATAGAGAGATAAGAAGAGACAATATGTTTTTGTAATGCAAAACATTTTATCAATAAAATAGCCATTTCTTTTTTGAGAGTATAGTAAGTTTTCAAATCCTATTTCAAGGTGGAGCAAGGGCCCACTCTTCTAAGAACTGGGATATTTTTTTATTGGTATTTATATTTCCATAGCAAATAGTATATATCTATTAATTCTATAAATACTTTTGATAACTCAATTTGAAATTTGTTGTATACTTGTTCTTGTAGGTGTTCTAGATTAGATTCTTCTTTCTTTACAATGAACTTTCAACATTCTCAAATTGTGTGTTTATTTCCAAAGTAAGTGTGTTCATTTCTATAATGTGTGTTTACTTACAACAATCTATTCTATTTTGCAAATGTGTGTTTATTTCCAACAATCTATTTTTCTAGAGAGTGTTTACTTCGATCAAGTTCTCATAGTTTGATTTCAATATGGTTTTAGCCAAGGAATCCTTAAGACATTGAGAAAATCCTCCAAAAAATATAAAAAGGAAACAAATACCTACCATTAGTTACTAGATCACTAAGATCTCTTGTTGCATATAGCTTCAGACACCACCCCTGGTTTGAATATGACATCGACAAAGAGTTGATTAAATGAAGGGAATAACGACACCCATAATTTTTGGCACCATTTTCGGGGACCCAATAGTTAGAATTATATAATTAGGTGTCAACAAGAGAAGCTATCATACATCTAGTAATTATAGGATCTTCCCTATGTCATCATAAAATTTATGAGTAGACCAAGAGACTCTAAGGATCGATTCCTCCCAAAAATATCTGAACAAGAATCATCATCAAATAAGGAAGTTGATCAAGAATTAGAAGAACCATTCTCCCTTGTTAGGCATGAAGAAAAATGGCCACCTTTGGAATTATTAGATCAATAAGCATAAGGAAGTAGAACCTTTAAAAAAAAATCATATTCCAAGACCCGTTTGGAGAAAGTTTGGATTCACAATTGAGTAGTCAAACTCCTACTCCTGAATTTTCACCTTCCCCAAAATAAATAACATACTATATTGATTGGGAAAAAAATCTAGAAGGTACTACAGAGCATCAAACAATTTAGCTTCTTCATCATTCTTCAACCAATTATTAATGTTTGAAATTTTACTCAGTTTAATCTCAACATGTTTTGTTCCAGTGTGTGATGAACTTATTTGTTATAAGGGTTCCATTAATGCATTTAGTGGACATGAATGTTGTAATAACATCTCCAAAATTCCCTTGAGAAATAATACTGGAAAGAGGACAATAGGCAGAGTTATGATACTTATCTTGTTGTTGTTCAAACTCCCCGTCATTATTGTTTCCCAAAAATTCCTCACCATTTCTTGATATCTTTGAGACTGAAGGTATTGATTCCATAACTATTAGTGCCCCTCCCCAAGAGAAATGTCGTTCCTTTGGAGTGAAATTATTTACATTCGTAGGGAATTGTTGTTGGTGTGGTTCTAGAGACAATTGTGAATGTTCTAGAACTAAATATGATGGTTTCGAAACTAAGTCCATAAGTTTAAGAACTAAGTCTATAGGTTCTGGAACTATCCCCGATTGCTTCAAGGACAATTGGTGTTCATTCAATGGTTGATTAATCATATCTTCCACCTCTCGTACGTGATTCTGTAATGTTATCATAGCCAAAGAAGATATGTTTTTCTTATTAGTATCAGGATCATGAACCCATAATTGTTCTTTATTATCAATAAAAGGTCATGCAGAAGGATATAAGGAAATTTTATTAGAATTATTACCATTTGAGATAGTCATATCACCTGATCTGTAATCAATTAAGGAAATAATTGTAGCTAACCATGGTCTACCCAAAATAATGGGATAACCAAGTGTTTAACCTTTTGGCCATAATATAAGGAAGTCCACTGGATATTCCCATGACTCCACCATAACTACCACATCTTCAATAAATCCTAGTTTTTCTACTAAATGATCTGCCATCTATAATATGGTGCTAGTAGGTTGTATACTTGTTAACGGTAATATTTCCAAAGTGTCCACTGTCATCACATTTATAGCTGCTCCCAAATCAACCACAACATTATGTATATATTTATTTTCTATAGAGACAGAAATAACAGGGCTTCCAAGACCTCCATATTTGGGAAGTAAGAGTTTTCCTACTAATGAATCGGCAAGTTTCCCGTCTACTTGAATAGTCCTAGGGTACTGCATCTTCCTTCCTAGTCTTTTTAAACATAACATTTTGATTAACTTGTTTAACTCTAGAATGTCCTTGATTACTTACAATAATGGTATTTCAATATTTAATTTCATCAACTCCCACACCAACTCAGATTCCTTGGTCCCTATAACTTCTTTAAATCTCTTTGGAAATGGAGTTTCAGTAGAGTTGTTATCTAGCTCCTTATCTTTTTTTTCATCCTTCTTAGGAACAAACGAACTAGTGGTTTTAGTTTCTTCTGTCATTTTAGTAATTATAACAGGTGGATTGCTAATTATTTTACTAGATTAGGTTTGGATATCTTTACAATCCATGACATTAAGATCAACTAGTTTTTCTTGTTCTATCCCATAGATAGGGGTTTTTTGTTTGTTTCTGGGATTAGCCACTGGTTGTGTTGGTATTTATGTTTCAACCACATTTTCAATCTATAAATTTTGTGCTGGGGAACCCATTATGACTTGTTGATTATGATTGGGATATATCTTCCCTTGAGCATAGTTATTAGGGCTCCACCTAGGTTATGTCCAAGCATACAGGTTACCTTGACCAGACCATGGTTGTTGGTGTCCTTGAGCATACCAAGATTGTCCTGACCAATCCTCAAGATTACATGTTGGTTGAGGGGCACAAGGTGGTTGTCCCTAATTTTTTGGTACTGTCTGAGCTTCCCATGACATCATCCAAGGATTAACAACTAACCTTGGCATGAACTACCCATGGTTAGGTTTTCGTTGGACAAAGTTTACTTCTTCTGCTATGGATGGAGTGGTGGTTTGTTTAAGCTTATTTTTAATGAATGGAAGAAGAGAAAAAAATTACTCTCATGGTCCCTAGATTCACAGATAAGACATTTCTATTTTATCCAGAGGACAATCTCTTATTGTATGATTTTTCCTGCATCTAGGATAATACATAGCTAATGGTTCAGTTTTAGCATTTTCTTTAGCTTGCAATCTATCCATGGTGGAGGTTAGTTGAACTAAAATGTTTGTTTTAAATTTTGTTAGTTCATCCATCAGTTTGTTCATATATGGATTCAAACTTTTCACTATTTTTCCTTTCCTAGGTCCTCCCTTTGTTTTTGAATAGCTTCTACAAATGTCTTTAATATAATTCATTCTCAATTGATCAATGTCTCCACCTCCCATTAAATTAAGGGATTCCCTAGATTCATCATCTAGAACTTTAAGAAAAATGGTTTTTCTTAACTCTTCTTGAAGTACAAATCCACACCTTTTACTTACAAAGAAGAATCTGTTTAAATAATTTTCCATATTCTCATCCTCTTCCTGCTTGATTTTGAAAAATTCTTCCTTCCTGTTTCTCCCTCTATAGTAGTCTTCATATTTGTCTAGGAAGGAAGTTTCCATTTGTTCCCAAGTGGTAATAGAATTGGATGTTAATCCCATAAACCACCTCATTGTTTCATCCTTTAGAGTAGGTGGAAACATAAGTCTGACACAATACTTTAAATTCAAACAGAAATTGATCAAGATCTTCAGATGAAATCCCTCTAAATGTGGGTAAATGTGCAGGTGAAATATTCTTGATAGGTGTATCATTTTCATCCAGCTGAATTAGATAAGTAAAGGTCCTATCAGGTTCTCTTTCATCTTCTCGTGCCATTTCTATAGTACTTTCTAGACTTTTCTACCAATCAGTGTGATATGTGATCTACTTTGGTGAAGGTGAGAAATAAAGAGTAGAAGGTTGAATACTCAATTGAGAATCAAAACTTTCTCTAAACGGTTCTTGGGAGATAATCCTTCTTCTAAAGGTTCCACTTCCTTTTGGTGACTGATCCAAGAATTCCAAAGGTGGTAGTTCTACTTCTTGTCTAACATGAGACAATGGTGCTTCCAATTCTTAGTCAACTTCCTTATTTGAACTAAAGGATGCTAATAATTCTTGTTGAGATATTTTTGGGAGAAATCTACCCTTTAAGTCTCTTGGTCTACTCATAAATTTTATGATAACGTAGGGAAGATTTTTCAATTACTAGATGTATGATTGTTTCTCTTGTTGACAACTAATTATATAATTCTAACTAGTGGTCCCTGATGATGGTGTTAAAAATTATGGGTGTCGTTATTCCCTTGATTTAATCAACTCTTTATTGATGTCATATTCAAACCAGGGGTGTGTCTAAAGCTATATGCAACAAGAAGAATCTTATTGATCTAGTAATTGACTGTAGGTATTTGTTATTTTATTTTCTAGGGGGTTTTGCAGTGTCATTAAGATTCCATGGCCAAAGCCTTATTATATATTTGATATAAGGAACTTTCTGAAATAAACACTCATTGCTAGAATAAATTGCTAGAAATAAATACACGTTACATAAGTAAACACACTTTCTTGGAAATAAACACACTGTTGAAAATTATATGAAAATGATTGCAAGGAAATACGAGTCTAGTCTATAACACTTGTAGTGACAAGTACATAATAAAATTCAACTAAAGAATCAAAAGCATTTAGACAATTAACAGATCTACATGAATTGCTTCAAAATATAAATACCAATAAAACAATGATCCTGGTTCTTGGAGGAGTGGGCCCTTGCTCTACCTTGAATCAATATTTGACAAAGTATGATTCTCTGAAAATGAAGTGGCTATTTTTTACTTGAAATGTTTTGTTTTACAAAAATTCATTGTACCTCTATCGTATCTATCCTATATATATCTCTCTCTATCTATCTCTATATATATTTATTAAATATATCTACATGACTTTATGTATATTTCATCATCCAAAGATGCATTTACAACCATAGTTATTCTACCAATTCAAATGGAACCGAATAGTACCCAAAATAGATGTGGAATTTAGAAACCTTGCTGGACGTACAATTGTCTGATAATTTATCTCTGGATCTAGAGTATGAAGAATTGGCAATATGTTGATTTTATCCTAATTGGAAGGCCCATTGATTTCTCTATTATCAGATGTTGTAAAAAATAAAAAAATTCCCATTGACTCTAGAACTTTGGAGAAGTTCCGGAGCCAAAGGGGATTATTTTATAACTAATTGTGAAATTTCTAGAGCTATGCGTAGGAGTTTCAAAACTAAGTACCTAAGTTCCTTAGTTGTGTGATGGAGTTTCGAAACCAAGCCTGGAAGTTTCAGATCTAAGCTGTATTGAATCCAATGCTCCCAAAAATGTGTTGATTGCTTCATACTTTGTTCTTCTGACTGATTGTGACCTATTTTATTACAAAAACTAAATTTCTACACACTTTGTTAGGAATTACAGAGTTTTTAGACGTTAGAACTAAATCCAACAAAATATGGACAATTACATCCTAGCTTATACTAGATCAAACAAAAGTCACAAAATTTAGTAAAAATTGATAAAAGGAGAGTAAAATAAGATCATTTATTGCACATTAATGAGACATATTTTAGCCTTATCACCTAGGTTTAAGATGTCATTAATATTACAATGAGGAAAATCAACTTATTCTTCTTCGTGAACCATACTGGTAATGAGAGAAGGACTGTAGACAATAATATTTCTCCTAGTTATACGAAACTTAAAAGGACCTTATGTTTGTTTTGGAATAACTACTCATCAAATTCAGTAGGATGAAGCTTCATATCCACATGAGGATAATTCTCCTCACCATCACTATGATCAACCATGATTTTGTCCTCAAAAAGTGGGTTTTCACTTCTAGAGGGACTTGTCCCTAATTTTTGATACCCCATTCTTGTAACAGGAGGCATAACACAAAAGATTTCACTAAGGTTTACTAAAGGGGACCCTAAGTAAATTCATGCAGCATAACAATGCTAATTTGTCACAAAGAATGTATAATATCAAATGGTCACAAATCCAAAGGTCAATATGAACCCAAGGATATCAAAGAATAAATAATTATATACACTAACAAGGTAATACATGATGATAAGTATCTAGGACAAGACAATGAAGCACAAGACTCAAATCCAGTGACAAAAATAGTTTACTCCCTACGCATTTCCAAGACAAGTTTAGAGTAAATAGTGATAACATAATATCACCACTTAGGTCATGTTTAAAATAAACAAGACCTAAATGCTAAGAAAGTGTTGACAGGATCCTCCAATAAGGTATACTAAAACTAGTTTTTAGACACTAAAAAATATCAAGTCTTTGAAAATGGAAGTTACAAATGCGATCAACGTAACAATACTATTTGGACATGTTAATCAAGCTTTGCAAGAAAGCAAGATTTTAGTATCAAAATGGTGTTATCGTGATGCGAACAACATAACCTCAACACTCACAAAAAATCAAGGAAATGCTAGGATTAAAAAACTAAGCCTAAGTATATCAAGAAGTTATTATGCATGCGAGCAATGTAACAATAAAATTTGGAAACTTAGACCAAATTTCACAATGGAAACAAAATGTAAGTATCTGAATTGTTTGGATATAATGCGGGAAACACAACAACTCAAAGGAATTTAGTGATAAAACCACCTAATTACAATGATAATGTGTCTCAATATGGGTTTGAGACAAAGGGCCTACTAAAATAGGAAGACATACCATTCCCACTTTCAACACTTGCATTCTGGAATTACAACCTAGTTATGTAAGTAGACTATAAATATGGTGGACATGATTATTTCTAGTGGTATCCATATGTTTTTTTTATTTTGTCCCAAAATGGGAAATAAGTATAAAAAAGAGTAAAACCAAGTGGTGATGAAATAAACTAAGTGTAACTTTGACAAAGTTTCACCTTTTCTTAGGACAAGTGAAAAACTAGGACAAAGTAACATGCTGTAGGTCTCATGATGAATAACACACAATTTCAACTTAAATGGACTCTCGCCTTTTTTGAATAGCATGGTTTTGACTCCAAACAAGTTTTCACTTTGTGAGATCTCTTTAAAACATGATTTCTAGGTCAAATTAGTTCGAAGCCACAAGCTTCCTATTGGTTCTCTCTCTAGGTTTCAAAAATTACCTCTTTGAGCTCAATTTGGCAAGAAAATAACATTGACTAGTCTTGGAGTATCCCGGATTTACTTTACCTCCTCAATACAATGAGTAATAAATGATTTCAATTGTATTTTCACTGGGCTCGTGTGAAGATAATTTTGACTATAATCTCTCCAAGCCATATTAACCAATTGGGTAATGGAGTACTTTCCCATTTTGTTCACAAGGTTCTCTCTTGCGTGAACTACTTTGGGGTTCCTAGGAGCATCCCTCTTGTTATCTTAAGGCTTATGCCAAAGGGATTTTCTCCTTATTTAAATAAGACAAGTTATAGCTCTTAACTGAAACTTGCAATACAGTGTGATGAATGGAAGTGTGGTGTGTTTTCTTATCTATTGAATTAAGAAATTTGGTTTTAGACCACCATTGGTATCCTACAACACAAATGTAATTAGATTTATTTTAGATTCTTCTTTCTTTGGAAATCATTAGGTCATACACAAAAAATATTTAGTAGTTATCAAAAATATCTAAATATCATAAAAATAGTATTAAATGTTGTTTTTGGTTTTCAAGATCATTTAAGGACGTGAGAGAAGAGCATACACAACAAGCAACATAACTAGATAACAATGAAAAACTTATAAATAAAATAACCACAATAATAATTTGTAAATAAAGGTTCATTCCCAATTAATCCAAGTTCTTTTTAGTGAAAGACTAAATTTATTTTTGGTTCTCAAGATCACACAAAGTGCAAGAGACAGGCATAAACAATATTTAGCTTTGGTTATTTCATCAAATGAAAAGCTCTTAGACTAAAGGATCATACACATGCCAGATGAAAAGTTCATTCCCTTAATCATAAAAATTAATAATGCAATTTCCGACTTACTCTAAGGTTAGCAAAATAAGGTTTAAAGCTGATTTTGATTCTCAAGATCACACAAGGTGCAAGAGAAGAGCATACAAAACTTTATCCCAAACTCATACAAAGCATGAAATTAAAAGAATTCACCAAAAACTTAAGTAAATTTGTTAGAAAATATAATTTAAATCTTGAAACCCTGTAAGAAATAGTTAAGAAAATCCTTCAACACATAGAAAACACAAATTTAGAATTTACAACTTTGAAAAATAGTGCCAAATTCAAACAGTTATTTCAGCGCTCCCTTTTAAACAACAACGCACCCCTACTAATAGTATCATATCCTTTAGAGAAGTAGTGCTTCCTTGAATACACCAGTGTGCCTCTATCAGAAAAACACAGATAGTTGAATGCCAGTGCATCTAGAGAGACACCAGAACACACTTCAAAGCACTAGTGCATCCTAAAAAAAGAGGGAAAAAATTTAATAGAACATAGGCATGTCCAGAGAAGCGTGAGCATGGCCCTGAGAGCATGAGCATGACCTTAATGACATGAGCATGAACCTTATAACATGAGTGAGACCTTGAAGATGTGAGCGCAAACCTTCCTATAGGTTGTCAAAACACATGTTTTGACAAGAAAAATATGATAAAGCTCAAATCTTTGATATTTTGATGTAATTTTGACAACACTTTACCTCCTTTGAACCTGCAAAGAACAAAAAAATAAATCATCTACTACTAATCTAGTTAAAGAAATTATCAAAACTTGAAATTAATCTACAAAACTTGAAATTTACTTTAAAAATCTTGAAACTAATCTAGAAAACTTCAAATTGAATATAAAGGACAATTGAAGGTTTCCCACTGAGCGTGCCAAATGATAACACCCAAAAACTCTTGCAATATGACTAACTAGTAAAGGATAACACCACAATAGCCTAGAGCCAAGCTTAAACTTAAGAATGAAATATCATGATCAAAGCTTAAAATCATGCATTAATGGAAACTAAATGAAGCCAAAAATCTAATCTACAATCATCCTTACTATGTGAGATGATTGCTAATTAATATAGACCTAATTAGATCTAAAGGAAATCAAATTATGGTTGTTACTACTCCACAAATGGTGAGAGCATATCTCTAATAATGGCTACAAGGCCATATATGATATCCCTCTACTAACCAATATGAAGATTGGATGCAAAGATTGAGCAAGCTAATCCAAGAAGGAAGGAAGACTCTTAATCATAAGTTTATATGATATGCAATTCAAAGCATGGTGTAAAGTATGAAGGTAAGTGATTAGTCCTATTTATAATTTTCTATTTGAGGAAACCTTGCATCTTAGTACATGCGGGACTAAAAAGGACAAAGTATATTAAGTTTTGTTAATCATGATTAGTGAATTAACAAGTGATTAGGATGTGAGGAAACTTAATCAACCATTTAGGGTCAATTAAGAAGCTAGGATAAGATTTTGAAGCCTTCTGAGATATGTTGGAGGGAAATGAGGTGATTTTGAATGGTTGGAAGAGGGGTTTAAGACAAAAATAGGGTTTATTGATCAAAACAAGGGTAAATAAGGCTTAATTATCTAATAATTGCTAATTATTTGCTCAGAAGAGGATTATGAATTACGACGTGTTGTAAATTGGCATCCTGAATGTGAAAGAGGTTAGTTAATCAACAAAACGTCATTAAATAACCAGAATAGAGGGAAACATTAGGTAATTAACAGAAATCACTAATTATAATGGAAATGGTTAGAATGAGAGTAATTAGTGGGCTTTTAGCAACAAAAATACAAAAATATTAATTAGTTCCATAGGTCTTGTGTCCATTTTTAATCATCATTTGGTCAATTCATAGCTCACCTTATAGAGCTTTCTCATAAATTCATAGAGGGAATTTGTATACCTCCTCCTTAGTTCTCGATTAAGTGAATGAAGGAAAAGATCACATAGCTCCATCTGTTCCATGTTTGGAGCACTAATAGAGGAATAAAGGACTTGACACCACCTTTTAATGAAATGAGCAGTGGACTTATTATGTTCTTGTTTGTTGTGCGTGAATTATATGATCCCCATTCTCAACACCTTGTTAATGTCAAATGTTTTGACGAATTTAGAGACAATTTGTTAAAAAAAATGTATGGACAATTCATGAATCTGGTAATACCAATAAAGAGTGATTCCTTCTATGGTTATAGGGAATATCTTAGTAATGAAAAAATCCCATGGAAGAAACTCTCTGATTTCAGTAGTGTATGCCTTAATATGGGCATTGGGATCTCCCTATCCTTTAAATTTGGGGAGGTCAGGCAATGGCCGTGGGAGCATTAAACCTCATATTGTAAAATCAATAGGTTATTTTAAATACTCAAAATAAGTTCCCACTACATAAGATTCAACCATTAAAAACCCTTGGTGAGGAGGGGGAGGTGGAACAAAATATTGATAAGGTACAACATAGGTACTAGCAGGGGAACAAGGAACCCCTTGATGTTCTATGTAAGCACTAGGAAAAGAGTACATTTCCATTTGAGGAGAGTTTGAATACATATGGACATAAGGTGGGATGACACTAGGATACGGGCTAGTGGGCGTATAAGTAGGAAATTTTCATTGTTAGGAGGGATAACATTCAAGAACACACTTCAATCCAACCCTTGTGTAGGATACAAATAGTAAGGATGAGAATCTAGTCCTAGTGCACTAGATCCCATAAGGAGGTATTTAGGACTAGGAATACCCAAGCGGTGTAACATCCATTTTTGTCACTTCATTTCTAGGGATTTTTTTATAATTACTTTATGATTCTTGATTTAAATACCCATATATTTAAATCCAACATAAACTTTAATGCAATCCATTTTCGATAATTATCATAAACCATGTGTAACTACATGAGAGTATTCAGATCCTACTTGATCCCCCTCAATGCTCTTTACAAGCCAATACATCAAATGTATCCTTTGGTCATACCTTTTTCAGGATATGATAATTAAGTGAAGATATCTAAGTGTCTACTTGGGTTCCACCTAAAAAACCCCCATGCATCTCACTGTTTAGATCTTGGTTAAATCATGATAGTGTAATCAACAAATTACACTACTTTACACAAAGTTTCAGAGTCATGTATGCCATGCTCGGTTCCATGATGACACACTCGTCATTGAGAACTTGTCATTTCACCTTAATCACTTATTCAGTTATATGGATTAACATTCAATAATGGTGCTATAATCAGCTACAATTCTGTAATCTAAGGACCTATGTCATTGTATCTCGATAGATTGAATGTTGTTCCTATAAGTACTTTACATGATTTTCTACCTATCAGTTTCAAATATAAGTTAGCTTACTACCTTAGATCTGTATTCCAAGAGTTTACTGTTACACATTAATGATTCATATCCAATCCATTAAAATGATGGTCTCACATTATCAAGGGAATTAATAACTATAAAATATGTACTTAACCCTTGTGTGTAATCATGCAAGGCTACATAATTACTCAGTAGCCATAACTACGATACTTTGTATTACTTTCATTAGCCTTTTTTTTAATATCACTTAACCTGTTCTACTGAATCAGGTTAACCAGGTGTACTCTTGTACCTTTATGTCATTCAAGGTATAAGATACATTTATATGTACCATCATATTATTATGAAGGTGTTCATATTTTCTTTGTTAATATACCAACAACTTATTTTGTATCATTGCACTATTTTGTGCTAAAGAGGAACCAGGTATTCCACCACCTTGATATCAAATTATTTTATATAGTGTTGTTAAGGATGAAAACAACTCTATCAATGTGTAACTGATTCCTATTTGGTTAAAACAACAGTACTGAATAATATTTAGGTACCTTAATCATTAATATATTTTCTAATACATTACAATGTACTTAGTATTTAACAGATACTAGCAATTTCCTATAAACATGTTATCCACCTATCAGCTAGTAGTTCACATAGTGGACTATAGGATTTATAGCCTTCAAGAGAGTCCATTATGACTTTTAATAAGTGTGGTACATTTTAAATTTAAAAATGTCATATCTTGTTCTTCACCTTGATTCTAAGTGAGAACCCTCGAACTTCCATTTTAAGGTGGAATTCCTATATTCTCTTGGGATTACATTATATAGTGTCCTTAATTTTTGTTATACTTAGTTAATGCCTATATTACTTTTTATAAGTGAATCACTGGGCTTCCTTAAGTTCACGTTTACTAGATTACTTATATCAAGGTAGTTTTTACCAAAGCATTGTAGTTATTTATATCATACTTCAACATTATTTAGTCAATCACATAACCAAATCACAGCTTATGATCATTCACATACATATTCACGTTCCCTTTATATGATTGTAGAAGCTCTTTGGTAACTACTAAACAAATCAAAGTTATAGTAGTTATTTAAATTTTAGAATCATTATCATATGCATAAATATAAAAACATTTATACTTAATTTACACTCATGGAAAATACTTCACAATCATAAACAATAAGAGAAAATCTCAATGATTTCGAATTTATCAATAATACATTATTGATTTTTCATCAAAGTGTCACAAGTACTTATTCTTATAAAAAAAGACATTTTTTAATTTCATGATCATATACAACGGAACAAGTCATATATTTTTAATACATCAATCATCCATTCTCTATAGAAATCCAATGTGTCATACCGAACAAGTTACATTCATTTTGTCACTACATTCTTCTAGCCAACACTTCATTTTCGTACTTCCTGAACTAATCATAAGCTCAAATTATGTTTTTCACATAGATCTTTTAAGATTACAAATTTTTCATTAATGATGATAGTACAACAAACCAAATCAAACCAACTAATTCTTTCTTACCAAACTCGATGACCCTCTTAACTTGCATGATGGAATCATAGTCAGTTTGATACAAATTGGCATGAATAATTCTTACCCCAATTTTACATCTTAAACCATCTAGTATTTCATTAAAGGAAAAGTAAAATAAATTTTGATTACATTTACTTAGCTGACCAAAATGAGAACAAATCAGAATTATAATCCTTATAATCATTTACTGATACCAATTACAGTAATCTTGGAACATTCATTTCTTTTTAAAACATAAAATAGAGTCACTGTCTCTCCATTCACTCATGAATCTATGTCTCAATGTTAATAGTTTACATTTCATTTGTTTAGTGTAATTACGCAATGGTATTCAAATATAAAACAAGTCAACAACATTAATCCATAGGCAATATTATTCAACCAACATATTTATATCATAATACCACAGCTGTGCTTATTCCAACCAAATCATTGCTGTACAAGTACATAGGCAGAATAAGACATGTGCAATCACTCAACCTTATTCTTTACCAATATCTACAAGTATCAAACTGGCTGATTAAAATGTTTTACATAAGTATCTACTCAAAAAATGCCAAAGATGGATAATATTAATACCTTCATATAAGCCCATACTTATATCACTGTATTAATATTATCCAGTCCCACAGAAGTCTAAAATCACAAATTAATCCAATTAACCTTACAAATTACAATCAACTCACGAGGAGTCAAGGCTGGAAGAGTAATATTACAGCCATGTAAGCCCATGCTTATATTGCTATAATAATTATATTGAGTCCATTCATCACATAAATTATTCAATAAGTATATTTCTTATTAGATCAATAATACCTTTCACGGTATAGGCCTTATCACCATGTATCTCTAAGTTAAATATAGATTTATAACTTGTAAGAATTTAGATAAAATATACTTCACAACTCATCATATGGTATTGTATAATCTTTAATACAACATATCAAATTGAGATACTTCCTATTACAATCAATCGTAATAAGATCCATTTTCAAGTAAGGCCAAAACCGAAACTTGATCATACTTTATATATATATATATATATATACATACTATACATACATACATACATATATATAATACATATATATATTTATGTCCAGATACTTTCACAGTTTTTGGTATAACAATCATCCACAGATATACACTCAGCTATAACATACATACAAGTATATATTATAACCAAACATATCATATAACAAATACGAGTTTATATATGAAACTAAATAATAGTATGTATGTGATCTAGTCCTTACACTTTAATCACACTGGTATTAACTAGGATCAACTGAATAAATTGAACTCAACTATTTTGATGAGTAACAGCCCTATTAAGACATACTAGCCAAATAATGACTTCATAACTTTAATCATATAAGTCATTCATTCCTTGCTAATGTATTATAATAGAGGTTTCATCTGATTAAGTTATATGCCAATTCAACATACCTTAAAATTATACTTCAACTGAACCTTTCATTTGATCAAGGCATACTGACAACCTGCCAAAGACTTATTAGAACTCCAATATGTTTATAAAGAAATCATTAACAGTCTGGTTAATCTTCAATGAGTGAGGTTAATCTATTTTCTTTGCTATCAATTAGAAAGAGATCTAAAATTTTCATAGAATTTACTGAGAGACTTCCATACCTTCATCTTATGAAGTATACATGTATAAAGTTCATCTTGATAACAATATTGGCTTCTTATCTCCAACACGTTTCAATTACTGAAAGGTTGGATTAATTATCCTTGTCACTAAAATTATTTTATAGATTTATCTATCATCAAGCAAGAGATCTACATTTTTACAGAAGACCAATTACATTCTTACCTTAATCTTATGAAGTGCCTAAATAAAAAGTTACCTTAAATAATATATGCTTCATTTCAACCTGATTTCCCAGCCTGAAGGTTGGATTAATTACTTGAAAAGAAGTCGTTTATAGATGGTTTAATGAATGTTGAAACCACATTCAACACAGAGGTCTAAGTTAAGGACCTAAATATACAATCTATTTCTATTTGTTCCTAAAAAATCTGTCACTACTATCCAATTTATCTGCATTAATTTCATTATTTCAACCAGAGTCTCACCTCAAGGTGGGACTCAGAAGCAGCAACGTGCCACTGCTAGCCATTTTATCCACATAATCATTCACGATAGAGGTTCAAGGTGAATACTCAAATATAGGTTGGATTATATAATTATAATCACAATGAATCACTTAATTAATCAGTGGGGTTACTATTCTTCGAATCTTAGACAACAACTAAGGAACCAAATTGAAAATAATCAATAATTATCATCATTACCAACGATTTATATAAACATGTAGTTAAAACTCTAGAATGTATATCCTTGATTTCTCCATTCACCTTTAATTCCTGGAATGAACATTTGAAACCCAATCCATATTTTCCAGAAGTTAAATAAAATCTTAGGGCTATTCGATTCCAAAAGACAAGAAGATTTTAGATTAAAGATGAACACCCAAAACCCATTTTATCCAAATTTGATTATATAAAGTAAAATCATATTACCCTTATTAGGTTACCATTTGTTGATTAATAGTTTATGAACACAAGGTAAAATATAAGTTCCTAGAATCTCCTTCAAAGAAAAATGTTCTATCTCTAAAGCTAAATCAATTGTGGGTAAAATAAAAACAGAAATACAACTTATTCCGAACCCATGGTTTTTTAAAATACATATATTTATATCCAGATTTAAGGTAGTATCAAATCGTTAAAAACCACAAAGACCCAACAGATGTTTACAGGATAAAAACTCCTCAAAAGATGAGTACATCGACTTCTTCAAACAAAGCAGAACAAAACAATTATACTTGTAATAACTACTAAATACAACCATATTCAACAGTGAATCAACCACAAAAACTAGCTCAAAAATATCGAAGGACAAATTGCTGTGCAGATATCTGACAATAACGATAAAAATATGAAATGGGTTAAATTGTAAAGAAAGGATAAGAACTATTCATGCCTTGGACTTTTGAAGGATTTTTTATTGTTTTTGTCCAAAATTAGAGCAAACTAAAACCTCTTTCCACATGAACAATATCCTTCCACCGAATCTTCTTCTTTCAACTATTACCTCACAGTCTTTATTTTTAAAGCTCTTTAGGCTGAACCAAAGAATTTCCTTCATCCCACGATTCACCATTTTACCTCCATTTATATCAAATTAAATATCAACACAATATCTCCCATCCCACATAAAATGTATGTTACACATAAGTAGAGTTCCCTTGAAATCAGTTCACCATGAAATGACATGTAGAGCTCCATAGTGATTCGAAACAATGGAAAACATAAGAACTAGGGTTAAAACAAAAAATGAATCGATGGTTATCTCCCTGAGGTTCATAAATACAAATTAATTTCTGCAACTGCCACTTAGTGGCTTTCAATAATTTTTTTAAAACTCTCCCTTCGAGAATGGCGGTGATGGTGTTTGATTACCCATCACTTGCATGTTAATCAAAGAGTTAGTCCAAAATAGATTAGCTCAAACTAAATTATTGCCAAGTTCACCTTTTTGCATGTTTTGAATACTTTGACTTTGTTTATGATTAATCCATCAAGTGGTAAACCCCACTTCCTGCATAGTTGCATGTCCACTTCAAACTCCAACATAATCATTTAAAATATATTTTATGTGTTTATATTTCCATTGCATGGGTTGTTTAGACCCCGTTAATAACCATTTTAAAAAAGACATTAACTCCCAATTATTTGACAATGCCAAACCTTAATTTGGTTTATGTACATTATTGCTTCAAGATAGTCAACCATACCTACACCAACTTAGTCCTTATTTCCGAATAATCTTCCTTTCAACTTGACACAGTGAGGTCAATTATACCAAGTAATTACCAATTTTAATTTCCAATTATAACAAGAAGGATATGAATATATAAAATGCCATTCCTTCAAAAATTTGACATGATGTGGTCTAAAAAACCTCAATCTGAAGCACTAAGACTCAACCACATGTTAGAGCCTATCTTAGTAATGGTTTGGCATTTTAATAAACCCTAGCATTGTCTTATCGTTGCAAAGTGACATTTATAGTAGCTGAAAACCACATAAAGGTTAGCCCCCGGACAAGATATTAATCACTAATTTCCTGGAGTCTTATTATAGGCAATATTAATCCATGTGCAATTGATTAATAACTACTGTGAAATCATTTCCACAATGAATAAGTATAGTCATCCAATATATCTGTATGGCCATCCAAGATGGTTAGTACCAGAATATCCATAATGACAATTATCAATTTGTGGTAAGTGGAATAAATCCTAAGATTTACATTGAATAACGTAACCACAAGTACAACAAAGATAAAATAACTTACAGGAACAGAGATGAAGGTCAATCATAATTACAGAAAAAGTAAAAAATGGTTGCGAATCATTAATTTATCAATGATTGCAAGGTGTCAGGTGCCGGTGCAGTGCTAGATGTGCACCTACGTATTTGTACATACTTCCTTATGAAAGTATATGCAAATGTATAGCTACATATGCAGCCTCACATCAACACATGACCACTTTCCTCCATAGGTAATTTAACAAGTCATAACTCATTCAGTATCAAAGGAAAAATAAAATGGTGGGGTGTAATAGTGTTGTTTATTGTATCATGTGAACATTAGTGACAAGGGTATATTTATGGTACTATTGGGTATTCTTGTTTGATTTACTTGTACAGGTTTGCAAATCCTGAGCAACCTCTAACTCCTCTATCCTTCTCACTAATGTTGAAATGACACTATTGGGTTAATGATGTGTGCCTTGGTAGGAATGTATTACACATTTCTCAGCTGAGGGAGCATATGATACCCCCTTATTAATTGATCCTTAGTTGACACCCCCTTTTTATGGTGTTTCTTATATCTTGATAGGGGTTGAGGCAACACTATTTTGTAATAGGAAATTTGTTTATTCTTGCATCATGTTTGAAGATCCATTGAAAGAATCGAGAGGACTAGTAATTTGGGTAAACTGCACTAAGATATTTTCATGCTCTGGAAAATTAAATGGAAAGGAATTAGAATGTATGCTGATATGGGGTCTTAATAAGACCTATGGGTAAAAAACATGCTTTCCTGTAAAGGTCATGTTGATAGAGTTTGAAAAATCTAGTTGAGAGTTATGGCTGGGTTGATCTATCTCCTAAATTCTTACAATTGAACTAGGTTTTTGGGGAGATATCATATTTTGTGAATAGTTATCAGCTTATCCTAATAATGAGGGTGAATGTTAGGAATTCGATTGGTTGTAGTAGGATTCTATACCTAAAATAGGTTTACTATAATCCTGATGTCACATATTCCATGGGTGTATAAACACCTACAGAATAATGGGAGATGAGAAGGATGTATGAAGAAATGGAAAGAAATATATATGAAAAGGAACTAGTCCTTCATGTCAGGTTCACAAATTTTGTATGATTAAGAATCAACATGTGATTCTAGATGTACATGAATTCTTGAGGTTTTGATAAGATAATTAGAATGTGATAGATGAGATGGTAATGTGGTGGATATATAGAGTGTAGGTGGGATATGTGGGAATGATGATGAAAGTAGGGAAACTAGTCAAGGCAATCAAAGGTTCTTAACTGACATATTAGATATTTGTTCATTAAGAGATATGAATACCTTCCTAACTTGTGTGGGAGTAATACTACGATCAAGGATGACTGTGATGTGTATATCTAGGTCAATTTAAGTGGAACCAAATAAAACCTAGATTGGTTAAGGAACGCGAGGGAATTGTCCTTTGTCTTATATGTATTCCTCTCTGAAGAGGGTCATGAAAGTATGAGAGAAGGCGTGAAAAGGATAAATAAAGGGTTATGATGCCTAATCCTATCTACTTGGTTTGCCCAATAATCATCGGAAATGTATGATTTGTTGTTAAGGGAAATGATTTGGCTAATAATTTCAAGTGACACAGGTGTGGCTCTAAAGACTAATTGGTATAGGCCTTGATCAATGTGTTTTTGGTTTCTCTCAATGTTTGACTGGCCTATAATTGGATCAAATAATCTAATGCATTGTTGTGGTGGACCCATAATGGTCATTTGGGCACCAAATTGATAATAATGGAAACAAGAAAATAAATTAGGATCCAAAGGGAATGAGAGCTAAGATCTTGTAGCCTAGGCCGCTAGGGAAGTAGGAGTTTTGTTCTTTCCAATTCGAATCACCATAACTTCCTATCTTAAATAAACAAAGAAAATAAACTTGAATTAAACAAAACATGTTTGATTTCTCCTTTTAATTTTACTAAGTTCAATTTGCAAGTATTTAACCAAAGTAAACAAAACAAACTATCTAACTGTTTCTATATTTTACAATGAATCTTTTGAAAGAAATAAAAAAATAAATCTAATTAATTTCTAAACTATCTTTTTAGGTTTTTTTGGTTGAAAAATTGAATAAAATAAATCTATAGACATAGACAAAGAAATTAATTTAAATAAAGCAATCTATTTCTACACTAAATAAAACAAATAGGGAATAATCAGTTGTAGCCATTCCTCTGTTGTAGGGTGTGGAATTAAATCTAATCTAAAAGAAAGATGTATTCTAACTTATGATTGTGGAAATATAACTTCCTCTAACTGCTTCACCTCATATTCATAGGAAGAAAGAAATTTCCTCTTTCCCCTGAAACTTCCCCGACAAAACAAATAACTTGTACGAGTAAACTAATAATGAAGAAATAAAATGAACAAGCATAGACACAAAAGCTTCCTCCAAATTATTTCCCTTGCAGATCCACATGGATAAGTAGGGAAGAAGATATTAGTGGAAGTTTGTTTGTACACATACAAACCTAGAAATGAAGAATTTGTAATTCTACCTCTTAAAAATGAATGTTCTTGTTTAATCTAAATAACACTAGTATTCAAATGAAATCTTTGAAGAAATATAAGTGCATACCCAACATGGTTATTGTTGTACTATTGGGCCCCTAAAATATTGACTAAGTACACAAAGGTGCATGGGTGCGCAAGGCCTATGTTGAAGGGTGGGCACACAGGGTAGGGTTCTAGGAGGGTTTTAGAAGGATTGTGTTATGTGCCGGTAGAACAAGGTCTCGTGACTTAGCCGTATTTGGAATTTAAAAAATAACATGAGAAAAGCGTGAGACAACTGTGCATGCGGAATGGATAAGGTGTCAGCATGGAAAAAAGCTGGCCTAGGAAGGAATATACCCTATGATGGAGGCTTATAGAAGGCCATCATGGAAAAGAGTTGAGAACTCAGGCCTGGAGGAGCATACTCCTATGGGGGACCACATTCAGACACTTGGTGCTAGATCTGAGGCCGTAGAAAGATGAGTTGGCACTTCGGGGTGCTTATAAATACAAGCACCCATAGAAGGAAAAAGTGTGTGTGTGTGTAAGTGTTGATAGAGTTGGTTAAGAATATAGATTAAAAGAGAGTGGAGCTTTGTGGAAATGGATGCAAGGATTTTGTTGGGTTAGGTAGATAGACTATATGAGATTTATGTATTAAGGGCTTGGGGTTGTAAAATATCTTTTTGAGATCTAAAGGATATGGATCCAATTATGATGCATGACTTCAGTCTACCATAATGTGGTGTTTTGTAGTGAGTCTAATGAATGTAATGAGGTTACCAAGTTATCTGAATATGACCCTTCTTGGTTTGGATTCATATATGATTCTTCATAGTTATTTTTCATGTGTGTTTATAAGATGAATATGAATCCGTATGCATTTTCCTTTCTATTTTGATTCAGTTTTTTAAGTATGTTAAAGTATCTCTAGCTGTAATGACTGTAATGGTCTAGAGCCATTCTGAGCTCTATGATGTTTGTATGTCTCATTCCCACTCACTTTATTTAAAGTTTGGATCATAGATGATGTTTTCCCACTCAACTCACATAAAAGAGAGACTCAGCACCCGCGTGTGCCTTGGGTGAGCACCCAGTAGTTGCTGGGTGATAGAATGACATGCATGGGATTCCCTTATTCTTTGGTGGGTGTGAAAATGACTACATCTTAGTTTTGTTTCCAGGACCTCTTTTCAAAGTTGTAGTGGGAAATAGAAAACATCATGATTTGTGTAATGAGTGATGACAGAGTGTTTAACTGTGGAAAGTGTTGAATCATGGTTTAAGAGCACGAAGGACAAGTTTACTTAGAGATTCATCACTAGGCCTGAGTTTGATGCTCGCAGATGGGTAGAAGAGAACCTATACCATGATTTGTAAGAAATTTTTTTCAGATGCTTCCAAGTAGAGCTATATGAATGGCTCTCAACATATGCATATAGATTAAGCTAGTATTATAGATCACACACATGGACCGAAGATGAATTCTAGAGGTAAGATACAGATCTGACATGGAATCATGCTATGGATCATTGGTGGAAGGGAGTACTAGCTAGCTACACTTTAGAGTACGTAATTTCCACATATTCTTGTCTGGAGGTTGTTGAGTTCAAGTTTTTGTAGGATCCCAGAGGATCATTTCTACATGTAATCCCTTTGGAAATGAAGATCTTGATCATGACCATGGGTTTAGAGGAATTTCTGATGGCTAGCTAAAACCTTCCTGAGCACTAGGAAAGGAAGATAATGTGGACAAAGATGGAAGACATTATGATGGAGAAAGAAAGGGAGGAGAGAAAACTCAAGTACAGTGAAGCACGTGAAAGGGAAATTTCTAGACAACGTGAGGCTACAAGTGTGATGGACATATGGAGGTAGACATTGCGGGAAGGATTTAAGGCTCACACAGAGGAAGTAGAACCTGTGCAGTCTATGTTACCCCATCTTGGTAAGCATGTAAGAGAGAGCCCTTTAGCTTTTAATGAGAGTTCTTTGTGCAGAGAGAGAAGAGTTGTTGGCGTGCATCTGAACCCACCTAGTAACCAAACCCTGACGCTTGGTTTTCCAAATCAAGGAAGGAGTATCGCTGACCCAGCTGGTATTAGTGGAAGTGAGAAATCTATACCTAGGAGATATAATTTTTCATTTCCCACTTCTATGGCTATGCATACTATTCCAATATTCATAGGAATTTTTGGACAAGGAGAAAATATACATGGCTTGTGTAATACATCGGGGAGTGGTGCAGGACACACATATGGCAGTGGCATAATATCATAGATGGTTGGCATGAAATTTAGTGGGACATTGGGGACCCTAGGCATGACCAATTCAGGCCCATTACGTGCTACTGGTGGATCTGGAGGTGGAACTAGTGGATCTGGAGGCACAGTACCTTGTGGATCTAGTGGATCTGGTGGAGGAGGAAATACCACAAGAAGTCAAGGAACTAGATCAGGAGGATAAGGGCCCCAGCCACCTCCTCAAGTCTTCTTTATGATGTCTTTACATTTTCTAGATTATAGGGGTATTGAACATGCTGCGGAGCATGTTCACAAGTATGAGCTACTATGACGTGCAAAGGGGATCACAACCTTAGAACGAAAGGCTAGTCAATTTACAATGATGTTGTAAGGGTGCACGCATAGCTAGTATAGGAAGTATTACCCCCATCGGATGGTGGTAGATTACACCACATTGAAAAATTCCTTCCTAGAGGAATTCCACATCCCTGAGTTTGAACAGAAGAGCATCAACGCCCTTAAGAAGATTCAATAGTGAATGGTGGAGAGTGTGTGAAAGTATGACGTGTGGTTTAAGACTCTCATGTCAAAATTGTCATATGACATACACCCTTCATAACATGATCAATGGTTTGTTGGAGGGTTGATACCACCTTTTATAAGAGATTCATCTCATAATACTTTGATAGACCCGTGTGAGGCGTTAGAAGATGCTCTATGTGCCGAAGCTATTAGAAGTGTTGATACTGGTGTTAGCCCATTCCTGGAAGCTTAAATTGCTGCTATGGCTAAGTAGCTAGAAAATTTATCTATGAACATGGCTCATGAGACTAACAGTGGAATGTGGTGTATAGATTGTGAAGTAGAGGGGCATGTCAAGGATAGTTTCCCCTGGAAAATAGTATGTGCCATAGCAGTAGACTATGAGGTTTTTCATGGGGACCATGATGTGAGTAGATGTCCCTTGTTACAGTGCACAATTCAGAAGAATGAATCTTTCTACTGTAATATATTTACCTCTATAACCCATGATACCTAGGATTGTCGTCTTATTGACAAGATCGATGAGGCCATTGACCATTGTGTATGTCAAACCAGCATTTCCAGTAGTTATAAGGGTGATGATGGCCATTATGAGGAGAACACAGATGGAGGCGCGTGTGGAAGGGGATTCCATGGTCATTTTAACCATAACGGAGGAAGAATTGAGTTCCCATATGGAACCTATTTTAATTGTGGGTCTACAAACCACTACAAGTGTGAGTGTCTAGACTTATTGCAGTGCTTGTGATGCGGGAAGAAGCACAAGTATGAAGAGTGCCCTAAGTTTTTTGAGCACATGATTCAGCAACACTAGAAAGACAAGGTCACTATAGTAGTAAGCATTAAGAAGGTAGACACACAATGGATGCCACGGGTGACCTACGATGCAGGATTGGAACCTGTTATGGTAACAACAAGAGAAGAGGTCGCACGTGTAAAGGAAATGCCAAGGAAAAAGAACTTGGTTTCAAGGGAAGAAGTGGTACATGGGAAGTACCAAGATCATGCACATCAGAAGGTATATCAAGAAACCATTGATGTCATTCGAATTTTACAAGGAGAAATCCAGTGTCTAAAGGAGTAGTCCAGGAGGGAGGAGTAAAGAAGGAAGGTCGAGATGCCAAAAGATGACCTCGATGAGGTCAAGGAAGTATGTAAAATACTAAGGCAAGAGAATATTATTCCCTTGATAGGAGCATGGTCGAGAGATAAGGTACCACGCGCCAAAGAAGAATGTGAAAGGTAGGTATTGCATGTAAACCTTCCCCCTCACAGCCTTGACTATGATAGGGAGATCACATTAAATGGGGTCGTGGATGGATGGCTCCTTAGTAATATACTCATTGACATATGTGCGAAGGTCAATGTTATCACATTGGATGCATGGAATTAGATGGGAAGACCTCCATTATAGCCATATTCGAATGTGGTGTATATGGTGAACAAAATGAAGGTAATTCCCATCGGTGTCTGAAAATATGCAATTATCACCATTCAAGGGGCTAAGTTTACTGGGGACTTTAAAGTATTGGCACTCACTGAGGTGGAAAATTTCCCAACATTACTTGGGTGCCTATGGTGTTATAAGAACAATGTGGATCTTCGGTTCAACAAGGGATACATAAGCTTTGAAAATGAGGAGGAATGAGTTATCATACCCTTGGATGATGGAAAATCAACACCCTGTATTGAACCTTTGGGAGGAGAGGTCTTGTATAGAATATATGTGCACTCAATCAGAGATCTAGAGGTAATCCATACCACACAAGAGTTATCTAGTTTGAGGATGCTCATTCCTTAAGTGATACCACCAATATAACATGTGATAATTGGGTGCATGGGACTAATGAGTTAATTAGATGACATTTGAGAGGATTAGTGAAAAAGGTGACAAAGGCACCTATAGTCTAGCGTCTAGGGGAAAGGAGCTACCTAATTACTCAGGAAGAGCCTTCCTTGAGGTATTTTTGCAGGAGATGGAAGCTTAGTGGAAGAAGGAGATTGAACAAAGAGGGATGTTATGTCCTACGTGGAATTGTTGTGTGCTAGTGGGTGACACATCAGGATAACCTCTTGGAATGGTGCGAGGTGAGAATTTCCCTCTCTGTAAGGTTTTACAGGAGCAACGCACCCACTATTTCACCTGATTCTAGATGAATTTCTTCGAATGTTGAAGAAATAGATAAGTGTACAGGGCTAGGAGGAATACTTGTTGAAATACTGGTTATAGGTTGTTGCACATGTATAACTTTTGAATCTACAGCTGATCATGAGATCTTCCTTTTTCCTTGGAGGAACTACCTGAAATGGAATAAAAGACGACCAAATAACAATTAAATAGTATATGTACTGGACTGCTTAGTGTATGCTAGATCTAGGAAGCATGATACTTCCTAGATGACTGTTAACCCATTGTTTAAAATAACTTAATGCTTATAATAAAGAAAATCCTACTGTAGTTAAAATGATTTAGGTATCTCATTGATCTATAATAAGAAAATTCATTCACAACAGGATAAGCTATGATTGAATCTAAAGGTAAAGGTCTTGGTCGGAGTACTGGTACGGGTCAGGGTGAGATTCTAGGTGGTTTTGGGTATTTGGTGGAGGTTTAGAAGTTTTGTTATTGGTTTCTGGTAAAAGACACAAAGACTGATGTCGGTCTAGTATGACTGGTGTTAGTTTAGGTTAACCGGCTGTCAGTATGGTTGAGGTACAAAAAACTCAATAAAACTTGGCAAGTTGATAGATCTAGTGCTAGATGAGAATGGCAGGGAAATGACAAGGTTCGTGTGGGTCTTAGGTATGCACAAGAATGATGAAATTATAGATGTGGGAAGTTCAGTGGTGTGGGTAAAGGGATGGTCAAGTTTGCATGGAGGTAAAATGGTGGGGAATGGGAATGGGAGAAGAAACTAACAATAGAAGTAAAAAAATCTTCTCAAATGATAATAAACTAGTGTTGGTTAACAAAACTTACTTCTTGTACGAGCTTGATGTATTATTGGTAATGGTGGATGATAAAATGGGAGGAACTTGGTGTAGTGCTGGTGCTTCCTTGGATGCTCCTGTGAAGGAAAAATGGCTATGTGATTGCTTCCAGTGCTAGTTATGGATGCTCTGATGTGTGTACTAACGTTGGTTATGATTGCATATAGCTCTAGATTTGTCACTTGCTCTCTAAAGATGTGATTATATCTCAGAAAATGTGTCAACCCCAAAATAAGATTGTTTTGGGGGTTAAATGGTAACTGATGGAAGTTCCATCTTAATTAATGGCGGTTCCATCTTAACCGATGGTGGTTTAGGGTAATTGGCATCAATTGGAGTGGGATTTCCTAGGTTTACTAAACTAGGAAGATCCCCTTGATTTTTTGGGATCTCATTTCGTTTTTACTCCATAAGAATAGCATGGAAGCTTCCTTCTAACATGTGAGAATGTGGTTAGAGGGAATGTAGGCATTGATATTTATGGTTTGGGTAGGTCTTGGTTAGTTATGGCAACTTACTAAGAATAGGTCTTAGGGTGATGTGGCTTGATGATGTGTATAGGTGAGGTGGTGGTGTGGGCACTATCAAATTAGGATATTTAAATAATAAATATTGTGAGGATAATGAATTAATTTAATTAAATTAATATTAGAGTGGGGTGAAAGGGGCCATGGTTAGGTGAGTGTGTTCAAGGTGTTTATTTGACAAGGGAACAAAGGGAGTGTGACCCAATTTTGGTGTCTACATTTTGCCCCTTTTTGTTGCATAGCTTGTATTGGTGAGTGACCGCTGACAAAAATAAGATGTGGTTGCCCCATGTGTGGGTGAAGGTGATCCCCCTCAAAACAGGAACTAATGAGGTGGAAGGAAGAATAGGTTAGTGGTTTGATAAAAGGTGAACATGATGAAGAGGAAGCAGGGTAACGGGAAAAAAGGGAAAAAGGTCCACTCAGGTAATCAAGGTAATGGGTTTAGGGTCAAAGGTAGTGACATTCAAACACACGCACACATATAAATTGTAGCATGGTACCAGGTTGAAGAGTAGGAAAACTCTACATTATCTAAGGCCGATAAGTTTATCCAAACAAGGTTGAAGTGATTTCGGTATCCAAGGTATAGGATATTGGTCAGGAAACATGATGCAGGTTAGGTTCAGGAATGTTTAGGTATGTTCCGATATAATGAGGGTTGGGTTAGGATAAACATTCATGATAAGAGGTAAGGTAAGGTCATTAGGTCAACAACGTAGGTAACAGTGTCGCAAGGTATAATGGGCACATGGGGTCAAAGGTCACTAGCGATGGTCCAGGTCCAAATATCTAGGTCCCGGCATGGGTAGGGCTAACGTATGGGGAAAATAACGAGTCCCCGAATGAGGAGGAGGTGAGGGGATAAAGGGTAAGGTCAAGAAGGTCAAGTGGTGTGGCCAATTAAGGTGAGTGTAGGATAAAAAGGGATTCAGGTCCAAAATTCGGGGTAGGGGGTAGGAAAAAATTATAAGCAGGGAAATCGATGATAGTTTAAGGTAATTGATGCTGGTCAAGCTAGACCAACCATGGTAAGCTAGGGCATAGGACCGATGTCAGTCAAGGTGAAACTGTCGCCAGTCAAGTCGCGTAGGTTATAAAAAAGAAAAAATACCACATTGTTCAAATCATTTGTCTTGTAGTGAATTGGGAAAATGACAAGCGAGAAAGAGAAAAGGTGGAAAGTGATAGAGTGAGGCTAAGGATTGAGTTGGTGAGCCACGTGGCTGGTGAGATTTGGTTGATAGGTGGATCCACAAGCTAGGTGGGATCGATTTGATTGGATTGAGTGATTGGAGAGCGAGTAGCCATTTGGTTATGGAAGAGGTGGGAGAGGGATCTGTGGGACCAATAGTGCAGTGGCAAGAGGTTCCACCATGCAGATGGTAGCACGATGAGGTAGGATTCAATCCTGATTGTTGTTTTATTGGTTAGATTGAATTAAAGGTTAGGTGGGTAAAAATGGTTTTTTTTCTATTTGGGGGAAAATAAATTTTGAATTATGGGAGGGAAATCTTGTAAAATAGGAGTGGGGAGGGAGGGGATTTGGTGAAGAAGGGGTAGGGAAGGGTGTAGGAGGGATTTGGGTAAGATTGGGTGGGTAGAAAGGAGGAAAAGGGAATTAAAAGGAAAAAAAATGGGGGTTAGGCGTCGCTATTTTTTGACGTGACAGTGACTGGTGTCGGTTGGAGGGTAGCCAACGTTGGCACTAAGGCACCGATATCAGTCACGAAGCAGGTGACTGACGCCGGTTGAAGGGGGACCAAGGTCGGTTAGGGGTAACCGAGTACCCATTAGATTTGGAGAAAAGGGGGGCCAAAAGGTGCCTGAGGTTGGGTGGGTGAGGTAGATAGGGGTGAGGAAAGTGGTTGAGGTGAAAATCGTATCATAGGTAAGGGGTAAAAATAGGTAAGAGTGGAGTTGTTAGGAAAAAATATAGATGTGTGGGAAAATAGGTAAGGTCAGGGAGTGGGTCAAAAATGGAAGTAAGTGAGGGATTAGGGTGTGTGTAAATAGGTAAGGTGATATTGGGTTGGGTAGGTGTGGGGTAGGTAAGTCAGTTAGTTAGGGTTGGGTTGGGGTCAATTGGTGATGGCTGGTTTGGAGTGGAGGGTAGGCCATGGGATAAATGGGTAAGTACTGAAGTAAAAGAGGTAGGGTAATGGGTATGGGTATGGATGAATGTAGATATGGTCTTGTTTTAATAACATGATTGATTTTTTGGATGTAGGAGAGAGATCAGCTTAGGATACAAGATAGGGTGCCACCCCCGATCATGACAGTTCATGTTGCAGTGATACTCCAAGGAGTTGCGGCATGTGGAGGATGTGGGCCTAAGTGGGATCTGACACTACCGGCATGTAGTCTAGTAGCCAAGTCTGATGGTCACCCTCATCTATAGATGGGATGCCATGACCAACACGTTCCACCTACCGACAGGTGAGATGACAGTCACCCTAGAGGACGTGTTCAGGATCTTACAGTTACCTATATTGGGTACATAGATATATTTGATCTCCTCATAGGCATCTGAGGAGTTGATGTTTATGGTGTTTGGGGAGGGGATGGTGGAGTTGACATTCTGCAGCACTAGCCTAAGCTATGGAGAGATGTACCTATCCCGTCCAGAGGAGATGGGGGCTAGTAGTATTACTGATAGAGGTAGTCTGTTGTTTTGCACTGCCGGATGTAGACGGTGGGAGATTCCCATGATCCCTGATGGGTGTGTTACATGAGATGATGATGGTGAGGACACACTTTTCCTAGGCAGCAGCATTCCTAGTATAGCTATATAGAGAGCTATGGGCATATGGGTGGCTCCACAGGTTCAGTTTGTGTTGCACTTTCATTCTACATTGTTGGGCATACGAGAACATTGTCTTTGTGCATCTAGTGGGCATGCCTCGGGCAAATGTGATGGGTGCCTGTGATTGGAGAGTGGTGATTAGACAGGGATACACATGATGTAGCATATTACAGGTGGCTACTTGAGGGATTTTCTAGGGTAGATATTATATGTAGATTGTATCCCTCATACTGATAGATGGCTGAGGAGTTAGCTAGCCTTTAGCTACTCAGATGGATAGAGGGGCATCATGCAAGAGAGCACGAGATGATCCTCGTTGACAGGGTTAGATAATAGTTTGGGATGTGACAGGATATACCTCCACCCTTCCCAAAATATAGGAGAGATGATGTGGAGAGGCCTTTGCCTCTACCACAACCGACAGTGTCGACAAGGCAGGAGGAGCAGGTGATAGACCAATGGATCGATGATGCTGGAGTGACAGATAGATATAGACAGTGGTGGGTGGCTCATTTACGAGAAGTAACACCTAGACTGGTGTAGTTGGATTTAGCAACTATCATGGTGTAAAGAGACACCTTACAGGGGTAGGTGGTGACCCTGATTACCTAGTTCAGAGGTGGAGGTGGCTGAGTTACATGCATAGGTGGCCAATCTTTAGGCCCAGATGCCCAAGAGTGGAGATGGAGATTGTGATGATGGTCAGGTGACTGCCCTACAGGCACAAGTTACAGGGTTGTAGGGGCAGCTAGCCACTGCATAGGCGTAGATTCAGGCATTACAGGTGTAGGTATAACCACAGGGTGTGAGGCCAATGACACCTCCACATGCATCGGGACTGGGTCCCAGTTTAGAGGTAGGGGTGGGACAGGTACAGGGGCCAAGGCCTATAGGGCCACCACAGACCATACCAATATCCAAGTTACGAGATGCCCTAGGTGAGGCCAGATACTACTAGGATCAATTGATGGTGGCCGGGATAGATTTTCTATGCTATGGAGAGTACATGGCACAACAGGCCTCGAGTGAGAGTACTAGATCCTAGACTCATAGTGTAGAGAGAATAGGGGGCCATCGAGCCCTGAGACATGATCAAGGTGAGGCCACAGCTCACGGAGACTAGCTACAGATGATGTACCAATAGGGGGGCCGACCACAACCTATGGCAGGTGGTGAGATGATAGTAGGCCATTGGATAGGAGCCAAGGAGGAGACCAGAGAGACTGACATGGAGGATGTCCAGCAGGATGATGCTTGATGCCCATCCTTGTATTTTGATGTGTTTTAGTCATTTGTTGATATATACTGGCCTGCATGCTGAAGATGGTGAGGATGTATGAGAGTTTTTTATATTTTTGAGTATATATCAGCCTACGTGTCGAAAATGGTGAGGCTGTATATGAGAGTTTTGAGAGATTGGATTATATGCACCGATTTACGTGCCAAAGACATTTGAAACTTATGTATATGGGGTAAACAGGTTTGGATATTTTATTTATAGAGATGATGATGATTATGGTCATTATGTGTTTGTGTTGATAGCATTTTATTATTATGCATAGATGGATTCATGATAGGTGTGTTAGGCATGGATTGAGTTAGGTTTGTGCTCTAGGCATTGATCAAGTCAGGTCATAGGCATGGTTGAGTCAGGTTGTGGTCTAGGTATGGTTGATTTTAGGTTTTTGGCATGATTGAGTCAGGTTGTGGTCTAGGCATTGATCAAGTCAGGTTGTGGTCATGGTTGAGTTAGGTTGGTAATTCATTAATTTGTGCAATGAATGATGATATGGGTCATGTTTTAAGATGTTTTATAATACATGCATGATGATGATAAAGGAAATTATAGACATAATAAATGTATGTTTGATGATGATAAAGGTGAAAAGTAATTCCTTGTTTGTTTGGTTGCATTTCCAATTTTGGATTAAAAAGGAAACTAAGTAGGGTAGAATGTGATTTAGGAAAATAAAAGATGAATGGTTTAGGGTAGAGAGTGGCCGAGCTATCCTCCAAGGGCCACATGCCCTTGGATTGCTGCCTAAGTAGTCCCAACAAAAAGGGGCCTCAGGCCGATGTAGTTCTCCCATAAGCTAGGGAGGAATGTGAGGAGGTATAAGAATGAGTTGGTAGGTTTTAGGCATGATTGAGTTTAGGTCTATTAGGTATGGGTGAGTTGTGGGAAAATTGGTATAGGTGATTTTGATTGTGGTGGAAGAAGAAGATTATCCAAAGGTAAGTGTCGAGGACCAAGTCCTATATAATGTAATCAACACATAATAAGGAAGGTCGAGGAAAGAAAGCCACTTGATTGGTTAGGATCATAACGAGTAGGTGATATCTTGGAGTGACTGATGAACATAAGACCCTAAAGACATTGCATGATTGATTGTTCTAAGGGTGAAAAGTAGTCACATGATCACCAAATGTCATGGTTCCAAGAGGTACCTTGAGGTAGTAGGAAATGAAAATGTGAATGGTGAGAGGGCGAAAATTGGTAGTTTATATGGTAGTAGGCATCATGCCTTTTGGCAATAGATCTAAGGTCACAATGGGCAAGTCCATGACAAATCAATTATTTATTTTTTCTGACTTGTATTTGAGATAGACTGATCAATGTAGGAAGTCTATATGGGATGAGGAGATTAACTCCTTGAGGTCTTCATGAAGCTGATCGATGCGGGAAGCTTCAGATTCTTGTCTCTCATTTTTAATTTTTTTTTGAAAGAGCTGTACATAGCTGTCCTTCGAGGGAGCTATCTATTTATAGCAGTGCTATAGAGAGAAAGATATCCTTTTGAGGGAGTCATCTTTTTATCAGAATTTTGAATCAAGGAGTTGGATCCCATGTGAGGGCTTTTAAGTCATGGAAAAGACCAAGGTGAAGAATAGGATTCTTTTTCAAAAAGCAAGGTGAAATGACCATGGGATCTCATCTAAAAACATACAAAAAGTATCCATGAAAATCATGCTATGTGCAGTGCCATGGTACACATATTTAAGAGAAGATAAAAAGTGATAGGTACACACATAAATCTTGTTTAATCGTTGGTGATAGTGTAGGAAGTGGATAGCGCTCAAGGGACGAGCATGGAAAGAGGTAGAAAGTGAGTTAATACTAAAGATCAACAATAGAATGGTTGAAGATGCAAGGCATTAAGGGGCTCAAGTTTGGGTTTACCATCGAGTGAAGATAAACAATAAGCACCTGATCCATAAGTATGAGTCATGATGTATGGTCCAAGCCAATTAGGAGAAAATTTTCCCTGTTTACTTTTTTCTACTTTGGTTACATGTTGATTTTATTTCAGGACAAGGTCACCAACTTGGAAGGTTCGTTCATGGACACATTTGTCATAGGAACATTTGATACGTTTTTGGTAAACTTGAAGGTGGTCAAGAGTGTTACAATGGTGTTTGTCTAATAACCCAAGTTGTTCTAAATGGTCATGACGAAAGTCATCATCATTAAGCATGTCATGGAGAGAAATGCAGAGTAAGGGAATCTAGACTTTGAGAGGTAGACCAACCTCTATACTGTAGACCATAGAAAAAGGTGTGGTGGTAGTGGAAGTGTGAATACTAGTGTGGTATGCCAATAGGTTGAAAGGAATATGCGTATGCCAATCCTTCCTAGTATCGTTAACCAATTTCATGAGACTTTTGTTCAGGTTTTTGTTAGTGGATTCAGCTTGGCCATTGGTTTGTGGATAATAAGGTGATGAAAAAATTAGCTGAATGCTGAAGGCGTCGCAAAGTTTTCACAGGGTTTTATTTTTGAATTTTTTTCTATTATCCATGATGAGGCGATGAGGAACACCAAAGTGACATATGATGTGATGATTGATGAACTCACATATTTTCTCAACTTTCGTGGAGACGAGTGGTATGGCTTTAACCCATTTTGTGTATTATTTGGTAGCAATGATGATCCATTGATGTAATTGGGAAGAATGGGGATTGATCTCTCGGACAAGATCTAAACCCCATTAAGAAAAGGGCCAAAGGTCACGAGTGACCTGCAAGGCATGACTGGTTATATGATGAAGGTTGGCATGTTGTTGGTATTTTACACAATGCTTAACGTATTCACAACAATCATGGTTAAGGGTCAGCTAGTAATAGGATAGGTGAAGAATACGCTTATCAACAACAAGGCCATTGAAGTGACCTCCACATATGCCATCATGAACTTCCTTAATGGTATAAGGAATTTCAGAACTTGTGAGGCATCGTAAGAGAATACCATCAAATCTACACTTATAGAGGAGGCCCCCATGATGACATAATGAGAGACCTTTTTAAGAAAAGTACGTTGTCCATTATGAGTGAGGTCGGGAGGTAAGACAGAGAGAGAAAGATAGTCAAGGTAGTGTTTATACCAAAGGTCACTCAAGTTGGGGGAAACAGTTCTAATAGAGTAAACATCGTGAGGTAAATAAGAGGGTGATTGGATTCATTGTATGGTGACAAAGATTTTAGAATCAGTAGGTGAAGTGGGTATTTGAGAAGCCCAGCAGGCCATGGTATCAGTAAATTTGTTGGTTGAACGTGGGATGGTTTGAAGGGCATAGCTGTCGAAGGTGGTCAAAAGTATGTCTACGGTATTTTTATACTTTTGAAGTATCTCATTACGACATTGGTATATACCATTGACTTGGTTTGTGATCAATTAGGAATCACCAAAGATGTTGATGGATTTGACATCCAAGGCATAGGAAGCTTGGAGACCTAATATAAGTGCTTCATATTCAAAAATATTATTTGTACAATCAAAATATAGTTTGAAGGACAAAGGCATGGGTTCACCATCAAAATTTCTTCCACCGGCCTGCTCTTCTGCTTTGACTTTTCAACTTCAGGCCTGAGACATTAGCGGAGCCGTGGAGCATTTTAGAACTTTTACTTCACTTTTGGGAATTTGGTTAAATTTCCAAAAGTGCCCCGATGGCCTACTTGTCTGCTTTGAATTTTCAATAGTGGGCTTCAACTTTGACTTTTTCCTTTATAGCCTAATCGGGGCCGCGGGGAAAATTTACCATTTTTTCCAAAAGTTTTAAGTTCACCAAAAATCCCATTCCTCCCCATCTAATAGGATCCGACCATGTACCTACGTTCATTGGAGTCAAAATTTGACAAGGAATAGACTCCCGTCATCCCGACTGTGGAAAATATGCAAAAGAAGAAAACTTCATCGTTTTGAGTCCAATTTTCAAATTTCCTTCACGAATCAGAGGCATGGAGGCAAAACAATGATTTGGTGATCTAGACCATAGAACAAGTGAACAATTTCAATCAAAAATGGAGGTTGCAAAGAGGATATTATGTGCACAGACCAGGAAATGGAGAATTTCTCAAAATGAGCAAAACAGAGGTTTAAACAGCTCTAGGACACAACTTCTACTAATTTCTTGAATCTCTAATTTGTCTTAAACACCAAAAAAGGGCATGAGATCAAATAATTTGAATTTGGACATGAAAACATAGAGTATTTTTCATGAAACAACATTGTTGTAGCTGCCGTACAGTCCTTGGTAGGTTCTTCTTCTACCCACCATGTGAGATAATCTATGAAAGTAATAATATAACACAATCTATTCCTACACGCAGCTGGCGGAATAGGTCCTACAAAATCAATGGCCCATTTCTCAAATGGTTCAGCACTAGTGATTGGTCTCAAAGGCATTTCATCTCTTTTCCCTAGTTTTCCTAGGCACTGACAATGATCACAAGCCTTACAATATTCTTTATAGTCCTTATAAAATGTCTCCCACCATAATCTAGCAAGTAGGATCTTTTGGGTATTCACATCACCTGCATAATGGCCTCATGCAATACCACCATGAGATTTTTTCATAATATACTTACGATAAGCAACGACGTAATACTTCATCTCTACAAATCTTGTAGAGGTCACCACTGATTAACATAAACAGTGCCGCACGTATAGAAAGCTACTTCTTTTCTAATGCTTTCATTCCTTCTGGTGCTATACATGTTCATAGAAAGACAACAATGTATTCTAATTCCATGGGCACGCATTGTAACCTATATAACTATGCATCCGGTATTGTTTCTTCAAATTTTTGTGCATCCTCTCCTGAATTGCTTCTAGATAAATAATCTAGTCTATAATTGCTTTTTCCTGGCTTCACCACAACTGTGAATTCAAACTCTTGAAATAGGACCACCCATCTACATATGCACCCCTGTAAGATGGGCTTGTTACAATGTACTTCAATGCCATGTGATATGTATAAAACACAAATGGTGTTGCAAAAAAGTATTGTCAAAACTTGTATAATACATAGATCATTAACAATGCTTCATGCTTTATAGTTGTATAATTTCATTATGTAGGAGTCAAATTCCTACTAGAAAAACAAATTAGATAATCTATAAGACCTTCGCCAGGTTGATCTAACACAACACCAATGGCCATGCCAGAAGCATCCACATGCACATGAAATGGTTTATCTCATGAGGGAAAATGCAAAATGGGCATGGTAGTAAGTCTCTCTTTTAATATCTCAAATGCGCGCTGCTGCGGTTCTCCCCAATAAAATGTACCTTTCCCCTTTAGTAATTCTTCTAAGGGTGTAGCAGATTTAGCATACCCTTTTATGAATTTTATATAATACCTTATATGACCTAAAAATCTGTGCACCTCACTCTGATTGGTAGGTGCTTCCAGGCCTAAAATGACTGTAACCTTGGCTAGATCAACTAGCAAACCTTCCTAACAGTATCCCAAATGGCATAGCAAATATGCACTTATTCATTTTCAAAGAGATACTAAATTATCTGCATCGTTCAAAAATTAAGTGTAAATTGTCACAAGGATCTTTCACAAGCCCATACAGTGTCCAATCATCTAGATAAACCTGTAAGAAGTTGTGAATAAAATATTTAAATGCCTGAAAAACTATGCGTGAGAATACAATAGGCACATTTTTCAATCTAAAGGGAAGCATAGTATAGGCAAAACTGCCCCATTCAGTAGTAAATGTTGTCTTTTCTTGATCCTCCTGAGCAATCCTAACCTGATGATACCTGAAAAATCTATCTGTGAAGGAATATATTTCTTGCCCTGCATCTCCTTCTAGTATTTCCTCAGTGAATGGCATAGGGAATGGATCTGTGACACATGTAGCATTCATCTCCCTATAGTCCACACATATCCTAATCTATCTGTCCTTCTTGATACTGATCACCATTGGGCTAACCCATTCTGAGTCATCAAGGGCCTTGATAATTCTAGATTTCAACATTTTATCAATTCTTCTTTTACCTTTTCGTGCAAATTAGGATTCATTTTGTAAGGTCTCTTTCTAACTGGCCATGAACCACCCTTAAGTTTGATCTTCATTTCCCCAAGTGATTCATGCATGCCTTTAAGTTCATGATATCCTCGAGGGAATAAGTCCTGATAATCCCTGAGTAACTCGATGATCTTTGCTACCTTCGAGTCTGACCAAGAATCTCTAATTATGGCCTTTTTAGGCTCAGCCTCTGAACCTATATTCACCTTTTTTGTCTTCATGGGTTCGTGGTAGGCATGCACATCCTTATCTGCACTGTCCAAGACATCGTGCACCCCATGCAAATGTTTAATATCCAGGTTCTCAACTTCCTCATCATCCACGACATAAACCATCTTTCCTTTCTCTTTCTCAAGGAAAGCACATTCAAGTAGTATGGATTCCATTTCTTCTTCCTTTTCAAAACATGCTCTGAACTCTGCCTCACCTAATAATTCCTATATATGCTCCTCATATTTTGCACTACCTCCCATAGTTAAGCGCTTGACAAATTTTAATGCCTCTGCTACAAGAAGTTTAGTCAAGAAGTAGTCAAAAGTATGGATCATTCATGCAGTCAAATCTTTCCAATTTCTAGTTTCTTGATGTAGTTCTGCATATACATATTAAGTGCATGCGCATCCTTATAGCGTAGAATACAATCTATGCACCTAGAGTGAAGGTGGTAATGCTTCATGTCCTGTTGTCCAGAGTCTCTCACACTACTGAATGTGATGCTGAACACGTTGATCACCATGATAAGTGCATATTTACATAGGTGCATTGTTCCTTACAAACCTAGTAGACAAAGTGACTCCAATATCTTCCCAATTTATAAGATTATCTCTATGGACTACCCACAAGCGTGTTGTTGTTCCACGTAGTGTATATACTAACATATCTCTCCTTTTAACTTGATCTTTCCACTGTGTTTCCATGGCCCTCAGAAAGACATGAAGATCTTCTGTCCCTGTATACCAAGGTATTGTGCTACCTATCCGTTGAACCAAATGGATTCCAGTCTTGCAAGTAACCACGCTTTTCACCTTGTGTCCTACTAATTCATATGTACCATGAGCACAATTGTTGCAAGCAATACTCATAGTATCACTAATAGAATGATAATCCTCCCACTGTAGGATGCCTTCTTTTGATGGCTCATTGACCCATGGGTCCTGAATAACATTGTACATATAATTTTTTTTTAGTCCTCCTCACTTAGAGGCTCAACATATGGTGTAGACATCCCATATGTCAAAGGTATCATAACCCTTTCATCCTTGTTTTCAAAGCTGATATACCCCTTATTGAATCTCAAGTCAGCATTATTTGCATAACACCAAGGTGCGTCCAAGCAAGGATGGAAAATTGTCAACTTATGTAAGTTCTATTACCTTAAAATTCCCTCAGTGAACTTGGCCCCTTATATAGTTATAGAATGCATATTTCAAAAAATACTATGGAAGTGGCCTTAGTCTGGTTTTCCATAAATAACACAGTAGATGATGACTGAAATTGAGGCCTCCCCATTTATACCCGTACATCTAATATAAGAAAATTTACTTTTGCACACCTGTATCAAACAATATGTTGCTCAATAGCCACCCATATACAACAACATTCAGAGTAATTTATTTTTCATAGTCCAATGCTATCAGGTGGGAAGATTTGCATGCAGAATCTATTCATTCTAGTCCCAAGAATTACGCGTGGAGTTTTCCCTTTTAAACAACTTCCTAATAGAAAAATAATGTTCTTCCTGGTGTAACATATTACATACCTCTCATAGATCATTGATATCAATTTGAACTATCTCTGATGCTTTCTTTTTATCCTTTAGGTACTATATCTCACCCTAAATATTCCTTAGCACTTCTATGGTATCCTGGTAAAATTCCTTCTGATGAGTAGGATTTGGGTACCTTGCTTTCAAAACCTCCTCCTTGGTGATCGTAGGCTTCTTATGCAATTCCTCTCTTACATGCACGTGCTACTTCAATGTGCATGCATTAATCTTCACTATCAATGCCTCAGGTCCTTCTACTATCTTGGACATCCACTTAGCTTCTATCGTGCACGTTGGATTCTAACCATCCCGGTGCCTTTTTTCTCTTGCTTATGTTGCATACTCAAATTCTCATACAATTCTGAGAACTCTTCATAGTTATGCTTCTTTCTACAGAAAGAACATGCAATATTCTAAGGACATTCGCACCTATAGTGGTAAAGAGATCTACACATATAACATGTTCCACAAGGGAAATCACCTCTTCCTCCACCATGGCCTCTGTCCTCCATATCCACCATGATATCCACGTCCCCTTCCATGACTTCCTTCAAAGTTCCCCTCATTCCTATCATAGCACATGCTTGATTATGATCCCTTGATCTTGGTGCTCATTATTACCCTAATAAATATTTTTTATACTTGTCTTTTGTACCCCAATGTCTATAGCATCATATATCTAACCAATTAACTGATAATTCTCAGTATCATAGGTCGTGGACCTACAAATATTTGAAAAGAAATATACATTCTTCCTTATCACACACAGTAACAAGGGACAATGACTAGCATCATGATTTCAAATGACATATCTCATAGTTTAACAATAATGAGCGTACGAGATAGGGGAGGGAAACTATCCTTGGAGTGACCTTCTACTTCACAATCTATACATCAAATTCATGAGTACATTTCATGGGGCTGAATTTACTTGATAGCTTCTCTAACTGACTTTGCCATAGCTGCAATTTGTGCCCTCTAATAATGGACTAACAGCCAGTGTAAATACTCCCAACTGCCTCAACACACAAAGCTATTTCTAGTCACTTCTGCATGGATCAATGCATGTCTTATGTGACAATGAACCTCGTAAAAGGTGTATAAACAATCCTCCATCAAACCATTGCGCATGTTGGTTAGTGTGAATATCATAATATATTTTAGATAGGAAGTGTCTTAAAATGAGTATCATAGTCATGTACACTCTCAGTAGTTCCTTTCTTAATATCCTTAAGCAAACTTATACTCTTTTACTCAAAATCAGGGATATGGAACTCTTTCGAAGAAAGCATCCTCTCAATGCTACATAATCCACACAAGTTTTATCAAGGTCAAACTTCCTATACCAGATGTGTGTGCACAACCATATAATAGTAGTGGCGAATTTAATTTCCTTTCAACTCAGCAACAGTATGCAATGATCCCTTTAGCATGGCGCCACATAAGATTTCACACATATGCACATGTCTCGACAGCATCCTCTATAGTTCTATATTCTGAGGAGATGAAGAGACATCTCCATGTAAATATTATGTGGTTGTTGTGGGCCTTGAACACCTGATATAGAACTTCATATGTCCCCTCTGTCTCCAAAACAACCAAATCTACTAGAACTAGAGCCACCTATACCTCCTGATCCTATCACATGTAGTTCAAATAGGACCTATACATGTACTCCCCTGTGCCTCCAAACAGTAGTACTATACTATAACCCTATAGTTTGTGAGGTAGTTCCAACTCCATAGTTGAATCCAACATTCCTACGTGCTCACATTCTATGTGGGATGATGTTCCTAATAATGTTCCTCCAAATAATCATTACAAGCTATATATCCTACCATTTATGTACTTGATCCCTGACTTACTCCTGCTCTCCTACTTCCCAAGTTAGCTTGCTGGTTACTTGTCGTACTAAATACTAAAAAACAAAGTGTAAAGGCTAGGTCACAAGGTGGATAAAGATGCGTGCCCATGGTCTAGGTAGTCTCTACTAGCACACTTCCATGGGAGGCCAAGGGGGGTATCTCTATCATTCTTTCCAATATGGTGGAGTTCCTGATGCTTTGGCTCCATGTCTTCTATGTGAGCTATAAATCCTTCGCAAGCCATCTCTCTCCTCAATGCCATACTCTCTGCAATGGAATGGTGCTTCTCTATCTCCCTCTCATGCACCTCATTATACTTAAACCACCTTTCCTCTCTCTACTTCTCTGCCACTAGGTCTGCCATCTTAAACCAAACTTGTTCCTACCCTCACATGTGGCAAAGTTTAGTTAGCCATCGATTTACTCTCCAAGTTCAAAGTTACCATTAAGATCTTGATCTCTAGTGGAATACCTTGCAAATATGTTCCTCTTGGATACCGCAAAAACTAGAAATCAACTACCTCTGGGAAAGAGTACATTCGAAATTGAATATTCCAAAATATAATTGTTTACAACACCGCAAAACCACGTCTTCACCACATGATTCCACATCAGGTCAGCATCATAGAGGGTCTAAAATTCTTCCTGTGTCTAGAAAAGTGTCATGATACCTCCAATTCCACTCAAGATGCATAAGCAGTAGATCCACTCGTATAGTTCTACCAGAAAGATAGTATAAAATCTCTCATATAAGTTATCATACAAGTTCTGTTCTACCCAAGTGTGTGCATTAAACTCAAATCCATTACTGAACCACCGTGCATATTATTACTTCAGATCATGCATCCATTCCTCAATACTTGCTAGGGTTAACCAATACGTCTTCATCATAAACCATCCTGAAAACAACTGAAAAAGAGGTCCTGGCAATGAGGAACCAATGATGTAGCCTAGAATTTACCAGATAATACCCTAGTCGCACTTGGCACATCACTCAGCTTAGACTGAGCACTCACTCGAAGCACGCAAAGGTACAAAGTCCCTCTTTAGGGTTACTGTAACAAGATGTTAACATGATGAAGGAAGTAACATATATATTCATAACTAATCCATCATTCCACAATGCATGCTACACTCAGATCCATGAAAAAAAAAACTTAAACAGTAATCATGATTGAATTAATAACATGCACTATTCAGCTTCAGCCAGTATCTTCCATCTATTAATAAATAAATAATCTCCTTACAGTATTTTCAATCTATACCAATGCGCGTATGGAACTGATATAGTAGTTCAATCATATGCATATATTCTGTTACACATCATACATACATCTCCATCCATACATACTCTCTCCCTCTGTATATATCTATATCATCTACTATGTACCTAACATCATATATATACGGGTGGGGAATTTCCCTTCACCACTTATCTATTCTAGAAATAGGTTGCATGCTATTAATATCCACACATCATTTACAATCATAAACACACATGCAAGTGTGCTACCTATAGTTCTCTTGCAGTTAATTGAAGTGCCAATTCTATTCTCAGCTTGTCTCCATGTATAAATTCTTCAAACCACTTCTCTAAAGATAGAAAATGCATGGCATGCACGTCTTTACATCATTGATGTGTTCCACATGCCATCTTCTAAAAATAGATCTTCATGCTCAAAATCAGCTAAGTCCTAAAATCTGAACTTTCCTTCCACGTGCATGGGTCCTTCCTATCCTTCCACGCCCTTGGTTCTGGGCCTTCTATCCTGCGCGGACTCCTTGTGTGATTTTTGACAAGTATTATTTGATCAATACTGAGGTGACCTACTCAGTTCTCAGATGGTCCACTAAGTCCATGTTGGTTAGATTACACCTATGGTCCACCACTCAGAGGTATGGTTCCTTCATCATAGGTATTACAGTCACCTCTATAGTATCCTGGTAGCACATGCATGGTTCACATTGCACCTCCTCAGTCTCCTGCACATAGAGTGTACGATTATGCTTCCTTGGTCTCCTTCACATAGGTGTTCATCACCTCCATTAGAGTTTTATGCACATATATAATCATTCACTGAATGACATCATCTGTCTCATACATCACTGATCTCAAGTACTTTGGTCATGACACCTTTATCTCCATAAGCATCTTGGTGGAGGTACCATCTCCATTTACCTTTCATCTTGGTATAGTTTTACTCATCATCGTATTACTCATGGGCATTTTTCATGAAATTACTTTGGATGCTCCTTGAACATCATCAGGTGTCTCAACACATTTTACTATTACTCTATATGCTTCTGCAGTATTGTCACCTGGTCTTGGTGCATATTATGACAAATTGATACACACAAATGTGGTAGTTCCATCATTACCGACATCAGTTAGTGAATCTCGTCTTATGGGGTTCACACTTGACTATTTAGGGTACCACTATATTCATGACTGACGTCACATCACTATGACACTTCAAACTTCTATACTAGTTTTTGCAGCATAACAGGGCATGAAAGGTTTAGCAACCCCTGTTGCAGGGTCATAGTTTATTGCATACACTCTACACATTCACGGTATGAAGTAGATTTCTTACAATCTACTGAATCTTAAATGATGCACTCTAGTTGGCTCATGGTAGTCATAGTCGACTGTTGAGGGTATAAATATGAAATGAACCTCACATACACTCACATTTTTTATGCTCTATGCTTCATTTGAAGAAACTCATATTATGTTTGGATTATGTGCACGAGTAACATTTCCACCATGGATATTTGGTAAGTTTGACACACTCTTAATTTCTATGGGTCGTGTCTTGACTATTGAGGACAAGGGTGTTTTAGTCTAATGAAAGATAATACCATACTCATTCACATTTTCTCATGGGGAGCACTTATCCTATGTTTCTCACCTTACACTGGGAGATGTCCATTCCACACTGGATGAACATATTGCATATCATGGTTGCATATACTCTTATTTACTTATACTAGTTACATACTACACTTTTATTTGATACTAGACAGTATAATTTGATATGCCAGGGAATCAATTTTCTACATATACATGCATTTGTTAAATTGTTCTCATAGTTGTATATTGTAGACTTTCTATAGATCCTTACATATAGAAATGATTCTTGGCACAGTACCCTCTTACGAGTCCCACTGCAGGCTCCTGGTTGTTGGCATCTACAGGTTTTACTCTTATACATCATATCTGACTAGTTCTTTCATTATTTTACTACTTTAGTAGTGGCTTACTGAGGCTACACCACTCTATAATGGAGAACATATTATGCTTTTGACAGGTATTGTTTATCTTTAGTAACATGTTAATGGGTCACTTTCATGTGTAAAGATTTTCTTCTGCTTGGAACTATTTTCCACCATGGTTGATCGGATACTTAATCTTTCTTTATCTTCTATTAATATGAAGAGTTATGTTATTGGGCTATGCCCTATGTCTTTCTTATTCAATACATGTATGTTATTTCAGTCATCGATGTTGGCCCTTAGTTGAATTGTGACATTAGGAGAAGATGTCCCATGTTTGAATCAGGTTACTTTTTGTAGTCTACAATGTGTTTTTGCATTATTTCTTATTGATGTTGTTCTTATATAACATGTCATTGTCACCTGATTCTACTAATAAATGTTTCTAGCCATATTTTGTTGGCATGTACACTTGGTATTAGTACCATGCACATTCCCTCCCCCTAATGGTTCAAATTAGTTGTCTGATCCTCTGATTAGTATGGGACTACATCTGTGGCCTATAGATGCTTCTAGATGCACCCTGGTGAAATGAGGGGGACATACATTGGGTGAGTCATTATACCCCATATAGATAGATTTTGAGCTGTCAGTCTATGATGACCCGCATAATATTTTTTTTAGGACAAAGAAAAATATGAGCATGGTTTAGATTCTCTTGAGCATGATTAGAGGATGTTTGTATTTCCTCTTATTACTATGTTACTCCATGATAGATATTTTTTATACAGATGGTTGTCTTGGACATGAAATTTATTTATGCAGGTGTTATGGATTGATCACCCACTAGTTGCATTAGAACTCATTTGGGTTGTCTTTACCCAGGATCTTGTTTTGCTTTTACATATTCTAGTTTGACTTTTCTTTGGTCAGTTGCATTGGTGGTTGTATGGAGACATGGATAGATGGTTAGAGAAAAAGGTTTTTTTTATAGGTATGGCTATGGTTGGGATTAAATCTCAACACTTTAGTTTGAGTGGGAGCTCTTGTAGGTGTCTTAGTCATGGTGTCTTGGTTGCATGAGAGGTTTGGTGTTACGATTCAATGGGATCTTGATGTTTGGATATCTCATGTATCACGGATCAGTAATAGCTTCGTGAAGGTATATGTTAAGTCACAGGTTTGTTATCTTCTTGGTTTTAGAATATGGTTTAATCTTCCTATTTTTTGAGAGAATTTTTGAAGTAAAGAATATTTTTTCTTCACGGTATGAAGAGGATAGTAATGTACAAGTACAAGTTCAAAACTTTATCTCCAAGTGGCATATTTTTGATTCATGGAGCTAAATTGCTTCACAAGTAGCATGCTTTACACGTTGTTAGATTACACAATAACGGATGTCAGTCATCTAGGGACCAAAATTAGTCAAAAAGGAGGAACTGACATCAATTTCCTATGTGTGAATGTTTTTATTTAACTAATGGGTTTTAGATCCATCCTTTGATTAAAAGGTGATCTAAAGGTTTTTAAATGCATAGCTAAGATTCCCTAAGTTTGTATATGCCTATATAAGCTAGAAAGATAGGGTTAGAAGATAATAATTGAGCAATCCTTGGTTAAGAGGATGAGGAAGAAGGAAAAGAAGAAAAAGGTTACATGAAGATAGAGCTTCCATGGAGAGAAGCTAGACATAAGGAAATAACAAGTACATATGAATGGTGAGAAGAGGGTAATGTCTTCTACTATATTTCCTTTGTATTTTTTAGTCTCAATGTATTAGATTGCATAATATGCAAAGCACATAGGGTTTCTTCTTATAGATACACATGTTGTTGTGAGATATTGTATTGTAGATTCTTCTTGTAGATCCACATTTTGTTGTGAGATCTTGTATTGTAAATCCATGAGACCATGTTGTATTTTTGGTACATAAATATCTAGTATTGTATCTAATTAGATATCTTGTGGGTACTTGATAATATCCAAATAGTGTAGAGGAGGTTGTCTTCTTGTTTTCACAAGTTGATGCAGTGATGGAGGAGAGACTTACTTCTTGGTGCACAATTATGGTTGCACATTGGTAGACCCATTTGAGAGGTCTTGTTTGTATATTCACAGGAGATATTGGTTTCAGTTCGGAGATGCAATAGTTCTAGATATGTGAGATATGGTGAGGGATTGGAGGCATGGTTGTAGTGCACTCATGTAGATCCACTTAGATATATGGAGGAGGAGATACTCTTAGAGAGATGCATTGTATTCTTGTGTAGAAAAGTTGGTTTGTACTCTTGTTCATTATTATATATATTGAGGTATCTATCTTTGATTGATGTAGCCCACATTGGATGAACCATGGTACATGTTGTGTTATGCATGTGTAATTTTTTTTATTTGGATTATTCTAGTTTATACTTCCACTACTATAGATTTTGGGGAATTGTCTAGTTCCATATTTGCATGATTTAGGTTGTTATTGAATCATAACACTATTATGCAGTCATGAATCCTAACATTTGGTGGATTTTTATTCCTTGCAACATTCCTCAGAGTGCTTAGGGAAATTTTTTAATGAGAGAAACTAGAACTTTGACCTTTCTATTTACCATTAGTATTCTTTACTTTTCCATATAGAATCAAATCATCTTCTGTCTTGATGGAATAGTCATGTTCTTATTTCAAATCTGTATTAGGTTTTAGGGAATTGATAGATAATCTCTTTAAGTTATTATCTGAAGGCATGCCATCTTCAAGAATTCTCCTTATTACCCAGTTGTACTTGGCTATGAAGTCTCTCATAGATTTGGTAGAATCCTTCTTCATTTTCACTAATTTTACCAAGAGATCTTGAAAATATTTTGTAGATTTAAATTTATCTTCAAATTTGGTTGTTTTATCATCCTAGAAAGTGATTGAATAGATGGGTAGAAGGTATAACCATTCTTTTGTTTTCTCTTGCAAGGATTATAAAAATAGCTTGACAGAAACATCTTCATGTTCTAGTCAAAGTATGCCACAAGAAGTGATAAATGCAGCTACATGTTCTTCTGGGAGTTGAGAACCATCTTATCTAAAATTTTGAAGACTTTTCCTTGATCCTCATGACATCTCATGAAGAGTTAGAGGGAGTGAAAGTGGGCCAATATTCCTACCCCATGGTACAATTGGTGTGGGTCTATCTTTGTCTAGAATTTATTGCTCAACTTCTTATTTGAAATTTTCTTTGGTTGTGGCTAAGGATACAATTCCCGCATCCACTCTTACTTGAGCTCTTTCTTTTTATTTTATTTTAACTCTTATCTCAACTTTATCTCTTGCTTCAACTTCTTCTCTGTCTCGATATTCTTCTTCAATCTCTATGTTAGTGAAGTTTTCAAGGTTTTCATTTATATATAGAAACTCAACATCCAATGGACTAACATAAGTTGGGTTTCTGGTGAGAGAATTTTATGGACGAAGGGGAGACCTTGAATTTCTAATTAGTTCCTTCCTTTGCTAAAAATGTAACATCCTCATTTTAAGACTTCATTAATAGAGGATTTTTTTTCTTACTTTATGCTTCTGATTTAAATACCCATATATTTAAATCTAGGATAAACCGTAATGCAATCCATTTCCGATAACTTTCATAAACCATGTGCAGTTGCATGAGAGTATACAAATCCTACTCGATCCCCCTCAATGCTCTTTACAAGCCAATACATCCAATGTATTATTTGGTCTTCCTTTTCCAGGATATGATAATTAAGTGAAGATATCTAAGTTTCTACCTAGGTTCCGCTAAAGAAACGCCCAAACATATCACAACTTAGATGTTGGTCAAACCATGATAGTGTAATCAACAACTTATACTACTTTACACAAAATTTTATAGTCATGTATGCCATGCTCAATTCCATGACGACACACTCTTCAATGGAAATTTTTCATCTCACCTTAATCACTTATTCAATTATATGGATCTGCAATCAATGGTGCTGTAAACAACTATGAGTCTTATATAAGCTACACATCCAGATTAACCTATAAGAAGATGTACCACTATGTCATCCTATGATGCATATGAGAAAGTAAGTATTTTTGTAATGATTTACATCATTACTATACCACTTCCCTTCCCATATCCACCATAATTTTACATTGGGGTGCGTTTTCGTGAGGTTCAATCCATCTTTGTAAATCTAACAAAGCTTGTACTTAAAGAAATATCATGTCACAATTTAGGGTCTTGATGAGACAACTCAGTACAATTACTAAGAATCAATATCCAAATAGTGATTACCGTCATTGATCAGGGGATCAATTCCAGTCTTGGTATCCTCAACCTTATGAACATTTTCTTTATTTTTCTCTTCCACCTTGTTTTCTATTTCTTTTTTCTCTTGAGTAGATGAATTATTTTTTTCTTTTTCATCTTTTTCTGCAGCCTCTCCTTATGAATAATCCTTATTTCCTTCTTCATTATCTTCAAATTCCTCTTCATGATTCTCATTTATATTAATTTTTTCCCTGCTAAGTGTGATATCTTGCAATGGAATTTTCTTTTGCTTGTACCACACTTTCATGAATTTCTTTTGCACATTAAGATTAATTGTTCCCAATGTCTCTGACCAAGGATATCCAAGAACAATATCCATACCATCCATATCTAAAGCATACAAATCGGAATGTAAAACATATTTATCCATAGAGTGCTTTAAATCTTTAAAACCCAGAATCTTCTTACCATCCATTTGAGATTCCTTGATATAATTTTCTTGCACATGTATATTTTGAGCTACATCCATATTGATGAAGTTATATTTTTTGCTATGGTTTATGGAAGCAATTACCTTTTTTCTTTTAATACACCCTTCAAACTGAAATATTGAAGCTTCCTTCTTTGGAGATGCACTATCATGTGTAACAACTTCATCATCAACATTTTCTTCTTCTTCTTCTTATTCTTCTTTAAAAAAATTATGTTTCTTTAAATTTTTAGCCATTTAGCTAAGAAAATATCTTCCATTTCTTCCCAATCCGAATGCAATAGATCTATATCCAAATAAGAATACCACTATCATGCTTTCCCACCAAGATGATGATAAAAACTAACCCATACTAAACATTCTTCAAAATAAATTTGTTTAAATTGTATCCACCATTTTTTTCCATCAATTTCCCCATTGTCATAGAAAATTGGTATATCCATCATGCACAAAAATTAGGGTTTCACAAACTTACTCCTTTGACCAATATTTGACTTGATAATTTAGTCTATAATTTCACCTCCAATCTGAAACCACAAAAATGTAATCCCTAATAAAATTGTGAGAGCTTTCCAAATATGTAAAAAAAAAAAAGATGAAAAATTGTAACCTGTAGGCCGATTTTATGTAAAACCCTAAAACTTTCAATATATCCTTCAAACTAGATCCAAAAATTCTGAATTTTTTACCATATATTTCTGAACGGGATTTGCAATGCTGGTAAAAATTTAGAAAATTAATTCCAAAAAATACAGCCTGTGAAGTAAATTTAGGTGAAACTATAAAAATGCAATAACGTCCACAAAACACCTTGAAAATTCTGAAATTTATGCTGTAGCTTTCAAAAGCTGTTTTGCAACTATGGTAATAACATTGAGAAAACATTCAAAACTGATTTCAAAATATAGATGAATCTCTAAAATTAGGGCCTGGACCCAATTTTTGCCGAAATTGACGGTCTGATTACCACTTGAAAAGAAATTTGTATATAATAAATGAATAAATTGTAGAAGATAACACAACACAAGAGATATGGATGGGCCAATATACCCAAATAATCAATATATTCAGAATAATACCCTTAAGGTAGGGCAACACCATATAATGCTCTTTAAAGAAGGAGTAACTCCACAATATCCCAAGATGGGAATCCACTTTGAGGGGGACACCTCCAATATACCTCTACCAAGTAAAAGAATCGAATCATACATCCATGACCTCCTCATAATGATACTCACATCCTTTAAATAGGATGGGTAACACCTAATCCCAATGTAGGCCGACTCATTACCCAATATAACTAATTCCTATGTGAGCCCATATAACTAACTAAGGGGATGTGTGCCACATGTCGACATCTCCATCAACCCATATACATTATAATATCATATCCAAAGGTACATAACAGTCAAATTTTCCCTAAACTTCCCTAAATGATGCCAGTGTAGTAGATCCTTCAGAGAGATTTTCGATGACTATAAGAACGTAAAAACAAACACTTTGAGCTTGAGATATGTCTAGTCAAAGTCTGGTCAACGAAAAGGTCAATATTGGTCAATAGGTCCATGGTGACATGTACGTGTGCACAATTGGCCAAGTGGCTCAGTTGGAAATAAAAAAGTGGAAAAAGGAAAAAAGAGGACAAAAATGAAGTATTGGTTTGCAACCTCTGGTCTTCGTCGGGCGTAAAAGTTGTTCGTTGAAACAAAAGGCTAAACTTTTGTTACAGAAGGGATCTTGAATGCTGTGAGGACGATTATATCAATGCCGATGTGGTGGGTCCTCAAGCCTACCACGTGGCTTGCCACCACGAGTTTGAAGTCACCTGATTTTCCTATTGAGGATCGAAAAGTGGTCTTTATCTCCATATTTCATTAGTGGAATATCATATTATGGTATGGTCAAATTTTATATTACTTGTGTAATTATTCACCATGTAAATCCATGTCACTATATAGTTACACCTCCACATTGGCCACTTAAGACTTATCTCTTTGAATTTTATACTAAGTGCTTTGGATGATATTATTTGCCACACATTATTTGTAAAAAACCACACATTTTTATGCTAATTTCCATATTTTCCATGCCTTATCTCTCCAACATTATCTCCAACTCATACGCCTATGCTATCTAATGCCAAGCCAAAGTTTACCAAACATTATTTAATAATGCACAAAACATAGACCTATTTTCCACAAAACAAGGTCAACATTAATCCATGTATCATACATTGGCCAACCAAACCCACAATGTGCAACATAAGGTGGCTCAAAAGCCAATGAAAGACCAACCACCTTAGCATTATTAAATGCTTTCCTTAATGGTCGCAGCCACAATGTTGGATTAACATCCAAAGCTGCAGAAAAATGGTAGGAGGCAGGTTTTGATTCCCTGAACTCATATTTATAAGGCAATCCACGTATCCAATCCACCAAATGAGCACATTGAGTTATAAAATGAGCTCACAGAGCTTTATAGAAGATAGGTGCTAGGTCTGTGTCAATCCAATAAGGAGGCAAATTGGGAAAACTTGAATTTTGAGGCACTTCTGCTCATATCCAGGTCTCAATTTATATATGAAAGTTTCTCAAAATTTTGAGACAATCACGATGGTGTGATCCATTTTTTGATTTTTTGATTTTGTGACAGAGTTATTTTCTGTTAAATTCACATGAAGAAATAGAACCAAAGGGAGACAACACTACAAGTAGATCAGGAAGGTGATGGACAGAGGCTGATCTCCATTAACATCCTTCAAAGGTCTGAAACAAAGTTTTGTAGGTTTTTTATTCATTATCGGTTAATGTAAAGGTTATTATATTTACATATTTAACATTATTAATGGTCCAGTTCACCACGAACCCAAGGACGTAGGAATTCCGAACCCCGTAAACAATCTGGTGTTGTGTTCTAATTTTTATTTTCAATTTATGATATTTGCAAGTAATTTGAATTTAGAATATGAATATGGATGCAACTATAACCAGTAATTGATAAAATTGGGAAATCAATTAAATTTGAAACAATGATTTTTGGGGCTTTGATCAAACAGTGAAATTTCAAGTAAATTGCAAACTTAATTTTAGTTTGAATTCATTCCTAAATCAGATTTTAATCAGTTTTTAGAAGTTTAAAATCATTTTAAGTTTATTAAAATTGAAGATCATTTTAAATGATTAGAAGTGTTAGTTTCAAGCACCCATTTTTGGATCAATCATTATAGGGATATGACTATGTAGCGGACGCAGTGAGTTGACCCGCTAAGGGTCCTAAATTGAAAAATTATATCTTAATGTTTCAAAGTGTTAATTAAATTATGACAGGTTATCCTAGGTATTCAATACTTTCATCTTGAATGAGTCTTACATCAGGTCCTATCTGAAGTTGATCCAAGGATATTTGATTTCCCAAATGTGATTTAATTATCTTATTATATCTCATGCCAATAATATCCATTAAGTAGGGATCAAAAAAATCTTTTATTAGAGTACAAAATTACAGATTTAATTCTTCCTTAAGCTTAATTAATTAAGTAAACAATTATATTTAATGTAATTAAGTACCATACCACTAATTTAGTTATATCATTATAGGGCAACACTTAATTCATTGCCCCTATATTTCACATTAATAGAGATGGTGCACTTATACATAACTAATTGTTTATGTATGTATCATACTTTTATCAAGTACCATATACTATCAATGTAAGTCAAAACTTCAACATAAACACAAATTTTCTTTAGTTACATCTTAATTAAAAGTATTCATTTTTATAATATCCACCAAGTATAACACTGATTTGTATAGCTGATATGTTAGATTGAGTGACTTACTTGTCAATTCATATCTTCCTAACATAACCTTTATAACGCTCCATTTACATATGGTTTTAATCACATTTTTATTAAGTTTGCATACTTGTCAACTTTATTGCAGATAATGTCGACATAGGCTTAGGACTCAATTATCAAGTCCTTTCCAACTTAATAAGTATGTTTCCCTTTTCTTCCATTAAGGGACTAATTTTTTATTTATAAGTTAATATTGACATATTATGAAATAACCCTTAATAAGAAGAAGACAATATCAACCCATATCACATATTATTACATTACTGCAACTCCCAAGTAAGGTTTGACTTATTAGGGTCATAAATCTTAATAGTTTACTATTATTCCTTAAGTTAATTGACTTATACTTATAGTTCTTTATCCAAGCAACGCTCAATTACTTAGGTAACTAGAAAGTCAAGAATGTTTAAGACTTAGGAATATCAATCGATTCTACAACAATCATGCTTAATAGATAAGCTAGTTATAAAATACCAATCATTCAACAATGCATCATAACAAAAGTGGAATTCACTTTATTTCAAACATAATAAATAATTCCTAAGATTTTTAGTCAATAATGACAACATTCCATAACCAATACAATACTAAGGCACTATGTCCTTTTAGCTTTTCTAACATTTTCCTTTCAAGTGCCTTTCAATAAAATGAAACATCAGAATAGAATGAAATTTATCAATAAAACAAATTTAACTTTCTATAAGTCTTTCTCCTTTCACTTTTCACGAAATCCATCTGCACAATTGTTAGCATGTGTCAGTTGACAACAATTGAGCATGATAAGAACTAACACATTAGAACAACATTCTAATATCTATCAATTTCAAGAAATGAACCCTTCTATTCCATGAAATTGTTCTAAGTTCCCTATCCCAAAAAGCATGCAAAAATGCCACAATGTCTAGTTAGGAGAAAGAAGTCACATGTGCTCTTTTATGAACCTTTTTCCCTAATTTAAAGTTAGAGATCATTCAAGTTAAAACATTGGTCTGAAAATTCAAACATAATGTCAAGTATTTTTGGAATATCAATCACGTACTCATAAGAATTATATGGTTGAAAATCAAAACTCTACCAATCTTTCAATAGTTTCTTTCATTTAACAATTAACTTCATACAACATGGTAATGATATTTGAAGATATTTCAAATAGTAAACAAGACAATGTCTAATAGCCAAGTCAAATGTTATACCATTGAACTATCCTAACTGAATATGAAGACTGTAATAATACCAAAAATTTATCCAAGTATTAGATTAATCATACATTGAACTATTGTAACAGTCAAGCAACAAATTATCAATTCCATGAAAGTTATCAAAGCAATTGAAGTATTTTCCATTTCTTTCTTATCACCCAGTTATCTTCTTAGGGATTACCAAATATTACTCATTCAATCAAGAGAATCACTTTAAACTAAATACTGTGTAATATTCGTACACAAGGAATCAAGTGAATACGAAGTGAATGTCAAACAATTGAATACAAACCATGTCCAAGTAAGGATAGGAACACAAAGAAACAACAATGGAGTATTAAGTTATTTAAGATGACTTAACTTGACAGTCATCCTCTTCAGGAGGTAAGCATTAGTTCTTATAGTACTTCAAATACTAAATCACAGATTCCATTATAAGTTCAAGCCACAAAAACACTTTCTCAAAATTTATATCAACTCAAAGGTCGACAAGAATAACAATTAGATTTTCTAATTGGAGGCCAAACAACTCAACCAAAATGGTAAGAATAACTGTCTCAGAAGGGATCAACACATAATTTCATAGGTTTCAGACCTAGAAACCTAACAGCCAAGATTTATGCCAGCCCTAAAAAAGGGTAGTAACAAAACAAAAAAAAAAGATAATAAAGGCTAGGAGAAACAAAGTTTCATCTTACAATCAACTGTTTACCTTTTACAAAAGGAAGAATTCAAACTAAAAAATTGAAAATACACACCCATGTTAGGTTTTAAAGGATTAAGAATCCATTGCATTTTGAAATGAACTACAAAAAGTATGGTCAAGAAGACAAAAATAGAGATCTGTAAATAAACGTCTAAGATATAACAAGTCTCTCTACTTAATGATCTCCATAAATGAAATTTTATTGACCCAGAATCATCTCCTTTCTTGAAACCATATGGATTTCAATAGTCTAGATAAAATAACAAACAACAACCTTAATACCTATTAGCAACAGATTCATTGGACGACTTTATCCATCACCACTAAGAAGACGGTAAGAACCCTTATTAAATGTGAACATAAGCATGATAACAAAAAATCACATAACAAAACTTATTCAAATATCAACACATGCTAACAGAGTCATCCACAACCAACTCTGATATGTTCACAAAGCATAACAGTTACAAATAAGAACTAGAATGTTTATACAAAACCCCAAACCTGGTTTTTAAATAATTTATAAAAGAAAAACCAATAAGATACAAACAACCATTTTTACAACCACAAGATCAACTCAGAAGCAATATTAGAAAATGAGAAGAGTAATTTTCATGAGATTGATAAACACAACAAAATATATTAATAGGTTAGAGTCTATCATTCCTGTTAGTCCTCCTGCGATACTCTTCCTGGTTTTTTGAGTTTCCCTTCAAGATTTTGTAATAAAATCCACAAAACTTAGCACCCGAATCATTATAAATCCCCATACTTTTTCTCCCCATTCTCATTTATAGTTTTAAGAATAAATTTCCTCCATTATTTATTCCATGCAATGGAGAATTTAAGAATGAAACTGAATCAAACTAGCAGTTCGAAAAATGGAGAAACAACATGTAGATCCATTAAGCTCGAGAAAAAAAAAAGAAATGCCAAACCAAACCTTTCCTTTTTCCACATTTTCATCTCAGATTTTACCAAGGTGGTTTTCCATTCTTGGTTCGAAAATAATAAATGCCAGGACAGTTTTGACAGTCTGTCCAAAAATCATGCCAACCATCCATTTGATCAAATTGATAACTAAAAGTTCAAAATAACAATGCCAAGTATTTAGTAACACTTTTTAGTGGAAAATCCAAGCTAGAAAAAGTCTCCACCAAAGCTATCTGATTAGGGCATTAATTAAAAAAAATTAACTTCCAAGTACTCCTTGAAATGGCGCCACCACCCTTCATTAACTCAGTCCTATCCCTAAGGCCAACCTTGGTTATCCTTAGGTTAGGTTCATGGTTAGGTTTAGGTCTTAAGTCCCTTTCTAATAAATTCAAACCTTAGCTTAGGATATTAATGAGTTCCTCTAGATAGTTTAGGAATTAGAATCCTCTTACCAAAAATACATTCCATCACAGATTAGGATAAAAAGCCTTAAGCATAGTTAGGTTCTCAAAAGAATAATTATCACCTTAGTGTAATTTTAGTTAGGTCACTACTAACATGTATAAGATTAAATTTTTTAACATGAACATTAGTATCATACACAAACATCACAAAGAGACCAGATCTCATTGAAAGAGCACATGCACTAGATGTTTCTAGGTGTTCTGGTGGAATCTCTTCTTTCGAACCTAGATGAGATGACATACTTACAATAAGACAAAGTTAATTAGACTTAATAAAATTATCATACCACTTATCGATTAAAGAAATGCCTTAGATAACTGAAATTGATCCAAGGTATGACCATCCCTTTATTACTAGTGAATAAACCACAGTTCACATTAATAATGTAACTTAAGTATCTTACCAACATAGTCCATAAGACTGAATTTACCTCAATTCACCTAGTTTATACAGATTATACCACAAAACTCAGTATAACGAGCATATGAATAAAATCCAACCTTAGTACAATTTTGATATAATATGACTTCAGTAGATTTAGAAGAAAAATCATTTAATCAACAAAAAACATGATCAATAGTAAAGAGAGTAAACCATCTCAGAATAGAAATCATATATCTACATTTACAAATTTCATTTAAATAAATAGGTTAAGATATCAATCACAATGGAGGCATTACAAAATATCTTCAAAAATGGGGTTTCTTTTTCCTCCTTTTCTTTGTGACAGAGTGTATATTCTATCCACTAGCTTGGAGATTTAGGCTCCTCTTTGTGGTGCTTGAATTTTTCTTGCTCTTTCCAATTTAGCGGCACATTCTCCTTCAAGATCCAGTACTCTTTTAGCAATGAATTACTGTGTGAAGATTTACCTATTGTACTAGATAACCTCTTTCAAATATGAAGTGATTTCTTTTGGAATATTGAATAGTAACTCAAGCCTTTGTAGAAGAGGGTTACTCGGAATAGCCATGGTTATGAGACATAAGAATCATGTGACTCTTCAACTTCCAAATTTTTTATTTTTTATTTTTTTTTGTATTTTCTTAAGGTCATATTTTGGGTGTAGATGTTGTTAAGTCTACCCCATGGTGGGTGCCACAAAAGGTTGACAAGAAATTTTTTCGATATACAAATTGATGGGTATCTTTCCAATGCTCTTGGAATTTAAGTCCCTCTACTTGAATGATAAAACTCCATGTTATTGTGAGTGAACAAAAAATGAAATTTTTTGTTGGCTTTAAGGGTCGGGGATTCAAAAAAAGAACACTCCACTATACCCACGACAAATGCTTTTAATTTCTTACGAGAAGTTTGCTAGATGGCGGGGGAAGGGAGTGAAAAATAAGAGGGGAAAGAATAATTCTACAAGTAGAAAATAAAATTATTGCCAACATTAATAAGAAATTTCAAATACATAATTACAAAAATAAATAAATATGTTTATGACACCAATGATGAGTTGAAACCATGCATACAAATATGCACACATTCATACATATAAAAGGAAACAATTCCTTCCTTAATTAACATCTTCCACAAGTTGTATAATGTAAAGCAAGAGAGAGAAAAAATTAATTCAGAATATAGAAGAATGCTATCTCTTTCATATATCTCCAAGCAACAATCTCATTTTACAAAATTTGATCACACTTTGAACATACAAAATTTATAACCCCTTGGAATGAGGGAGTCATTACAACATATAGCATCAAAAGAGACTCTTCATATACTCCTATGTTCCTTTTCATACGCCTTTCATATATTGTGAACTTTTGTTATTCCAAGGCAAAGATTTGGTGAAGAGACCTTTCCAAAAATTCCAATTTTGTCGAATTTGGACAACTTGGGTGAAAGTTATGTCCATGCAGATATGGAGAGGTTGAGGAGGAACACAAGTTCCATAGGAACTTCCACCGCCCATAAATAATAACTCTTATCCATTATATTGTGGGTGAAATGGGGTTTTTAAGAACCTACAACATGAGGGAACGGTTCCATTTTTTCCCATATTCTCTGCTTTCCCTATAATAGTCTTGTTTTATGCTTATGTTAGATAATCGGGTCCCAAGTGGAACTTAGGAACTATTCCACCTAGGATGCTAGTGCCGACATCTCCACATCTCTCAACACTACACTAACTCCTCCCTTAAGTTCCTTTGTTCTTTGGAAAAAATGATTTTGTAGAGATTTTCTGCACAGTAAGGAACTAGTTTCTTTGTGTTCTGATTTTATCTGCTTTACCTACACAATCCTGCCTTTACTTTGTTTTGTGGCGCATACACTCCCACGTGGGGAACTTCAATTTCCATGTGCACCCTATTGTTCCATGACTCCTCCATTCACCCGAAATCCTATACTCGCAATACTCATTCTGATACATAATACACTGAGTCTCCTTTTCCATGTGGTCCGAAAGCAAGTGCAGAGAACCTTTTATCTTGTGGAACATGTTCCACAGTTTCGTTGCCTATCCATATTTCTATACAAGTTCTCGTAACACAACACCAGGCCACAATACATTGAAAATGGACAAATTATTTGTTGTGCAGCTCTAAGACTAATGTGGAGAACCTTATGCTCTAGGGAACCATTTACATCTGCACCCCCAAAATTCGTAACACATTACGAAACCCAAAATTTTCAATATTCTCCAAATTTTCCAACTATTTGGATTTTTAAAAAATAGAAGGCGAGAGAGGAATACATATAAACAATTGGAAGTGCCTTGGAACCTGAAAATACCTAATTTCTCTAGTATTTTCATCAAGGTCCTCTCAATTTACTCAAGTTGACAGAGGCATAAATCGAGTGTCTGGATACCTTTTCATGCACTTATTTATCTGAAATCGAGTACAAATGGCCTTTTGAAAACAACAGGAGGGGTATCATACCTTTATTTTTCATACAACCTCCTAGAAAATAGTATTTTATTTTAGGATCATAGATTGTCCATGCTGAAATCAAACTATGGGTAGGGTTTCTTGTGTCTTATGAAAGATATGAAACCCCCATCCTATAGAAATATGAAATAATTTTATAATGATGTTTTATTTGACCTCAAAATCTTTATGGATCTCTCGGAATCACTTCCTTAAAATCAAGGGCTATTTGTAAGCTACCTCATCCTCTAAGACCCGCCTTTTCTGAAAATGTCCCAAAAGCGTCTGAAACTTCCTAGAATATTCCTAAATCAGCTGCATAATGATTCTATCCCCTGAATACAAGTCCATGATGAATATAGGTCTCCAGCATTTATTTGGTGACTGTGCACTTGTCTCTAGAAAGGATAATGATAGCCCCTTCTAAGCTTGATTGAAAACCCACTTTGAGAGATATTGCTCCAAAGGAGCTTGAATGATCTTGTTTTTTCCTAAATAACCTATGGGGAATGATGAAACTCATAGATGGACCACTGAAAGGACATAATAGGACTTAAAACTAGGTGGAGGTTGATATGGGGGTTTCTAGACAAGTATGACATAGAATGTTTTTGACACTAGGGTATGGTTGTCCTATTTTTTGGTGAATTTTTCCCATGCAAAGACACAAGAAAATAAGGATTCAAAATGGGTATGAAATTAAAAGGAGGAGGAAGAAGATAACCTACTCATCCTATGTTAATGGAGGAGATAAGAGAGCTCAAGAAAAGAATACAAGAGGTTTAATTAACTCAAAAAAAAGGAGCTGAGATTGTAGACATTAGTGATAGAGAACAATAACCTATAGATGGACCAAAAGATTGGTAGTAGAGGAAGAAATTATAGAAGATAGATTTTCTCAAACTATTGTGAAAGCTACTTATAAGCCAAAATTAGAAGTTCCTATGTATGAAGGGAGCTTAAATGTTGAATAACTAATAGACCTGATCAATGTCATGGATAAATACTTTTAATATCAAAATGTGGATGGTGATAAGAAAGTGAAATTATTTGTTACTAGGTTGAAAGTTCATGTCCCTTTGGTGAGATGGATTATAGGGGGAGAGCATAAAGAAAGGAAAGATAATTTTCAAGAAATGGGATACGTTGGTGGCTGAACTGAAAGGAAAATTCATTCCTGAATATTATTAGACAAATATTTTCAAAATATTTTAGAATATCAGGAAAAAGGAGATGTCATTAAAAAACTATACAGAGGAGTTCTACAGATTGGACATTAGAACTAGGTATTTTGAGGATGATGCTAAGAAATTGTATAGATACCTCAATGGATTAAGACTCACTATCTAGGATGAAGTTAATATCTTGATGTCTAGATCAATTGAAGAGGCATATCATTATGTTTTAAGAGAAGAAGATAAATTGGATAGAAAATAACCTTAACTTGCAAGAGGTAGGGGAAGATCCTATGGAGGAAGAGGACAAAAATGAGGAAGGATTCATATGTAGACACAACAAGAAAAAAACAACAGCTCACAAAGACCATAAAAATATTCAAGAGGTAGGTATTATTTCAGAGGTAGAAGGTTCTTTAATAGAAGTAGGGGTAGAGGATTCATTGGTAGATGTTTCAAGTGTGGAAAGTTTGGGCATAGATCATATGAGTTCCCTAAGAATCCATCTAAAATACAAGGAAATGTTTAGATGGATTGAGCCAAAGAATAAGAAATAATGAGTTCACCTATCTAAGAATATGTTCTAAGATTTGGAGAAGTATTGTTAATGAATAAGATCTTGCTTAAGAGAAATAAAGAAATAAAAGAACCATTTAAGGGGAAGACACTTTTCAAAACAATATGCAAAGAAAAAGGTAAGTTTTGTAAAGTGATTATTGATAGTAGACGAACTGATACTTTGGTATAGAAATGGTTAATAAACTAAATTTGAAAAAGGTAAGTCATCCAACTCCTTACAAAGTATCTTAGTTATAGAAGGGTCATCAAATCATTGTTAATGAATAATGTAAAGTTGAATTTTAGATAGGAATTTCCAAGGATAAGGTTGTATGTGATGTGATTCCTATGGATGTGTGTCATGTTCTCCTAAGAATACCATGGAAATATGATAGGAGGGAAATACATGATGAAAAATAAAACACTTATAATTTTGAAAAAAATGGTAAGAAACATGTTCTAACTCTATTGAAAGAATAATGTGTAGATGTAGAAGATAGTTATAAAGTGTTGATAGCTAATGGTAAATAATTTCTACAACAAATCAAGAAAGAGGAAGTCAGCTATCCAATCATTGCTAGCCAAAAAATGTCATTACTACCACAAAATTGAATGAATTACCTATTGAAATCCAGAACTTGTAGAATGAGTTTGTTGACTTCGTTATGGATGATTTTCCAAATGAGTTACCTCCTAAGAGAAGAATTAGCCATCAAATTGATCTCATACTAGAAGAAAGTCTTCCAAATAAGGTAACTTATAGGATAACTCCACAAAATAATGAAGAAATCAACAGGAGAGTTCAAGAAATTTTGGATAAATGAATGATAAGAGAAAGATTTAGTCATTGTGTAGTTACAATCATTTTATCAACGAAAAAGGATGGAGAATGGATAATGTGTACTTTCTATAGATTTATCAACATAATTACCATCATCTGTAGATTTCCTTTACCAAAAATTGATGATCTAATGGATTATTTAAGTGGTGTTAGGTACTTTATCAATATGGATTTGAAAAGTGGGTACCATAAGATAATAATAAGGGAAGGAGATGAGTGCAAGATAAATATAAATATAAATATAAATGATGGTTTATATGAATGGTTGGTCATGCCCTTTGGATTAACAAATTCTTCAAGTACTTTTATGTGATTGATGAATGAGGTACTCAAGCCATTCATAGGTAAGTTTTTCATTGTTTATCTTGATGATATTTTGGTTTATACTAAAAAAGGAAGAACATCTTGAAAATTTGAGGATGGTTTTAAGAAAATTACAAGAAGAAATTTTTTTGATCAGCCTAAAAAAGTGTTCATTTTTTAAAAAAGAGTTGGTTTACTTGGGGTGTGTTATTTCACAAAAAGGACTAAAAAATGGACAATGATAAAATAAAATCCATAGAAGAATTTCCTACACTTAGAAATCCATTTGAAGTAAGAAGT